>OX439006.1:26692340-27432340 GCA_949316495.1 Amphiduros pacificus | reverse complement strand
CACCAGGCCTAGATGTACCTCCCTCAATACACCAGGCCTTGATGTACCCCCCTCAGTACACCATGCCTAGATGTATCCCCCCAATACACCAGGCCTAGATGTACCCCCTCAGTACACCCGGCCTAGTTCTATTCCCCTCAGTACACCAAGCCTAGACTGAACTTAAATTCGTTATGAATAATGGAATATTATACTCTTACAATTTAAATAAGAGAGGGAAACATTTAAGTCTTAGTGTTTTAAAATAAAATCCCTCTTGCCTTGCTTATTAGGAGAAAGGCCTGATGTATAGAGATGGATACAATTAGGCCTGGTGTATTGAGGGGGGTACATCTAGGCCTGGTGTATTGAGGGGGTACATCTAGGCCTGGTGTATTGAGGGGGGGTACATCTAGGCCTGGTGTATTGAGGGGGGTACATCTAGGCCTGGTGTATTGTGGGGGATACATCTAGGCCTGGTGTATTGAGGGGGGTACACTCTAAAAAATAAATGTGTAAATTGACACACATATAAATTGCTTTTTTCGTAATAAAAAAAAACACAACTTGTGCGTCAAATAAATCATATTTTGCAAGTATGTTAAATAACATACTTTAGATATGTAAATTGACACACATGTAAAACACTTTTTTTGTAATAAAAATGACACACTTTTTGTGTGTCAAATAAATCACATTTTGTGTTTTGCAAGTATGTTAAATGACATACTTTATATATGTAAATTGACACACATGTAAAACACTTTTTTGTTATAAAAATGACACACTTTATGTGGGTCATATAAATCACAATATGTGATTTGCAAATGTGTTGCATAAAACATTGAAAATAATTACAGAAAGCACATCTTGTGTATGAAATAAAATATATACTGTACACATGATGTTCTTCCTATGAATCACTGTCAATGCACTGAAATAAATTAGATAGACATAAAATTTGATGTAAAGATTAATATATTTATTCAAAATTACATTTTTTTTTAAACAAATCATTCTGTCAGCATTTCCAATTCATTCCTGTTATGCTGTATACAAAATTTCTAATATATCATTGATAATAAATACAAAAAGTGCACTGGCTGCAAACATTGAAAAATAATTACAATAGCCACTTTATATGAACTCCATTCACTCTTTCACATTTTACAAACAAATTAACTCCATTCACTCTTTTACTTCTTTACAAAACACATAAAATGTCTAAAACAAAAGACAAAAGACATAAAACTAGCACACACAAAATATAATTGTTAAGCTATTTTTTTTCATTTTTCATTTAAGTAGAAAAAGTATAATAATACATTAGGTCATTTTCTAATCCACCAGTGATACTTGGTCAGTATTTGACTAAATAGTTATGCAGTTTCTTTAAATAAACCTCATACATACTCATGTTCTATTTGGGCCTATTATGAGTCCTCCTCCCCCTTTCCAAATTTTCTGGATCCACCAGTAACATTTGGTCAGTTTTTGACTAAATAGTTTCTTAAAATAAACTACATTCACATTTGTTACTTCTTTACAAAAGACAAACTATAGCACTACCAAATATTTGTTATCTTCCAACAAATTATTTCAAGAATAATTGTATATCAGAGCAATATCATCAAACTAAATCTATTCATGTGTAGCAATCAGGATAAAACAAACATCAACACATCTACAAGTCCCTGCTTGTACATTTTAGCAAAAAATAGTCAATATTCAACATAAATGATGGTATACAAGATGATCCTGTGTATAAGTCAGACCCCAAACTTTGATTTTGTATTCTCTATAATCCTGAGATAATGTCACACAAAAAGTAAAACAGTCCATTCAATTCTATTAAATCTGGCAATTGTTCTTAGCATATTAGAAATCACCTCCAAACATGAATAGTACCAGCATTCAGCAATTTAATACTCTATAGATATTCTCAGACTAGGCCAGATCACTACAAAAGTGCCAGTGTGTCTTTGAACCCCTTGGACTTTCCAGAGTCCGGAGCATAGGGTAGATCAAATGCCACCTGCTGCAGGATGCCCAGGAACATGGCATAGCTCCTGGGGTACTCTATGTCAAACACATAGTAAGAACCCACGAGCAGCAGGATGGCACGGCTAATAGAGCAGGTCAGCTCAATCCTCCTGGTGTCACCAACGATGAACCCTGACTCGACAGTGTCATCCTGCACCAGCAGGACGAGCTGGGGGCAGTCTCCAGGCTTGGTGGTTGTGACTTTGTCCACATCCCCCTCCGGCAGGTCCTCTTGGATGTGGATGACCGTCTGAGACTTCTGCCCCTTGCCTGCCTTATACCCTGTGAGCTTCTCAAGATACTTCATGGCAGCCACTATCCTCATGTCACCCTGAAAGCATAAAAATCAAAGAATGTGATGATAAAAAATGTTCATATAGTACATATAAAGTTAATTTTCTCAGTCAATTACCAACCGATTTCAAAACTTTTTGGACCAAAATGACCTGCAAAGATGGCTCTATCACATATAATAAGGCCAAATATTCGGACCTAATATGAAAGCCACAAAAAAAGGTTTTGTGAGCAAAGTACGCACTTGCAAATTTAAACTTGCGATTTTAACAGTGTTCAGAAAAAGTCCATTTTCTCAGCAAATTACCAACTGATTTCAAATCTTTTAGGACCAAAATGACCGGAAAGAATTGCTCTATGACATATTATAAGGCTGAATATTCGGACCTAATATGAAAGCCACGAAAAAACTTTTTGTGAGCAAAACGCGCACTCGCAAATTTGAACTTGCGATTTCAACAGTGTTCAGGAAAAGTTAATTTTCTCAATCAATTACCAATCGATTTTAAAACTGTTTGGACCAAAATGACCTACTAGGATAGCTCTATCACATACTATAAGGCCAAACATTCCGACCTAATATCAAAGCCACAAAAAAAGATTCCGTGAGCAAATTCCGCACTCCCAAATTTGACCGTATGATTTCAACAGGGCTCAGAAAAAGTTAAATATCTCAGCAAGTTACCAACCAATTTCAAATCTTTTAGGACCAAAATGACCGGAAAGGATTGCTCTATCACATATCATAAGGCTAAATATTCGGACCTAATATGAAAGCCACGAAAAAACTTTTTGTGAGCAAAACGCGCACTCGCAAATTTGAACTTGCGATTTCAACAGTGTTCAGGAAAAGTTAATTTTCTCAGTTAATTACCAACCGATTTTAAAACTGTTTGGACCAAAATGACCTACTAGGATAGCTCTATCACATACTATAAGGCCAAACATTCGGACCAAATATTAAAGCCACAAAAAAAGATTCTGTGAGCAAATTCCGCACTCCCAAATTTGACCTTATGATTTCAACAGGGCTCAGAAAAAGTTAAATATCTCAGCAAGTTACCAACCAATTTCAAAACTTTTTTTACCAAAATGATCAGCTTGAATAGCACTATGAAATTATGTAGTCACATATTGACATATTGTAATATTAAAGTCACAAAAAAAGATTTTGTGACCAAATCCCGCACTCGCGAAATTGACCTGGCCATTTGGACTGGGCCTAGAAAAAGTCAAGTTTTCCAGGATATTCCAAATGGATTTTGATACCCTTTACATTCAAATCATCATCTAACCCATCTCTAAAGCATATATCAAAAAGGGTTCAGGAAGAGTCAATACACAATAGCCATCATGCTTGAGTGCATCAGTACTGAGACTGACCAAAGTTTCCTAATTTCCCAAACAGTTTACTAAATGTCCACACTAAACTTTACCTAACACTATCACAGTTTCCTAGTACATTGTGCAATATTATGCCATACTCACCCAGTTCATGAAGACATCTTGGTGCTGTGTTTGGTGGTGAACTTCTGCATGATTGTGTCAGTTGGACTCCCCCAGATTTAAACTGCTGCGGCTGCAGTGACTGAGGTCACGTGACTGGCAAGCTGTCAATCAAGATGTGCTCTGCACATGCCAGGTCAGTGTGACCCCTCCAATAGGGTGGGTGGCAGGATCTACTGACACACACCTGTTGGCAGGATCAACCAACACACACCTGCTGACACTGTCACTGTGTGTGTGTAGCTGACATATGATTTAAAAATATTTAATTATCTTAATTTTTTTTAGTTTCTTCCTAATTTTAATTTACAATGATCCCTTTTAGGTTACAGTGATCCAATTTTTATAACACAAATTAGCAAATAACAAAGCAATACCATATTTCATAACATCTTTTATAATAACAAGATTACACAAAAAATCATTCAAATTGACAATTTGACATAATACAGCTTTTGTATTCTTTTTCATACCCCAATTTAATTTTAATTGAAAATATTAGCACTTTTGGTTATTTCATTAAAGGTATATAGATATAACAAGCTGCAATTTTACAATATTCGTGATCCAACTAATAATTTTGTCACAACAATCTTTTTTAAAAGTTCATGGATGTTCAATGTTGCCATTTTGTCTGAAAGATATTGCAGGTGCTTTGATATTGGAAGTGTTTGTTTCAAAATCCAGACTAAGAGGTGAACACACTTCCCATGTTTCAATTGCATAAACAACAGAAAGACAAAATCACAGGATGTGTGTTCTGTGTTTGTATATATTGGTCAGGCAGCAGGACAGAACACAAAGACTGCATTATTACAGAAAACACAACTTATGTGTCAGACTACATAATCTCCAGAAAACAGACAGTTTTTGCTTTGAACACAGGATATGCCTTTTGTGCACATTCATACATAATTCCTCAAAAGATAGGGGTAGGGGTGGGGGCTAAGACCCCCCTTTTCTCCCCAGTGGTAATGTTCTTGCAATGTTGACACACTTTACATGATTTGTGAATTCATATGTGAATCAAAGAAGCATTATTTGTGTGTTAGTAATGTACTTTATTTGCAACATGACACACTTCAAAAACATTTTTGGTGTTTCACATATTTTGTAATGTGTCAAATAACATACCAAATGTGGGTAAAACACATTTAACACATATTTCATGTTTTGGTAAATTATTTAATGTGTGTCTGACACACATTCAGTGAGTCATATAACACATCATTTTTTAGAGTGTACATCTAGGCCTGGTGTATTGAGGGGGTACATCTAGGCCTGGTGTATTGGGGGGGGTACATCTAGGCCTGATCTAAAAACTATAGTGCCGTCAAGTAGGAAAGATGACTTCACCTGCTCTGAAAACGTATTGAGGCTGCAAGCAAGGTAAACACAGTTGCGTGATGCTACGAGATGCACATTTCTTTCCACTGAACATGCTGAATATCATATATACAAATGACCACAGTTTCGTCAATAATTAGAGTAGAAAGATGTTTTCACCTGCTCTGAAAACGTAATGACGCTGCGAGCAAGGTAAACCCAATTGCGTGAGGCTACGAGATGCACATTTCTTTCTTTCGAATATTATATATATAAAAGACCATAGTCACCATACCTTTGTCAATGATTGGAGTAGAAAGGTGGTTTCTTGCTCTAAAACTGTGTTGATGTTGCAAGCAAGATAGACATAGTGACGTCATACAGGAACATGCCATCATAGTGACGTCAGACAGGAAATTGTTGTCATAGTGACGTCATGGTAACATCATAAATTATGTTAATATGACATTGTAGAGTACTTCTGTTACCTTTTTGTAAGCTCCTCCCTCTGTACTGCTTGAAATACCAGTTTTTGGCTATTTTGACTAATAATAATAATATGCTGTGTCCCTTCCACCTTTCTTAATATTTCATCTTTTTCTTTCCAATGAGCCCAAGATCCAGCCAATCGGTGCAGCGGATGCTGTGTTTGAATTAATTAATGACTTTCTCATTCCTATTCATATAATTGATAATTATTATTATTATTATTATTATTATTATTATTATTATTATTATTATTATTATTATTATTATTATTATTATTATTATTATTATTATTATTATTATTATTATTATTATTATGAATTTTGGGAAGAAAATATTGTGGAAGCACTGGCAACTTTTATTCTGTGGCTGAAAGTTCCATGTGACACGTACAATGTCAAACATTAGCCAACAGTGGTTATTATCGCCCGGTGTTCTCACGGTCCCTGATTTGCTGGCTAATTTTGCCAACAAGAAACGGATGGAAAAAATATCAAACAAAAAAATACAAAATTTAATAGAAAACAGATAAACATTGTAATTATATTGGCCACATCCGGTCAAGTTATTGATATATCTCAAAATTCCTACTTATTTGTATGAATTCCTACTTTGGGCAGTTGCACAATGTAGGAATTCCTACTGGGCCACGATTCCTACTGGGTGCAAGACACAATTATTTCATCAAACGAAACAAAAAATCAACAAACAAAACAAATATTTTACTTATCAATCGGCGACGACGATGTTTCTGATGTTGTCATGTTGAACTTTCTGTTTTGTCTCTGATGACGCTATCCCCATCACGCCATCACTGTATTTACATTGTTAAGGAATATATTCATAAGCAATAGCGGATGTGACAGTCAGTCTTTATATTTGGTCCAAGAGGAATACTCCAAAGTGGCGTCAATTGTTAAAACCAAACTGCACTGACCACAGAAAAAAACGGTTTAAAATCCACATGAATTGACTACACCTTTCCCATGATCATACCGATCACAGAGTAACACAGATAGTCCCTGTAAAAAAACATCACCCAAGCACCTTATCTTTAATCAGCAAAAATTCGTCTGGAGTATACTGGATCCTCAAAACGCAATAAATTTTTTAAGAATAAAAATGTTGTTTTCTAAATTTTGAGATATCATTATTGTTATGGTTACCAAATCATTTCTATGAAATATTGAAAAAAAGTATATCATCATTTCCCATAAATACATCATAAAAGCAAATTATGGTTGTCATTAAAATAAGTTCAACCTAATCAGTGTACTGCATGTCTATGATTCATGTGTCAATCTTTCCCAGTGTGAATGTCATGCCCAATCTATGTCCTCTTCAACTCAAACTCTTCCAAAGGTCATTCGTTCGAGTCTTATGGGAAGACTATATTACCCGACGTTATGTTATCTGGGACACAATCCTGTTTTAAAATTGGATAAAAGATCGACATACCATAATGTCCTTTTTTAACATAGTAAGTTGGGTTTCAGAATAATCTCATTAATTTTGGCTGACGTTAGTCGATTTCATACAATTCAGTCTTTATATTATCAAAGAAAAACAAATGTTAAAAATTATGTTATGGTGGGGCATCAAGAAATACCTCATCTAAAGTAATCATAGAATATGTTTTGAACGTGGATCTATGGCACCCCACCTTGACACCCCCCTTGTCCATTAGATATGACTGGACCCAGGCAAGAGCATGACAACTGACCTTGGATCTTCAATCTATCAAACAGTATTTGATGATCAGTGGTATCAAAGGCGGCTAAGAGGCCAAGCAGTAGTAGAATTAATGACTTGTTGTTGTCCATGTCACGAAGGATATTATTTTGTACCCTCAGTAGGGCAGTTTCAGTGCCATGATGTTCTTTGTAGGCTTGGAATTTGTCGGTAAGGTCATTTCTTTCTAGATGAGGGGCCAGTTGGTCAATTGGCACAAACCAATTAAGCCAAGACCCATCGATTATTTGATTTTAAAATCAAAAACAAAAGGCAATAGCTTAATTTTGAATTGTCAATGGGTAAATTGGCCAACATATGACTGAGCAGTGCTCACAACATTCTGAGCATGCGCATACAACGTGCTCACGTGCTGACAACGTGCTTCCATATATATTTATATATATATTAATATAATTAATTATAATTATTATTGTGTTTATAAGTATTGACGTTTGGCACGGCCCATATAATTTGGCTGCATCTGGACTCCATGGAATAGACCCATTATATATATTTATTGTCAAAGACCAAATGCGATCGTTAGCCCTAATTAAGACAATATGATTATGTAAGATGATGACAAAATTACTGCTATAGCTCATCGCCAGCTCATCGCCCATCTCAATAATAGGAGTCAAGGATATTTCAAGATATTGAAACATTGATTTTATTGGCTTTTTAGATGCAACTTGTCGAGATGATGATTTAAACTAGGTCATTGACTAAAATCGGAGTAACAAAACCGGCCAAATGGCCAAATTTACAAGGATAGAATGGCTTCTATTTCATCTATCGAAATCTTTTGGTCCAGATAACCACATTTCATTAATAATAGTAGAGTTCAGAATCAATTCCTGGTTTAAATTAAACCTTTAACTAATTGAAAATAATAATGATAATTGCATGAACTTTAAAAAAAAAATAATCACATTTAAAAACTTCAAATAGACCTTAATGAATGGAAGAGTTCTGCTGCAAGAACAATTTCTGACACAGTAAATTTTATCTCAATAATATGATAAATATTCTACAAACTCTACAACAAATGAATTTCTTTTACAGCCATAATTGTTATGTTTTATTTCAGTTCTCAATTCCAAACATAATTGCTTTTAATTCTTTTATAAATCAAAAGATAATAAAGAATCAATAATCAATAGTTTACTCGTCAACATGATATATAGCTGAGATATTTGATTGGAATATGCTTTGTTTGTTAAACTTTTCAACTAAATTTAAATAAAGGTACTCAAATAATCATTGATAAGCATATCATATAGCTATTTCAAGTTACAGATCAAGATGCTCATTTCTCAATCAATTTAAAAAAATTATATTTTTAATACAAAAATTACATTACTTTAAGCTAATATAACATGTTTAAATTCTCATAATTAATACATTACGTGTTTTTCCCTTAAGCCAACATACCTGACAAAAAGAGGAAAGTCTCAGGTAAGGGTACCGTAGGTAGAGATTAAAAATATGAGCTTGCGTCCTGCTGGGAACACTTGCTTACTGAGATTAGTACTCAGATTAGTGGGGTGTGTAGTCACTTTCACATGTCAAATATAGTGGGCAAATCACTGTACACACATCTGAGCATTATTACTACACATGTTTCTTATTCAAATTGTGGTTTTATTTGACAATTAAAATAATGATTGCAATATTTGAATTTATTTCAAATATAGAAATTCTAATTCTATATTGTTAGTAGTGTTTAAACAACTGTGAAACTAGAGAACTATTTTAGAGGTATCTACACCATTTCCAAGAGGTGATCTTTGCACATATGAGTACATGCATTGTTGGCTGATCTCACTGGACAACAGAGAAATGCACATACAGGTGACATGTGACCTGTTGATTTCCATCCTGTCAGTGACTGATATGGTCAAATATTGACAACAACACATTTTGAAGATCTTGAAAATTGTTTTGGAATATATAATATACCAATCTGATAGAATGTATATAAGAATGAGCATTGTTTGCAGGTATGTTTTAAGTGTTGATGAATTGTAACAACACCTAGGTACAGTCCATGTTTATTTTTAAATGTGGATCCAGGTGAAATGTTGAGTGAGCAATCCTGCCATGAGAAAAGGTCAAAGCATATCATCAGACCTGTGAGACACATAATAATCCTGAAACATTGGGAACTATTGCATCGCACTGGATTTATTCAGAGATGCTCAAGGTTGGCCTCTTGATCAACTTACTCCAAGTTTAAAGTCTATGATAAATTCTTGAAATTGGATCCATCTTATAATTCGTTTTTTTTCTAAAATTGGAATATGAAGATTTCATATTTGTTTTCTGCATGTAATTACTATTTTTTATATTTTCTATGTTGGCAAAATACATATTCAATTCTATATGTTCTGACATGCATATTGCTCAAATATTACCCCAGTATGAAGATTTTATATTTGTTCACTATATAAAGTCAGTATTATTCATATTGTCTATGTTTGCAAAATAAAATAATAAAAATTATATTCTTCTGATATGCAAATTGCTCAATAAGAACTCCAATATAAAGATTTATTTTTTTGGGGGGGTATCAAATCATTTCTATTATTTTATATTCTTCTGCATTTGCAATAGACAAATCAATTTATGTTTCCTGAAGTACATATCACTCAAACAGAACCCCAATATTAAGATTTCACTTTCAGCATGAAAATAATACTTTTCCCAACCAGGATTCGAACCCTGGACCTTAAGCATAGAAGACAGACATCTTAACCACTGAGCCATGTATCACCCTGTGTCAGTACTGTAGAAAACTTGGAGTTACAGCATTGTATGGAAATTGAAATTGTTCCATTTCTTTGCTTATAAAGACATTTTATTTTATTTTTTTTTGTATTTTCTCCATTTGCCAAAAAAAAACCAAAAGAAAAAACAATAGGAAAAACAAAAGAAAAAACAAAAGAAAAAACACATTTTATGTGTTCTGTCTTTCATTCTGCTCTAAAAAGACCCCAACATGAAGATTTCACCTTTGAGGATTTCACCTTTGTTTATTGTATCGTCATTATTTTTTATAATTTCTATCAAAATAAAAAATGTTTCAATTCTATATGTTCTGATGTGCATGTTGCGAAAATAAAACTTCAAAATGAAGATTTCAGTTTCAGCATGAATAAAAAAAAATATATTGTTCCCGGTGGGAATCGAACCCCAGACCTTTAGCATGGGAGACAGATGTCTTACCAGGCCACGGGCCGTGGCGCAGTTGGTTAGAGCGCCAGCTTATTAGCACCAGTTCCTCTGTGGTGATCCAAAGGTCGTGGGTTCGAACCCTGGCCGTGCCAAGATTGAACTCATGATACAATTTCCCATATGAGCTGAGGCCCGTGCCTAAAGGGTTAACCCGTTGTCCTTGTAAATCTGTGACCGGGCAGGTTGTCATGTCAAGGACCTGCGACATGACAATTCAGTGAGGCATCACTATATCTGCTACAAGTAGGTCTCATCACGAAATGACTGAAATAATGTTGAAAGTGATGTAAAACCCCAAACAAACAAACAAACAAACAGATGTCTTACCCACTGAGCCATGTTGATTAGTATGATTTGACCTTCTCACTGGTAAATCACACAAATAGTCAACAACTTTATCACTTGATCAAGTTATTTTTATAAAGGGATATTCCGTTATTTCACACAACAGCCTAAATTAAATTTATAGAGTAAAATTTTCCAAAAATATGTTTGTCTAAGATGATATCAATAGTAATGCAAATCGATAAAAAGAAACAGATATCTATAACTCATCTCTCATTTAAATCTAACCATTTTCTAGTTGATTCTCTGTAGGTAGGTATATAAGGTTAGCATGTAATAATTTATGTTGAATATGAGGTGTGTCATAAAATATCCATACACATTTTATATATTTAACTCGAACACATAAAACAGAGAATTGAAATTAGCCAAAGAAAATCAGTTACTGGAGTGGTGCACATTTTTCTGGAGAAGTCTTATGGAAAGTAGTCCGGTAGGATGTTGATTTCATAGGGAGTTAATGTGTTAATATGTACTCAATGAGTTCACTCATAACAGAAATCAAGATGGCTGAATGTTGGTTGAGAAAGTGCTTGATTTCTCTTAAGGGGAGTACACGTCATGATCTATTTTTTGGGAAACAAAATTGTAAATAAACAACACCAATAGCATTATATTTGTAAATTTTTAGGTTTTTGCCCCCTAAAAAGCAGAAAATATTTATAACTTATGTATGGCTAGTCACATACGAATCATATGGCATTTGTGCACAACATATATAACATTATAACACACAACTTATAATATACATTTTGATATAATATCATTTTCCATCCTAAATTAAAATATATTGATATCACATGATCAGAGAATTTCATTACTAAAATTTATATCACATCATATCACATGATTTGGATGTTTACGTTTTGTTGACACTGCTTGCAATGCTGAACTGCATTGCAAGCTGAACTGCATTGCAAGCTGTATCCCACATGGCCTTTAACAGTACCTGTCAGCAGACTGCCAACCTGTCAGTGGATGTTGAAGCCTTAACTGTCAGTACCTGGTCTGATATTATTATTATTAATATTATTATTAATTATTATTCATATTGTCTATGTTTGCAAAATAAAATAATAAAAATTATATTCTTCTTGTGCAGCTATTTTTCACTGTTTTAAATATCTTTCAATTTCATACTCATGTACAGCATTTTAATAGTGTGAAAGTAATATTTGAATTTCACCCATGTAGGCCCCTTTGTACAAAAATGAGCAGCATCTCTTTACTGAGGCCAACAATAAGGTCAAATTCCCGATGGATGAAAATTAATCCTTAATACAGAAATGTATGATTATTGTGGGCAATATTTCATATTTAGAGTAATTTTGACAACAAATCAATAAGAATTTAATTATTCATAACAAGCTACCCATCACATAAAATTGCAAATCATAACTAAATTGGAGCGTCTACAAATTATACCAGAGGCCAAAGTGGGGTACCAAATTTTAGCGCGGCCAATATCTCACACAGCCATTTTTTTTCAGATCTTGCCACACTTCCTCTCTGATCACGTTCATGCTTTGTTACATCTGTTTGTAATCGTCACATTTGTGAATAGCTTGACCTGTTTTAAGAGAATATACAAGTACTTGACTTTGTGGCAAAATTATTTATGATAGACATAATTAAGTTGTGAAAGCGCTAAAAACAAGTTGGTTGAAAATTGCTTCAAAATCTCTTTTGTGCATAACACTTAAAGTGAATAGAGAAAACTAATTTGAAAGTAAATGTTTAATAACATTGTGAGGTAAGCCGTGTTATGTTAGCTTGACAATCTACTGGTTGAATAACGTGATACCGCAGCAGAGTATTTCATCTATTATCGCCCTGCTGGCAACTCATGATGTTTTGCTTCAAAGAAGTAATTTGATCTATGATTAAGTTATGTCCTGTAAATATATGTTTGAGACATAATAGTCTTGCTGTCCCAGACGGCATCAGGTTTCTGATTGGTCTTCATAGAACTTGTCAACGTTGATATAGCTATGACAGTAAAGCTATGATGATGGGCTTATTGGGTACGTTACCCTCTCATACCAATGATTACACAACTACCGTGACTCATTAAAATTCTAGAGCAACCAAAACAACCTTAATTACAAGATTAACTAAAATAACAAACCATATCTAATATCTTATAAACATAGCTTATACAATTCAAAGGATTCGGATTAAAGGCTAGATAATAAAATAATCAAGAGCTGTTTTACCAGATATAAGATTCACAGATGTTGAATTACAAAGAAAGTCTATTTGTCATATTTTCATTTTACACTGGGATTGCCTGAGATATTGCCATTTTCATATTTCTACATTTCAAGAAATATTAATCAGGATTGACACGAGTATTTGGGTGTGGCATTTGGAGTAATATCTATATCAAGTGATTTAGTTTTACTTCCGATGAGAATTTATTTTTAGTAGCATTTGAGCAAATATGACCAATCTCGGGAAGACGTGTCAGTCCTTTAAGAGCAAATAACACAATTTGAAAACAAAGTTTTCAATTTAGAAGCAGTGTGGGAAATTACAATGTTGAGTTGGTCATTCTGGTAAATGCATTCGCGCCTATTCCAAGAAAATGAAAGAAGATTTGCTACAGTTAATTTCAAATGTTTATGTATTCATTTTTTCTTTTTGGCATTAGAAAATTTCTTTCTTTCTATAAGATGTCCGTGTCACGAGTGAAGGTATTAGCTATATAAAGTTACCATGCCGTGCCGTGTCATTTTTATTTTTCATAAGCGAATATCCCTGAATTTGGAGGTGAAACACTGGTGTAAGGAACAGTCATCGGGGATTAAAAAGATGAAAAGAGATGAGTCGGAAAAAAACATTTACACCTATTTTGTTACCGGGAAAATCATTTTATGACAGCTTTAAGCAAGTGGTGAAAACACTATACACGCATAGCGGTTGTAAGTTGGCGTAATATTATATCAAACTCTTTTTAAGCAGCAGCTTTATACGTTTGGAGACAGGGACTGATATGAGAGGGAATTCATGTTATGTTATGGAGGGTAATGCATTGCATAAGTGTTGAAAATGCCTGTGAGGGATATCTCTCCCACCTTTGACATCTTTCCTACCTGGATTTTGAACGACATCTTGGATGAGATTCTTTCACTTAGTATAGCCATCATAAACAAATCATTATCTGAAGTGGCAGTACTTGTCAGTATGAAAATAGCCCAGCCTGTTGAGGGCATCTATAGTAAAATTTTCTGCAGAATAGAGGTGTATAGCACTGTAGTCTATATTGTACATGGTGACGTAGAAGTACAGTACTCTATTCAGTCCCATTAGTGTAAGGTCCTTTGGCTTTCCCGGATCAATACAGAAACAAACTGCCTAGTAGTATATGTTCATGGTTGTTTGTTTGTTCTGCTGGGCTGGACGAAAAGTGGCAGAGCCAATGCTAATGCCTCCATTTCCTTTCATGCGATTATCATGAGTGCCATCCATACTTAGGCTTCAGTAGATTCTAGGAACCACCATGCGTTATCTTGGTATATACCACATGCGTAGTTAGAGAATACCATCTGCGTTATCTTGGTATATACCACATGCGTAGTTAGAGAATACCATCTGCGTTATCTTGGTATATACCACATGCGTAGTTAGAGAATACCATCTGCGTTATCTTGGTATATACCACATGCATAGTTAGAGAACACCATCTGCGTTATCTTGCTATATACCACATGCGTAGTTAGAGAATACCATTTGCGTTATCTTGGTATATACCACATGCGTAGTTAGAGAATACCATCTGCGTTATCTTGGTATATACCACATGCGTACTTAGAGAATACCATCTGCGTTATCTTGGTATATACCACATGCGTAGTTAGAGAATACCATCTGCGTTATCTTGGTATATAACATATGCGTAGTTAGAGAATACCATCTGCGTTATCTTGGTATATACCACATGCGTAGTTAGAGAATACTATCTGCGTTATCTTGGTATATAACATATGCGTAGTTAGAGAATACCATCTGCGTTATCTTGGTATATACCACATGCGTAGTTAGAGAATACCATCTCGGTTGAGGATGCATCAAATTTCTTAGGAAATATACTTATTCCATTGTGTCTACGCAAGCATATGCTCTACGCACCACCTTCGCACAAAAAGTCAGTTTTCCTATGATGGACAGAATCTCTCTTAGTTGCTTTGTGTTTAGAGAGTTACATAGTATATCTCTTTCTTTTAGCTATTCAGGTGAAACTGACAAAGTTTTAATTCTAATGATCAGTAGAATGCTTAGAAATTATATTTCCTTTGTTATTCTTACAGAATTTGGTGCCTGCATGGTGAACCCTACCTCTGTACAAGTTGATAATTGATGTCCAGGCTGTCGTTGCATGATTGTCTGCTGTTCATGTGTGTGAAAATGTCATCTAAATAATGCGCGTGTCTTCTGTTGCCCCCAAGATTTATAAATAGAGCGAAATCAGCCAAATTATCAAGAATGTTGGGGCCTTTTCTTTGTCCAGCTACAGCCAAGAAGATGGTGATCATCTTTATTTAAATTAAGTCACATTTTTCTGCCTAAGCTGAGGGATATTTGTTAACCATTTTCAGTCAAATATTAATTGTGGCCATAGCGCAGCGAGTATGCCTCTTTGTCTCTACCATTATTGCCTTAGTTGGCCTCGAGCCAAGATAGGTCATGTATGACCCTAGTTTTCATGCTAAATTCTTCTACTGCTTCATGGTGTTCCTTGGCCAAGGGGCAATTCATGCCTAAACTATATAGAAATATTAGAGCCTTTTCCTGACCCACTGAAAGCGTTAGAACATAAATGAATAGCTTATTCCTGATCTGGGTGATTTGGGTGAAAGAACCTGCATTGTTCCTAGTTGTGCCTCAGGCCACCCCTGCGGGACTTGGAGGTTGCACGGCTGTCTGATTTTGTGTGCTGATTTTGTGTGCTTCTGGCACGCATCATTGGACAAGTGGCCCCTGCATTGCTTGCAGACATGTAGACATCTGCAGGCTTTGAACTGCAATGTAATTGTTGCATAATCTTTGATTAACCTGAACCTTCTTTGCTGCCTAAACACCTGCGATGCCTGGGACAGATGCACTTGGGAGAAAGGGGGCAATCACTGGCAAAGTGATCATTAGACTTGTATCTACTACAGCAGGCTATAGACTGAGTAAGCGTTCACAATGGTAGTAGCTAGATCAGTAGCTATTCTGGCAAAAATATGCTCTTTCTTGAAAATGCTGTACTTAACAATTAACGCATGTTTATCTAAAACAGGCTTGATTTCATGCAATTTATCAAAAACAGCCTCGTCCCAGTGCAATTATTACCAGTTAGAATGCAAAAAAAAACAGTGATATATCTTTTAACCTCTGCATATGGCATAATTTTGTAAAATGAAAAGGTACGTTCCCAGAGTGTCATGAAGCAGGAAAAAATAAATAATGGACTCAAGGTCAAAGGCCTAGATGGTTTTTTCAGATGATAGAGACAAATCATTAAACAACTGAGAAGAAATTGGCAACAGGGTGATTTGGGGCAACTATAAATGGATGGTCTACTATTCACTAAAATCCAAGGGAATGGATTTAATTTTTTTAATAAGGTATGATGTGCGGGATCGTCTGGACTAGCAGCAACTTTTGCAGCATACTGAAGGGCAAGCGTTCTCTTCTTACATCAAGAGGCAGTTCATCTGGTACCCAGGCATGTTAAGCATAGGGGCTGACGTGTACCATGACGGGGGGAGAGTGACCTAGATGATCGGGAGGCCTCAGGTTCGTTGACCCCACCAATCAGCAGGACATCCCATTATTGGTACAGCGTACATTCCTATTATTGATAATTATTTTCAACTCAGCAAATTATGATTCCAGAAAATTGAACAAATGCTCGTGATTTCAATTATACTAATGAGATAATTGATATGAAAGTACAAATTCCAGACTGGGTGCGTACAAAGAGCTCCTTCAGATAATATCTAAAAAGTAAAGGTGCCAGTTTTTCCTTCTGATTTCTCTTTTTCATGAGGTGTACCATTCCGTTTTCAAGAGGCGTATATTTAAAATGCCCCATCCCAAAACATTCTTTGGGAGACTGGAAATAACAAATTCATATTTGTTATTATCATACAGGTCGTTACTTTATTTTTTCAGGCTTAATGCTACTCTGGGAACGTACCTTTTCTGGGTATTTACGGTGAGAAGAAATTAATCCTTTGGTGCAGTATGGACAAGTGTCATTCCTTGGTTTCAAGGGATGAGATCCACTTTTAGTGTAAGTTTTCCATGAGTCATTGCGACAACATTCTGTAAATGTTACAGTCTTTAAATCTCAGATTTTGGGACGCCAGCCAAAAAGGAGTTACCATTATCAAGGGTGGAGGTTACAAAAGCAAAAGTCAAGGTTTTGCCTGTCTTCTAATCATTGGAGTCTCTTTTTGAGAAAGGTTTCAAAAATGGAAAAAGCCATTCGTGCATATTTCACTTATAGGGTTACCAAGGTCATTTCTATCATTCAAAATGATACAAAGATGCTTAACACTTCTCGTCTTAAAATGAATGTTCTTGATACCCGACCTTCTAAACACAGACTTCTACATAGACCATGAGTTCTGTCTGTCAGTTCCATTTTAAGGCACATTTAGTCATCACATTATATTTTGTATCATTTCTATTTAATGGGTCAATATTCTCCCTTTATATTGTACCATCTGGATCATTATAGATTATTTTTTGGTAATTAAAGATCGTGATTTTTATGCTAGAAAAATGAGGGGCACAATTCCTGAATCTCGGCACTGGATGCGATAAAAGTCATCAATTCGTGTGCCAGTCTAGGTATGGCACCAAATGTCATGAAAGTTTAAAAACACCATAAAGTTTAAGAAAGAAAAATAAGCAACGCATGAATAATGAAGACCCACCCTTGAAAATGTAGATATGAGTTTATTTATATATATATTATTTTTATAATTGTCTTTTGAAGATTAATTTAATATTCATTCTTATCTGCTATGTTGAGATTCAAATAATATCGTTTTAACAGCACGGTACAGCTCTTTTACAGATCTACTTACCGATAAGGCATTTTATATGTCAGTTAGTTTGTATACCTTTCTGAAATGTTTCGATTGGTAAATTGCATGTGAATATAACATTGGCTGTTTTGAAAATAGTATTTGGATCTTATCACAAACAGATGAAAATCTTCCATGGCCTTTGATAACCAGTACTCAGGAGTGTGGAAAAAGACTTAGTCCATCATGAGTGCCATCAGAACAAAACTGCTGACACTCATACAAATGAGGCATTACTTGAAAATAAAATAATCTTAACCTGAGAACATTGTATTAAATATTCAGGTTTGGTCACAGTGCAGAACTGAAGTTGTAGAAAGTATAGTTGTATTTAACCAGACGGAAACATTGAACATTATGTGTTAGGCCCAAGAAGATGTCTATGCAACAATATTTGACCAAATAACAGCCAGATTTTAGTGCTTTCACCACTTGGCCACAGCTATCACAAATGACAGAATATGTGAGAATGCATTTACCTCTCTTTGGTATTCAACTTTGCAATCCCCACGACATTCCCTTTTCAAGTGTTTCGCCTCACAAGTCAAGTATTTTCTCTGACGAAAAAGGAAAATGAAATGTTTAGTTTCAGTCGAATACAAGAAGCCTAAAGCCAATCTTATCAGAATCATCATCATCATCATCATCATCATCATCATCATCATCATCATCATCATCATCATCATCATCATCATCATCATCATCATCATCATCATCATCATCATCATCATCACCATCACCATCATCATCATCATCATCATCATCATCATCATCATCATCATCATCATCATTATTAATATTGTTATTATTATTATTATTGTTATTATTATTATTGTTATTGTTATTGTTATTATTATCATTATTAGTTGTCATTATCATCATCATCATCTTCATCATCATCATCATCATCATCATCATCATCATCATCATCATCATCATCATCATCATCATCATCATCATCATATCTAAAGATATCTTGATGCAATCATTGGCCAATTGTCGGCTCTCTTGGTTTCAGTTCTTTCACAGCTTGGCTACAGTTATCACTCATGATTTTAATGGTAATGCTAAAGGTATGAATGCTTTTTTCCGCTCTCTGTCACGATTGGACTGCTACTGCAGTCTTTCACCTACAAAGTCAGGTATATTCGGTTATGGAAAAACACATCATGATATTCTTCTGAATAGCCATCGGTCTATATTGTTACAAAATATAAAACGATAAAAACTTACTAGATTTATAGAATGGTCAGGGCAAACACATTAGGGTTTAGAAAAAGCTAGTTTGAAATTTTAAAACTTGTAATAGCAGATTAAGTATCAGTTTCGATCCAATTTATGCTACAAATATCTTTCTTAAGAGATAGAGTTCAATATAAATACAAGTACAGAAATATTGGGAGGGTATATCTTAATGACGCAAGGACAACGGGTTAACCCTTTGGCATGGGCCTCAGTTCATATGGGAAATTGTATCATGAAATCAATCTACTAAAACATTGGAAGGGTATATCATAATGATAGCAAACACCAGATGAACATGCAAATGCAATTTTTGGAAAATTAAACCAAATCCAAAGGTATCCAAAGTAACAGTTAAAAATCATGCCTTGTCTGGCCTTACCTATATCAAACATCTAATTGAGAACATCAATAAATTGTTAGATTTTCAGATTCTACCATCTTATATGGTAAGCCCAGCTATTTTCATCAATAAGTCTTGTTGCCCACTCAATATGAAAGTATAAAACAGAGAAAAGTCTACTAAATATAGATTTGATATTTCCATCTACTATCATATTATCTGCCACTGTCTTGATATTTATATTACAAGTTTGTATAATATTTTAGTGTTGTTTATTGCATTTTACAAGGTGAAATATATATTGATAAAAGCCTAACGCACACTTAATTAAGTGTAAATCAAAAACGTGTTGCACCTGCACTGTACAAACATGTATATAACGATCTATAATGATCGAACATAGTAAATGGTCGTCCACTATTTGCCTGTATTTATGTCATGGTACAGGCTGGAGGATGTCTGTTAATGTGACATAGGCCTTACACAAATATATTTCAACATACACGCGATATTGTGAAAAGGCTGTGGAATAGGAAATCATATTAGGGTAAAGCAGCTTCATAAGCATGTACTTTCATTTTAAAACTTGCTTATGTTTTGACGTGATATTAATACGTTGGAATTCATGGAAAGCGTTGCTTTAAGTTTATAATATATTTATGAGGACGTATTTATGGAGCCACTGGGACATAGTGCCCTACTCCTTTCGAATAGTAACTTGGGGTCCCTCTTTTGTATTACCAGGAACATGTTACGGCCCCTGAAAACCAGTTATTGGGGGCGCTGATTAGGGTGAAAATCAAGCCTGAAGGAGAAGGCACAGATAAACGTGGCCAAATATTAGTTTATTAATTGATCAATATAAAAATCTTATAAAATACATGCCGTTCATATCACATCATGTGTCACACAATATATATATATATATATATATATATATATATATATATATATATATATATATATATATATATATATATATATATATATATATATATATATATACTTATGCAAGATGCAGTTTTCATCAATGATGTATGGTGATTCTTCCAATCTCACTGTTTCTATGGTAACCATGATATGAGGCGGGTCGAGTGCTATTATAGTTGACACACCTGAGAACCAGGTATGCGGCCTGCTTCAAGCAGCACGGGTCCTCTGCAGGTGTAGCAAGGAGGCGGTGTGCTGCTTCGTGTGCATCCCACAAAGCGGAAGAAGCTGTGAGTGTGTGTCTCCCATAATATGAGGCTGTGAGGTGTGTGTATTCTTACGCACATAGGAAAAGGAGTTGTTAGTTTCATGACGGGAAGACAGGGAAGAGAAAGCAACGAGCAAAGATGATTCCATCTTTGTACGGGTGACGTGTCTCATGCAGCGAGACTTCACCGGGATTACACCAAGGTCCAGCTCACCAAACAGATATGAATTAACCAGTGAATGATCTTAAAAGCGCTAACAAATATCTGCGCAGAATGAGGAGTAGTTATTAGACTGCAGTGAATAACAACAGGAATGACCATTTGACACAAGCCTATTTTCAGCTTCTCCTACACACATTCTTATTTGCATGTACCTTTAAATATATCACAAAATTGTGATCATTACATTTTCTTACCTGAACAACATCCAGCGTCAAACCGTCAAACTGTATCGTCAATACAAGAAAATGGGGAACGGTTCATCAATAGAATCGTCCAAAATCATATATGTGGATATAAATGGGCGAGAGGAAAAGGTGAGATTGATGTGATGGATATGTCTTGGTTACCATGTGTTGTGCATAGCAACCGTCTCTATGTTTATATCAGATTATAAAACACTATCATACATTTTTATGTTGTCGTCTGCCTATTCAGTTATTGAGAAAATGCTGTATTTTTATTTTTTGTTATTCACTATATTGATTGTAATCACGATTGGGTTATTTTATGTGTTAATCCCATGAATACAGGTTGTGTAAGTCCTAGAAATTTGCACATTTCAATAATATGATGATGAATGGAATATGGTTTTATGAAGGAACATTTAATACAAAATTAAACTTGTATTTCAATAGATATAATCTTCCCGAGATGACCAGGATTGATACAATTTTGCCCTAAATATATTGAATGTCAGTATCTTCTCTTTATTAAAAGAAAGTAAAAAAGAAACAATATTGAAATAGGGACTCCAACAGTCTGCTTAGTTCTTAGATGTATTATCACAAGATGGTCAATGTAAAACTCGCGAAACAAGATATAAGCATGGAAAATAAGCACAAAAATAAAATAAAAACGCCAAGACCTCCATGTTTCTATGTAGCATAGGATAGGCCACCATGTTTTTTTTATACAGTGCAATTGTGGGTCACCATCTTATTTTTGTGATGATTGGATTTGAGAATTTTTGTGAACTTCCTATTCTGTTTGTGCAGTTTTGTTATGTTGTTTTCAAAGAGGCAAAATGGCAACCTGCAATCAGCCTATAGAGATTTGAGAATTTTTGTGAACTTCCTTTTCTGTTTGTGTGGTTTCGTTATGTTGTTTTCAAAGAGGCAAAATGGCAACCTGCAATCAGCCTATAGAGATTTGAAATTTTTTGTGAACTTCCTATTCTGTTTGTGCAGTTTCGTTATGTTGTTTTCAAAGAGGCAAAATGGCAACCTGCAATAAGCCTATAGAGATTTGAAAATTTTTGTGAACTTCCTATTCTGTTTGAGCAGTTTTGTTATGTTGTTTTCAAAGAGGCAAAATGGCAACCTGCAATCAGCCTATAGGCTAGGATAGAATACATGTAGGATAGAATGCATGTAGACCTCCATGCCTCCATGCAATATGCTTCTGTACTCTGCATAAACTGTATTCTGTAATACCTTGGTATGACCTCTTGTCGATATATGTAACTGTTTTGAGTATAGGCAATTATTATTCTGTTGTTATTTAATTTTATCCATTGGTGAAAACATTATCGTACATGTTCTTTTTAACTTGTTGAACAATTTGTTTCTGTTTGTTTTTTTGCACATCCTGGTTATCGAGAACCTCCATCTGTATTATATATATATACATATATATATATATATATATATATATATATATATATATATATATATATATATATATATATATATATATATATATATATATATATATATATATATATATATATATATATATATATATATATATATATATATATAGATATGTAGATATATATATATATAAACAGTGCACTGGAATAACGATATATATATATATATATATATATATATATATATATATATATATATATATATATATATATATATATATATATATATATATATATATATATATATATATATATATATATATATAGATATGTAGATATATATATATATATATATATATATATATATATATATATATATATATATATATATATATATATATATATATATATATATATATATATATATATATATATATATACATACATAATAATAATAAATAATAATAAGAATAAATAATAATAAGAATAAAATTTGTATAGCGCTGATACCAGACAAGTCTGTTCATAGCGCATACATATATGATGCTCCTTAGTGTAAGGAAAATAAAGCATGGAGGCATATGTATTATTAAAGTAAGGAATATTGAGAGTAAGGTACAGTGAGAGTAAGTTACAGGTGTGGGAACATTTAGATGTCATGCGCACTGCGGGCACCGGAAACAGTGCACTGGAATAACGACGTGGAATGCAGGAGGGATATCTCGTGATGAGCATGATGAGAATAATATGATCTACCATGATCTGCCATTATATGATCTACTATGATCTACCATAATATGATCTACTAGGATCTACCATAATATGATCTACTAGGATCTACCATAATATGATCTACTATGATCTACCATTATATGATCTACTAGGATCTACCATAATATGATCTACTAGGATCTACCATAATATGATCTACTATGATCTACCATTATATGATCTACTATGGTCTACCATAATATGATCTACTGTGATCTACCATTATATGATCTACTAGGATCTACCATAATATGATCTACTATGGTCTACCATAATATGATCTACTATGATCTACCATTATATGATCTACTATGATCTACCATTATATGATGTACTATGGTCTACCATAATATGATCTTCTATGGTCTACCTTAATATGATCTTCTATGATCTACCATAATATGATCTACTAGGATCTACCATAATATGATCTACTAGGATCTACCATAATATGATGTACTATGGTCTACCATAATATGATCTACTGTGATCTACCATTATATGATCTACTAGGATCTACCATAATATGATCTACTAGGGTCTACCATAATATGATCTACTATGATCTACCATTATATGATCTACTAGGATCTACCATTATATGATCTACTAGGATCTACCATAATATGATCTACTATGGTCTACCATAATATGATCTACTAGGATCTACCATAATATGATCTACTATGATCTACCATTATATGATCTACTAGGATCTACCATAATATGATCTTCTATGATCTACCATTATATGATCTACTATGATCTACCATAATATGATCTACTATGATCTACCATTATATGATCTACTATGATCTACCATAACATGATCTACTAGGATCTACCATAATATGATCTACTATGATCTACCATAATATGATCTACTATGGTCTACCATAATATGATCTACTAGGATCTACCATAATATGATCTGATATGGTCTACCATAATATGATCTACTATGATCTGCTATAATATGATCTACCATTATATGATCTACTAGGATCTACCATAATATGATCTACTATGGTCTACCATAATATGATCTACTATGATCTGCTATAATATGATCTACCATTATATGATCTACTAGGATCTACCATAATATGATCTACTATGATCTGCTATAATATGATCTACCATTATATGATCTACTAGGATCTTCCATAATATGATCTACTATGGTCTACCATAATATGATCTTCTATGATCTACCATAATATGATCTACTAGGATCTACCATAATATGATCTACTATGGTCTACCATAATATGATCTACTATGATCTACCATAATATGATCTACTATGATCTACCATAATATGATCTACTATGATCTACCATAATATGATCTACTATGGTCTACCATAATATGATCTACTAGGATATTCCATTATATGATCTACTATGATCTACCATAATATACTCTACTATGATCTGCCATAATATGATCTACCATAATATGATCTACTATGATCTACCATAATATGATCTACAAGGATCTACCATAATATGATCTACTAGGATCTACCATAATATGATCTACTATGATCTGCCATAATATGATCTACCATAATATGATCTACTATTATCTGCTATAATATGATCTACCATAATATGATCTACTATGATCTACCATAATATGATCTACAAGGATCTACCATAATATGATCTACTAGGATCTACCATAATATCATCTACTCACTGATGAAGAATAATGTCGGAACAATGGAAGCATTATCTGCTTGAGTCTCTGAAGAAAAGAATTAACAAAATGAGCTACTGAAATTACCTCCATACCGATGCAGGGAGAAGATTTCTTTCAAAACGGCTCATATCATTAACTGCATTTGTTACTGAGCATACTGAGTCTTATTTAATAATCAACAATGACACCCCTCATCCACCCCGAGTAATAAATAGACTATCCTTGACTTGTTGCTAACATTCCTGTGTAGTTGCCTTTATTAATGGCTTCATTGTTATTTGCGTGAAAAGAATGCCCCAAGATTTTTTTCATATTTATTCCATAAACAGAATGATTGGTAAATTTCAAACATCCTAGACCAGCTACTCCGTTGGTTTATCAGCCTGTCAAATATATAACTTAAATAGGCCCCCTGCCAATCTCTCCGACCAATTATTAAATATAGCGGAGTTGTACTTTTCAATGGGGGAAAAAAACAACATCGAGATCGGCAATCGGCCTATGGACAATTTCCTTTCTACATCTTTAACACAAAAAATTGTAATATCCTGTTGTTGGTTACCGGTCAATCTTGTCTATCATGAAGCGGATTGAGCGATGCATCTAATCTATAACTTACGGCATATTACTCATAGAGACTGTCTCTATGGTGAGCGGGGGTGACCTTGGCTGACTTTGATACTACCACCAAGGTCACGGATCACTCAGCGCTGTGCTTTGATGCGACTCGTTATCACCCTGGCAACACGTGTGATGTCGAATTCATGTGATAACATAACATCCTCAATGTTTGCGATCAATAGCAAAGCCCAATGTATGACCTCAAAGTACCAATCTTGTTTGTTTTGATATATGTTCAATAACAACCGTTACTTACTAAGTAGTAGACACGAGGCAAGATATCGGGGTCACTGTTACGGGCATCATTAGGGGTACTGCTGATTGCTAATAGGAGCCTCGCTGGGGGTACTGCTGATTATTGATAGGAGCATCACTGGGGGTACTGCTGATTATTGATAGGAGCATCACTGGGGGTACTGCTGATTGTTGATAGGAGCATCACTGGGGGTACTGCTGATTATTGATAAAAGCACCACTGGGGGTACTGCTGATTGTTGATATGAACATTACTGTATGTACTGCTGATTGTTGATAGGAGCATAATTAGGGGTACTGCTGATTGCTAATAGGAGCCTCGCTGGGGGTACTGCTGATTGCTAATAGGAGCCTCACTGGGGGTACTGCTGATTGTTGATAGGAGCATCACTGGGGGTACTGCTGATTATTGATAGGAGCATCACTGGGGGTACTGCTGATTGTTGATAAAAGCACCACTGGGGGTACTGCTGATTGTTGATATGAACATTACTGTAGGTACTGCTGATTATTGATAGGAGCATCACTGGGGGTACTGCTGATTGTTGATAGGAGCATCACTGGGGGTACTGCTGATTGTTGATAAAAGCACCACTGGGGGTACTGCTGATTTTTGATATGAACATTACTGTATGTACTGCTGATTGTTGATAGGAGCATAATTAGGGGTACTGCTGATTGCTAATAGGAGCCTCGCTGGGGGTACTGCTGATTGCTAATAGGAGCCTCGCTGGGGGTACTGCTGATTATTGATAGGAGCATCACTGGGGGTACTGCTGATTGTTGATATGAACATTACTGTAGGTACTGCTGATTGTTGATTGAAGCATCACTGGGGGTACTGCTGATTGTTGATAGGAGCATTATTGTAGGTACTGCTGATTATTGATAGGAGCATCACTAGGAGTACTGCTGATTGTTGATAGGAGCATTATTGTAGGTACTGCTGATTGTTGATTGAAGCATCACTGGGGGTACTGCTGATTGTTGATATGAACATTACTGTAGGTACTGCTGATTGTTGATTGAAGCATCACTGGGGGTACTGCTGATTGCTAATAGGAGCCTCGCTGGGGGTACTGCTGATTGTTGATAGGAGCATCACTGGGGGTACTGCTGATTGTTGATATGAACATTACTGTAGGTACTGCTGATTATTGATAGGAGCATCACTAGGAGTACTGCTGATTATTGATAGGAGCATCACTGGGGGTACTGCTGATTGTTGATATGAACATTACTGTAGGTACTGCTGATTGTTGATTGAAGCATCACTGGGGGTACTGCTGATTGTTGATAGGAGCATTATTGTAGGTACTGCTGATTATTGATAGGAGCATCACTAGGAGTACTGCTGATTGTTGATAGGAGCATTATTGTAGGTACTGCTGATTGTTGATTGAAGCATCACTGGGGGTACTGCTGATTGTTGATATGAACATTACTGTAGGTACTGCTGATTGTTGATTGAAGCATCACTGGGGGTACTGCTGATTGCTAATAGGAGCCTCGCTGGGGGTACTGCTGATTGTTGATAGGAGCATCACTGGGGGTACTGCTGATTGTTGATATGAACATTACTGTAGGTACTGCTGATTATTGATAGGAGCATCACTAGGAGTACTGCTGATTGTTGATAGGAGCATCACTGGGGGTACTGCTGATTGCTAATAGGAGCCTCGCTGGGGGTACTGCTGATTGTTGATAGGAGCATCACTGGGGGTACTGCTGATTTTTGATATGAACATTACTGTAGGTACTGCTGATTATTGACAGAGCATCACTAGGAGTACTGCTGATTGTTGATAAGATCATCCAATTGCCATATTAACCTATGAGTGTTAATGCGATATGTCCACAAATTCGCTGGTTCATTACTGACAAAAAATATTTATTCAATCTTGATTTTGGGAATAAATTAATAATCTAATTATTTATAATATTAAGATTTCCCGCTAAAATATTGTTTTATTGTATATTATTTCAGATTGTTTTCAGTCGACACTGCAGTTCCCATGACATCTCGCAGTTATTGGCACAGGCCGCCGGGGTCAATCGGTCAGTTACTTTATTCTGTTTCTTCCATTGCTTTCTTATTGTGAAGGAAATATATTTAACTTGTAGAATTGGCAACTGAGTGTTCTGTGTGCATGGCAAACAGTAACCTTCAAGATCGTTAATTTACATAATTATAATTATTCAAATCGAAATGCATTTATTTAGTTATTCATGAATGATAACCATTTCTCTAAAGAGATAGCGAAATTTGTGTTTATGAGAATTAATTATTGATTATTAATTATCTACATGGTTACAATAACAGTCATAGAAAATTGTTATCCACTAATGGACAATGGATAACAAGATTCTTGACTTGCGGTCTAATCAAATTTAGGGGTATGCTATACACACTCAAGAATATACCAAACCTGCCAGAGGAGTATATCAACAGGTATTCTTGTCTCGGAAGAATGCAAAACCTTTTCTGGGTAGCATACCAAATATGTCAGAAATGTACACCGAATTTGTCCAAGAAGTGCACAAAAGAAGGAAATTGGTGCTACTGATGACGCAACAGGGAAAGGCTTGTTGACGTCATATGTAAGGGGAACATTTTCAGATTGTGTCACTTTCGTTTTTATAATTTTGACACAAGAGTATTTGGCAAGCGGCTTTGTGAAGAGAAGTGAAAAATTTATATTTCTTTTTAGAAAAACAGAAAATATGTTTAAATAGGATTATTAATATTATCAGAATTACTTTTACAACATTGTTTAGAAATCTACTTTACAGTTATCCAACAGTCTGCAGAACCTTTTCCCTTTAAAAGTTTGACAAAAAAATATCAGCGTAGTGACTTACTAAGCCACATCTTCGAATCTTCGAATCTTGAAGCTTCGAATATATCAAATATATTTCCATTCTGAATAGGGAATAATAAATCAATTATTTCATTTTGAAAATATAAATTAAATTTCTTTGTGTTATGTCATAACTGGAAAGTTTAAATGAAAAGGAAATTCTTTTTGACAGTCAATCAGCTTTCCTGTACTTTTTTAAAATTTGGTATTTTGGAGTTAAACGAATGCAGTTCCCTCCGAACATGCCACTCGCCCCTAACACCTATAGCCCACCTTAAGAGAATACTGATTAAGTGATTTAAAGATTTAATATATTAGAAGAACCTGTCCCTTGGTGAGCTTTATGCGCCACACTTAATTCCCGGACTTCCATGTCGTGTTACTTAATGTGTTGATAGTTAGGAGCAGATGCCCTCATTATCTGTCGCATCAGTTACCATGACAACCTACAATAATTCTTCCTCTATTTTTAACTCGTGTTATAATAAGGACTATTTGGTCATCGTAAAACCACAGATAGTACTTTAACTTGAAAGGGTTTGTCCTATCTGCAGTAATGAGGTCTCTTTACACCCATACAGCATTAGCCCTAGTTTATGAAAGGGAAGAAATATGTATATTAAAGTGCATAAACAGTGTTGTTATATTAAGCACTCGCGCACACACAAGTGTTTACAGAGGCAGGAACTATAGCTTGTGGCTTTGGTCATTTTTATATTTTGTTTGGGATTGACTGCCAAACGTTATATGCCAGAATCTAATAAATGGATTATCTTTAAGAATTTGTTAAAGGTTTTTGTGAAAAGGATCCTCATAAACACGGTTATAAAGTTGTCCGAGGTCGGCATCCGGTCTGCATCCGGAAGTAATGCTATCTCATCAAGCAATTTCTTTTCTTCAAAGCCATTGACTCCTCGCAAAGATCAATCGTTTTGTTTATCATACTTTTGAATGTATATTCATATATAACCGCTATAAAAATGGTCAGTGCTTCCAGAGTTTAATGATTATCCTTAATTATATACTTAATGTTTGCACAGAAACAGATAGAGGACTTGGGTTTCCTGTTTAGTTTTCATTTATGTTATTTTGTATCACAAAATGGCAAATGGATATGAAAGTACAAACATAGAAATATTGAATAAGATTTTTTCTACCAATATTTGTTACCAATATTCTCCAAATATGTTTTCGGCTGAAGGTAGAATATTGATCAAATGTAGTATGCAATGGTTATTTGTTCATTGCAAAATTATAGCACTGACAATCTGCACATTTGGCAATAAGACAAATCCTCATTTGAGACCTTCACATGAAGATATCACAATCAAAATTAAAGATCTGAAAACGGCCTCGACACACAAGGACACGGTTCTTGTAAATCATTATCAAAGCTTTATAAAATTATTTGTTCGGAGTTCATACCTGGCATACCCTTTTTATATATGGTAGCTCAAATTTAAAGGAGGCATGCTGGATAAGATGACAACATAATTTCTTTAAAAATAAAATCACACCTGAAAATGTTACCATTTTGTGTAAGACATTTACGCTGTCTTATACAATACATAAATGGTCGTATCTTGTAGTTTACCTGTGTTAAGTACACAACGACCGCACCTTGACCTAGTACAGCCCCCCCCCCCATCAAACATGACACATGGCTTAATCTCCATAGCAACTCTAATGGTTATTGTTTGTATGTCTTGGAAAAATGGATTAGTTGCTTAAGGCGGATGGCAGACATTTGTCAGCAGGTGTAGGTTCGACAAGCTAGCACTTGTGAATAACAAAGCTTGAACACCAAGGAAAGAGGCCGTGGGTGTGTGTGTGTGTGTGTGTGTGTGTGTAATTTCAGGGACCACAACTGCTTTCAGAGGCTTCAGAAGATGATCAAAGCTTTGACCACAAAAAGCTTTCTTAGGTTGTGAATCAGCTACCATAGTATATTGAGAAAGGACCAAATGTTAAACTTGCATTTTGATAAACATAGATTAAGGTTTCAAGGAATTCTTAGGTATAAGTGATTGGACGAATTAACATCACTGTTAGATAACTCTCTTTAGAAAGACTAATTATCTGATCAGGAATGCCTAAACCAAGCCTTTGTAACACTAGATGAATATTTATCATCGTATACACTTATTCCTTTGCTCAAACATCAAAATACATGAGCTGCCAGATGATATATGAAAAAATCCTCTTTTTACAGGCAGAATATTCTCTTTATAGTACACATTTGTAGTCAATAGACAAAAGTATACACATATCAGTCTTGAAAAAATCAGGTGTAACTATTTTAGCTCACAAAAATAAAAGTGTTTTTTTTGTTTATATATACACATATATATTCTATATTCTCTATATGTTCTATACATTCTATATATTATATATGTTTTATATATATTTAAATCTATATAAATACATTTATATATATATATATATATATATATTTATATATATATATATATATATATATATATATATATATATATATATATATACTGCGGTACAGCGATGTTGATGGCAATAATTCAGGGACACAACACAAGCATGCAGCACAAACAGATGGGGCTTCATATAATCACAATGACATATTTTTAAACTAATATTCAACACACCATATACTTTCAGGAACAGTCAGGTTATATTAAAAGACAATGAAGGGGCCTATGTGACGGTATCACCTACGATGCCCATCAATACACCCAGGTAAGCAAGGATCTAGTCCATTCTGATAAGCCTCAGATAACCCACAAAATAACAAAGGTCAATCTATCTCAACCATTTAATTTTGTCTTGCAAATTATATACGTCATGTCTTTAGAGATGTCTTCTCCTTTTACTGTCTCGTTAATCTGCTAATGAGTTTGCGATGGTGATGTACCATTTTGCAAGTAGTCTGACATCAAAGGCCTGTCTCCGTCATATATTCTATGCCGTCAATATACCTAGCATGATCAAAGGCTTTAATGGGAAGGTAACAGCCACTGGGAGTTCAATATTTAATGTTATTTGGCAGTGGACAAGATAAAATCATACATCTTTTCCGTAAAAAAGATTGTTATTCTCCTAACTAACATTATATTGTTGTTTCATACCGTTCATTTCAAGTTCATGTAATTTGGAGCAAGCAATTTTTATAAACCTAAGCGTACAAAATTTTATATTTTGTAGCAAATGTTATTTATAAAAATATGATAATCATCTAATGCTGTTTAAACCCTTAATTATATATACTCATCTCATTGTTTGAAAATATTTTTTAGAGCCATTATGGTAGCACAAGGCATATTTTATTTTATGTGGAAAATTTGTAATGTCTTATAAATGTCTTACATTGTAAACAAATGAATAAATGAATATTATGTATGTTATGTACAGGTCACCATATAAAGTTGCATACAATGAAATCAAGGAGAACTCTAAAGGTAAGTGAACCTATGTTGTAAACTTGATAATATCCTTAGTAGAATAGGAAGAATGCGAACCTCTCTCTCTGGTTCTGCTTCATGCTTTAACCGGAAATGGACCATTTTACATCCGGATTGGAAGGTTGGACGACAGACAGTATTACATCATTTGAGGCATTAAATTTATGATACAATTCCTCATAAGAACGTGAATTGTAAACATTTTGTCCTTTTCAATCTGTGACCGGGTGGATTGTCTTGTCAAGGACCTGCAACATGAGAATTCATAGGCAACACTATACCTGCTACAAATAGGCCTCGTTCTTCGGAACAGAGGTCGATAACAGATACGCTTTGAAATAGATTTGAAATAAGATCTTAATTGATGTATGTGCCTATCTGTAGTATATCACGTGGTGTTAATGTTACTTATGCCATTGCATATATTGAAATAATAATGTGGATATATAGCCTGAACTGTTTTGTTTTAATCGTGATGGAATATGTACTCTTTTATTATTCAATGATTAAAAGCTCCCTTTTAGACATTAAAAATCAAACTTATGATATGAAAGGTATTTAATATTATTAATGTATGAATAAACATGTATTTATATATAAATGGAAAACAATAAAATCTTTTTCATGACACATTAGTAATTCCATGGAATATATGAGTTAATTACAAGCCAAATGTATTACTCGGGAAACAATATATTCATGAATGTGGGCAGATTGATTAACACTTTTCTCCCTAAAGGTCTCAAGATGTTTGTTTTCATATTTCTGTAGCGATCGGTAACGCGACCTCTGGTGGCGGCAAGTATTCATTTTAGGTTTTCTTGTTGCTTATTTTCACCATAGGCCCGCTGCCAATCTCTCTGACCAATGATTAAATACAATGCTGGTTCCGGTTCAGTTGTACAGTTCCGGTGTGTACTTTTTCAATGGGGGAAAAACATGGAGAGGGGCAATCGGCCTGTGCGCTTGAGTCATATATCGGCGGAGCTTCTGTACTCTGCATAAGTTGTATTCTGTAATACCTTGGTATGACCTCTTGTCGATATATGTCACTGTGTTGAGTATCGGTAATTATTATTCAGTTGTGATTTAATTTTATCCACCGGTGAAAATATATTATCGTACATATTCTTTTTAATTTGTTGAAAGATTTGTTTCTGTTTGTTTTGTTCCTGGTTTTCGAGAACTGTGTGTATTTTTATAATATATATATATATATATATATATATATATATATATATATATATATATATATATATATATATATATATATATATATATATATATATATATATATATATATATAGCTTATTTTGTTACATAGTGGTCGTTAAAATAATTGTATATTTATTCAACTAATACGGTGGCTTTAAATAATTCACTTGTCACACCTCGTTGTGCCATTTACTTTTGACTGGTGATTTGCTATAACCATTAACATTCGTTCCAATTTGCTCAGGGCACTGCCATGTGCAAAAGCATTTCATTACAATTAATAGAAATTTGAAGCAGCTGTTTGGCAACATTAAGGATTCCTCCATAACGTGGATACCACGTGACAAAGCACTCCGGTAATTCTGAAGGAGTAAGATCTCGAGTTAAATCTCGATGATAATTTCTATCCAAGTTTATTCCTCCCGGTTATCAACCATACCACTGGCTATTCACATTCCAGTAACCATTTAATTTTAATTGCAGGTGAAAATGAGGTGATACAGGTTGTACTAACGCAGGTAGCCGAGCAGTTTAATAAGTAAGTGGTGTTTTATAATATTCACAGTTATAAATATCATCATGGCCATTCAAATCTTATGATTTTATTGTAAATTAACGGTATTGTACTTTTACTCTATAGTCAAATCTATAGCATTATTATCAGATAGTGGCAATCATATGTTTTTGAATTCATTTCTATTTCACACTGCAAGCATGCTGTTAAGTCACCCAGTAGACGTCTATTAAATTAGGCTTGTAATTTTTGCAAATTATCTTTGCACACTATTTCTGCAATGATGACCTTTCAAAATATTTTTTTTGTATATATTTAACAAAATCACTGACCAAGCAGGTAATATTTGATATGAGGTTGCATATACGCTCAGCATCAATGAGGTTTGCCTTTCTTGCAGTCTTGCCTCCCTTGATAGTAGGTATGTATGGCTCTGTCTGCTGAATTGCCCAAATCCGACAGTCTCATCAATATATTAAAGCTGTTTTCAAACTACTCTTTATGAAAATAGATACCTAAATTACACTTATTCCTGTAGTAACTTATAGAATAGCCCTTTTTTTCTAAATGTTGAAATAACCAAAGAATCTGATTACTCTGTTTTGTGCCTATGAGATGTGAATATATTACATCTCATTCACAAGACCGTTATATTCATCATATAATTGCAGAAATTGTATAGCCATGTTTTGTAGGGTCATAATATTAACACTGCATGATGATTCTCCTCTAACACTCTTTTCCATCTGTATTTCACAAATAGTCAAAACTTTTCCTTCTTTGTTTTGGAGTGATTAGTGTAAACAAAGGCACATACTACAACGTTGAAGATAAAACTCCCATTATAGATAATTAGTTCAATTATTACTAACAGATACTTTAACAAAAATACCAAAACCTAAAGTTTTAAATTTGGTCAAATATTGTTTGAAATGATATTGCTTATATTTTTGTCTTGTTTTGTTTTCTTGGTCCCTAAATAGGGCATTCAAGGTGGAAGAGCTTAAAACAGATCTCTCAAACAGACTTAATGCTTTGGAGAAAAAGATGGAAAGTAAGAAACTGGCCTTGAAATATACCTTTCTTTTCAATTCTCAATTCAAGTAGTAAACCACTTTTATAATTCGTATTAATATGCTAATATATATTTTTTTATTTCAGTGGAAGGGCTTAAATTAGTTGAAGTTGAAAAATGTAAGAAAGATATATCGGAAATAAAAAATCAAATATATGATGCTCAAAGAAAAATGGTAGACTATAATAGATTAAGGTAAGTGAAAATACGCAATGTTTTCTCATTGGAAGTAATAACTAATGTTAAATAAAATATATCAAAAAATAGAATTTCATACCAAGTATACAATGCATTTAACATAAATCAAATACTAAAAATTAAAGATATTGTGTGTTTATTTCCTTGTATGTCTCTGAGTACTCGTGATTCATTTTAAGTACTCATGATCCATTTTAAGTACTCATGATTAATTCGGAATACCCATGATTCCTTCTGAGTGATCATGATTCAGTCTTAGTAATAACAAATTATTCTAGACACCCATAAGTTATTCATGATTCATTCTGAGTTTTTTTGGTTCATTTATTTTAAACTCATGATTCATTTACGAATTATTCAAAATCCATTTCAAGTACTCATGATTCATTCTGGGTATTCCTCATTCATTTGGATTACTATGATTTATTCTAGGTACTCCTCATTCATTTTGAGTACTCGTGATTCTTTCTGATTACCTATAGTGCATTCTGAGTAGTTATAATTCATTCTGAGTACTTATGATTCATTCTAAGTACTTATGATTCATTCTGAGTACTTATAATGCATTCTGAGTACTTATAATGCATTCTGAGTACTTATGATTCATTCTGAGTACTTAAGATTCATTCTGAGTACTTATGATTCATTCTAAGTACTTATAATGCATTCTGAGTACTTATGATTCATTCTGAGTACTTAAGATTCATTCTGAGTACTTATGATTCATTCTGAGTACTTAAGACTCATTCTGAGTACTTATGATTCATTCTGAGTACTTATGATTCATTCTGAGTACTTAAGACTCATTCTGGGTACTTATGATTCATTCTGAGTACTGGTGAATCATTCTGAGTACTGGTGAATCATTCTGAGTACTGGTGAATCATTCTGAGTACTGGTGAATCATTCTGAGTATTTTTAATATACATATCTTAGTACTTGACATTTCTAAACGATGTAAATCTTTTTCTTGTTATATTCTCCATATTTATTTACACAACTATATGTAGTGCTACGAGCGAGCTATGTTTGGTATATGCGCTATACAAATGCCTTATTATTATCATTATTATCATATCATGGTTATCATATTGCTATTGATGCTATATTTATCTATAGTTATTCTTTTTTAAGAAGTGAATGTATCACGTCTGAAACACATTAATTGACTGAACTCAGAAAGCATATCCGATATATCATTTATGTTCACTTTTAGGCAGAGCACACTTGATGTTTTTTGTTTTTATTTTTATTTTATTTCACGCTTACTGCTCGTCTTTATGTACATGTGTATTGTGATCTGGGGTTGACAACACAGACCAGCTAGTGTATCGCCTGGTGATTACGGTTTTTATAGCTCTATAAGCGATGAGAGGAAGATCACGTTGAGGCGAGAGGTTCCTATGTATCCCAAGGTAACCATCCTCGGCTTCATATGTCTTCAACAACTTAATGTCTAACAATCATACAGACACATCAAAGTGGATCACTATGCCATGCCTTGCATTTAGATCTGAACTATTGCATTGTTGTTCTCCAATAAAATGAAATAGGACAGATCTTTTTAGGTGATTTGCTTCAAATAACAATTTGAGTTCTTGGCCGCCATGTGAAGCCTGTTTTGATATGTTATCATTTTGTACAGCTGATTGTTGTCATATTCCTAATAAGGGCCCTCTTATTTTCTAGTAATAATGTTGTTGCATTGATTGAGTATTTTGCTGCCATTTATTTTGGTTTGTTTTAATTATCTTTACATATTTTCTCTATGGATCAATCAGATTGGTTTAGTGACACATTTGATGATTTTTAGTTATGAAATGAAGTTAAATTAGTATGCCTCAGATCAAAATAACCAAGGCAGTAGTGCATGAAGATTAATATATAATTCCTCCTGGTATGTATCCTGATCTGTGTGACGTTACTTGTATGTGTGTGAATCAGAAATAAATTTCCTCCTATCCACTTGTGGTAGAAGTAACCCATAGATGTTTGAATCATGACATTGTAATGATGTACTTTTGTAAATAATTGTGTTTGGCCATGCACTCTACAGTACCTCTCCATCTCAGGATTCTGAACGTGTCAAATCTCGCCAGAAGGGCCTGCCTGATTTTCAGAAGGTAAAAGGTCCCCAGGACCTTTTATTTTCTCTCATTATTCTACTTTTCAAGTTTATTCACGGTGTTTTGATACAACTGAAGCACTTTTAGTTTTCAGACTTTGCTGTTTGACTGTACTTTGAATATGAGTTCACAAACGTGGCTGTTATTTTCAAAGCATTTCACAGGGACTGATCAGTACACTAGCACGGGATCATTGTATTGCAGAATTGAAATGTCTGAAATATGACACTATACTTTTTTGCCCTAGAAAGTGCTAGTGATGACTTTTTCTCAATTTTGATTATTCCCTGTGAACATTTTATTATTTCAATGTAGTCCCGAGCACAAGCGTGTGGACCCAAGCTACGGCAGTACCGGACCGTTGGTGAAGGTGATTCATTACGACTCTCTGGCAGATAAACCCCCTTAAACAAACCCCAACATTTTTCCTTCCAGTTTCAGTAATATTAGCATTTTGTTTTTGATCTTTTTTTGCCCGTTTCCAATGTGACATTTCGTACAAGTTTCTTCGTTTGAGGCCATATACCTACCATCTACTATCGTCCAATACGTTCTGTATAAGGTACAAGCTATCAGAGCTGTCAATCAAGATATCATAGCTGTCAATCAAGCTATCAGAGCTGTCAATCACGCAGCGATTTAATATGTTGACATCTTGAGATAATGTTCTCTTCTAGCCTGTCACCTTCGACAGAGTCAGACAGATTTCTTCCAAAGAGAAAAAGTTTTTCAAATTTCCAGAAGGTATAATCTAACTCTCTATTTCTTATATTTATATTATTTTGCTTTATACTCAAAATGTATATATCCCCCACTGCACACAATCTAACGATAGTGCAACTGATCTGCATGTCAAACTGTTTTTGTAGCAATTGTGAGTATTTTGTTTATTTAGAGGAAGACAAAGCTTAACTTTATGACAGGTGGACACATACTAAATGCGATGTGATGGATGTGAATTTATCATGATTCTATCTGGATATAGTCTGTTTAAAAAATGATCTGTGTTCTACATTATATTGTAAATAATCGTTATTTTCAATATAATTTATATATATATACTACATAAATGTTAGTTGATATCATATTGTACTTAATTGAATATTTTATAAACATGAAGTTGTTTAATGCTTGTGGGATAAAGTAAAATAATCCTCCAAATATATATATATATATATATATAAAGGCATATATAACATTGTTATTCTTCACCTAAAGTGCACCATGCTTAATTGGTAGAAATCAGGTTTATCCCTTTATTAAGTTTTAGGATAAAGTATTTTCACTTACACCTTCATCAGCACAAAACAGCACAGATAATAATATATTACATAACAAAATTCATTTGATAGATTCAAATGTAGCGAAGTAAGAACAGTTGGAATTTTGCAGGCTTATTTAGTTTACATTGTACAGTTTTGATGAAGCTTTCTAATCAATTGAACAGGATTTTTAAAGATGTTTTATTATATCATCATTTTCTGAAATAATAAGAAGCTCATCTGTACCTGCATCATACTTTGTGCTTTATAACTCTTTTTCCAAAGCATCATATGACATGTTTGAATGTTTGCAATTGTTATCACGAACACTTCTTAGTATTGCTATGAATTTGTTTTCAGTACACATTATCCCAGGAGACTATAGACTACCTGAAGCAACCGACATTTGATATTTGGCACTGGGAACCGAATGAGGCAAGTTTTGTGTTTGATATCTGGAATATCATGATTCAAGATAATAGTGATTTTTGAGTAATCTGGAAGTTATCTTGCAGTTATTTGTTCACTTGCAATTTGGGCAATACGTTTTTCAAATGTATAAATGATGAAAATTATTATTCCATGTTGTTAAATTTGTCTTGAAAGTACATAACGTTTTCCTATCAGAGAACCTACTTACTTTAGGTTAAGGAAGACTCTTGCAAAATCTTTTTTAAAAAATTTAAAGTTTAAAAAAAAATTAAAAATAGGATAGAGTATAAAGTGTATTTACAGGTATTGTGGAAACATCAAAATAATTTGTGATTGCTGCAACCAAGCTTTGAAATCACTGAAACCATGATGGCTCAAAGATGGCCGTTAAATGCCCCAAATTCCCAACACGGTGAAAGATTTAAACACTACAAAACCAAATAATCACGGATATTGCACTATTAATTACAGTTGTAGCAGACCTTTTGAGAAATAATGCAAATGATTAAATGTTAAGTACTCCAACAATTATTAAAGGCACAAACCTTATTGAAATGTGGATTTGCGATCGATAAAATGTGGCCCATCTGGCCCTACCTTAATGATTTAAAGCAGGAAAATCATTCATTTCATTGTCATATCGATATACACACTTCTCAACATGAAGGTGTGTATAGACGCTAAATAAAATACATCACATCATCAAATATCATCAAACAACTATTATCATAACATATCATCAAAGGAAATAAAGTGAGGCATTGAGATAAAGTGAGTCATTAATATAAAGTGAGACATTGATATAAAGTGATGTATTAAGATAAACTGAGATATTAAGATAAAGTGAGGTATTAATATAAAGTGAGGCATTAAAGAGATACTTTCTAGTAAAATAAATTATATAAATTACATTATTAAATGATCATATATGTGTAAATATATTGAAATTCATAGACAAAATAATTATATCAGTAACCAAGGAAACACAAATCGACATTTAAAACTAATCTTGCAACCCCCATAAATTATGATCATTTATTGCAATTGGTGGCAATGACGTCATCGTGCGGGATTTTACGCACGTGCAACTCAAGCTGCAATGATCTTCAATTTTCATAAATTTAGTCATAACTTTGTTAATACTAGTCCGATTGACATGCTTTTTACACCAAAATGTCACATTTTTCATGTTCTTTCCGTCGCACATAACCATTTTATAGTGCGTCATTTCTAAGGCCGAAAATCGTGACACCGCTATTTTGGTTGCATTGTTGTTTGTTTACTAATTATTTATGTAAGTAGGTAATTGCCGCACGATGACGTCATTCTTTTTTTTCTAGCACGTGCATTTAAAAGAGCTATTTTTCTCCCAAAAAACATGTTTCCCTTGTGCGGTCATACTAACAGAGCCACAGATCAATGTGTGTTATAATTCTCCATCATACTACAAAAATGTTTCAGAGAAGTGAAAGTTTCCCTTTAAGATAAAGTGAGGCATGAAGATAAAGTGAGGCATTAAGATAAATTGGGGCCTTAAGATATAGTGCGGTATTAAGATATAGTAAGGCATGAATAGAAAGTGAGGTATTAATATAAAGTAAGGTATTAAGATAAAGTGAGGCATTACGATAAAGTGAGGCATTTATATAAAGTGAGTTGGTAAGATTAGGCGAGGCAATGCCATGCTTCTAGCTGTAGATGTATAGTAGCTTCCTAGCTTTACACCAACATCAGCTGCAGCCCAACATCAAAGTAAAGCCCAACCTTGCCGAATGTAACAACTGACCTAGATAAGTGCACTTCGTATGGAATATACCCTTTATAAGCCATTAGTAAATTAAAGCCCAAAAAGGCCACACTTTGATATTATTATAATAATGTTCAATTATGTATTTTGACATTTCTTTCACTAGCAACACTGAAACAACACAATTTAATTATAATTTCTTTGAATATTTCTTTCACTAGCAACACTAAAACAACACAATTGAATCATAATTTCTTTGAATATTTCTTTCACTAGCAACACTAAAACAACACAATTGAATCATAATTTCTTTGAATTATATCAGTAATGCATGATGACTTGAAATAAGCTAAAATTTCTTCTCATACAGTTCAGCTCTCAAAATAGCCATATTTAAAAAAAATAAAACCAACTTCTTGTAAAAATGATTGTGATATTTCTAATGAAACATGCCAGACAAAGCTAATTGATTATTTTAGTCATGTCAGTTTTGGCTGCCTAACACGAGGTGCTCTGAGGTAATATAATATGTCATTGTGGTTAATTCCTTCATAAAGTAGCAATGGAATAATGCATCATTCTGTATCACACTGAAATAACATTATTCAGTGTCACAATGATTCATTCGAATCATTCAGTATCACAATTAAAGTATGGATCATTTAGTATCACAATGAAGTATGGATCATTCAATATCGCTATGAAATGACATATCATTTAGTATCACAATGAAACTATGGATCATTCAATATCACTATGAAATGACATCTCATTCAGTATCACAATGAAGCTATGGATCATTCAATATCACACTGAAACTATGGATCATTCAATATCGCTATGAAATGACATATCATTCAGTATCACAATGAAGCTATGGATCATTCAATATCACATTGAAACTATGAATCATTCAATGTCACATTGGAACTATGAATCATTCAATGTCACAATGAAACTATGAATCATTCAATGTCACAATGAAACTTTGAATCATTCAATGTCATAATGAAGCAATGGATCATTCAATATAACAATGAAGATATGTATGGACCATTCAATATCACAAAGAAACTATGGATCATTCAATATCACAATGAAACTATCGATCCGGTAATACTTTTAATATTATGCATACCTTAGATAGTCACTTCACAACACATACACACACACACACACACACACACACACACACTCACACACACACACACATATCTGACAAATTAACTGTCTATGATTCTCGACTTCCCCCGGGGTTCAGGGGGGTCCTGGGGGACAGGTTCTAAGCATATCCTACATCTCTGGCGACATTAAAGGAAGCGCCAGAGAGTCCTCCCTTTGATATACACACATCATAGATACACCTGGAATCTCACCTGTGGCCGATCAGGATGCTGAAGGCTTTATAAGCCTCCTCTCTCAGACAACCAGCATCTCTTATACAACATGTCATGAATATGATTAATACAATTAGCAGGAAGCGATGGTCACAGGTGTTGAGCGATCATCAATTCAGCTCTGTTGCGGATGAATTATAACACATGAAAGCAAGATTACACAACAATATAAATATTGCAATCCGATGTTACTTTTTACATAGATAAATGAAATAAACATATTTAATTGATATCTTATGGGAAGCAATCAGATTATAGTCATATATTTGATAATCCTGTTATTTGTTATGTGTTAATGAGTTAATGCTACATAACATATTAATCAGCATGTAATACAAATATATCATATTTGAAATGCTGAAAAAACTTGCTGACTACGCTTGTGCATTTCAATGGAGAAAGCCCCTTCCGAAACATCAAAATATGACACAAATGCAAATGAAACTTTCACTTCTCTGAAACATGTTTGTAGCATGATGGAGAATTATAACACACATTGATCTGTGGCTCTGTTACTATGACCGCACAAGGGAAACATGTTTTTTGGGAGAAAAATAGCTTTTTTAAATGCACGTGCTAGAAAAAAAAGAATGACGTCATCGTGCGGCAATTACCTACTTACATAAATAATTAGTAAACAAACAACAATGCAACCAAAATAGCGGTGTCACGATTTTCGGCCTTGGAAATGACGCATTATAGAATGGTTATGTGCGACGGAAAGAACATGAAAAATGTGACATTTTGGTGTAAAAAGCATGTCAATCGGACTTGTATTAACAAAATTATGACTAAATTTATGAAAATTGAAGATCATTGCAGCTTGAGTTGCACGTGCGTAAAATCCCGCACGATGACGTCATTGCCACTAATTGCAATAAATGATCATAATTTATGGGGGTTGCAAGATTAGTTTTAAATGTCGATTTGTGTTTCCTTGGTTACTGATATAATTATTTTGTCTATGAATTTCAATGTATTTACACATATATGATCATTTAATAATGTAATTTATATAATTTATTTTATTAGAAAGTATCTTTTTAAATATCTATTTTCTTTTTTTTCCTCTCTCTCTTTTTTGTGGGGGGGGGGGGGGGGGGGTATAATATTTACAATTTATGATGTTCACCTACTACCCCTAATTACACCTATCTTCAACAAAATAAATGATTCCAGATTCCCTGTATCCACCAACCTTGCTTATTTGTCTTAGCTGACTGAAAGTCACTTGCAGGAGGATTATATAAAAAGACTTCCATTCTGCCTATAAGGGTTTCATAGGCCAGAAACAGCCCTACTAATGCCTCAGTCACATTTGCGCCGATTTCAGTAAAGATGACCGGTCGATGGGTATTTTATACAAAATCGGCAGGCAGTTCAGATTGCCGTGCGGGCACCGGGAGATCATCGGCCACAATTGGGCATCTTTAAGACGTCGGATGGGTCATCGGGAACTTTTATCTTGAATATAAAAGTTGCCGGCGTTTCCCCGATGTCTTATCAGCAAATATCATCTTAAAGTACACGGCAGGGTCCCGGCAGTGTCCCGCAGGGACATCGGCAGATTATCTTAGGGCTGCCGGTGGCATCGTGCGGTGAAAATAGGATTAATTTTTTGTTAAGCCTACCCAGACGTCTTAAGGGTATTTATGGGTGTTGGTAGTGAGTGCCCCCTAGTGGCAGAGGAGTAAATTATCAGAATACTGTACTTGATGGGAATTGGCACATTTACGGTGTAAAAATACATTCCATATTAAATTAAAAGCATTCATGACATGAATCAATATTTAAACACTACACTATGTGAATTATAAGTTATGATTACAAGTATATTTCTTTCAAAACAGTATTTTGTCCTAATTTTCCTTGATGATAGTTTTGATGAGAAATGAAGAAGACAAGCAAATAAGTTCTGCAGATTACACAACAGGAATAGGCTTGTTTTTAGCTGTGTTTATTTCATTTCATTGGGAAGAAGATTCACTGTGATCCTAGTGAAACAGATTTTCTCATTTTGATTTGTATAATTTGGAAATAAAAAGGAAGTTTGGCAATCAGATATGTGAAGGGAGGTGAAAAAATTCATATTTTTGAAATGATCAAGTGTGTACTTGACCTCTATTTTTCTCTTAATGTTTTTGAAAAATAGAAAATCTGTTTCACTAGGATCACAGTAAATATTGTTAAGATCACTTTTACAAAGTTGTTTGGAAATCCACTTTATTATGGTCCCACAATCTGCAGAACTTTTTCCCTTTAACATTTTGACATAACAAAAGAAATTTTGGAGCAGTGACATATTACTACGCCACTTTTTTTTTAGTTAAAAAGATATGAAGCTTTCAACATTATCAAAGAAATTCCATTGTGATTTTCAAATAATAAATCAATAATTTTATTACAAAAATGATTACCATAAAATGTCATTTCATGACTTGAAAGTTTTAATGAAAAAGGAACTCTTTTTGACAGTTGAGCATTTTTCCCGTACTTTTTTGAAAACGTTCCATTTTGGCGTAAAAAGAAAGTAGTTCCCTCAGAAAATCTGCCACCAGAGGACACTCACTACCAACACCCATAAATACCCTTAAAGACATCCTGCAGACGTCTGTGTCATGAAACAGACGTCGTAAAGATATCCTACAGACGTCTGCGCTATTCAGTTTTGCACGTGCCGTGCGGTGCCCTTTAATAATGTGACCACAGCTACGGCATGTCTCAGATTGTTGGTGATAAACTCCCCGGTGCAAATGTGACTGAGGCATAAGGGTAAACATTGGCATATAGATGGGTGCTACTAGACCTATCCGAGACCTTTGCCACTATTGACCATGGAATACTTCTAAGTGGGTTAAAAAAAGATGTAGTGTACAATAATTGCTTTAAAATGGTTCAAATCATATTTTATAAGACTGTCAAAAATGGCTATATGGGTCCTGTGTAAAAATGATTCTATGTTGTTAATATGAAGATATATGGGATAGGGTGTTTAAGCTGTATGCTTCAAAATATAGAATATCGTGCCCTCATATATTAATCTGCAGAGAGTTTTAAAAAACATTTAAAACACATTTGCTTAAGACAAATTACCTGCAAGAGCCATTATTATTACTACAGTAATAATTAGTTGGAAAATAATGAAAACCTTTATGTGAGACATTTAAGGAATGAATGGCTTTGTGTCACGCACCCAGAATGTCTTTATTTCATGTTATTGTCAAGGTCATTAAGGTTGATTTTATTTTCAGATGTTGAGTTTACTTGAGCACATGTATCACGAGCTGGGACTAGTTCAGGAGTTTAACATCAATCCTATCACTTTGAAAAGATGGCTTGTGAGTATACCACAACTGTAAATAAATGCACCCTAAGTGTACTCTAAATCTACAGCAAAGGCTCTTATCACTAACTCTTATTATACATCTACAGCAAATGTGACTGCTGCTGATATACATCAACTTCTGTTAATGTATATTCCATATTTATCGTGCAAAGGACTATATTCCAAATCTGAATGTAATATTTCTATATCACTATGCAAGTTTATTAATCACTTATTAATACTGCTTACGACATGCATCCATTGCAATCATTGAAAACAGATTCCCTTCTAAGAACGTTGTAAACCGCTTTATTTTCAGTTGTGTGTACAGGAGAACTACCGGAACAATCCCTTTCACAACTTCCGGCATTGTTTCTGTGTGACGCAGATGATGTACGGAATGATCCACACGTGCGCCCTCTGGGAGCACATGTCTCGGGAAGACCTCGGAATTCTACTGACCTCGGCCGTCTGCCACGACCTTGATCACCCTGGATACAACAACACGTCAGTATTCCTAATCCTTGCCTTTCTGCGTTCATGTATGTCACAGCCCTGGGAATTTACACGTTGTCATAGCAACTACACGCGGGATATGTAATGATGATTATTAGCGCCTAATTGGATAAGATCGGGTCAACATCGCGCGTTGGTCACAATCAGCAGGAGATGGTCATGATAAAAACAATTCTTTAGAAATAGATAGGAAAAGAAATCTTGACTTTGATATAACTGTTTCTTGATTAATTTGAATTAGCGTCTATTTTATAAATAGGCTTCACCTCTGAAATATATTCACAAACCAAAACCTTTGACAACAAATTATTTGAAGATATCTAAACACCATGGTTCTGCACTGAATTCTCACACATAACTTTTATATTGATGAACAAAAGCACAATGGAATACAGCCATAGAGCGAAAGGAACATGATATAGCCATGATCATCGCTATTAGAATTGATATATCACATGTCATGAATGAAATGATGACAGTGCATTTATTTCTGTTATCTGGATTCCATGATTTATCACTACCTGTTCATTAAGATATTACATTAATACCTTTCTCCAATAAAATCGTATTGTTATTCTATAGCAATACAGGTACAGTAGAGGAATTTAAAGAGAAACTTTCACTTCTCTGAAACATTTTTGTAGTATGATGGAGAATTATAACGCACATTGATCTGTGGATCTGTTAGTATGACCGCACAAGGGAAACATGTTTTTTGGGAGAAAAATAGCTCTTTTAAATGCAGGTGCTAGAAAAAAAAGAATGACGTCATCGTGCGGCAATTACCTACTTACATAAATAATTAGTAAACAAACAACAATGCAACCAAAATAGCGGTGTCACGATTTTCGGTCTTAAAGGGAAACTTTCACTTCTCTGAAACATTTTTGTAGTATGATGGAGAATTATAACGCACATTGATCTGTGGCTCTGTTAGTATGACCGCACAAGGGAAACATGTTTTTTGGGAGAAAAATAGCTCTTTTAAATGCACGTGCTAGAAAAAAAAGGATGACGTCATCGTGCGGCAATTACCTACTTACATAAATAATTAGTAAACAAACAACAATGCAGCCAAAACAGCGATGTGACGATTTTCCGTCTTAGAAAACACGGACTATAGAAAGGTTTTGTGCGTTGGAAAGAACAGAAAAAATGTGACATTTTGGTGCAAAGAGCATAACGATCGGACCAATATTAACAAAGTTATGACAAGTTTTGTGAAAACTGAAAATGATTGCAGCTCGACAGGCACGTGCAATAAATCCCGCACGATGACGTCATAGGCCCAAATTGCAATAAATGATCATGATTTATGGGGGTTGCAAGATTAATTTTAATTGTTGGTTTGTGTTGCCATGGTTACCGCAATATTTTTTTGGTCTCTGAATTTCAATGTATTTATGTATTTATGATCATTTAATCGTATAATTTATGAAATGTATTTTACTAGAAAGTATCTCTTTAAAATGGACGCATTATAGAATGGTTAGAATGGTTAAAATGTGTTATTTTGGTGTAAAAACCATGTCAATCGGACTAGAGATACTTTCTAGTAAAATAAATTACATAAATTACATTATTAAATGATCATATATGTGTAAATACATTGAAATTCATAGACAAAATAATTATATCAGTAACCAAGGAAACACAAATCGACATTTAAAACTAATCTTGCAACCCCCATAAATTATGATCATTTATTGCAATATGTGCCTATGACGTCATCGTGCGGGATTTTACGCACGTGCAACTCAAGCTGCAATGATCTTCAATTTTCATAAATTTAGTCATAACTTTGTTAATACTAGTCCGATTGACATGGTTTTTACACCAAAATAACACATTTTTCATGTTCTTTCCGATGAACATAACCATTCTATAATGCGTCCATTTTAAGACCGAAAATCGTGACACCGCTATTTTGGTTGCATTGTTGTTTGTTTACTAATTATTTATGTAAGTAGGTAATTGCCGCACGATGACGTCATTCTTTTTTTTCTAGCACGTGCATTTAAAAGAGCTATTTTTCTCCCAAAAAACATGTTTCCCTTGTGCGGTCATACTAACAGATCCACAGATCAATGTGCGTTATAATTCTCCATCATACTACAAAAATATTTCAGAGAAGTGAAAGTTTCCCTTTAAAAGCAGTGCCTAGAATTATTTCTTTGGGAATGAAATCAATGAATCATTACTACACGATTCCACATCCTGCTTTAGAGAGATTGGTTAGCAGTAATTCCTGGCAACATTTATGATTGGGGTAAAATTTCACAGTGGTATGAATCAATGTGATGGAATATCCAACAAAGGAGGGTAGCTGGAATACTGCCAGGGCATACATCAGCACCTGATATAAAGACTCAAAATCCTCAATATCAAAATACCCTCTAATATAAATAAAATAATATTCATATTTAAACAGTCATGAAATCTAAATTATGAGTCACATTACATTATGTTTTCTTCTTCAAACGTCCTAACATGCCATGTGCATTGGGTAATGTTCGGTTCATATAGTTCTTGGACGTTAATTCAGATATGAAACATCTCCACATCTTTTCAGATACAGACATTGGAGTTTTACACTAGATGTAAGAGGAATATCCACCAATCATAATTTATTAAAAAAGAGAAATCCATACCATTCTGAACGTTTCCCAAAGGACATAGAACACGAGATTAAACCTAAATTTGGCTAAATTTGGATTATAATGTTTTGACATTATATAAAGTTGAGCAATTCAAAATCAAGCACGATGGGGCCATGTTGTTCTGTGTCACTATACCCTATAATTTCCAATAATGATATGGCCCCTATATCACTTTACCCTATAATTTCCAATAATGATATGGCCCCTATATCACTATACCCTATAATTTCCAATAATGATATGGCCCCTATATCACTATACCCTATAATTTCCAATAATGATATGGCCCCTATATCACTATACCCTATAATTTCCAATAATGATATGGCCCCTATATCACTTTACCCTATAATTTCCAATAATGATATGACCCCTATATCACTGTACCTTATAATTTCCAATAATGATATGGCCCCTATATCACTATACCCTATAATTTCCAATAATAATATGGCCCCTATATCACTTTACCCTATAATTTCCAATAATGATATGACCCCTATATCACTGTACCTTATAATTTCCAATAATGATATGGCCCCTATATCACTATACCCTATAATTTCCAATAATAATATGGCCTCTATATCACTATACCCTATAATTTCCAATAATGATATGGCCCCTATACCACTATGCCATATAATTTCCAATAATGATATGGCCCCTATATCACTATACTATATAATTTCCTGATATAGCCCCTATACCACTTTGCCATATAATTTCCAATAATGATATGGCCCCTATTTGAATCGCAGAATCAAGCGCGCTGACTCTAATTGAATTAAATATCTATTGTCTTTTTGAGCCCATTGGCTCATAAAAATGTTCAGTGGAAATCTGTTATAATAGAATGATGAGTATCGGTCACTTTCTAACAGAGACGTTATTCGTCTTAAATAGACACTTCATGTTCAATGTTCTCATGTATATCAACATGTTTATAACTGATAAGATTTATCCTGTTGTGTGATACTTATTTGGACTATGTAGATAACCGTTGCTTTAGTTGGCAACCACATAAGTTGAAACCTTAACTACAGACATACTTCTTTTTGGGGACTATCAAGCATTCGTCTTGAATATTTTGGTCTAGTTCAAATAAAATCTGTTTACCACAATGCACATGTGTAAATCTTATTTTAATGTCTTCTTTTTTTTTTAATTACACAAGAACTTTTTGTTTTCTTTACAGATACCAGATAAACGCTAGAACGGAGCTTGCAATCAGATATAATGACATTTCACCCCTAGAAAACCACCACTGCGCATGTGCATTCCAGATACTCTCAAACCCGGAAACCAACATATTTTCTAATGTGGATGCAGCTACCTTCAAAAGAATACGATCGGTGAGAGTTATCTGACACTATTACACAATGTAATTTACTATCATTTGAGGTATTTGTATCATAATCAATTATATATAACACATATCCTATATATACAACACATGTTCAATCTCTGGCATAATACATAATATATGGCCTTACTATATGTCATTAATGTCACCCAATGCTTGCCCATTTGCATAAATCTCAATTTGAATCCTGAAATATATTTATATATATATATATATTTTTGTATTGAAATTCATTGTTGACCAAATATCAATGAAGCTTTTATCAGATCTTGTTCTCATTCTGGTAGCAATGTATTCCAAAACTAAACCGCTCTTAATTAGCTCGATAATTACCTTACTGCCACTAATGATGTGTTAGTAATATCCCATTAATTGATTGTATTACACCTGGCTTGCATAAATGTCTTATTTTTACAGTCTCTTAATTCTTACAATACTTTATTTTGATGATATATGATGTGCACATCAGCTTGTGCATGGTCATGCTTGATAAGCAAAATTTTGAAGTGTATATTTATGTACAGGCAATGATTGAGATATTCAGTGTTAATATGTTGCATGTGTTTCTTACATGATTCATGAATTGCACAAATAGTCCACTTCGTGGAAATATCCTCTAACATACATGGAGCTCATGTTGTGAGTAACCAAATGAATATTGGTGCTATTTATATACAATAGGCTGACCAGCCTGCCATCTGGCGGATTAATGTAGCATACATATGTACCGTCTGTGAGTTTAATGTTTGAAACAAGTTCGATGTGTGGCCATGCTTTATTAAGATCACTTCTGAAGTGTATATTTATTGTGCAGGGCATGATTATGTTAGTATTGGCAACTGACATGGCGCGGCACGGTGAAATCCTGGAAGCCTTCAAGCAAAAATTAGATTCCTTTGATTGGACAAAAGAAGACCATCTTAATTCGGTAAATATCAACTTAATATTGCATGACATCAGATTTTACTACAAAAAAAACACAATTCAATAAAGCCAAACATTACCCAATGAATATAGTGTTCTAGTTTATATGTAAGGTTTTTGCTGCAATTTCAAAATACTGCATTTAATATTGATCACAGTATTATATATCGCAGTATATCGCAGTATATGTTATTTAATTTCAGTTTAAAATGGTGTTAATAAAGTGTTGTGACATTTCCAACGAAGTTCGTCCCATGACCGTCTCTGAGCCTTGGGTGGACTGTCTCTTAGAGGAATATTTCAATCAGGTAATAGAACTATTGATTAAATAAAATACAAGTAAATACATAAATACATGCATGATCTTTAGAATGCCTTTTTTAGTTTTTCTTTTTTTTTCTTGTCAATAAATAGTTCAAGTTGTATTAATATGCCTTCTGGATGAATACGTAGAAACTAGAACATTGGAGCAGTTCTTAATGTCAAATACAAACTTTAATTAGAAATATTCCTTTTGAAAGATAGATGTACAGGAGAACTGAAAAATAAATCATTGTTTTATTATATTCCAGTCCGATCGTGAAAAGCAAGAAGGGCTCCCAGTAGCGCCCTTCATGGACCGAGACAAAGTGACAAAACCCACCGCTCAGATTGGCTTCATCAAATTTGTGCTCATTCCCATGTTTGAAACCGTTGCCAAGGTAGTGATTTGATATGAAATAATATTTGTTTTGATACAATATCATGATGTGTTATTTCCCGACAGACACAGACAAAAATATGGAATGGAGAATTTGTTTCTGCATCAAATTTAGAGCAAAATGACATCAGCACATAATCTTAGATATTAAGTTAAATCGGGGTGTCCTCTCTTCACCATTACCAAGAGAGTGAGGCCCCGGGCCGTGGCGCAGTTGGTTAGAACATCAGCTTACTAGCACCAGTTCCTCTGTGATGATCCAAAGGTCGTGGGTTCGATCCCCGGCCATGTCGATATCGAACGCGTGAGACAATTTCCCATATCAGCTGAGGCCCGTGCCTAAAGGGTTAACCTGTTGTCCTTGTCAATCTGTGACTGCAGGAGTTGTCATGTCAGGGACCTGCGACATGACAATTCGGTGAGGCAGCACTATATCTGCTACAAGTAGGTCTCATCACGAAATGACTGAAATAATGTTGAAAGTGATGTAAAACCCCAAACAAACAAATAAACCAACAGAGTGAGTCAGTACATTGGCACAGTATGTGATACATGTACCACAATACTCATCTTCATGGTGACACTTGTAATCAATGAGTCAGTGAGAGGCTTGTTATGGGATTCTTGGGTAATTTCATTCTTCAAGGCTCTTTCACAGGGGATTTCCTATCAGTACCCTAATTCTTCATTTGGAAATCAATTTTTACATCACAAAATACCTAATATTTGTTGATTCTCATGTTATGTTTTTCCAATACGATTTTTTCATAACTGAACAAAAAAAATATTCAATATATTTAGGTTGTTTCATGAATTGCAAAAAAAGTCCATTCCATCGAAATTTCTTCTAACATAGCTAATGTTGCAATAGACTGGGTTCCGTTTCAATCCTCCAAGCAGGAATACAGACCGGTCACTGCACCCGACCCTAATCTGCCTAAATCAAAGCAGAATTTTCTGATTGGTCGGTTAATTTCTAAACCTTTATGCCTAAGGCTGATTGGTTAATTGTAAATACACACACACACAACAGATGACACGAGTTAGTACTCACACAGTCCACTCAAGTAAGCTAGTTTGGTCAAAACTTAAAACTAATGGAAAGAAATTCAGAGATTCTGACAAATCATTGTTTTTTTCTCAGTGGCCCATACCAGACCCTAATCATGTTAATCATGATTTGGGTCGGGTACGAGACTAATGTTGCAAGTTACCACATGAATATTAATGCTATTGACAGTCACCAGTCTGATCAGTCTGCCATCTAGTGGATAAATGTAGCATACATATAGTATAGTTTGCATTTTTTTAACATTCAGACCCCTTTGAACATGATAGGTTTTTCAATTCAGACCTTTTTGAACTTGAAACGGTTTTTTTTTCGTGCCGATATGGAGACCTGACCGTCAATCAATAACAAATACACATATTCTGAATTCTATGATGAATTCGCTGTACACAAATCTCAAAAGTCTGAAGTGGTCGAATTTTCCCTATCTGCTCTCCCATATATGCTGCATTTTTAGAGCGCTGCGATCGTATTTGACCCAATTCATTGCACGCGGCACTTCGAGAATTCCAAGACATGTTATCAATCTTTGTAATAGTCCTCGTCTGTCCACGAAATGGTCAAAGTGGATATTGATCTGCAAAATCGAAAGCCATCAAAGAAAAAGTCTGTTACCCTACAAATAAAACAAAAATGATATTAAGGCTCAATTTACTAATTTATGAAAACAGAGATTTATCTCTGACCTTGTCACGTGTACTGGAATACTTACTGGATAAGCATGCCCCTATCAAAGGGACCTAAATATCTATCCAGCACCCTGGATGACTGACCAAATTAAAAATGAAAGGAGGCTTTTAAAAAAGAAGGCTTAAGCGAAAGATGAAGAAATAAAATAGTCAGATTGACAAAGAGTTCTTACTCAAGTGAGCTATACAGTCCTGGTGTGTCAGTTTATTACACCTTTGATAGTCTTTCTGTTCTTTTCAAACTGATTAATCTTTTATTCTGTGAAATTTTGGAGAAAAAATAAAAATGTATTCCCTTCGCAACAAACAGAATGGTGATCATCATATCAGCTGCCATATGTGCAAGGCTATCATGATGCAAGAGACACCTAGTGGAACAAAGCTGAAACTCTATCAGTGGGATTGGTTCATGTCCCAAATAAATAAATAGACATAACACTCAGCTGTAAGCGAACCGAGCTAACATTTGTCTCTCAGTTTGGTGAGTAAATAGAAATAACTAAAAAGATTGTGTAGGGTATTTCATTACAATCCCCACAACAACTTTCCTCTTACTGTTTAATCCCTCCGCTGGTTCCATACCATATACTTTCCCTTGAATGTTCGGTATTTTCTCATGAGGGAATAAGGGGAAAACACATTATGTGATACATAAATCAGGTAAAACCCAATTAGCCTGACCCATTTTCCCTTGCAAAGAACTTTAATGATTTTAAAGACTTTGGATGGCTGAACTAGCAGATGGCAGGGCAAACAACTGTCCAAGAACCATCGATGTCAAAGTCGAAAATTTGACATTTCTTTCTACTCAGTCACTTCTGAGGATGTGTTAAAATTATTGTGGTGAAATTCATATATATATATATATATTCTAGCAGACTGGAGCAAAATGGTTTTACTGACAAACTCCAATCAGAATATAAGGAATTTCCTTAGGTTCAAAATAATATCCTGAGTGACCTCGATGAAGGAGAGTAAGCAATACCACTTCTACTTGACCTCTCAGCAGTAGTTGATACTATTGATCATCAAATATTATTTTTTGATCTTAATACTAAACGCTGAGCAATTAATCAAACTCTCAGATGGATAGTGACAGAAAACAGAGTGTTACGGTGGGAATAACTTCATTGAATATGAAGTCCACAAGGATCAGTCCTTGGAACTATATTATTCACTGTATACATTTCCACACTTGGTGTTATCATCGTAAAATAAGGACTAGGTTACCATATCTATGCTGGCAATAATCAAATATATATCTTTATGGATCGGTCTGTAAACCCCATGGAGCAAAACCCCGGAATGACCTGCCAAATGATATTAGGATTAGTAGCTCATTAGCTGCCTTAAAAAAAAACAACAAAAATCATTTCCAGAGATCTGATAGCGCTATAATCGGAAACTTTCTTGTATCAGCACTATATTTATATAAATGTTATTAATTATTAAAGAATATTAAATATCTACTTTTACAGAATTAAAACTTCTGTAAATCTCACTTTTATATCTCATCAATATACAAATCATTCTTTAAAAAATAAACCAAATAATATATTTCCTTAGACCTCATAGCCTGCCTATTGTATTTTACAGCTCTATACTGCTATAGATGAGATCATGGTCCAGCCACTGAAAATGGCACGAGATCACTATGAGTCCCTGAAGGCACAGGATGACGCTAAGAGAGAGGTAAACCCCACACCTTGCTTATCCACATGTGGTCCTAATTCTAATAACTGTACTAGATCACAAAGAACTGATGAAAAAACATGTGTTATTCTCCATAAATTGGCCCCATTGCGTACACTTTTGGTATCTAATATTGTATATTCAACAACTATTGACACACCAGTTTCTTTGTGTATTTGTCTGTCTCACCTTTCACATGATTCATTCTGTAAATAACTGTGAAAAGTGTTCTCATTGATTTTGGCAACTTCATATATATATATATATATATATATATATATATATATATATATATATATATATATATATATATATATATATATATATATATATATATATATATATATATATATATATATATATATATATATATATATATATATATATATATATATACATATATATATATATATATATACATATATATATATATATATATATATATATTTAGAAGCTGTTACAGATATGAGGTACTGGAGGTATTTTTGTCAGACCTCATTATGGGGTACCATCTCATACCTTATTGTGTGTGACAGGAGAGTGCCATCTGGTGTTAATAATGAAATTGTTTTACATACCTCACAAATCTAACATTCATATCAATGGCGCTAATGCCATTATCCACCACTAGGGCACTTATTACTACATGTGACACTAGATGGCAGTGATTTATAAAGTTATTGCCTGGTTGTATAAATATGCTTCTCAGACATGTTTGTTCAAAAAGGCCTTGTACAGGATACTTATGTAACTGTGACTAAGCAGCTGCACTATGAAGAGTGGGGTATTTTATATGCCTCACAGTACGTCAATGCCCCACAAGACAGGTCTGAGATTGGTAAAAACCCCATATCTGATACAATCTCTTTCTATATATATATATATATATATATATATATATATATATATATATATATATATATATATATATATATATATATATATATATATATATATATATATATATATATATATATATATATATATATATATATATATATATATATATATATATATACAAAATCTTGAGAAAAAAAGTCTTTAGAACGGAACGAGCTTGGGAGATTGTGAAAAATTGAAGACGTATATGTAATCATGATATAGATACGTAAAAGTATGTAACAAAGTGTATATTTCAGGCAGCAAAATGAAGAATATGGGAGATAGATATGTGAAAACAAGCCGACCACTAGGGGACGCAGGAGTGCAGGAGACGCCGATATCCGCGGAGTTTTAACTTTGATAGGAAGAGGGTACACTATCCTCTTTGGATGATACATCATTTATGACCAATCGTAATGGATAGAAGTTAAAGAAACCAGAGAAATATCTAGCAAATCATTTTATTTGGTAACTACAATATAATTCACAGTAAATTTATTTAAGCCATTGACACATTCATGTCTATATAATTAAAACAGTGTACCTAATATTTAATCCTTCCTTTTTAAAACAAAAATGCACCAAACCCTGAATGATTTAGTCTTTAAATGATTGTGTATATATCTTCTGTATATTGCATACATAACATTATGATTGCAATGTTTATCAAGATTGTATCATTTATTTTGCCGGTCATATCTATGGTTTTTATATTTCCTTATATTGTGGAATCAATTATTCTTAATAAATCTGTGTAAAATTATAAAAACAAACATATAATTATTAAGACATTTGCATCACTCAAGATTGACTTGTTCCTTGTTATAGAACAAGAGCGAAAATGTCAGACAGTATTAAGCATATTTCAAATAGCATGTGTTTTATCTAATCAAACGGTTCCCTGAAAAATCATTCCACATTGTCTCAAATATTATATATAACATGGATATCGGAAATTATAACATTATAACGAAAAGTATAACATCACAAGACGTATAAATAATTGATTATATAATGTTTTGTGAAATCAAGAAATAACCTAAATGATAACAATTTATCGAGTGATAATTGTATTTCTAAACGGTAGTAGATATTACGATAAACGTGGAACCATATATTATAAATATATAAGTTGTACAATTATCCTTGATTCAAAAGGCAATAACTCACATACAAACATGTACTTAGGAATGTAGATAGATCTGGAGGCACAACCAAAGACTTTCAAAGACAGGCCTGTCATGAATTGGGTAGAGAGTACTTGTGTCAAAGATCCATTATTTTTAACATGTGAGAAACAAATATATATATTTCTACTCATGCCAATATTTTTTTCCTATTTTTGAAGGGTTTGATCAATAATTGTGATCTTTAATATCTGTCCAGTAACTTATTATTATTAATTTTTTTTTTGCTTTTTGGGAAGGGGGGTTATGTTATTTTTAACATTGTTTCAGTTATTGCATGAAGGGACCTAGACGTCCTTGTAGCAGATATAGTGCTGCCTCACTGAATTATTTTCCTGTTATTATTTAAACAAATCATCATGTTTCTCAGTTAAAAAGAACATTCCTAAAATAACAAATTATCTTTTAATTTTCGAAACATTCGATGACAAAACAAATTGCAATAATGTTGAAACTATTTAACATTAAACATAGATACTATTGTTTGCAATTCCTGAGATGTTACCATTTAGTATTACATTATTCTATATTTTTATGTATATAATAGGTATGAAAACATTTATAGCAAATCAAGTTATTCTATGAAAGTCCCTTCAAACCATAAAAGAAAGTTTAAATATATATATAAATATATATATTAAATATATATATATATATATATATATATATATATATATATATATATATATATATATATATATATATATATATATATAGAGCTATTGTGTTGGTATATGCGATATCGATATATGATTTGTAGAATAGGTTTATTTATTTATTTTGTCATTCTTCGTCTGATCCTAGCTTAGATATGCTCTTCCGAATACCGTCCAAAATTGTTCTTTTGCCGTCCAAATTGTCTGTTTTCTATTGAATCCTATGGGAATGATTTTAATTTTATCAGCTGTTCTCAATGAGTCATCCAAAAAGATGGACATAATACTACTTTCTGTACGATTCTCAATTCAATTGTGAAGATGTGATAAGTGAATCTCACCATTTACATTTTATATTATCCCACGATCAGAGCTTTTGATTTATCTCAAAGACTCTACTTTCATATAAAGACACACAATTTTAAATATAGAGTGGAGTGTATGTTATTACATGGTATGACAAGTAAGTAGGTCATGACGTGTTTTTCCCATGAGAGAATAAACCTGACATTCAGGAGGATCAAGAATGGGCCATTAAAATATTGTCCAGGGCAGATCAGCAAGACAATTAGATTTTACACATATTGTGTTAGCGACAAGCTTATTGGTAATTGCGATAGAATTTGAAAGCATTTGAAACAAGATGGCCGAAAGTTGGTTGAAAATTGCCTCAAAATCTCTGAAGAACTTAACACGTTATGATCTGGCAACTTTAAAAATATCACATTGTATTCATCCTCATGTTGATATATGTGTTTTTCACACGTTTTTGTCTCTGATCGAGATACATAAATATACCGATTAAGCACACTTTTGAATTCACATATAAACAGGCACAATTTAACCTCAATGGAAAAGCAAAATTGCTTCCTTTCTTCTAAAGATTGACACACATTTTGGACAGGGATATCAGTGTGAGAATATTGGTAATGTAGAAAAATGAATTTATTATTTTATCTTTAAGTTAATATTATCTACCCGGTTGCTGCAGATGTTCTAAAACCACGTGACCGGAATTTACCAATTAAGCTGTTCCTATTCGTCATCTAAATCGTCACTCTATGTATATAGATTAGGGTGTTAATTATACTCTTCCTTCCGATTGACATTAACTGTTCACATTTCCTGAGGTCTTTTTAAAACGTCATTCAATTTGGACAAAAAGATAAAACAAAAACTCAAGTTCCTGTGCAACTTTAACTTAACGCTAAAAGCAATTCATATGAAGACATTTGTCATTCATAAGAAAATAGAATTTGAGTGTAATCGAATTCCTAATGTTGTGAGAATATTTTAAAATATAAACTGCATAATACAACACATTCTACACGTATTAATTCTCATAGCATTTTATTTACCACTCAAAATAAAATATTTTTCATTACATTTCTTAATGCACTTAAGCAATGGAATATAATAATAATAAACACCGTGTTGCATATTAGATATTCACATTTTGTAACCAAAACAAATAGAAGACTTTAGAACTTTAACAAGCTAAGAGTGTATTAGTAAGTGTAAGAGACTAAACCCTGTGCCAAATGTCTGTACAGTATTTGTGGATTGAACATTGTTATTATATTATCTTAAATAGAGAACACAATGAAATAGTATAGATCATAAATTCTATAGTTACTGTTTATTATTTATGCGGTAGGTTTTATCACAATTGTACACAAAGACATATTTATATTATTAGCATAAATTATTTATCATAATGATATTCTTTCAGAATAAAATCCTATCATATGTTGTCACCACCTTTACATTGAATATTGTATGTGTTGCGCCTTGGGTTACATTTGTACATCAGACCAGCAACCATTTAGAATAAAATGTACAGAAAATGAAAATCTAATTGTCTCTTCATTCCACAAAACTGCTAATATTCTAAGATAGAAATGCCATTTAAATATCACCCCGTGGGGCATAACCAAGTGACGAGCTTCCCCTCCCTCATCACCTGTATATAGTAAATGGTGCTTTTAAGACCCTTTCAGCAACTATGGCCATATCAGGTCGACTTAACCAGTGTGAAAGTAACACTGTCTGCAGTGGGAGGTGAACCCGCCATCTCCCCGCCTCCACTTATATAACCATTAAAGGCACATATCCTATACTCTACCAACTCTGCTGGTGGCACCGGTTTCCTATATATAGTACATGCTCCAGAATGCTGATACATGATACACCATATCAGACCTCTAGATCAGTTTCATATGAATGACCTATATGTTCTTTATATAACTGATACATGGCTACCTGTATGAGAAAATGTTCAGATTATTGGTGAGTGCAAAGAGGGTAACTTAGAATTTCCCACATTTACACATGCTGAGAATGGGTGTATGCTACACAAACGTGATCTTACCTTTACGCCATGCTCCAATACTATGGAATTCGCGGAGGCCTCTTCAAACAAGGTCCAACTATTGATACTCAGAGTTCTTGATCGGTCTACAAAGGTCATTGCATATTACTGCCTTTTTTACACATGAATTAATATTGTTTCTTGGAGATATTAACTTCCAAGTGAACAGATCTCAAACTGATATTATTAAATGTTTTGACATATTGTGATGCTGATCAACACGTCATTTAGAGTTCATACCATGGGTGTGAATGTATCAGGCCACTCAATGATTTAGGTTGCACTTGATTTAAACAAGCAAAGCCACAGGTCTGCAATAGAAAAATAGAAAATAAATATTGATTGAAACGATATTAAAAAATCAGTAATGACCACTCATCAAACATACTTGGTAAAATGTGTTCAGTAAGTAAAAAATAAATAGAAAACATTGTCCCTCAAAGAAATGAGAACTTGATTATTTCTTTCTCAATAAATGCCATCTTCTGGGGAAATCTATTGACTGACAAAGTATTTACTAACAAAGTTAACTTTGGGAATTTTGGATGGTTAACGCACTTTTTTTTTTTACTCCAACTGTACTTTCCACTAGCCAACATTTTAGGTGGGATTGGACATCCCATTAATACTGTGATTGTTGGGAAAGTTACTCAATTTTTAAAGTTTAAAAGGCAATGAAAGAAATAATATTAGATCAAGTCAATATATGTCAACCAAGTAACTTTAACAATCTCATAAGAGTCTGTGAACATGATTGTATTATGATGATTGTAGGCACAAAAATAACAGTCCCGGCAAAATATGTCACATAAACAAAATTTTCTGTGTTCTCGGGCTGCTGGTCTTTGGACAGGTTGAAGGATAGATTGAAGAACCATGAGATCCTGGAAACAACTTTGTTAATCCAGCTTTGTCTTTCATGGTGCTTAGCACTTAATCTAACGTTGTATGGAGTCAACGCAAATCTGTGAACACCAGATAACAACATTGTGAGCACGTTTATAGCATGTTGTAAACTGACATTAAAAGGAAGTTGATCTGTGAACAACAGATAATGTTGATAATGTTCTGAACATGTAATAAAATGTTGTTAGCATGTGCTCAGCATGTTGCAAGCACTTGGTGATACATATACATTCAGCTGTGAACAAATTCGGCTGTCTTCTGCTAAATCTAGTTACTTAATTGGGACTGTATCTTCTGAAGTCTCTCCTATCATATCAGCATGTTGACATTGTCTGAAAAGGAATTTTGATCAATGGTCTGTATTTTGAAATATCTTACTTTCTTCAAAGTCAAATAACAAATTGTCAAATGTCAACAGTTGACATATACAGAGAGTTGTGTATATGAATGAATACATGAATTTCAAGGTCACAGCCAATTGCCTAGCAGGGGCTGCTAGAAGAGCACTGGGAGGGAGTTATCTCAAACTTCAGAAGTTTTAAGAATATAGGCTTTAACACTTTTAGTGAACTATATCATTCAGGAGTGGTGGGGAATTTAATTGTTTTGATCTAATTCAACAAAGAACTATTAGATACTTTAAGGGTGTGAACCAGAAAACACCAATATTGTCTATAGCTGGGGATACAGGGTGGGTTCCATTGTCTGCAGAGGGGGATACAGGGTGTGTTCCATTGTCTATAGAGGGGATACAGGGTGGGTTCCATTGTCTGCAGAGGGGGATACAGGGTGTGTTCCATTGTCTATAGAGGGGGATACAGGGTGGGTTCCATTGTCTGCAGAGGGGGATACAGGGTGTGTTCCATTGTCTATAGAGGGGGGATACAGGGTGTGTTCCATTGTCTATAGAGGGGGGATACAGGGTGTGTTCCATTGTCTATAGAGGGGGATACAGGGTGTGTTCCATTGTTTAGAGAGGGGGATACAGGGTGTGTTCCATTGTCTGCAGAGGGGGATACAAGGTGGGTTCCATTGTCTATAGAGGGGGATACAGGGTGGGTTCCATTGTCTGCAGAGGGGGATACAGGGTGTGTTCCATTGTTTAGAGAGGGGGATACAGGGTGAGTTCCATTGTCTCTAGCTGGGGATACAGGGTGAGTTCCGTGTTTAGTAAGAAGAGAGAAGGAAATAATGAGATTTTGGAATCATGTTTTACAAATGGATGACTCGAGAATTACTCAAAAGATATTTGAATATGACTACAAGCCTTGCAAAGATGATTGATGTTCCCAGATGAAAAGCATATTTAAGAAGGCAGATTTTCCTAATTGTTTCAATAACAAGATATCCTGTGATGTTGAGAATCTTAGCATAATAAATGTGAATTTATATGAAACAGAATAATTATAACCTTGGTGGAAAACCCAAACTGAGAACATATACCATGTTCAAAAATGAATATGTAACTGAAGATTATTTGAAATACTGCTTATCTTGATACTGTAGAAGCCTTATTTCACAACTAAGATGTGGTGTTATCCCATTAGTGGTTGGCATTGGGAGATTTAGAAATAAATAGTTAGATCAAAGATCGTGCCAAATGTGTAGACTTCAATCTATCGATGATGAATTTCATTTTGTTTATAAATTTGATGCATATAAGGAATACAGAGAGGAATATATTTCTAAGAAGAATGACAATTTGACTGTATTTAATGATCAAGAGAAATTTATTTATGTAATGGTAAAAGAATGGAATTCTTTAAAGCATTCATTCATGAAAGAAAGTTTTCAAGCACTTTTCCTTGCATAATATAAATGTTTATAACCCAAACTTTGTGATCAAAAGAAATTACCCATCATATTTCCCCTACATGAATTTCTTGAAAGTGGATGAGTCTTCTGCTAAAATCCAAATCATCCATTGGACACTTTGTCAACAAACACTTTTCAGCTGACCAGTGATCTTGTGCAAACACTTGCTTAGTAAAGTCAAATAAGCAATAGAGGTCACATGATTGTATATCTGTGGCCACCTGGTGGTCAAAAGAGTACAGCCAGTACCCAGGTAACATGCAATGTAGAAACATTGTTGTGAGCATGTAGAAATAAGTTGCAGTTGTCTTTTTACATTTTGAGACTTGAAAAGATAACGTTGTGGTCTGACCTAATAACGATGTTGCTGTTCTACGTGCACATTGTCTTGCAACATTTCTAACAACGTGTTTACAACGTGGTTATCACGTAGAAGAAAACGTGTGGTGATTAAATTGCCCAATAGGTGGCTGCAGTACTACAGAAAATGGCGACCTGTAACAGCTTAGTTGTTTGGTAATTCAAAGTGACAGTGAATTTAGTGCATAAGACGTAGTGTTCTAAATGACTAAAATTTAACAAAAAAATAAATGATCGTGTCTTTTGTTGTGATAGAAATTTATTGTTATTATCTACCTCTATATATAGCTATATAATTTCAGCCGATGTCAACAAATCAGCATAGCATGCCAGCTGATATGCTAGAAGAGGTTGCTGATGAGACAATCCCATCTGAGTAACAAGATGTGGCCAATGATAGCTGAATTTGTTCACAGCTGAATGTATATGTACCACGTACTTGCAAAATGCTGAGCACCACGTGCTTGAAACATGCTGAGCATATGCTTACATCATTTTATTACAACATGTTCAAATCATAATGTCAGTTTACAACACCCTCACAACGTGCTAAGCACGTGCTGAGGACATCCTCACAACGTAGAAAAAACGTGCTGAGCACGTGCTCACAACGTTGTACAACAATGTGCTCACAACGTTACCTGGTGTTCACAGATCTACATCCATACAAGGTCAGGTTACAACGTGCTCAGAACCAAAACACAACATGCTCACAAAATAGAAAAAAACGTAAAATTGTTAGCTGGGTACGAGGCACTTTCAGCAAAAACAATAATCATGTGGTTGATTTTTGTGAGATAGCTTGCTTGTATCACAGTTTCGTGGCCACATATCATTTAAGCATACCCCAAACCTCTCTAAAATTTCATATGACTTCTGTGATTTCATGAATGTTTTAAGCATATGTGTAGAGAAAGCCAGGGTGAAAAAGAAAGATATTATGTACAAATGATAACTTTTTATTGATATCTGAAATTATTTATGTCATTATGTGCCTGTAAGTAACCATACAAGCTCCATAAGGTACTGAAAGTATTTATAATAATGCAAAATGCATCAACTGACTAAAAAGTCCTCAGGGGCTGGAAAGAACTTCACAAGGAATACAAAGTATATTATTGTATGAATTCCTGTCAGTATAATATAGGGCAACCGCCCATTTCACGCATTTTGGTCTTTGTCAAAAAATAAATAACCTGACATAACATGAACAGTTTTCTATATGTGTGATAAAGTGGGCCCAGGGGTACATCCATCAGTCATTACTTTTTTTATAGTGGCTCTGTAAGTATCACTTTGTACTTGAAATAAGTTACAGAGCTACATATATAATAAAATTCAAAAGTTACGGGACTAAAATATATATGTTTTATTAAATATCATTTTATAACTTTAAACATGTGGCTCTGTGACTATCATTTTTAGCTCAGCTTCTAAAATCCAAAATGCTATCAGAATGATCAGATTTCCACTGTTCAGTATGTATGTATATATTTATATTAATTGTGTCTGTTGTAAATTGAAATATTATGACAACATGACCCCTCTTGTTTCCGTTTTATTTTGATTATTTTAGTGATTTTAGTGTTAAACCCTCAATATATATGAGGGTTTACCAGTTTAAAAGTAATCTTTCTATTGAGTAACTTTAGATTTTACAATGTTTTAAGCTTTTAAATTTAGTGCACACGTGAGTTGTATTTCATGCTCAGTATGCTCAATGTATCACTCATTCACCATAATACTTACTGTGTAATAATATGACGCCCTGTCTATTTTATCGACTACTTATGGATCGTTTGAGCTTCATCAAAGTTTACCTTTCCCTGGCCTGCGTTATTGGATTTTGACGCAGGTTGCGCGAGAGGCCACGTGTAGGGGTTTAGGTTTCCGTATGTAAATGAGCTGAGCTATTTTGGGCGGCATCACCGGGGCCCTGTCCCCACCAGAAACACATCCCGGACCCCGAGAAGGCAGCCCACAACTTAGAAACTTTGACATCTCTGGCCTTAGCTCCAGTATTACACAAGGTAGGTTCATCAAAGTACATGAAGTAGATGTATTATGCTTTTGGTGATATATAGAAGGTGTAGATATCACAATGGATGTTGTGAACATCTGGTTTGGGATAATTTTTTGTGAGTGCACAAGGAGGAACAAGCTGTTGCGCGGAGCGCAGGCAGCCGCCATAGTTGATATGCAGGCAGAAAAGTGGCCAAAACTTGTCAACAAAAACCTCCCACAAACTCGAGTTAAGCGTATCATAAAGTTTCTTTTAATCAGACATTATTAAGTTGAATTAGTCTAGTTTACGTTCGTGAACTTTATTTGGGTGAATATGAAGATTTTAATGAGATTCGGAGACATTTTGAAACTTGTATCAACTTTTGGGCCCTCCGCCTGCGTAGCCTATCGGGTAGACATTTAGTGTACCAGCAGGCAAAACTAGGTCACTGGCGAAGCGGGCCTCCGCCGGGGATCGAGGCACTGAAGGGATATTAAATAACGACACAAAAAGTATGTTAACAGTTCTGATGCAAGCATTGAATACAAACTATGCTTTTAAAAAATGAAAATAACATTGCAACATTAGAAAAAATAAGTCTCTTTACTTTATCAAAGAAAAGTGAATTTAATAAGATACATTTATTAGACTTGATATACAGCATTGTACCATAGAGAAAGTATATTTTCTCTATGATTGTACAATGTTTTTGCACCCAATCCCCTTTCGCAGTTGTGGTGTAGCCATAAAGTTCACATTTCACAGGCCAGCGCTCCCTGCCTTCCGTCCCTACCTGTGGCTGTTCCCGACCCTGCAAACCATGGAACTATAGAGGCAAAGTTTTATTGACTAAAGTAATATATTTTGTTTGCATTGTTCATATAAAAAGTTTTTTTTCTAGATAAGCTTAGTATTTGATAACCCAATAAATAAAATAGTCCTGGTTGTCTTGGTTGAAGAATTGAAGAACAGACAGACTGAGGGGTTAAACATGTATTACAATCTTTAACCCCCTCCCCCCTACTCCCCTCCCCCCACTCCCCGTGTGGTCAGATTTGGTGTTGCTTTTACCCAGCTCAGTGGGTCTGTGAATCCAGGAGATACTACATACTCCTCCATAACCCTATTCAAGGCACATATTAAGGGATAGTTACTTTTATGTGCTTTAATTTTATCAGTAATTTATTTTCTTTTTTTCTTTTTTAAATTAAGAATTTTTTCTTATATTGTAGATTTTCGGTGTACATTTACAATGAATAACACATGAGTACCTTGTGCATATTGATTTTTGTGATTTTATAGCACTTGGTTATATATTACTGGTAACAGAACATATGCTGTGTTGATATTCTATAGATGTCAAAAATAGAGCAGAAGGCTTGTCAAATAAATAAACAACACACACACACAATTATCCACTCGTTAAATAAAAAAAAAAAAATAATAAAATTATCCACTCACCAAGATTTCAGTGAGAAGTGCAGAGAATTGTGTTGATGCTGGTTCCAGAATGAGTAGGGTATTAATGTTCCGATTCATTCTAATGGGGTTATTACAGAATATGCAGGATCACGATTCACCTTTAAATCATTAACTCATACACTAACTTATAGGGCTAAAAAAAATAAGCTTAATTCAAATTTCCAACAGACAATGTCAAATTCTGTATCCTAAAAGGTTTTTTTTAGTTATTTTCCTTAACTGTTGCCCCATACCCTCATTTGCTCTTATTTGGAGAGGAATTGACACTCTCCTCTTGTTATTATATATGGCATTTAATATCTGCAGCTGTAAACACAATTGGTATCGGATGATGATTGATAAATCGTGATCAAGGCCATTTTGTGATGTTGAGCTTGTTATCATGTAAAATGATAGAAACTTTTTACTTCATGGTCTGATGAATTCCAAACTTTATGTTTTCAGATTTTTAATTTAACATGTTTAATCAGTGTAAATTTTTTTATAATTTTTACTAAGATGATCATAGCAAAAAAATTAAAACCTTCCTGACAATTTGTCATCATAAGTAAAAGAAACCAAAAAATAAACATTGCATATTTCACTTAGATTGTAAGAAGTCAGTGCTCATTAAATTCCCGGGATTAAATTAGACAAATCCTGAGATTAAAAATATAGTGACCTTCATACAGGAGTCAACTTCATTATAACTTAATGGTTCATGGATCCCCTTTCTCTGATAGACTAGGGTCACAGATAAATCAAGGCTTCACATATACAAAACAAACCAAATGTATTTGTGTTTTTTTTGTAATGTCGGACTGATATTAATATAATAATCATTTTGATGGACAATATTTAATGTATTCTAGGAGCAAAATGTATCCTCTTCTAACTTTTATAAATAATATTTGTAATGCATGTTAATGAATATCAAATTGAAAAGAAATAATGCCAACAGAAATTACAGCTAACTGAAACTGATCTGCTACTTGTAGATGTCCCGCAAGAAGAGTGAGGAAGTGCGATTGGCGCGCCACCTGGTGGATGCAATCACGGGGGTGTGTCGCAGTTCATTGGCGTACAAGCAGGACTTCCAGGTAGAGGGTCTCCTGGGCATCACGGTAGATCGGGAGAGGGTCATTCTCGTCAACGTTAGTGACGTCATGCACAAAAACGCTGCACTCCACTCACCAGGTAATTCTTTATTTAAACGCTGAGAATTACATTTCAGTCCCAGGCTTTTTTTTAGCTTTGCATAACATAGCTTCTGCAGTTAGGAGAAGCATTTTCTATCATTCTCTCTGCCCCTCAACTTTGATCTAATTTTGTACACTTTCAAGGTGAACATTTAACAAATATGGCCATGATATTCTTGATAGTTTCAGACTTAAGCATGCAAGATACACCACTAGATCTCCAAGTGCCATCTGCTAAAAGGAAGAGAACTGAAGAATACATATCATCCGAGAAAAATGCTGCAGAACAGAATGAAAATAACAACATTGATCCTACTGAGAAAAAAGAACAATTTAAATCAGAACAAAATAAATTCAGTAGTCCAGCATTTGAGACCCCCAAAATACAAGTCAGTAAAGATAGGTACTTTTATGACCTGAATTTGATGAACAATAATAATGTGAACTTTAACGACCTTAACACACCGATGGCCGACTTGCTCACAGCTCAGTGTCTCCCGTCCCAGTATAGTGCCACAAACCAGGTGCTTTCCCAACAGAAAATGGACACACACCATTCACAGTTTCAAATGTATGTGGCAGCAGATTCCTCGGTGCTCAAAGCCCGGTTATTGATACCACAAGAAGGGATGTCCACCGCCTCCTCCACCCAAAAGTCTGTCTCTCAAAAGACAGGTGATAAAAACACACAAAAGGATGACGTTGTGAAAAATACAACTATCTCTGAAAGCAGTAAAGTGGAGGGAAGGGTTAAGCCATCTGATGTGTTAAGTGAGTATGGGAGCAATGTGATGGTGTTATTGCCACGATCTCTGCCCTCCTCCCCAGCACCTGAAGTACAGGACAGGGTACAGGACAAGGTACAGGACCGGGAACAGGACAGGGAACAGGATAGGGTACAGGACAAGGTACAGGACCGGGAACAGGACAAGGTACAGGACAAGGTACATGAAAGGGTACAGGACAAGACACAGGATAAGACACAGGACAAGGTACATGGCAGGGCACAGGACAGGACACAGGACAGCTCAAAGGCTACAGGAAGCAAAGAAGAAAATGCTGCAATACCCGAGGCTGCTACTGCTGGAAATAGTACAGCAAAGCCCACCAGGAGGCCTCGCAAAAGGAAAAGCCAAAAAAGACAATTGATTTCACTCAGTGATGAAAATAATGACCTCAAACAGGAAGAAATTGCAAAAAATGAAGAAGACGTTCAGTTCAAAATGGAGAAGATTGGGGACAGCTATGCCATACAAGTGATCGATAATGACAATGGTAAGTTGTGATAATATTATAACCCAAATATGTCTTTTTTCCTAGTCTTAGTTAAATTAATCATAAACTTAGTCAATTGTTAAGGTTGCCTAATCAGGAGTTCTGGGTGGCTCCCATGCCAGCGACCTTTTGGTCTTAATGGGAGTCTCCCAGATCCTTTTTGTAAAGGGGTCAAATAAATTGTTTCTGAGTTCTGAGTTCTGAGATAAACTCCCCACCACCCGGCAGACTGGGAAGTCGGCCAATTGTTACTTCCTGGCCGGTGCCCGTTGCAAATGTGAATGAGGCATTAGCTGTCTATACCAGTATATAAGCACATTAATTAATGATATTGCTATCTCCATGCAGAGAGAGGTGCAGTCAGCAATGGCAGTGGGGGTACAGAGGGCGTGGACAGCGCGGCCATTCCTCAAGGTGGGTGGTCTGCTTCAGATAATCATGATGTAACACTCTCATACTTAATAATATAGCAATATGACAGATGGCAACAGATGTATGTTTATCTTCTATCGGAATGAGAGAAATTTTCACATCCATAGATTTATCTGATCCAGTTGATCTCATCTGAATTATACACCCCTGTCAGAGCTTTAAACAAGATCAGTTTGACAATAATATATGATATATTCACCAATGCAAAATAAGATTAAAGAACTCTTAAATGTTTTTAAGATAATTAAGTCAAGACTGACATTTAAATGATCATTTTAAATCAGTCTTTTTTTTCATAATGTCATGTTGTTAAGATCTAATTAAGCAGAAGCTTTCACTGGGTCAGCATGCTTTGACACCAGGGAAATGTTTAGGGAGAACTTTGACATTGGGTCAAGGTCATGGGATAACTTGATGAATGCTTTCTTTTCTTTTGGAATAGAGCAATATCAGTAACTCTTGGCATATATATGAACCTTTGAGGGAGAAGAGTCTAATATTCAGTGACCTTGAGCAACTTGAAGGTCATTGGAACCAATTTTGAAAACCATGACAGGCATTGTGTCCACTGTGTAAACTTGAGACATTTCACGTTTATATAAGAAATCAAAAATCAAATCTTCAAAATGAGATATTTACAGTATTCTAACAATAACAAGTATCATCACCATATGTTAAGATTTTTGTGTGGCTGATTGGGAGAATACTACATGGTCTGCACTTTGATACAATTTGGCACACAATATCATCTGAAGAAAATGTGTTGAGAAGTTTTATATTGTATGCCCTTGATATTATACACGATTTTAATAATCATAGAAATACCTTTTTTTCTAGAGAATATATCATATGGTGTCTATTGACACCATACTAATCCTATATGCTATGTTTACACATCATTTTGAGATATTTTATGTAACTTTCTTATGTTCACCTCTTAAAAGCCCCAATAGGCAGCTCTATGTTATTGCATGACCTGTTGATGTGCATTACAGAAGAAATCAACTGGATCAGATAAATACATTGCAATTCTTACAATCGTGTGCCCAATTCAAATAATTGATTCAATTTTGAATTTTTATTTGACAGATGAGACGGACGATGCAGGAGAGGGTACCAGCCAAATCAAAATGGAGGAGACCGGAGTAGAACCAATCAGCTTCAAGGATCCTTACACTGGTCGCACACGTCGCATCTTCGAGTGTCCCAAATGCAACAAGGTGATGCAGTCTGGGTGGAAGCTACGCAGGCACATGAGTAGCCACACAGGCAAGAAACCCTACGAGTGTGAAGTGTGCAATAAACAGTTTGTGGAGTCTGCTCTACTGAAGCGCCACCTACGTACGCACAGTGGAGAGAAGCCATTCCGTTGTGAGATCTGTTGCAGAGTGTTCACAGACTCAGGAAACCTAAAAAAACATGTGAAAATTCACACGAGTGGCAAACCATTTGAGTGTTACATGTGTGGGGAGGGGTTCTACAATGTCGATGACCTTTACAGTCACTTGGGAAGCCATACAGGGGAGAAACCATTCGAATGTTCACAGTGTGGGAAGATGTTTTCCCAAGCTGGGCATCTCACCATTCACAAGATTCATTATAAACACTAAACACTAAAAAGCCTTGTCACCTTTATTCATTAAATTGGTCAAGATAAAAAAAACATGATTCTTCATTTACACTGCAGTTTGTAAGATTGATCAAGACAGCTAAAAATGATTCATTAATTGTAAAAATATGTTATGTATATTGTTTTATATTTCATGAATTACTTGCTCACACCAGATAGAATAATGAACAGAGTTATTTTTATATTCAATGAAGAAAAGACTTGTTATCAGTTTACCACTACCAGAAATTTAAATGTTATGGTCAAATAATGATCATTTTATATCAGTATTTTTTTCAGAACGTGAATGTTCTCACAAAATACAGTACAAATGTGTTTGTTAAATCAGCATATGTGTAGTTGTTAAAAATTGTAGGTGGCACTGCTGACAATGTGTTACTTATGGTCTGCCTGTGTAATCAATGGGCAGACAACCCAGACATGAAAATTGTAGTTCTTGTTTAAATAATTGTGAAAATAGTAGTCATGTAGTGCTGAATCCTGTAATAATGGAACATGTTCTTTGTAATATATGCAAGAGAACCACATGATTTAAAAAAAAAATGTTCTTTATCCTCCTTGAAAAAATATTTTCACACTTTCAAGTTGAATTTATGTTGTAAAAAGTGCTATTGTATCTAGTATGCAAATATTCACCTATTTGATAAGAGAAAAGAATCATACTTTGTGATTTTCATTATATTTTTTAAAAGACCATTTTTTGCTTGTAGGTCAGAAGCAGTGTTTCTATAGAAAGAGATTTAAATGTTTGAAAGGTTCATAGAGATGTTTATAAAGATTACATTCAGTCAATATTCAGCAAACAATACCCAAACTTTGGTTCATATTGCAGGCAAATTATGGCTTGAAATTTAAGGAATTTGATTAAATGTTTTTCCAAGCAGTTAAATATTGAATAAATAACTAACTGTAAAGCTTGTGCTGGTAAAAGAAATGCTCAAAGTGCCTATATATACTGAGCAGAAGCAGTTCTGTGCAGTCAATCTGTGGTATTTCAGGGTACCAGACATGTTGGCCTCACAATGTACTGTTTTGATTTGAATAATTTTAGATTAGTTTAAATTTGAAAGACTTAGGTGATCAACCCTTAACAAAGTAGCTGGTATATATTTTATACATCTGTGTGTGATTTTTATATACAATATAACATATCGTCATGATATACGTGAATGGTTCACCGCACTTAGTGATAGTATTTTTATATCAGGTTTTTTTATCAATGACAGTATTAACAGAAGTATTTTAGTAATGTTCATTAATATGACTGGTTTCCTCAGTGGTTGCAAAATGATATTCATAACTTTGGCCTTTTTTGGCCTCATATGCAAGGAGAGGCAGCCATTTTCAATAAGAGCCAAATATAGCTCTGAAAGTTTTCTGGAAATTTCCAGAAAACCATTTAAAAAAAAAAAGTACCTGAAGATGTTTTCCTTTTTTCTTTTGGCCATCACTTCTGCAGTGTCCACGAAAATTCTCTTAATTTTTTTTCTTTCAACCACTTTTATCACTGCAAATATCTATTGCTTTCAATAATTTTCAGGGTCAGTCATTCTATTTTTGACCAACCTTGTGCATACGGCTGATTTCCGCAAAAGTTTTGTAATAGTGAATATCATGATATAAATATAGTATGTATACATAGCTCATTAGGTTGATTATAGCTCATTAGGTTGATTATAGCTCATTAGGTTGATTATGCCACTTGTCACATGTAATACAGTCAGTTCCAGAAAGTATTAAGTGCTCTGTACAGGGCTTTTTACTGGCGCCTTCCTCAGCTGAGGCATAGTGCAGTTACCATGGTGACCAGCATGATCTCGCTCGTGTAGAATTATATGTAACCGCAATAGACATCTTCCAATCTTCCCGTTCAGACGTCACTTTGTGTTTAACCTTGCACACAAAATAATTAGTTCAGAAGAATCTTTACATTTGGGTGATTTCAATTTATCCAGCATAAGCATTGTTCAAATATGATGTAGCAAGTCAATCACACAGAGGAAGTGAACATAATAATACTTGGCAAGCTCAGAGTTCACAGGAGTATGCTGTGCTGACACCTAGTGGGAGATTATGAATTAAACACATGCAATATTTCAGTGTCAAAATCACTAAATTTTGGTGTATTATTTACGTTTTTTAGACATAAAGATACTGGTATCAAAGTAGACAGATATATCAGCCTTCAGATGGGGAGTACTTTGTACAGAATTATACACTTGTAATTAAATTAAAAATACGTAGATAAAAGATAGATAGAAATAGAATAAATACTCTGTTGATTAATTGAAGTTATTTGTTAAAATCAGATGTGCTTATTTGAGAGTGTGCTATAAAAGTTTGCCATGTCTTCCTCTGTATTTTCACCTCTTTATTTTATTTTTCATTTCATTTTTAGTAGTTATAGATTGAGAAATGTTCAAGAAACTACTGCTTTTGGGCCATATATTGTACTTATGATTATCTACATATAAACATGTCATATGTTGAGATATGTACATTGAAAATTGAATATAAAATAAATTGTATTAAGAAAATTGTACTTTTTATATTCTTTAAGTCCTACAAGCATACATAAGTTTTTAGCTCTGCTGACTTCTTTGAAGTCACAGAGCTTAAGGAATGGGGAAAATGTCGGTCTCTCCGTCCATCTGTCAACAATTTCTTTAAAGATATTCTTCAAAACTATAAGTGATAATGTTCTCATCATTAAGAATAAATCTTAGTATTGACATCATTTATAGTAAGTCCAACGCTTACATTATTACCAGTAAGTTCCTCTATTTACATTATTAAAATTATTACATTATTAAAATTAAGTCCTAGTATTCGCATCATTAATGGTAAGTCCACATCATTATAAGGAAATCTTGGTATGCAGAAATGTTTTAGGTCATAGCTGTGCCTCTTCATACTTCTTTAGTCATGTGACCTTTGACCTTGACACATTGACCTTGAATTCATCATTCATTCGTGAATTACATGTGAATAAAATGTACTTCATATCTATTTTATGTGAATAAAATGTACTTCATATCTATTTTATCAACATTATGTTTTAAAATATTCTCCAACACTACCAGTATTATGTGTTTCAAATTTTATACAGAGGTATACAAGTGTGTGCCCTTGAGCCAATTGTCACAAGCTAGGGATGGAATGGAACCTTATAGTTGTTGGGATTTTGCAATAGCAAAGAACAAGGTAGGCGACCAGAGAAATGAAAGTCCAGTACTTCGTTTAATGTGCATATCTTATGAATGGTGAAAAGTGACTGGCCTGCAGAGTCCACAGAAAGAAAACATGGCAGATGAGCATCAAATTATTCCTGCCAAGTTGAAAAAATGCTGGCGTTCACAACGAGCAGGTATGTTTGACATGGCAGCAGACAAATAGATAGATGTGAATGCTATGATTGGCCGGACTTTGTGATAAAACGTCAGAAATGTCTGTCAGACAACCGCTTACAGGAGGAGCTTCATGCTTACATGCAGAAATGTCAAAGATTTATTGAATGAGACTATGGTAGGTTTGGCAAAGGATCCTACTGGATAACAGTATCCCCCATAGACTGCATAATAAGCCATAGAAATATTGCATTGGTAAGGGACAAGCATGATTTTGTAGGTTATAGTTGGAAAAATGCCGGTTATTTTAGGCCATATGCATTTGTGCAACAATAAGCTTCAACTAATTGAAGTTATTTAATGATTCATTTCAAAACTTTACAAAACCTCTTTATGACCAATTTGAATCATTTTTTTATTTATTTTGACAAAACATGAGATTGTCAAAAAGTATGATTGACCACATATCATGTGAATTTAACCTGGTGGGGTTTTTCTCTTGTGCAGTGCTGCCCTCAGGTGGCAATATTAGATTAGAGCACAACCAAATTAAAAAAAGATTCTCCACCAGGGGTAAATACATCAAATCAATATTTTGGAACATTCCACATTAAAGTCTCAAACTCTGTTTATTTTATATTTTTACACTTGCATATCTTGGAATGTTTCAGAAAATAATGTATCTGACCTTATGCAGGGAATGTCAGATCCTTTGAGACATTTGCAAGTTATATATGGTTACATAATATCAGGTACATTGGTAAGGTTATTGATCCTTTGATCCTTGGTTACATTAGCTTATGTTTTATGAGGGGACATATGGAAATTGTCCTTTGTCCTTTTTGGTTGCTAGGCAACTGTGACTACAGAGTGGTCATAAACCATCCTTGTCACTTACACAGTCTCTGTATTGTTACTGTCTTTACTCTGTAAGTAGGGCTGCTTGTATACAATTATACAATAAGGTAGCATGCCCTAGCTGGAAGACATACTGACCTACATTTGAGAACCATTAGTGTTTAAATAACATGCGATATAGGTACTGCTTGTATTGAAAGGTGTGTTGTATACTGTTTAAAGGCATTATTTAAGGGGGGACCTTTCCCAGTACAAGCTTCTTTTTAGCAGCCAATGAGCATAGAGTAAGATATTTTGTACATATTGTAACATGGCCAGATGGTTTCATTGTTATTATTAGAAAGTCGGTACAATAAGAAATTAGTTGTTAAAAACAAAGAATAATTGTGTTTTTCTTTTGGAAATGGCTGATATATCAGGTCTCGTCATGAAATGATTGAAAAATGACTTCCATCCGAAATTGCTCTTCATAAAATGTCTAAAAATGATTAATAAAATGACTGAAAAATGATTCATGAAATGACTGAAATATGATTCATGAAATGACTGAAAAATGAAATGACTGAAAAATCGCTTTTGAACATATGAAAGGGGCATGCACACATGTGTGGTTGTATCATTGTGCACGAGTGTGTACAAGAGCCTACCAATGGCATGCTAATGTGGAAAAAGTAGATGCAGTTTTATGACATTCATGGCAGAGGTAGTATGTGATTCTACCTCGCCATGCAGAGAAATAGAGTGCAGAATAATTACGAATAATAAAATAATTCAGCTTTAATTGGTTTGAGATTTTAAATTTGGAAGTCATCATTAAGAAATGATAAACTTGCCTGGTATTAGTATTGTATGAATTAGTGTTGTATGAAGCAGTTGATATAGTCTCATTCATATTCATATGATATGTTTGTTTTGTCCATTCATGGTATCTGGTTATGGCATATATTCATATAATATGCTTATAATTATTGTGTTTTTTAACGTGATATTTTTATTCTGTATATTCATGTGATATGCTTACTGTAGATGTTCATAATATTCATTTGTGTTTATTGTGTATTTTCATGTGATATGGTTATTGTATGTATTTTTATTTATTTGAATACAGTGAGTGAGTGAGTGAGTGAGTAATTTTTTTATTAAAGTGACATGTGTACATTTTAGTTCAATATAATATATCAGCATATACATTCAACATCAAAGTATCCTTTGAACTAAGTTACACCCAGCCCGAATTGGGCTTATAAGTCACTATAAACTACATATAATAGTCATAATAATAAGTGTGCTGTTTGTTAGTTATACAATGTATGACGTCTCTTAATAAACGATTTATAAATTTACTCAGCAGTATCTTTTACAAAATCAGGACTCATAAGAATTCTATTTTTTTCTTGCTCATTGATAAAAGAGGAATTTACTCCATTATTTATCAATTTGAGTATCAAAGATGATCTATATTAACTATAAATGTGCAGTGTAATAACAAATGAAATTCATTCTCTGATACACCTTCATCACAAAATTCACATAGTATATATTCCAAGGGAGTATCTGTATATCTGCCTGTTTCAATTGCTAATGGCAGAATACCACATCTCATCTGTGAGTAATGACCGTTGATTTCTATCTTGTACTTTATTTATATAGATAAGATTCAGTTTCAAATTCATCTTTAAATTGAATATAGGTTCTTAGCTTAGGTATATTTAAAATCTGTGTTTTCCAGACTTCTTTCCAATTATCAATCAACATATTTTTTGCTTGATTAATCTACATATTTTCCGTTGATTACATGTATATAATGTATATTGATAACCTTAAAGCATCCATAAAATGAGGTTTTCAGGCACTTTTTCCTTGCATAATATAAATGTTTATTCCCCAAACTTTGCGATCAAAGGTTATAACCCATCTTATTTCCCCTACATAAATTTCTGTGCCATTTGAATGTGGATGAGTCTTCTGCTAAAATCAAATCATGCATTGTGCACTTTGTTTGGTGCACTTTGTTTGGCTGACCCAGAGATATTTAAACAGAGATTGGAAACAGCAGGTCTGCCACTAGATGTCAGCGCAGTGCACCATGCAACCCCGACGTGCAACTCATCACTAGAAATGGCAGACATAGGGATATAACTTTTTTGCTACTCAGAATACATGTACAAATGATATGTGATCGAATGTCAACCTTCTTAGGCTATTTTGATCAAATATTGCCAGTGACCTTGAAGTGACCTTTCAATGACCTTGAAAATAAAAAGCCTATTTCCACGAAATTATCTACATGTTTTATTATCCTATCATCTACATCGTTCAAATACGAGCTTGTAGAGTCCTTATTCATCAAAATCTGTTCATAATTAACAATTTGAGAGCAATTTATAGTTTTGTGGTCAATCTATAAGGGAAAACAGAGGAAAAACTATAATACTAAGTTTTTTTAAATAATATAAAAATACGAGCTTATTGGGGGTTAGTTTATGAAAATATATAGAATACTGCACAGAAAAACACATTAATACTGAAAAGAAATTGAAAAAAATACCGTCAATTTCAAGATTTATTATGAAGCTAAAATGATTAAATATAGCTTAAATCGGTAGGGTTACAAAAGTGACAAATTGACGGACTTTAATTTGACCTCACATTTATTTTTGAGGTATTAGATAAATTGAATATTAATCTAATTTCAGAAAATAATCAGCAATAAGTTGCTCTTATCATAATAATACCTAAAAAAGAAGAAATATTCCCTGAAAAATATGAGAAAATTAGTCATGAATAGAAATGATTAAAAAAAAATATAAATAAAAAATATATTGAATGTAGAGTCAATTGGGTTATAACATTTAGTAGCTGATGTATTTCTAAAAAATCTCATGTATTTGATTTTTCTGAACAATATGAGGAAGTTAGTGAAATCCTTTTATGAATATGTCTATGAAACACATAACTAAAAGTGGCCAATCATTAAAATGGTCTATGATCCCTTTTACTATTTGGATAATTCTATTAGTAATACATGACAGAACTTGGGTCCATTTGATTGTTTCCACCACAGCCATTAAAATGTCCCAGGGTATTGGATTTGCCTAAAAATGCTGAATCTCTGTCACTGAAAGTGCACTGCAGGGTGCTTTCTGGACGTCCGCTCCTCCCACTGCTATAAACCTGTTACATGCGCTATGTCACCCATTCTCGCTGATGGTTGTGGATAGCGATAAATAGCTTTGCATTTATTACACAAATTCTTCCATTCTTGATTTAATTGACATATGAATAACATAGATATGTAATAAGTAAGCAATTCTCATCATAATTTCATGCAAAAAAGACATATTTGTACAAGTCCACGTGTGCGTGAATCCGGATCAAAGTCCTTGTTATAAGGTTACATGTGGTATTTAGCGAGATCGGTTTGCCTGAGCGATAATGCAGAACTTCAGCTTGTTTCCAATCTCTGTATTAAATGTCTCTGGCTGACCAGTGCTCTTGTGCAAACACTGTTTAGTAAAGTCTTGCTAACAGTGGGACACCTTTAGATTGGGACAATGAAGTGATTTGGCTTTCAGAGCCCTGTTTGTCCATTAGTGTTTATCCAATGGTACAGTCCTAACACCCTGACAAACCACAATAGAGGTCACATGGCTGTATACATGTGGTCACCTGGTGGTCAAAAGAGTACAGGCAGTATTTTGCACTTTCATCAAAACACAATAACCATGGTCAAAGACATTTGAAACAGAGATTGGAAACATGTACCATGTTATCATGTTGACATTAAGTGGATGCAGTAGATTATAAAGGTAGTGTTTTATAGCATTTAGACGGAGAACTGTATTGTAATTTGTGCAAAAACGATTGCTTGAGACAATGTGAGAGTTGGATGGTGCACCACGCTGACACCTAGTGGTAGACCTGCTCTTTCCAATCTCTGTTCAAATATATCTGGTTTATTTTGAAAAGAACACTTAAAACACACAAAAAATGCTTCTGTTCACAACTACATAAGATATGAAATTCTACTTCCTGTCATGTTCTGTATTTCTATCCGCAGCATTATATGGTCTATTAACTATCAAATATAATATTTATCATGAACACAAGCTTCCCATTTTGCCAACAGCTGACTGGCATGCAGAGCACGTTTGCAGGATACGTTTGTGATGTTTGTGTTTGTTTTGTCTTTCCAAATATGTGGCATGCATGCCAGCGCGACGTGTTTTTTCCATTAACAATTAACAAATATACCTTTGTAGGTGATGCACTGGAGAAAGGAACAGTTTTTGTGAGATAAAAAAAGAAATGGACAGAGAAGTGCGGTGAAAGCATCTGTCACCAGGAACATCATTTGCGATAATAGCTGTAGCCAAACTGTGAAAGTAATGGAAGCAAGATGGCTGCTGAAAGTTGATCGAATATATCAGAAAGTGTTCTCAAGAACCAAACATGTAATGGTTACTGATCAATCTACTCCATGTTTGTGTGAAAACAATGTGCAGTGTATGTGTTGGCATGCAAATAACTGATGTGTGTGAATCGCCTCTCATTCACATTCGTCCCATATTCTGTTTTTTTTGGTCTGGATATATATCAGACTGTAATGGGAGGTCATAGTCTTTTTGGGAGGAATGATATGCAGAGTGAAAAAAAGTGAAAAAGGGGTAATTTCACAGAGAAAAAAAATCAACTTCCAATACAAAAAAATGCATAAATGCATGGTTTTCACTGATTTACAGATCTCTAAAACTGGTCTCGCACCCAAATGGTTTTGGTCTAGAAATATCATAGACCCTCCAAGCTAAATATGCTAATTGAAGAAATTGAGAAATTTCACTGTAAAATTCGGCATCCAGTCTTTGTATTTTTCTCTTACTTTTTGCCCCTATATAAAATAGGTTTTCCATGATAAAAAAGCGGCCAAAAAAAAAAACAGAATATGGGACGATTGTGGGACTAATATAGGACGAGTGCAATTATGGGACGTGATTCACACATACACTGAATGATCTTGGTTAATTACAGTGAGAAAAACCAAACATTTCAATTCCCAGGTGCATTGTTGTTCTTGGAGATGAACTGTCTCAAAATCATATATTTTCATTTATTTTTAACATTTTGGAATATTTAGAGCTATTTACACTGCGTGAAAAATTAGATTTACAAGAGGCCAATATGTATATATTGTTGAAGTAAATTTGAAATTAACATGACCTTTCAGACATATTTACAAACTGTAAATTGGCAATTTACAAGACCTTTAATGTATGCATCAAAGACAGTAAAGACCGGAATTTGCAAGCCTTTACAAAATCAGAAAAGATGTTAAATTTCAAATAAACAAGACAAATACAAGATACTATATGCTTTTAAAGATGAACAAGATGCATGTGAAAAGCTTGTCAAATATGATCTTTACTTGATCTTTATTAAATCAGAAAAGATGTTAAATTTCAAATAAACAAGACAAATACAAGATACTATATGCATGTAAAGATGAACAAGATGCATGTGAAAGGCTTGTCAAATATGATCTTTACTTGGACACAAAATATGCTTAAATGTATTATTTTGACATTTACAATATTTAGCTAAGATGCTTATATATAAAGACAGCATATTTACAAGAGAGATCTTTATTTGAAGGTTATACCTCAGGGCATTTGGATAATTGATAATAAAGGGCATTTGGACTTTTGCACTGATGGCCATTGTTAGGAAAATAACAATTAAAAAGGTCATTGAAATAAAATTGCTGAAACAATCTGTCTGAAATGAAAATAATTTATAGAAATAAGAATAACATACAAGACATTTCCAAAAATGGCAAAAGGTCATTGACCATTTCTGCACAAAAGTTTTCTAAAATACAGATTCATTGTCCTTGAAAGGAAACAAGTAGCCTAACTACAAAACAATAATATCCTGAAACTATATGTGACCTTCTCAATCAAGTCCCTTGTTAGAGCTGTATCATGACTTGTAAAAGGTCAATGACCTTGCCTGAAAATAAGCAGCCCTGAAACATAATTAAAATTAAGATATTTATCCTTGGATAGGTTGTGACCTTTTCAACCAGGGCCCTTATTATAATAATGCACAAACAGCAAAAGTTTATTAACATAGAAAAGGTCAATGCCCTAACATGGGAATAATCAATAGTGAAACAGGACAAGGCACATCATAATATTGAATTGTGTGTCATCTTTTCAATCAAGGACCTTTTTCAGTAGTTGGCATCATTGAATTTTATAAGACCTTGTCAATCAAGGTCTTTGTTAGTGCAAAAAATAGTGATAGGTCATTGACCTTTCATGTCGAAAAAAAATAAAATAAAAAAGGTGAAACAAAATGACAGTTTATAAGATATTGAATAATTTGTGACTCTCTCGATTAAGGCCAATGATAGAACAGTGCACAAAACAGAAAAAGGTCATTGACCTTGCATCAAAACAAGCAGTCCTGGAAGAAGACAAAATGCAATGTATATCAATCCTTGATATATGTGAACCTTTTAACTGAGTCCTTGTACGAACATTGCATAAACTGTTGGAAGGTCATTGACCTTTATTTGAAACCAGCAATCCTGAAACAAAACAAACTACATCAAAGTATGTTTCTTGTCAATGACCTTGCATCAAAATAAGTAGATATGAAACAAAACAAAAGGAAAGGTTGTGTAATGTATGGTTGTCATTGAATAACCATTCAAATCAAGGCCCTTGTGAGAACAGTATGTGGACTTGTCATTGACCCTGTCTGAAAACTAGCACCTCTGAAACAAAACAAAAGACAATGTATGTTATATATTATATTTGACCTTGATGGTTTGATCTTTTCAATCAGCTCCCTTGTCAAAACAGTGCATAAACTCATAAAAGCTCATTGACCTTGCCTGGAGATATGCAGTCCTGAAACAGAGTAAAATCAAATTATATTGTTACAGTAAAAAGTATATCCTTGGAGGTAGTGTTTTCTGGAAGAAAATGCCCTGCAAAACAATATTTCTTTTTCTACCATCTAAATTCACACTGTTAAATGAATCATGATGTGTAAATGGCATGTGGAGGTTTCAGCCTGTCACTGCTCCTGTATGGAAATGGACATTCAATGTGTTACAAGTCTGTTAAAATAATGTTTTGTGAGGCACACAAGTATCCTAGTCCTGCCTGCTCATCTGCTGTGTGAGTGTTTTCTGCCAAATGGTAATTTTCCAGGAAGTTAAACAAGATTTATAGGTCACCATTGATGTAATGAGGGGGTGAATGAATGCCCCTTGTCCCAGATGAAAGAAGATAAATTATATGACCGGATGACCCAGACTGATTAACCCCAAAACATCTGGACATTTGCAAGAGTGGGAAAAAAGGGAAAACTATTGACAAGGATAATGTGTTCTCATGTCTCACATGCTGTCTGCAGTGTAAAACCAAACACCAACTGAATTTCTATCAGTATCTAATTTATAACTCAGCAAATAAAAATGTCAACCAGAATTTGTCAAGAATTGTCAAGAAATGGATCTCTTCCCCAATGTAACTTACAAACCAACATTGGCTGATATCTTGGCTTGTAGTGAACATATTTTCACTCTGAAAAGTCCTAATAGTATCTAAACGACCTCAGGATCATGAAAATAGAGATATCTAAGAGATCTGTATGATAAATAGTACCATAAAGGTGTAAAAAACGGCAGGCACAATTTTAATGTTTTATACCATTCTTGTCACTTCCCATCCAAGATTTGCTAATATCTTGGCTTGTAGTGAACATATTTTCACTCTGAAAAGTCCTAACAGTATCTAAACAACCTAAGGATCATGGAAATATAGATATCTAAGAGATCTGAATGTTGAATAGTACCATAAAAGTATAAAAAACGGCAGGAGCAATTTACACAATTTTTTGACATTTTATACCCTCTCTTGTCACTTACCATCCAAGATTGGCTTATATCTTAGTTTGCAGTGAACATATTTTCACTCTGAAAAGTCCTAACAGTATCTAGACAACCTCAGAATCATGGAAAAATAGATATCTAAGAGATCGGAATGTTGAATAGTACCATAAAGGTGTCAAAAACGGCAGGCGCGATTTTAATGTTTTATACATTTCTTGTCACTTCCCATCCAATATTTGCTAATATCTTGGCTTGTAGTGAACATATTTTCACTCTGGAAAGACCAAACAGTATCTAAACAACCTCAGGATCATGGAAATAGAGATATCTAAGAGATCTGTATGATAAATTGTACCATAAAGGTGTAAAAAAACTGCAGGCGCGATTCTAATGTTTTATACCTTTCTTGTCACTTCCCATCCAAGATTTGCTAATATCTTGGCTTGTAGTGAACATATTTTCACTCTGAAAAGTCCTAACAGTATCTAAAAAACCTCAGGATCATGGAAATATAGATATCTAAGAGATCTGCATATTGAATAGTACCATAAAGGTGTAAAAAACGGCAGGCGCGATTTTAATGTTTTATACATTTCTTGTCACTTCCCATCCATGATTTGCTAATATCTTGGCTTGTAGTGAACATATTTTCACTCTAAAAAGTCCTAACAGTATCTAAACAATGTCAGGATCATGGTAATATAGATATCTAAGAGATCTGAATGTTGAATAGTACCATAAAAGTATAAAAAACGGCAGGCGCAATTTACACAATTTTTTGACATTTTATACCCTCTCTTGTCACTTACAATCCAAGATTTGCTGATATCTTAGTTTGCAGTGAACATATTTTCACTCTGAAAAGTCCTAACAGTATCTAGACAACCCCAAGATCATGGAAATAGAGATATCTAAGAGATCTGAATGTTGAATAGTACCATAAAGGTGTAAAAAACGGCAGGCGTGATTTTAATGTTTTATACATTTCTTGTCACTTCCCATCCAAGATTTGCTAATATCTTGGCTTGTAGTGAACATATTTTCACTCTGAAAAGACCAAACAGTATCTAAACAACCTCAGGATCATGGATGTAGAGATATCTAAGAGATCTGTCTGCTAAATAGTACCATAAAGGTGTAAAAAACGGCAGGCGCGATTTTAATGTTTTATATCTTTCTTGGCACTTCAAATCCAAGATTTGCTAATATTTTGGCTTGTAGTGAACATATTTTCACTCTGAAAAGTCCTAACAGTATTTAAACAACCTCAGGATCATGGAAATATAGATATCTAAGAAATCTTAATGTTGAATAGTACCATAAAGGTGTAAAAAACGGCAGGCGAGATTTTAATGTTTTATACATTTCTTGTCACTTCCCATCCAAGATTTGCTAATATCTTGGCTTGTAGTGAACATATTTTCACTCTGAAAAGACCAAACAGTATCTAAACAACCTCAGGATCATGGATGTAGAGATATCTAAGAGATCTGTCTGCTAAATAGTACCATAAAGGTGTAAAAAACGGCAGGCGCGATTTTAATGTTTTATACTTTTCTTGTCACTTCCCATCCAAGATTTGCTAATATCTTGGCTTGTAGTGAACATATTTTCACTCTGAAAAGTCCTAACAGTATCTAAACAATGTCATGATCATGGTAATATAGATATCTAAGAGATCTGAATGTTGAATAGTACCATAAAAGTATAAAAAACGGCAGGCGCAATTTACACAATTTTTTGACATTTTATACCCTCTCTTGTCACTTACAATCCAAGATTTGCTTATATCTTAGTTTGCAGTGAACATATTTTCACTCTGAAAAGTCCTAACAGTATCTAGACAACTCCAAGATCATACCTAGTATAATAATCATGTGACCATACCTTATTTTATACATATTCATATAATGTGTTTATTGGTAATATTCATATGAAATTGGTAATACTCATATGAAATAGATTTTGTGTATATTCATATGATATATTTATTATGTGTATTCATATGATATGTTTGTTTTGTACATTCATGATATCTGGTTATGGCATATATTCATATAATATGCTTATAATTATTGTGTCTTTTCACGTGATATTTTTATTCTGTATATTCATGTGATATGCTTACTGTGGATGTTCATAATATTTATATGTGTTTATTGTGTATTTTCATGTCATATGGTTATTGTATGTATTTTTATATATTTGAATACAGTGAGTGAGTGAGTGAGTAAATTTTTTATTAAAGTGACATGTGTACATTTTAGTTCAATATAATATATCAGCATATACATTCAACATCAAAGTATCCTTTGAACTAAGTTACACCCAGCCCGAATTGGGCTTATAAGTCACTATAAACTACATATAATAGTCATAATAATAAGTGTGCTGTTTGTTAGTTATACAATGTATGACGTCTCTTAATAAACGATTTTTAAATTTACTCAGCAGTATCTTTTATAGAATCAGGACTCATAAGAATTCTAATTTTTTCTTGCTCATTGATAAAAGAGGAATTTACTCCATTATTTATCAATTTGAGTATCAAAGATGATCTATATTTACTATAAATGAGCAGTGTAATAACAAATGAAACTCATTCTCTGATACACCTTCATCACAAAATTCACATAGTCTATATTCCAAGGGAGTATCTGTATATCTGCCTGTTTCAATTGCTAATGGCAGAATACCACATCTCATCTGTGCCAGTAATGACCGTTGATTTCTATCTTGTACTTTATTTATATAGATAAGATTCAGTTTCAAATTCATCTTTAAATTGAATATAGGTTCTTAGCTTAGGTATATTTGAAATCTGTGTTTTCCAGACGTCTTTCCAATTATCAATCAACATATATTTTGCTTGATTAATCTACATATTTTCTGTTGATTACATGTATATAATGTATATTGATAACCTTAAAGCATCCATAAAATGAGGTTTTCAGGCACTTTTTCCTTGCATAATATAAATGTTTATTCCCCAAACTTTGCGATCAAAGGTTATAACCCATCTTATTTCCCCTACATAAATTTCTGTGCCATTTGAATGTGGATGAGTCTTCTGCTAAAATCAAATCATGCATTGTGCACTTTGTTTGGTGCACTTTGTTTGGCTGACCCAGAGATATTTAAACAGAGATTGGAAACAGCAGGTCTGCCACTAGATGTCAGCGCAGTGCACCATGCAACCCCGACGTGCAACTCATCACTAGAAATGGCAGACATAGGGATATAACTTTTTTGCTACTCAGAATACATGTACAAATGATATGTGATCGAATGTCAACCTTCTTAGGCTATTTTGATCAAATATTGCCAGTGACCTTGAAGTGACCTTTCAATGACCTTGAAAATAAAAAGCCTATTTCCACGAAATTATCTACATGTTTTATTATCCTATCATCTACATCGTTCAAATACGAGCTTGTAGAGTCCTTATTCATCAAAATCTGTTCATAATTAACAATTTGAGAGCAATTTATAGTTTTGTGGTCAATCTATAAGGGAAAACAGAGGAAAAACTATAATACTAAGTTTTTTTAAATAATATAAAAATACGAGCTTATTGGGGGTTAGTTTATGAAAATATATAGAATACTGCACAGAAAAACACATTAATACTGAAAAGAAATTGAAAAAAATACCGTCAATTTCAAGATTTATTATGAAGCTAAAATGATTAAATATAGCTTAAATCGGTAGGGTTACAAAAGTGACAAATTGACGGACTTTAATTTGACCTCACATTTATTTTTGAGGTATTAGATAAATTGAATATTAATCTAATTTCAGAAAATAATCAGCAATAAGTTGCTCTTATCATAATAATACCTAAAAAAGAAGAAATATTCCCTGAAAAATATGAGAAAATTAGTCATGAATAGAAATGATCTAAAAAAAAATATAAATAAAAAATATATTGAATGTAGAGTCAATTGGGTTATAACATTTAGTAGCTGATGTATTTCTAAAAAATCTCATGTATTTGATTTTTCTGAACAATATGAGGAAGTTAGTGAAATCCTTTTATGAATATGTCTATGAAACACATAACTAAAAGTGGCCAATCATTAAAATGGTCTATGATCCCTTTTACTATTTGGATAATTCTATTAGTAATACATGACAGAACTTGGGTCCATTTGATTGTTTCCACCACAGCCATTAAAATGTCCCAGGGTATTGGATTTGCCTAAAAATGCTGAATCTCTGTCACTGAAAGTGCACTGCAGGGTGCTTTCTGGACGTCCGCTCCTCCCACTGCTATAAACCTGTTACATGCGCTATGTCACCCATTCTCGCTGATGGTTGTGGATAGCGATAAATAGCTTTGCATTTATTACACAAATTCTTCCATTCTTGATTTAATTGACATATGAATAACATAGATATGTAATAAGTAAGCAATTCTCATCATAATTTCATGCAAAAAAGACATATTTGTACAAGTCCACGTGTGCGTGAATCCGGATCAAAGTCCTTGTTATAAGGTTACATGTGGTATTTAGCGAGATCGGTTTGCCTGAGCGATAATGCAGAACTTCAGCTTGTTTCCAATCTCTGTATTAAATGTCTCTGGCTGACCAGTGCTCTTGTGCAAACACTGTTTAGTAAAGTCTTGCTAACAGTGGGACACCTTTAGATTGGGACAATGAAGTGATTTGGCTTTCTGAGCCCTGTTTGTCCATTAGTGTTTATCCAATGGTACAGTCCTAACATCCTGACAAACCACAATAGAGGTCACATGGCTGTATACATGTGGTCACCTGGTGGTCAAAAGAGTACAGGCAGTATTTTGCACTTTCATCAAAACACAATAACCATGGTCAAAGACATTTGAAACAGAGATTGGAAACATGTACCATGTTATCATGTTGACATTAAGTGGATGCAGTAGATTATAAAGGTAGTGTTTTATAGCATTTAGACGGAGAACTGTATTGTAATTTGTGCAAAAACGATTGCTTGAGACAATGTGAGAGTTGGATGGTGCACCACGCTGACACCTAGTGGTAGACCTGCTCTTTCCAATCTCTGTTCAAATATATATCTGGTTTATTTTGAAAAGAACACTTAAAACACACAAAAAATGCTTCTGTTCACAACTACATAAGATATGAAATTCTACTTCCTGTCATGTTCTGTATTTCTATCCGCAGCATTATATGGTCTATTAACTATCAAATATAATATTTATCATGAACACAAGCTTCCCATTTTGCCAACAGCTGACTGGCATGCAGAGCACGTTTGCAGGATACGTTTGTGATGTTTGTGTTTGTTTTGTCTTTCCAAATATGTGGCATGCATGCCAGCGCGACGTGTTTTTTCCATTAACAATTAACAAATATACCTTTGTAGGTGATGCACTGGAGAAAGGAACAGTTTTTGTGAGATAAAAAAAGAAATGGACAGAGAAGTGCGGTGAAAGCATCTGTCACCAGGAACATCATTTGCGATAATAGCTGTAGCCAAACTGTGAAAGTAATGGAAGCAAGATGGCTGCTGAAAGTTGATCGAATATATCAGAAAGTGTTCTCAAGAACCAAACATGTAATGGTTACTGATCAATCTACTCCATGTTTGTGTGAAAACAATGTGCAGTGTATGTGTTGGCATGCAAATAACTGATGTGTGTGAATCGCCTCTCATTCACATTCGTCCCATATTCTGTTTTTTTTGGTCTGGATATATATCAGACTGTAATGGGAGGTCATAGTCTTTTTGGGAGGAATGATATGCAGAGTGAAAAAAAGTGAAAAAGGGGTAATTTCACAGAGAAAAAAAATCAACTTCCAATACAAAAAAATGCATAAATGCATGGTTTTCACTGATTTACAGATCTCTAAAACTGGTCTCGCACCCAAATGGTTTTGGTCTAGAAATATCATAGACCCTCCAAGCTAAATATGCTAATTGAAGAAATTGAGAAATTTCACTGTAAAATTCGGCATCCAGTCTTTGTATTTTTCTCTTACTTTTTGCCCCTATATAAAATAGGTTTTCCATGATAAAAAAGCGGCCAAAAAAAAAACAGAATATGGGACGATTGTGGGACTAATATAGGACGAGTGCAATTATGGGACGTGATTCACACATACACTGAATGATCTTGGTTAATTACAGTGAGAAAAACCAAACATTTCAATTCCCAGGTGCATTGTTGTTCTTGGAGATGAACTGTCTCAAAATCATATATTTTCATTTATTTTTAACATTTTGGAATATTTAGAGCTATTTACACTGCGTGAAAAATTAGATTTACAAGAGGCCAATATGTATATATTGTTGAAGTAAATTTGAAATTAACATGACCTTTCAGACATATTTACAAACTGTAAATTGGCAATTTACAAGACCTTTAATGTATGCATCAAAGACAGTAAAGACCGGAATTTGCAAGCCTTTACAAAATCAGAAAAGATGTTAAATTTCAAATAAACAAGACAAATACAAGATACTATATGCTTTTAAAGATGAACAAGATGCATGTGAAAAGCTTGTCAAATATGATCTTTACTTGATCTTTATTAAATCAGAAAAGATGTTAAATTTCAAATAAACAAGACAAATACAAGATACTATATGCATGTAAAGATGAACAAGATGCATGTGAAAGGCTTGTCAAATATGATCTTTACTTGGACACAAAATATGCTTAAATGTATTATTTTGACATTTACAATATTTAGCTAAGATGCTTATATATAAAGACAGCATATTTACAAGAGAGATCTTTATTTGAAGGTTATACCTCAGGGCATTTGGATAATTGATAATAAAGGGCATTTGGACTTTTGCACTGATGGCCATTGTTAGGAAAATAACAATTAAAAAGGTCATTGAAATAAAATTGCTGAAACAATCTGTCTGAAATGAAAATAATTTATAGAAATAAGAATAACATACAAGACATTTCCAAAAATGGCAAAAGGTCATTGACCATTTCTGCACAAAAGTTTTCTAAAATACAGATTCATTGTCCTTGAAAGGAAACAAGTAGCCTAACTACAAAACAATAATATCCTGAAACTATATGTGACCTTCTCAATCAAGTCCCTTGTTAGAGCTGTATCATGACTTGTAAAAGGTCAATGACCTTGCCTGAAAATAAGCAGCCCTGAAACATAATTAAAATTAAGATATTTATCCTTGGATAGGTTGTGACCTTTTCAACCAGGGCCCTTATTATAATAATGCACAAACAGCAAAAGTTTATTAACATAGAAAAGGTCAATGCCCTAACATGGGAATAATCAATAGTGAAACAGGACAAGGCACATCATAATATTGAATTGTGTGTCATCTTTTCAATCAAGGACCTTTTTCAGTAGTTGGCATCATTGAATTTTATAAGACCTTGTCAATCAAGGTCTTTGTTAGTGCAAAAAATAGTGATAGGTCATTGACCTTTCATGTCGAAAAAAAATAAAATAAAAAAGGTGAAACAAAATGACAGTTTATAAGATATTGAATAATTTGTGACTCTCTCGATTAAGGCCAATGATAGAACAGTGCACAAAACAGAAAAAGGTCATTGACCTTGCATCAAAACAAGCAGTCCTGGAAGAAGACAAAATGCAATGTATATCAATCCTTGATATATGTGAACCTTTTAACTGAGTCCTTGTACGAACATTGCATAAACTGTTGGAAGGTCATTGACCTTTATTTGAAACCAGCAATCCTGAAACAAAACAAACTACATCAAAGTATGTTTCTTGTCAATGACCTTGCATCAAAATAAGTAGATATGAAACAAAACAAAAGGAAAGGTTGTGTAATGTATGGTTGTCATTGAATAACCATTCAAATCAAGGCCCTTGTGAGAACAGTATGTGGACTTGTCATTGACCCTGTCTGAAAACTAGCACCTCTGAAACAAAACAAAAGACAATGTATGTTATATATTATATTTGACCTTGATGGTTTGATCTTTTCAATCAGCTCCCTTGTCAAAACAGTGCATAAACTCATAAAAGCTCATTGACCTTGCCTGGAGATATGCAGTCCTGAAACAGAGTAAAATCAAATTATATTGTTACAGTAAAAAGTATATCCTTGGAGGTAGTGTTTTCTGGAAGAAAATGCCCTGCAAAACAATATTTCTTTTTCTACCATCTAAATTCACACTGTTAAATGAATCATGATGTGTAAATGGCATGTGGAGGTTTCAGCCTGTCACTGCTCCTGTATGGAAATGGACATTCAATGTGTTACAAGTCTGTTAAAATAATGTTTTGTGAGGCACACAAGTATCCTAGTCCTGCCTGCTCATCTGCTGTGTGAGTGTTTTCTGCCAAATGGTAATTTTCCAGGAAGTTAAACAAGATTTATAGGTCACCATTGATGTAATGAGGGGGTGAATGAATGCCCCTTGTCCCAGATGAAAGAAGATAAATTATATGACCGGATGACCCAGACTGATTAACCCCAAAACATCTGGACATTTGCAAGAGTGGGAAAAAAGGGAAAACTATTGACAAGGATAATGTGTTCATGTCTCACATGCTGTCTGCAGTGTAAAACCAAACACCAACTGAATTTCTATCAGTATCTAATTTATAACTCAGCAAATAAAAATGTCAACCAGAATTTGTCAAGAATTGTCAAGAAATGGATCTCTTCCCCAATGTAACTTACAAACCAACATTGGCTGATATCTTGGCTTGTAGTGAACATATTTTCACTCTGAAAAGTCCTAATAGTATCTAAACAACCTCAGGATCATGAAAATAGAGACATTCAAGATATCTGTATGATAAATAGTACCATAAAGGTGTAAAAAAACGGCAGGCGCGATTTTAATGTTTTATACATTTCTTGTCACTTCCCATCCATGATTTGCTAATATCTTGGCTTGTAGTGAACATATTTTCACTCTGAAAAGTCCTAACAGTATCTAAACAATGTCAGGATCATGGTAATATAGATATCTAAGAGATCTGAATGTTGAATAGTACCATAAAAGTATAAAAAACGGCAGGCGCAATTTATACAATCTTTTGACATTTTATACCCTCTCTTGTCACTTACAATCCAAGATTTGCTTATATCTTAGTTTGCAGTGAACATATTTTCACTCTGAAAAGTCCTAACAGTATCTAGACAACCCCAAGATCATGGAAATAGAGATATCTAAGAGATCTGAATATTGAATAGTACCATAAAGGTGTAAAAAACGGCAGGCGTGATTTTAATGTTTTATACATTTCTTGTCACTTCCCATCCAAGATTTGCTAATATCTTGTCTTGTAGTGAACATATTTTCACTCTGAAAAGTCCTAACAGTATCTAGACAACCCCAAGATCATGGAAATAGAGATATCTAAGAGATCTGAATATTGAATAGTACCATAAAGGTGTAAAAAACGGCAGGCGCGATTTTAATGTTTTATATCTTTCTTGGCACTTCAAATCCAAGATTTGCTAATATCTTGGCTTGTAGTGAACATATTTTCACTCTGTAAAGTCCTAACAGTATCTAAACAACCTCAGGATCATGGAAATAGAGATATCTAAGAGATCTGAGTATTGAATAGTACTATAAAGGTGTAAAAAACGGCAGGCGCGATTTTAATGTTTTATACATTTCTTGTCACTTCCCATCCAAGATTTGCTAATATCTTGGCTTGTAGTGAAAATATTTTCATTCTGAAAAGTCCTAATAGTATCTAAACGACCTCAGGATGATAGAAATAGAGACATCTAAGAGATCTGAGTATTGAATAGTACCATAAAGGTGTAAAAAACGGCAGGCGCAATTTTAATGTTTTATATCTTTCTTGTCACTTCCCATCCAAGATTTGCTAATATCTTGGCTTGTAGTGAACATATTTTCACTCTGAAAAGTCCTAACAGTATCTAAACAACCTCAGGATCATGGAAATATAGATATCTAAGAGATCTGAATGATTAATAGTACCATAAAGGTGTAAAAAACGGCAGGCGCGATTTTAATGTTTTATACCATTCTTGTCACTTCCCATCCAAGCTAATATCTTGGCTTGTAGTGAACATATTTTCACTCTGAAAAGTCCTAACAGTATCTAAACAATGTCAGGATCATGATAATATAGATATCTAAGAGATCTGAATATTGAATAGTACCATAAAGATGTAAAAAAACGGCAGGCGCGATTTTAATGTTTTATATCTTTTTTGGCACTTAAAATCCAAGATTTGCTAATATTTTGGCTTGTAGTGAAAATATTTTCATTCTGAAAAGTCCTAGTAGTATTTAAACGACCTCAGGATCATGAAAATAGAGACATCTTAGAGATTTGTATGATAAATAGTACCATAAAGGTGTAAAAAACGGCAGGCGCGATTTTAATGTTTTATACCATTCTTGTCACTTCCCATCCAAGATTTGCTAATATCTTGGCTTGTAGTGAACATATTTTCACTCTGAAAAGTCCTAACAGTATCTAAACAATGTCAGGATCATGATAATATAGATATCTAAGAGATCTGAATGTTGAATAGTACCATAAAGATGTAAAAAAACGGCAGGCGCGATTTTAATGTTTTATATCTTTTTTGGCACTTCAAATCCAAGATTTGCTAATATTTTGGCTTGTAGTGAACATATTTTCACTCTGAAAAGTCCTAACAGTATCTAAACAACCTCAGGATCATGGAAATATAGATATCTAAGAGATCTGAATGATTAATGGTACCATAAAGGTGTAAAAAACGGCAGGCGAGATTTTAATGATTTATACATTTCTTGTCACTTCCCATCCAAGATTTGCTAATATCTTGTCTTGTAGTGAACATATTTTCACTCTGAAAAGTCCTATCAGTATCTAAACAACCTCAGGATCATGGAAATAGAGATATCTAAGAGATCTGTATGATAAATAGTACCATAAAGATGTAAAAAAACGGCTTGCGCGATTTTAATGTTTTATATCTTTCTTGGCACTTCAAATTCAAGATTTGCTAATATTTTGGCTTGTAGTGAACATATTTTCACTCTGAAAAGTCCTAACAGTATCTAAACAACCTCAGGATCATAGAAACATAGACATCTAAGAGATCTGAATGTTAAATAGTACCATAAAGGTGTAAAAAAACGGCAGGCGCGATTTTAATGTTTTATACCTTTCTTGTCACTTCCCATCCAAGATTTGCTAATATCTTGGCTTGTAGTGATCATATTTTCACTCTGAAAAGTCCTAACAGTATCTAAACAACCTCAGGATCATGGAAATAGAGATATCTAAGAGATCTGTATCATAAATTGTACCATAAAGGTGTAAAAAACGGCAGGCGCGATTTTAATGTTTTATACCTTTCTTGTCACTTCCCATCCAAGATTTGCTAATATCTTGGCTTGTAGTGAACATATTTTCACTCTGAAAAGACCTAACAGTATCTAAACAACCTCAGGATCATGGAAATAGAGATATCTAAGAGATCTGAGTATTGAATAGTGCCATAAAAGTATAAAAAACGGCAGGCGCAATTTACACAATTTTTTGACATTTTATATCCTCTCTTGTCACTTACAATCCAAGATTTGCCTGTATCTTAGTTTGCAGTGAACATATTTTCACTCTGAAAAGTCCTAACAGTATCTAGACAACCCCAAGATCATGAAAATAGAGACATCTTAGAGATTTGTATGATAAATAGTACCATAAAGGTGTAAAAAACGGCAGGCGCAATTTTAATGTTTTATACCATTCTTGACACTTCCCATCCAAGATTTGCTAATATCTTGGCTTGTAGTGAACATATTTTCACTCTGAAAAGTCCTAACAGTATCTAAACAATGTCAGGATCATGATAATATAGATATCTAAGAGATCTGAATGTTGAATAGTACCATAAAGATGTAAAAAAACGGCAGGCGCGATTTTAATGTTTTATATCTTTTTTGGCACTTCAAATCCAAGATTTGCTAATATTTTGGCTTGTAGTGAACATATTTTCACTCTGAAAAGTCCTAACAGTATCTAAACAACCTCAGGATCATGGAAATATAGATATCTAAGAGATCTGAATGATTAATAGTACCATAAAGGTGTAAAAAACGGCAGGCGAGATTTTAATGATTTATACATTTCTTGTCACTTCCCATCCAAGATTTGCTAATATCTTGTCTTGTAGTGAACATATTTTCACTCTGAAAAGTCCTATCAGTATCTAAACAACCTCAGGATCATGGAAATAGAGATATCTAAGAGATCTGTATGATAAATAGTACCATAAAGGTGTATAAAACGGCAGGCGCGATTTTAATGTTTTATATCTTTCTTGGCACTTCAAATTCAAGATTTGCTAATATTTTGGCTTGTAGTGAACATATTTTCACTCTGAAAAGTCCTAACAGTATCTAAACAACCTCAGGATCATGGAAATATAGATATCTAAGAGATCTGAATGTTAAATAGTACCATAAAGGTGTAAAAAAACGGCAGGCGCGATTTTAATGTTTTATATCTTTTTTGGCACTTCAAATCCAAGATTTGCTAATATTTTGGCTTGTAGTGAACATATTTTCACTCTGAAAAGTCCTAACAGTATCTAAACAACCTCAGGATCATGGAAATATAGATATCTAAGAGATCTGAATGATTAATAGTACCATAAAGGTGTAAAAAACGGCAGGCGCGATTTTAATGTTTTATACCATTCTTGTCACTTCCCATCCAAGCTAATATCTTGGCTTGTAGTGAACATATTTTCACTCTGAAAAGCCCTACCAGTATCTGAACAACCTGAGGAACATGCAAATAGAGATATCTTGTCACTTACAATGCAATATATAATATCCTGATGTAGTAATTTATCAATTTTTAAGTCCTCAAATAAAGTCCTCAAATGCACATTTTCCAATGTGGATATATGCAATTCCAAGAGCTATTGATTAAAGGTGATATGAATGTATACTGATATTAACAACATAAATACAATATTGTAAAGACATTCAACAATCTTTACAACATTGTTTATGAACTGATATGTGCAATTTGACATATTTGGTAAAATACAACATATTTAAGCATTGTAAATAAGTAAATGGTATTTACAAAATTGTTTATTAGCTGAAAGATCTTCATTGGTCTTTACAATGGAAAAACAATACATGTTTATTTTTGTAAATCTTATTTTTCGGGCAGTGTATATGTAGTTCTTGCCATGAAATGACTGAAATGACCAAAATAATGTTGAATGTGATACCCCACCTGCTACCATTCGTATTTCACATTGTAAAGATATAACACAGATCCTGTTACCTTTTGTTTAAATTGATTTTAAAATCTACTATTTTTAATCTCTATTCTATATTCTTGGTACTGAAATATAAATAACTCATTCTATTTAAAAAAAAGAAATCAAAACTGAAATCAACTCATTTTGATGGAACAAGAATTGCACAAACATCAGAATATGGCCTATTAAGCTTTGTGAATTTTATATATTTATATATTTCATTAATATTACAGTACAGGCTGTCTAGCTCAAACAACCATATAAAAAGACTCACTTTTGATGAGTGATACACTAATCCTTGAGTAATTACAGGAAAAAAAGGAAATAAGCATACATACTTGTTAGTGAATAAAATATATTATTTGATGAAATGACAATCTCCTTTGTATTAAGTTCTGCTATATTATGTTGGTAACAGTTCATACAGGTCTTGTCGTTATTTAGGATAAATCCGTAACAAAATTCTCTGTGAGAACCTGTTTTACACGATAAAGCACAGTAAGTAACTTCAGAGGATATGCTATGAGGAATAATTTGATTTTCACCACAAAACAGAGTCACGTTTGTTTCAAGGTCCACAACTGTCTCATATTGGTGATCAATAATTTTGCAACTTTGATAATAATGATAGTTCAGTAACATTAAAATGACTAATATAAAAGCTGTATTGTGTTTTGCCATTTTCACTTGTTGTAGACAATTATATCATTTACCTCCTCTGTAGGTTATCTCTTTATATTGTAATGTCATGCAACTGACTCCACGTGTATACTACTGAATATATTATCAGTTGTCAAGCAACCATGAACATAATCAAAATATGTTTTGCCAGCAAATACACACGAATACACAAAAGGCAAGGACTTAAGTGATCTGAATATTATGCCATATCAGAGTTTAAACCAAGAGATTTCTGTCTATCTCTTGACATATTTTATTAAGCATTTATTTGAGTGTTTTGTTGTCCGAACACATCCTATTCTGCTGAACCTTGAATCTAAATAAATGGAACTATTTGTATTCTATTGTGATTTAGATCAGTTGATGTATATAGATATATTTAATTCATAAAATTCACTTCATCCCATGTTACAACTAAGGATTTTCGTTTGAGAAACAAAAGTATTAAAGGCCTGGATGAAATTACTGCCAGCCAATGGAGAACAAGACAATAATTCAATATATTTTGTACGAATAATAAAATAATTCAGCTTTAATTGGTTTGAGATTTTAAATTTGGAAGTCATCATTAAGAAATGATAAACTTGCCTGATATTAGTATTGTATGAATTAGTATTGTATGAAGCAGTTGATGTAGTCTCATTGTGGTGGTAATTTGGTGAACCTACCAGAAGTTGTCACAAGGTATGGCCACTCGTTCATACCTAGTATAATAATCATGTGACCATACCTTATTTTATACATATTCATATAATGTGTTTATTGGTAATATTCATATGAAATTGGTAATACTCATATGAAATATATATTGTGTATATTCATATGATATATTTATTATGTGTATTCATATGATATGTTTGTTTTGTACATTCATGATATCTGGTTATGGCATATATTCATATAATATGCTTATAATTATTGTGTCTTTTCACGTGATATTTTTATTCTGTATATTCATGTGATATGCTTACTGTGGATGTTCATAATATTCATATGTGTTTATTGTGTATTTTCATGTCATATGGTTATTGTATGTATTTTTATTTATTTGAATACAGTGAGTGAGTGAGTGAGTAAATTTTTTATTAAAGTGACATGTGTACATTTTAGTTCAATATAATATATCAGCATATACATTCAACATCAAAGTATCCTTTGAACTAAGTTACACCCAGCCCGAATTGGGCTTATAAGTCACTATAAACTACATATAATAGTCATAATAATAAGTGTGCTGTTTGTTAGTTATACAATGTATGACGTTTCTTAATAAACGATTTATAAATTTACTCAGCAGTATCTTTTACAAAATCAGGACTCATAAGAATTCTTATTTGTTCTTGCTCATTGATAAAAGAGAAATTTACTCCATTATTTATCAATTTGAGTATCAAAGATGATCTATATTAACTATAAATGTGCAGTGTAACAACAAATGGAATTCATTCTCTAATACACCTTTATCACAAAATTCACATAGTCTTTATTCCAAGGGAGTATCTGTATATCTGCCTGTTTCAATTGCTAATGGCAGAATACCACATCTCATCTAGTAATGACCGTTGATGCCAGTAATGACCGTTGATTTCTATCTTGTACTTTATTTATATAGATAAGATTCAGTTTCAAATTCATCTTTAAATTGAATATAGGTTCTTAGCTTAGGTATATTTGAAATCTGTGTTTTCCAGACGTCTTTCCAATTATCAATCAACATATTTTTTGCTTGATTAATCTACATATTTTTTGTTGATTACATGTATATAATGTATATTGATAACCTTAAAGCATCTATAAAATGAGGTTTTCAGGCACTTTTTCCTTGCATAATATAAATGTTTATTCCCCAAACTTCAAGCGATCAAAGGTTATTACCCATCTTATTTCCCCTACATAAATTTCTGTGCCACTTGAATGTGGATGAGTCTTCTGCTAAAATCAAATCATGCATTGTGCACTTTGTCAACAATCTTTGTTTGGCTGACCCAGAGATATTTAAACAGAGATTGGAAACAGCAGATCTGCCACTAGATGTCAGCGCAGTGCACCATGCAACCCCGACGTGCAACGGTTGTGGATAGCGATAAATAGCTTTGCATTTATTACACAAATTCTTCCATTCTTGATGTAATTGACATATGAATAACATAGATATGTAATAAGTAAGCAATTCTCATCATAATTTCATCCAAAAAAGACATATTTGTACAAGTCCACGTGTGCGTGAATCCCGATCAAGGTCCATGTTATAAGGTTACATGTGGTATTTAGCGAGATCGGTTTGCCTTAGCGATAATGCAGAACTTCAGCTTGTTTCCAATCTCTGTATTAAATGTCTCCAGTGCAGCTTGTTTCCAATCTCTGTATTAAATGTGACCAGTGCTCTTGTGCAAACACTGTTTAGTAAAGTCTTGCTAACAGTGGGACACCTTTAGATTGGGACAATGAAGTGATTTGGCTTACAGAGCCCTGTTTGTCCATTAGTGTTTGTCCAATGGCACAGTCCTAACACCCTGACAAACCACAATAGAGGTCACATGGCTGTATACATGTGGTCACCTGGTGGTCAAAAGAGTACAGGCAGTATTTTGCACTTTCATCAAAACACAATAACCATGGTCAAGGCAATTGGAAACAGAGATTGGAAACATGTACCATGTTATCATGTTGACATTAAGTGGATGCAGTAGATTATAAAGGTAGTGTTTTATAGCATTTAGATGGAGAACTGTATTGTAATTTGTGCAAAAACGATTGCTGAGACAATGTGAGAGTTGGATGGTGCACCACGCTGACACCTAGTGGTAGACCTGGTCTTTCCAATCTCTGTTCAAATATATCTGGTTTATTTTGAGAAGAACACTTAAAACACAAAAATGCTTATGTTTACAACTACATGTATTTCTATCCGCAGCATTATATGGTCTATTATCTATCAAATATAATATTTATCATGAACACAAGCTTCCCATTTTGCCAACAGCTGACTGGCATGCAGAGCAAGTTTGCAGGCTACGTTTGTGATGTTTGTGTTTGTTTTGTCTTTCCAAATATGTGACATGCATGCCAGCGCGACATGTTTTTTCCATTAACAATTAACAAATATACCTTTGTAGGTGATGCACTGGGGAAAGGAACAGTTTTTGTGAGATAAAAAAAGAAATGAACAGAGAAGAGCGGTGTAAGCATCTGTCACCAGGAACATCATTTGCAATAATGTAATGGTTACTGATCAATCTACTCCATGTTTGTATGAAAACAATGTGCAGTGTATGTGTTGGCATGCAAATAACTGATGTGTGTGAATCGCCTCTCATTCACATTCGTCCACATTCTGTTTTTCATTTTTTTTGGTCGGGATATACATCAGACTGTAATGGGAGGTCACAGTCTTTTTGGGAGGAATGATATGCAAAGTGAAAAAAGTGAAAAAGGGGTAATTTCACAGAGAAAAAAATCAACTTCCAATACAAAAAAATGCATAAATGCATGGTTTTCACAGATCTCTAAAACTGGTCTCGCACCAAAATGGTTTTGGTCTAGAAATATCATAGACCCTCCAAGCTAAATATGCTTATTGAAGAAATTGAGAAATTTCAGTGTAAAATTCGGCAATCCAGTCTTTGTATTTTTCTCTTACTTTTGGCCCCTATATAAAATAGGTTTTCCATGATAAAAAAGCGCCCTGACCTTGACCTCCCCATTACATTCTGATCTATATACAGGCCAAAAGAAAAACAACAGAATATGGGACGATTGTGGGACTAATATGGGACGAGTGCAATTATGAGACGTGATTCACACATACACTGAATGATCTTGGTTAATTACAGTGAGAAAAACCAAACATTTCCCAGGTGCATTTTTGTTCTTGGAGATGAACTGTCTCAAATTCATATATTTTCATTTATTTTTAAAATTTTGGAATATTTAGAGCTATTTAAAATAAAACAGGTTAATCATCAAGGTCACATTCAAAGACTGAATCGCCACTTAAATATCTTAATTGTTTTATATCGTTGCCAGACATAAACAAAAATCTCAACAATTACAGGATGGTAATACAAATACAAATACAAATACAAAATTTTATTTCAAGTCATTTTGGTCAACAATAAAACATTAGCTCAAAGCTATTGAATGACTAAGAATAATGTACAATATTTACATCGTATGGTGATTAAAAATAGAATTTAAAATCACAATCATGTGATAGCCTCAAATGCAGCAAGGGCAATAGTTACTGTTGCCCTATCTCCAGTCGGAGCAACCACATGGTCCATCCCATTCCTTGAGTCTCTCCTTGAACTGATGGAATGAAATTGCATTTTTAATTGTCATAGGCATACAGTTCCATAGTTTGGACCCGAGGAACACAAAAGACTTGGAATTCAATAATTTTGATTAATTTATTTTTAGTTATGTTGACTATGTTAGGGAAACAATTTCTGCCCGTCAACCTGATCTTCTACTCTGAAAGTACTGCCCGGAGTTCTTAGCAATTAGTAGAAAATATGTTCGATTTTCAGGAGACCAATTCTATCTATTTTTCATCAGGCTGAAAAGTTTTTTCCATTTTGTTATGTTTATTGTTTTTATTTCAAAGTTAACACTGAGTTATCAAAGAGGCTGCTAAACATCCTAACATAATAAATATTAGCCAATGAGAATAACAAGTTATATTAAGCATAGCCAATGTCATGGTTTGACTTATTAATAATCATTGATGTTGACATGGTCATTCTTGGCATCAGCGAGTTGTTGACATGATCATTCTGGGTACCAGCGTGATGTTGACACGATCATTCTGGGAATCAGTGTGATGTTGACATAGTCATTATGGGTATCAGCGTGATGTTGACATGATCATTCTGGGCATCAGCGTGATGTTGACATGATCATTCTGGGCATTAGCGTGATGTTGACATGATCATTCTGGGCATCAGCGTGATGTTGATATGATCATTCTGGGTATCAGCGTGATGTTGATATGATCATTCTGGGTATCAGCGTGATGTTGACATGATCATTCTGGGTTTCACAAGCAACATTACAAATTTAAAAAACATATTTAGGCTTTAGTTATGGATTTATTTGTTAAACACACGTTAAGTCTCTAGACATATATTCATCACTCATTTCCATTGGTAGCAATTAACAAACAATTTAAAGAGAACATAAATGCTGACAATTTTTTTATCTCAGGCCATTGACTCACCAGATGTAATTGTAGTCTGATTAAGAAATCCATGTATATTTTTCAAATGTCTGTATTATAAATGAGCCCATGTTTGTCGCATTTAATCTTTGTCTTCCTCTATCAACGAAGGTAGGTTCATTTAATAACAATTCCTCTTACAATTTCCAGCTATGGTTAATGCTCTCAATTATATATTCTGTACTTTTATATGTGTATCGGTGTGTTATATATATATATATATATATATATATATATATATATATATATATATATATATATATATATATATATATATATATAAAATACCCCACTCTTCATAGTGCAGCTGCTTAGTCACAGTTACATAAGTAACCTGTACAAGGCCTTTTTGAACAAACATGTCTGAGAAGCATATTTATACAACCAGGCAATAACTATATAAATCACTGCCATCTAGTGTCACATGAGTAATAAGTGCCCTAGTGGTGGATAATGGCATTAGCGCCATTGATATGAATGTTAGATTTGTGAGGTATGTAAATCAATTTCATTATTAACACCAGATGGCACTCTCCTGTCACACACAATAAGGTATGAGATGGTACCCCATAATGAGGTCTGACAAAAATACCTCCAGTACCTCATATCTGTAACAGCTTCTAAATATATATATATATATATATATATATATATATATATTTATATATATATATAACACACCGATACACATATAAAAGTACAGAATATATAATTGAGAACATTAACCATAGCTGGAAATTGTAAGAGGAATTGTTATTAAATGAACCTACCTTCGTTGATAGAGGAAGACAAAGATTAAATGCGACAAAGATGGACTCATTTATAATATAGACATTTGAAAAATATACATAATATGAAGTTTTAACTTAAATTATATCAATTCCCCCACCTTGATTTCTGCCAAAAAATATCATAATGGTACATTTAGTCAAGTTGGCATTCAAGATTTTAAAACTGGCATATAACTCCGGTTTCGCTTAAAAGACAATGAACGTCGCGCCACATTATCTTACTGTCGAAAAAGCTAAACGTTGCACAATGCTCAATGCCGCCCATGTTTTTGAGGTCATCTGGATCCCAGTTAGTGTATGTGACAATATCTCCCGTGCTCTCCTTTCTCCATATCCCACTCAATCTAGATATCCCTATCCACCAGAGGGAGTGAGAACTTAGTACTGTAACATGCCGATATAAATGTAAAATACATCATTAGTAAGAATACTGTGTAACACAATTATAATATTTAACAATTATGACTTTGCTCTAATTTCTGAAAAATATTAACAAGACATTCATTTTCCCCAGATATGTGTTTCAGGTTACATTTGTTTGCCTCCCTTCTAAGGTTGAAGTGTGAAGCATATTTTATTTTACCAGGCTATTGGGCTGAAATGCTGATTGTTGACTGGGGTTGCGATAATAGGGCTAATGATATGCACCGTTGACATTCATATGACTACACAACCTCACTATTCTTAACTTATCATGTGACCTACTTTTTGTGGTAGACAGCCAATAATACCATGATCGTGATCAATTTGTTAAAATTTAAAATCTTACTATGAATTGGTTTAACCCTCTATGTATGGCCTCAGGGTGAGCTTTAGAGATTTACAAAAAAAGTGTTCAAATAAAGACTGTGATGGTAAAATCTCCAGAGGCAATAATATTTGTGATGACTGCCAGGGGGCAGCACAGAAGCACACAGAGCCTGCAGCCAGGTCAGTGCTGTGTGATATATTGACCTTTGTGGTGGCAAGGCGGCAGACATGCTAAAGAAGTTAATACTGGGTTCTTACACAGAGCAGGAAACAACTTTGGCAAAAGATATATGGAATTCACGTTGACAAAAACAGGGCGTTTTGGATACTTTGACAGTTTATGCCCTTGAATTGTAGAGTATTTCAATGTTCTCATCATTGGAGCCAGATGTCATGTCCAGACTGTCATGGACAGACTGGTCACTTTGGAGAAGATGATTAATGTTGAACCTGTGATTGGTAGGCACATCTCACAGTCGGCGATGTGGAGAACCTCCTATTGACTGCCACTAAGGCAGGGCCAATGCCCACGCATCCACTGCTGATACAATGAATGTATACAATAGTGACTGATGCTGGTGTACTAAGCTCTTCAGCAGGCTCCTTAACTTTCAGAGCTAAGGTGAAAGCAGTACAGAGAAATTCACCTGCTGGCAGTGCTGTGCTAGGAGCCAGGAAGGAAATATATCACTGGGTGGACAACACCCCATCAGCAACCAGTGAGGAGTTAAAAAAACTGTCTGAGTATTTTCTGCAGGTTGCAGGTAACATTCCTCCTTCAAAGAGCCCATCAAGCCCATCAACAGCTAATTGCAAAGGGCCTCAACATAGCGGATCCTGCTTGTTGGAAGTGTCCCTTTGATAGAGTAACAAAGTGTGTTAAAGAATGCAATGGTGTATGGATGTTGGTGACAACATTCTTTAAGGCAGATCCTTCAGTGGGAATGCCCTTCTGAGGAAAAGGTCATTGGATGCTATTGTGAACACTCAGCATTGCTCTTTTATGACCAATTGTATATGTAGTGTTGCCATCGATGTGAATTCAATTCTACCTGTATTATGTGTTTATTTTCCAACTGATCCAGGTCCAGCTGATTATGATAAGAATGAATTGCATACCATTTTATGTGACATATCAAACATGTATCAACATGTGAACGCACAATTGTAATTGGTGTTGATTTGAACTTTTAGATTATTAAAATTTGGAAACCAGGGATATAATATTCAAGGTGAAAAAAAAAACATATGCAGATCAATTTCAGGACCGAAATCTTTCATGGGGGTTCATTGGGTACGCCAATGCTATCTGTCAAGGTGACTAACCATTTCGTGAAGGTTCATTAGGGTAGCACTTCATATAAAGCACAGGGTAAAAAGTATTCAAATTAAATAGATATGTCTCTTTGTAGATGTGCTTATGCTTCATAAAATGTAAATGGTATAAAGGTACCTTCTCTGAATTTACTGATGATGGCTTCCTCTTGTTCCTCACTTTCAAGTATCATCACCTGTCCTCCAAGACGCCTGCATTCATTGCGCTGAGTATCATATTTGTCAAATGACTCCAAAGCCTGATAACACTTGTTGAGTACCTCTAATTGCCCTGCTTTGCAGATAACTGCAAAGAATGTAATAAGTGACTTGCACTCTATCATCGTCATATATATATACATATGACCTAAATGAATGAACATATTCAACATTTATTTTTTAAAAGGCAGATGAAACATCACTCTGGAGTAGGGCCTTGAATATGGAAGACAGGTTTATATGTGACCTGTTTGGAGCAAAGCACCAAGATTGCCGAAAATTGGTTGGAGATTGCATCATAATTTCTCAAGGGCCCAAAACGTAATGAAAAACTAATAAATAAAGCCCAGGCAATAGTTCCTCTGTGAGGTTTCATAAATTGTGAGATCGATTGCCGGCAAAGCTAATATTGTACTACAGCACAAGTTCTAAATAAGCCTAGTCCCATGGCTGGAAGGTCAACTTTTTGTCCTTTTAATTCTTTTAGTGGATGCCTGACATGACAATTCAGAGCTATATGTAGTTCTTGCCATGAAATGACTGAAATGACCAAAATAATGTTGAATGTGATACCCCACCTGCTACCATTCTTATTTCACATTGTAAAGATATAACACAGATCCTGTTACCTTTTGTTTAAATTGATTTTAAAATCTACTATTTTTAATCTCTATTCTATATTCTTGGTACTGAAATATAAATAACTCATTCTATTTAAAAAAAAGAAATCAAAACTGAAATCAACTCATTTTGATGGAACAAGAATTGCACAAACATCAGAATATGGCCTATTAAGCTTTGTGAATTTTATATATTTATATATTTCATTAATATTACAGTACAGGCTGTCTAGCTCGAACAACCATATAAAAAGACTCACTTTTGATGAGTGATACACTAATCCTTGAGTAATTACAGGAAAAAAAGGAAATAAGCATACATACTTGTTAGTGAATAAAATATATTATTTGATGAAATGACAATCTCCTTTGTATCAAGTTCTGCTATATTATGTTGGTAACAGTTCATACAGGTCTTGTCGTTATTTAGGATAAATCCGTAACAAGATTCTCTGTGAGAACCTGTTTTACACGATAAAGCACAGTAAGTAACTTCAGAGGATATGCTATGAGGAATAATTTGATTTTCACCACAAAACAGAGTCACGTTTGTTTCAAGGTCCACAACTGTCTCATATCGGTGATCAATAATTTTGCAACTTTGATAATAATGATAGTTCAGTAACATTAAAATGACTAATATAAAAGCTGTATTGTGTTTTGCCATTTTCACTTGTTGTAGACAATTATATCATTTACCTCCTCTGTAGGTTCTCTTTATATTGTAATGTCATGCAACTGACTCCACGTGGATACTACTGAATATATTATCAGTTGTCAAGCAACCATGAACATAATCAAAATATGTTTTGCCAGCAAATACACACGAATACACAAAAGGCAAGGACTTAAGTGATCTGAATATTATGCCATATCAGAGTTTAAACCAAGAGATTTCTGTCTATCTCTTGACATATTTTATTAAGCATTTATTTTAGTGTTTTGTTGTCCGAACACATCCTATTCTGCTGAACCTTGAATCTAAATAAATGGAACTATTTGTATTCTATTGTGATTTAGATCAGTTGATGTATATAGATATAGTTAATTCATAAAATTCACTTCATCCCATGTTACAACTAAGGATTTTCGTTTGAGAAACAAAAGTATTAAAGGCCTGGATGAAATTACTGCCAGCCAATGGAGAACAAGACAATAATTCAATATATTTTGTACGAATAATAAAATAATTCAGCTTTAATTGGTTTGAGATTTTAAATTTGGAAGTCATCATTAAGAAATGATAAACTTGCCTGATATTAGTATTGTATGAATTAGTATTGTATGAAGCAGTTGATGTAGTCTCATTGTGGTGGTAATTTGGTGAACCTACCAGAAGTTGTCACAAGGTATGGCCACTCGTTCATACCTAGTATAATAATCATGTGACCATACCTTATTTTATACATATTCATATAATGTGTTTATTGGTAATATTCATATGAAATTGGTAATACTCATATGAAATAGATTTTGTGTATATTCATATGATATATTTATTATGTGTATTCATATGATATGTTTGTTTTGTACATTCATGATATCTGGTTATGGCATATATTCATATAATATGCTTATAATTATTGTGTCTTTTCACGTGATATTTTTATTCTGTATATTCATGTGATATGCTTACTGTGGATGTTCATAATATTCGTATGTGTTTATTGTGTATTTTCAGTGAGTGAGTGAGTGAGTGAGTAAATTTTTTATTAAAGTGACATGTGTACATTTTAGTTCAATATAATATATCAGCATATACATTCAACATCAAAGTATCCCTTGAACTAAGTTACACCCAGCCCGAATTGGGCTTATAAGTCACTATAAACTACATATAATAGTCATAATGATAAGTGTGCTGTTTGTTAGTTGTACAATGTATGACGTTTCTTAATAAACGATTTATAAATTTACTCAGCAGTATCTTTTACAAAATCAGGACTCATAAGAATTCTTATTTGTTCTTGCTCATTGATAAAAGAGAAATTTACTCCATTATTTATCAATTTGAGTATCAAAGATGATCTATATTAACTATAAATGTGCAGTGTAACAACAAATGGAATTCATTCTCTAATACACCTTTATCACAAAATTCACATAGTCTTTATTCCAAGGGAGTATCTGTATATCTGCCTGTTTCAATTGCTAATGGCAGAATACCACATCTCATCTGTGCCAGTAATGACCGTTGATTTCTATCTTGTACTTTATTTATATAGATAAGATTCAGTTTCAAATTCATCTTTAAATTGAATATAGGTTCTTAGCTTAGGTATATTTGAAATCTGTGTTTTCCAGACTTCTTTCCAATTATCAATCAACATATTCTTTGCTCGATTAATCCACATATTTTCTGTTGATTACATGTATATAATGTATATTGATAACCTTAAAGCATCCATAAAATGAGGTTTTCAGGCACTTTTTCCTTGCATAATATAAATGTTTATTCCCCAAACTTTGCGATCAAAGGTTATTACCCATCTTATTTCCCCTACATAAATTTCTGTGCCACTTGAATGTGGATGAGTCTTCTGCTAAAATCAAATCATGCATTGGGCACTTTGTCAACAATCTTTGTTAGGCTGACCCAGAGATATTTAAACAGAGATTGGAAACAGCAGGTCGGCCACTAGATGTCAGCGCAGTGCACCATGCAACCCCGACGTGCAACGGTTGTGGATAGCGATAAATAGCTTTGCATTTATTACACAAATTCTTCCATTCTTGATGTAATTGACATATGAATAACATAGATATGTAATAAGTAAGCAATTCTCATCATAATTTCATGCAAAAAAGACATATTTGTACAAGTCCACGTGTGCGTGAATCCGGATCAAGGTCCATGTTATAAGGTTACATGTGGTATTTAGCGAGATCGGTTTGCCTGAGCGATAATGCAGAACTTCAGCTTGTTTCCAATCTCTGTATTAAATGTCTCCAGTGCAGCTTGTTTCCAATCTCTGTATTAAATGTGACCAGTGCTCTTGTGCAAACACTGTTTAGTAAAGTCTTGCTAACAGTGGGGCACCTTTAGATTGGGACAATGAAGTGATTTGGCTTACAGAGCCCTGTTTGTCCATTAGTGTTTGTCCAATGGTACAGTCTTAACACCCTGACAAACCACAATAGAGGTCACATGGCTGTATACATGTGGTCACCTGGTGGTCAAAAGAGTACAGGCAGTATTTTGCACTTTCATCAAAACACAATAATCATGGTCAAAGACATTTGAAACAGAGATTGGAAACATGTACCATGTTATCATGTTGACATTAAGTGGATGCAGTAGATTATAAAGTAGTGTTTTATAGCATTTAGATGGAGAACTGTATTGTAATTTGTGCAAAAATGATTGCTTGAGACAATGTGAGAGTTGGATGGTGCACCACGCTGACACCTAGTGGTAGACCTGCTCTTTCCAATCTCTGTTCAAATATATCTGGTTTATTTTGAAAAGAACACTTAAAACACAAAAATGCTTATGTTTACAACTACATGTATTTCTATCCGCAGCATTATATGGTCTATTATCTATCAAATATAATATTTATCATGAACACAAGCTTCCCATTTTGCCAACAGCTGACTGGCATGCAGAGCAAGTTTGCAGGCTACGTTTGTGATGTTTGTGTTTGTTTTGTCTTTCCAAATATGTGACATGCATGCCAGCGCGACATGTTTTTTCCATTAACAATTAATAAATATACCTTTGTAGGTGATGCACTGGGGAAAGGAACAGTTTTTGTGAGATAAAAAAAGAAATGAACAGAGAAGAGCGGTGAAAGCATCTGTCACCAGGAACATCATTTGCAATAATAGCTGTAGCCAAACTGTAATGGAAGCAAGATGGCTGAAAGTTGATCGAATATAGCAGAAAGTGTTCTCAAGAACCAAACATGTAATGGTTACTGATCAATCTACTCCATGTTTGTATGAAAACAATGTGCAGTGTATGTGTTGGCATGCAAATAACTGATGTGTGTGAATCGCCTCTCATTCACATTCGTCCACATTCTGTTTTTCATTTTTTTTGGTCGGGATATACATCAGACTGTAATGGGAGGTCACAGTCTTTTTGGGAGGAATGATATGCAAAGTGAAAAAAGTGAAAAAGGGGTAGTTTCACAGAGAAAAAAAATCAACTTCCAATACAAAAAAATGCATAAATGCATGGTTTTCACAGATCTCTAAAACTGGTCTCGCACCAAAATGGTTTTGGTCTAGAAATATCATAGACCCTCCAAGCTAAATATGCTTATTGAAGAAATTGAGAAATTTCACTGTAAAATTCGGCAATCCAGTCTTTGTATTTTTCTCTTACTTTTGGCCCCTATATAAAATAGGTTTTCCATGATAAAAAAAAGCCCTGACCTTGACCTCCCCATTACATTCTGATCTATATACAGGCCAAAAGAAAAACAACAGAATATGGGACGATTGTGGGACTAATATGGGACGAGTGCAATTATGAGACGTGATTCACACATACACTGAATGATCTTATTACAGTGAGAAAAACCAAACATTTCCCAGGTGCATTTTTGTTCTTGGAGATGAACTGTCTCAAATTCATATATTTTCATTTATTTTTTAAAATTTTGGAATATTTAGAGCTATTTAAAATAAAACAGGTTAATCATCAAGGTCACATTCAAAGACTGAATCGCCACTTAAATATCTTAATTGTTTTATATTGTTGCCAGACATAAACAAAAATCTCAACAATTACAGGATGGTATGGAATTCAATAATTTTGATTAATTTATTTTTAGTTATGTTGACTATGTTAGGGAAACAATTTCTGCCCGTCAACCTGATCTTCTACTCTGAAAGTACTGCCCGGAGTTCTTAGCAATTAGTAGAAAATATGTTCGATTTTCAGGAGACCAATTCTATCTATTTTTCATCAGGCTGAAAAGTTTTTTCCATTTTGTTTTTTTTTCAAAGTTAACACTGAGTTATCAAAGAGGCTGCTAAACATCCTAACATAATAAATATTAGCCAATGAGAATAACAAGTTATATTAAGCATAGCCAATGTCATGGTTTGACTTATTAATAATCATTGATGTTGACATGGTCATTCTTGGCATCAGCGAGTTGTTGACATGATCATTCTGGGTACCAGCGTGATGTTGACACGATCATTCTGGGAATCAGCGTGATGTTGACATAGTCATTATGGGTATCAGCGTGATGTTGACATGATCATTCTGGGCATCAGCGTGATGTTGACATGATCATTCTGGGCATCAGCGTGATGTTGACATGATCATTCTGGGCATCAGCGTGATGTTGACATGATCATTCTGGGCATCAGCGTGATGTTGACATGATCATTTTGGGCATCAGCATGATGTTGATATGATCATTCTGGGTATCAGCGTGATGTTGATATGATCATTCTGGGTATCAGCCTGATGTTGACATGATCATTCTGGGTTTCACAAGCAACATTACAAATTTAAAAAACATATTTAGGCTTTAGTAATGGATTTATTTGTTAAACACACGTTAAGTCTCTAGACATATATTCATCACTCATTTCCATTGGTAGCAATTAACAAACAATTTAAAGAGAACATAAATGCTGACAATTTATTTATCTCAGGCCATTGACTCACCAGATGTAATTGTAGTCTGATTAAGAAATCCATGTATATTTTTCAAATGTCTGTATTATAAATGAGCCCATATATATATATATATATATAACATATATATATATATATATATAACATATATATTATTATATATATTTATATATAATTTAAGTTAAAACTTCATATAAATATATATATATATATATATATATATATATATATATATATATATATATATATATATATATATATATATGTATATAACACACCGATACACATATAAAAGTACAGAATATATAATTGAGAGCATTAACCATAGCTGGAAATTGTAAGAGGAATTGTTATTAAATGAACCTACCTTCGTTGATAGAGGAAGACAAAGATTAAATGCGACAAACATGGACTCATTTATAATATAGACATTTGAAAAATATACATAATATGAAGTTTTAACTTAAATTATATCAATTCCCCCACCTTGATTTCTGCCAAAAAATATCATAATGGTACATTTAGTCAAGTTGGCAATCAAGATTTTAGAACTGGCATATAACTCCGGTTTCGCTAAAAAGACAATGAACGTCGCGCCACATTATCTTACTGTCGAAAAAGCTAAACGTTGCACAATGCTCAATGCCGCCCATGTTTTTGAGGTCTTCTGGATCCCAGTTAGTGTATGTGACAATATCTCCAGTGCTCTCCTTTCTCCATATCCCACTCAATCTAGATATCCCTATCCACCAGAGGGAGTGAGAACTTAGTACTGTAACATGCAGATATAAATGTAAAATACATCATTAGTAAGAATACTGTGTAACACAATTATAATATTTAACAATTATGACTTTGCTCTAATTTCTGAAAAAATATTAACAAGACATTCATTTTCCCCAGATATGTGTTTCAGGTTACATTTGTTTGTCTCCCTTCTAAGGTTGAAGTGTGAAGCATATTTTATTTTACCAGGCTATTGGGCTGAAATGCTGATTGTTGACTGGGTTTGCGATAATAGGGCTAATGATATGCACCGTTGACATTCATATGACTACACAACCTCACTATTCTTAACTTATCATGTGACCTACTTTTTGTGGTAGATAGCCAATAATACCACGATCGTGATCAATTTGATAAAATTTAAAATCTTACTATGAATTGGTTTAACCCTCTATGTATGGCCTCAGGGTGAGCTTTAGAGATTTACAAAAAAAGTGTTCAAATAAAGACTGTGATGGTAAAATCTCCAGAGGCAATAATTCATATCTGTGATGACTGCCAGGGGGCAGCACAGAAGCACACAGAGCCTGCAGCCAGGTCAGTGCTGTGTGATATATTGACCTTTGTGGTGGCAAGGCGGCAGACATGCTAAAGAAGTTAATACTGGGTTCTTACACAGAGCAGGAAACAACTTTGGCAAAAGATATATGGAATTCACGATGACAAAAACAGGGCGTTTTGGATACTTTGACAGTTTATGCCCTTGAATTGTAGAGCATTTCAATGTTCTCATCATTGGAGCCAGATGTCATGTCCAGACTGTCATGGACAGACTGGTCACTTTGGAGAAGATGATTAATGTTGAACCTGTGATTGGTAGGCACATCTCACAGTCGGCGATGTGGAGAACCTCCAAATGTGTGCCACTAAGGCAGGGCCAATGCCCACGCATCCACTGCTGCTACAATGAATGTATACAATAGTGACTGATGCTGGTGTACCAAGCTCTTCAGCAGGCTCCTTTCCTATCAGAGCTAAGGTGAAAGCAGTACAGAGAAATTCACCTGCTGGCAGTGCTGTGCTAGGAGCCAGGAAGGAAATATATCACTTGGTGGACAACACCCCATCAGCAACCAGTGAGGAGGTAAAAAAGCTGTCTGAGTATTTTCTGCAGGTTGCAGGTAACATTCCTCCTTCAAAGAGCCCATCAAGCTCATCAACAGCTAGTTGCAAAGGGCCTCCACAAAGAGGATGCTGCTTGTTAGGAGTGTGCCTTTGATAGAGTAAAAAAGTGTGTTAAAGAATGCAATGGTGTCAATATATCTCGTATGGATGTTGGTGACAACATTCTTTAAGGCAGATCCTTCAGTAGGAATGCCCTTCTAGGAAGGAAAAGGTCAGGAGGAAAGGTCAGGAGGAAAAGGTCATTGGATGCTATTGTGAGCACTCACCATTACTCCTTTATGACCAATTGTATATGTGTGGTGTTGCCATCGATGTGAATTCAATTCTACCTGTATTATGTGTTTATTTTCCAACTGATCCAGGTCCAGCTGATTATGATAAGAATGAATTGCATACCATTTTATGTGACATATTAAACGTATATTACCATGTGAACGCACACTTGTAATTGGTGTTGATTTCAACTTTTAGATTATTAAAATTTGGAAACCAGGGATATAATATTCAAGGTGAAAAAAACATATGCAGATCCATTCCAGGACCGAAATCTTTTATGGGGGTTCATTGGGTACGCCAATGCTATCTGTCAAGGTGACTAACCATTTCGTGAAGGTTCATTAGGGTAGCACTTCATATAAAGCATAGGGGTAAAGGTATTCAAATTAAATAGAATCTGATGTGTCTCTTTGTAGATGTGCTTATGCTTCATAAAACGTAAATGGTATAAAGGTACCTTCTCTGAATTTACTGATGATGGCTTCCTCTTGTTCCTCATTTTCAAGTATCATCACCTGTCCTCCAAGACGCCTGCATTCATTGCGCTGAGTATCATATTTGTCAAATGACTCCAAAGCCTGATAACACTTGTTGAGTACCTCTAATTGCCCTGCTTTGCAGATAACTGCAAAGAATGTAATAAGTGACTTGCACTCTATCATCGTCATATATATATACATATGACCTAAATGAATGAACATATTCAACATTTATTTTTTAAAAGGCAGATGAAACATCACTCTGGAGTAGGGCCTTGAATATGGAAGACAGGTTTATATGTGACCTGTTTGGAGCAAAGCACCAAGATTGCCGAAAATTGGTTGGAGATTGCATCATAATTTCTCAAGGGCCCAAAACGTAATGAAAAACTAAAAAATAAAGCCCAGGCACCAGTTCCTCTGTGAGGTTTCATAAATTGTGAGATCGATTGCCGGCAAAGCCAATATTGTACTACAGCACAAGTTCTAAATAAGCCTAGTCCCATGGCTGGAAGGTCAACTTTTTGTCCTTTTAATTCTTTTAGTGGATGCCTGACATGACAATTCAGAGCTATATGTAGTTCTTGCCATGAAATGACTGAAATGACCAAAATAATGTTGAATGTGATACCCCACCTGCTACCATTCTTATTTCACATTGTAAAGATATAACACAGATCCTGTTACCTTTTGTTTAAATTGATTTTAAAATCTACTATTTTTAATCTCTATTCTATATTCTTGGTACTGAAATATAAATAACTCATTCTATTTAAAAAAAAGAAATCAAAACTGAAATCAACTCATTTTGATGGAACAAGAATTGCACAAACATCAGAATATGGCCTATTAAGCTTTGTGAATTTTATATATTTATATATTTCATTGATATTACAGTACAGGCTGTCTAGCTCAAACAACCATATAAAAAGACTCACTTTTGATGAGTGATACACTAATCCTTGAGTAATTACAGGAAAAAAAGGAAATAAGCATACATACTTGTTAGTGAATAAAATATATTATTTGATGAAATGACAATCTCCTTTGTATCAAGTTCTGCTATATTATGTTGGTAACAGTTCATACAGGTCTTGTCGTTATTTAGGATAAATCCGTAACAAGATTCTCTGTGAGAACCTGTTTTACACGATAAAGCACAGTAAGTAACTTCAGAGGATATGCTATGAGGAATAATTTGATTTTCACCACAAAACCGAGTCACGTTTGTTTCAAGGTCCACAACTGTCTCATATTGGTGATCAATAATTTTGCAACTTTGATAATAATGATAGTTCAGTAACATTAAAATGACTAATATAAAAGCTGTATTGTGTTTTGCCATTTTCACTTGTTGTAGACAATTATATCATTTACCTCCTCTGTAGGTTATCTCTTTATATTGTAATGTCATGCAACTGACTCCACGTGTATACTACTGAATATATTATCAGTTGTCAAGCAACCATGAACATAATCAAAATATGTTTTGCCAGCAAATACACACGAATACACAAAAGGCAAGGACTTAAGTGATCTGAATATTATGCCATATCAGAGTTTAAACCAAGAGATTTCTGTCTATCTCTTGACATATTTTATTAAGCATTTATTTTAGTGTTTTGTTGTCCGAACACATCCTATTCTGCTGAACCTTGAATCTAAATAAATGGAACTATTTGTATTCTATTGTGATTTAGATCAGTTGATGTATATAGATATAGTTAATTCATAAAATTCACTTCATCCCATGTTACAACTAAGGATTTTAGTTTGAGAAACAAAAGTATTAAAGGCCTGGATGAAATTACTGCCAGCCAATGGAGAACAAGACAATAATTCAATATATTTTGTACGAATAATAAAATAATTCAGCTTTAATTGGTTTGAGATTTTAAATTTGGAAGTCATCATTAAGAAATGATAAACTTGCCTGATATTAGTATTGTATGAATTAGTATTGTATGAAGCAGTTGATGTAGTCTCATTGTGGTGGTAATTTGGTGAACCTACCAGAAGTTGTCACAAGGTATGGCCACTCGTTCATACCTAGTATAATAATCATGTGACCATACCTTATTTTATACATATTCATATAATGTGTTTATTGGTAATATTCATATGAAATTGGTAATACTCATATGAAATAGATTTTGTGTATATTCATATGATATATTTATTATGTGTATTCATATGATATGTTTGTTTTGTACATTCATGATATCTGGTTATGGCATATATTCATATAATATGCTTATAATTATTGTGTCTTTTCACGTGATATTTTTATTCTGTATATTCATGTGATATGCTTACTGTGGATGTTCATAATATTTATATGTGTTTATTGTGTATTTTCATGTCATATGGTTATTGTATGTATTTTTATATATTTGAATACAGTGAGTGAGTGAGTGAGTAAATTTTTTATTAAAGTGACATGTGTACATTTTAGTTCAATATAATATATCAGCATATACATTCAACATCAAAGTATCCCTTGAACTAAGTTACACCCAGCCCGAATTGGGCTTATAAGTCACTATAAACTACATATAATAGTCATAATGATAAGTGTGCTGTTTGTTAGTTATACAATGTATGACGTTTCTTAATAAACGATTTATAAATTTACTCAGCAGTATCTTTTACAAAATCAGGACTCATAAGAATTCTTATTTGTTCTTGCTCATTGATAAAAGAGAAATTTACTCCATTATTTATCAATTTGAGTATCAAAGATGATCTATATTAACTATAAATGTGCAGTGTAACAACAAATGGAATTCATTCTCTAATACACCTTTATCACAAAATTCACATAGTCTTTATTCCAAGGGAGTATCTGTATATCTGCCTGTTTCAATTGCTAATGGCAGAATACCACATCTCATCTGTGCCAGTAATGACCGTTGATTTCTATCTTGTACTTTATTTATATAGATAAGATTCAGTTTCAAATTCATCTTTAAATTGAATATAGGTTCTTAGCTTAGGTATATTTGAAATCTGTGTTTTCCAGACTTCTTTCCAATTATCAATCAACATATTCTTTGCTTGATTAATCCACATATTTTCTGTTGATTACATGTATATAATGTATATTGATAACCTTAAAGCATCCATAAAATGAGGTTTTCAGGCACTTTTTCCTTGCATAATATAAATGTTTATTCCCCAAACTTTGCGATCAAAGGTTATTACCCATCTTATTTCCCCTACATAAATTTCTGTGCCACTTGAATGTGGATGAGTCTTCTGCTAAAATGCACTTTGTCAACAATCTTTGTTTGGCTGACCTAGAGATATTCAAACAGAGATTGGAAACAGCAGGTCTGCCACTAGATGTCAGCGCAGTGCACCATGCAACCCCGACGTGCAACGGTTGTGGATAGCGATAAATAGCTTTGCATTTATTACACAAATTCTTCCATTCTTGATGTTATTGACATATGAATAACATAGATATGTAATAAGTAAGCAATTCTCATCATAATTTCATGCAAAAAAGACATATTTGTACAAGTCCACGTGTGCGTGAATCCGGATCAAGGTCCATATTATAAGGTTACATGTGGTATTTAGCGAGATCGGTTTGCCTGAGCGATAATGCAGAACTTCAGCTTGTTTCCAATCTCTGTATTAAATGTCTCCAGTGCAGCTTGTTTCCAATCTCTGTATTAAATGTGACCAGTGCTCTTGTGCGCAAACACTGTTTAGTTAAGTCTTGCTAACAGTGGGGCACCTTTAGATTGGGACAATGAAGTGATTTGGCTTACAGAGCCCTGTTTGTCCATTAGTGTTTGTCCAATGGTACAGTCGTAACACCCTGACAAACCACAATAGAGGTCACATGGCTGTATACATGTGGTCACCTGGTGGTCAAAAGAGAACAGGCAGTATTTTGCACTTTCATCAAAACACAATAACCATGGTCAAAGACATTTGAAACAGAGATTGGAAACATGTACCATGTTATCATGTTGACATTAAGTGGATGCAGTAGATTATAAAGTAGTGTTTTATAGCATTTAGATGGAGAACTGTATTGTAATTTGTGCAAAAATGATTGCTTGAGACAATGTGAGAGTTGGATGGTGCACCACGCTGACACCTAGTGGTAGACCTGCTCTTTCCAATCTCTGTTCAAATATATCTGGTTTATTTTGAAAAGAACACTTAAAACACAAAAATGCTTATGTTTACAACTACATGTATTTCTATCCGCAGCACTATATGGTCTATTAACTATCAAATATAATATTTATCATGAACACAAGCTTCCCATTTTGCCAATAGCTGACTGGCATGCAGAGCACGTTTGCAGGATACGTTTGTGATGTTTGTGTTTGTTTTGTCTTTCCAAATATGTGGCATGCATGCCAGCGCGACGTGTTTTTTCCATTAACAATTAACAAATATACCTTTGTAGGTGATGCACTGGGGAAAGGAACAGTTTTTGTGATATAAAAAAAGGAATGAACAGAGAAGAGCGGTGAAAGCATCTGTCACCAGGAACATCATTTGCGATAATAGCTGTAGCCAAACTGTGAAAGTAATGGAAGCAAGATGGCTGAAAGTTGATCGAATATAGCAAAAAGTGTTCTCAAGAACCAAACATGTAATGGTTACTGATCAATCTACTCCATGTTTGTGTGAAAACAATGTGCATTGTATGTGTTGGCATGCAAATAACTGATGTGTGTGAATCGCCTCTCATTCACATTCGTCCACATTCTGTTTTTCATTTTTTTTGGTCGGGATATACTTCAGACTGTAATGGGAGGTCACAGTCTTTTTGGGAGGAATAATATGCAAAGTGAAAAAAGTGAACTTCCAATACAAAAAATGCATTAATTCATGGTTTTCACTGATTTACAGATCTCTAAAACTGGTCTCGCACCAAAATGGTTTTGGTCTAGAAATATCATAGACCCTCCAAGCTAAATATGCTAATTGAAGAAATTGAGAAATTTCACTGTAAAATTCGGCATCCAGTCTTTGTATTTTTCTCTTACTTTTGGCCCCTATATAAAATAGGTTTTCCATGATAAAAAAGCGCCCTGACCTTGACCTCCCCATTACATTCTGATCTATATACAGACCAAAAAAAAAACAACAGAATATGGGAAGATTGTGGGACTAATATAGGACGAGTGCAATAATGAGACGTGATTCACACATACACTTAATGATCTTGGTTAATTACAGTGAGAAAAACCAAACATTTCCCAGGTGCATTTTTGTTCTTGGAGATGAACTGTCTCAAAATCATATATTTTCATTTATTTTTAACATTTTGGAATATTTAGAGCTATTTAAAATAAAACAGGTTAATCATCAAGGTCAGATTCAAAGACTGAATCGTCACTTAAATATCTTAATTGTTTTATATCGTTGCCAGATATAAACAAAAATCTCAACAATTACAGGATGGTATGGAATTCAATAATTTTGATTAATTTATTTTTAGTTATGTTGACTATGTTAGGGAAACAATTTCTGCCCGTCAACCTGATTTTCTACTCTGAAAGTACTGCCTGGAGTTCTTAGAAATTAGTAGAAAATATGTTCGATTTTCAGGAGACCAATTCTATCTATTTTTCATCAGGCTGAAAAGTTTTTTTCCATTTTGTTATGTTTATTGTTTTTTTTCAAAGTTAACACTGAGTTATCAAAGAGGCTGCTGAACATACTAACAAAATAAATATTAGCCAATGAGAATAACAAGTTATATTAAGCATAGCCAATGTCATGGTTTGACTTATTAATAATCATTGTTGTTGACATGGTCATTCTGGGCATCAGCGTAATGTTGACATGATCATTCTGGGCATCAGCGTGATGTTGACATGATCATTCTGGGCATCAGCGTGATGTTGACATGATCATTCTGGGCATCAGCGTGATGTTGACATGATCATTCTGGGCATCAGCGTGATGTTGACATGATCATTCTGGGCATCAGCATGACATTAAAATGATCATTCTGGGTATCAGCGTGATGTTGACATGATCATTCTGGACATTAGCGTGATGTTGACATGATCATTCTGGGCATCAGCATGACATTAAAATGATCATTTTGGGTATCAGCGTGATGTTGACATGATTATTCTGGGCATCAGCTTGATGTTGACATGGTCATTCTGGGTATCAGCGTGATGTTGATATGATCATTCTGGGTATCAACGTGATGTTGATATGATCATTCTGGGTATTAGCGTGATGTTGACATGATCATTTTGGGTTTCACAAGCAACATTACAAATTTAAAAAACATATGTAGGCTTTAGTAATGGATTTATTTGTTAAACACACGTTAAGTCTCTAGACATATATTCATCACTCATTTCCATTGGTAGCAATTAACAAACAATTTAAAGAGAACATAAATGCTGACAATTTATTTATCTCAGGCCATTGACTCACCAGATATAATTGTAGTCTGATTAAGAAATCCATGTATATTTTCCATATGTCTATATTATAAATGAGTCCATGTTTGTCGCATTTAATCTTTGTCTTCCTCTATCTACGAAGGTAGGTTCATTTAATAACAATTCCTGTTAGTATTTCCAGCTATGGTTAATGTTCTCAATTATATATTCAGTAATTTTATATGTGTATCGGTGTGTTAAATGTATTTAAGGTATGGTGCAGGCAGACTGTCAGTCAGGAGAGTATATTAATCATGTTCAATTTTTAAATATTGGATATGACTAATCTAATTTAAACATGGAACACGGAACGTCGCGCCACATTATCTTACTGTCGAAAAAGCTAAACGTTGCACAATGCTCAATGCCGCCCATGTTTTTGGGGTCTTCTGGATCCCAGTTAGTGTATGTGACAATATCTCCAGTGCTCTCCTTTCTCCATATCCCATTCAATCTAAATATCCCTATCCACCAGAGGGAGTGAGAACTTAGTCCTGTAACATGCCGATATAAATGTAAAATACATCATTAGTAAGAATACTGTGTAACACAATTATAATATTTAACAATTATTGGATGCTATTGTGAGCACTCACCATTACTCCTTTATGACCAATTGTATATGTGTGGTGTTGCCATCGATGTGAATTCAATTCTAATTGTATTATGTGTTTATTTTCCAACTGATCCAGGTCCAGCTGATTATGATAAGAGTGAATTGCATACCATTTTATATGACATATTAAACATGTATCAACATGTGAACGCACAATTGTAATTGGTGTTGATTTGAACTTTTAGATTATTAAAATTTGGAAACCAGGGATATAATATTCAAGGCGAAAAAAAAACATATGCAGATCAATTTCAGGACCAAAATTTTTTATGGGGGTTCACTGGGTACGCCAATGATATCTGTCAAGGTGACTAACCATTTCGTGAAGGTTCATTAGGGTAGCACTTCATATAAAGCAGAGGGGTAAAGGTATTCAACTTAAATAAATGTGTCTCTTTGTAGATGTGCTTATGCTTCATAAAATGTAAATCGTATAAAGGTACCTTCTCTGAATTTACTGATGTTTGTTTGTTTATTTGGGGCTTTACATCACTTTCAACATTATTTCAGTCATTTCGTGATGAGACCTACTTGTAGCAGATATAGTGCTGCCTCACTGAATTGTCATGTCGCAGGTCCTTGACATGACAATCCACCCGGTCACAGATTTGCAAGGACAACGGGTTAACCCTTTAGGCACGGGCCTCAGCTCATATGGGAAATTGTATCATGAGTTCAATCCCGGCAAGGCCGGGGTTTGAACCCACGACCTTTGGATCACCACAGAGGAACTGGTGCTAATAAGCTGGCGCTCTAACCAACTACGCCACAGCCCGTGGCCTGAATTTACTGATGATGGCTTCCTCTTGTTCCTCACTTTCAAGTATCATCACCTGTCCTCCAAGACGCCTGCATTCATTGCGCTGAGTATCATATTTGTCAAATGACTCCAAAGCCTGATAACACTTGTTGAGTACCTCTAATTGCCCTGCTTTGCAGATAACTGCAAAGAATGTAATAAGTGACTTGCACTCTATCATCGTCATATATATATACATATGACCTAAATGAATGAACATATTCAACATTTATTTTTTAAAAGGCAGATGAAACATCACTCTGGAGTAGGGCCTTGAATATGGAAGACAGGTTTATATGTGACCTGTTTGGAGCAAAGCACCAAGATTGCCGAAAATTGGTTGGAGATTGCATCATAATTTCTCAAGGGCCCAAAACGTAATGAAAAACTAATAAATAAAGCCCAGGCACCAGTTCCTCTGTGAGGTTTCATAAATTGTGAGATCGATTGCCGGCAAAGCCAATATTGTACTACAGCACAAGTTCTAAATAAGCCTAGTCCCATGGCTGGAAGGTCAACTTTTTGTCCTTTTAATTCTTTTAGTGGATGCCTGACATGACAATTCAGAGCTATATGTAGTTCTTGCCATGAAATGACTGAAATGACCAAAATAATGTTGAATGTGATACCCCACCTGCTACCATTCTTATTTCACATTGTAAAGATATAACACAGATCCTGTTACCTTTTGTTTAAATTGATTTTAAAATCTACTATTTTTAATCTCTATTCTATATTCTTGGTACTGAAATATAAATAACTCATTCTATTTAAAAAAAAGAAATCAAAACTGAAATCAACTCATTTTGATGGAACAAGAATTGCACAAACATCAGAATATGGCCTATTAAGCTTTGAGAATTTTATATATTTATATATTTCATTGATATTACAGTACAGGCTGTCTAGCTCAAACAACCATATAAAAAGACTCACTTTTGATGAGTGATACACTAATCCTCTCCCCTGTGGGTGCGGGGATTAAAGAATAGCCCCACTGCCCCCCAGCATGTCGTAAAAGGCGACTAAAGGGGCGTCCTGTTTGCCGTGGGATGCGACCTGTGTCGGGGAGGATATGGAATTCCTGATGGGCTGAGCACTGGGCTGGTTTGGCAGTAATACCGGTCCAGTTGCAACACGCCTGTCTTGGATCCAAATGTTCACCAGACAGGCAGATCAGATTAGGCCTGGGTCTGATTTAACCGGCTTGTGGTATATTTCCTTTAATGTATTCTGGCTATTTTATTTTTATTAGTGACAATTTCAATGTTTAAAATTTAAGAATAATTGTAAATTTTTGATTGATATTTCCTGAAAGGAGATTACTGCTAATTGGGTCAATCGAGGGATATAAATAAAATCCGAAAGGGTGGAGTTTTTATTCTAAGAGTATGTCATGTTGGGTATCCTCATGGCGTCAGGGCTTGGAGTTACCGGCCCAGAAAGGCGTCCCCTTGTTGGGCTCCGTGGTGGGTAGGGGACCTAACTGATGAAATTTAAAATAACACACATGGCGCAAAACAAACAAAAACGACCTAGGAATGACATAGACAGTGATGACGATTCAAATAAATCAGAAAAATGGCCGAGATTTTTAATTGCGGAAAGTTCCGATGCTGAACATACCCTGGCAAAAATGTCCCCCTTTGCAATTGCAAAGGGGATTCAAGGCATTGCCGGGGTGCCGAAAACAGTTAAAAAAATGGGAACACGTTTATTAATTGAAGTTGAGCGGAAAAGCCATGCGGACAATCTTTTAAGATGCCGAATGTTGGCCACAGTTCCAGTTTTTATAACGGCTCATAAGACCCTCAATAATAAAAAAGGAGTGATAAGATGCCCAGATCTGGCGGGAGTTTCTGAAGAGGAAATAGTGGATGAACTAAAAGATCAAGATGTAGTCCAATGCAAACGAATTTTTATTAAGAAGGATGGAATCAAAGTTCCAATCAATACATTCATTCTGACATTTGAAGCAGCGCAGCTTCCAACATCTATTAAAGTTGGCTATTTAAACGTCCGAGTTGATGTTTTCATTCCAAACCCTCTGCGCTGCTTCAAGTGTCAGAGGTATGGACATGGATCTGATCGATGCAAAGGAAACATAACTTGCCCGAAATGTACAGCCCAGCATAGTGGAGAAGAGTGTTCTTCGGAAACCATGAAATGTGTGAATTGTCAAGGCAATCACCCATCGTATTCGCGGAATTGTCCTTCATTTTTAAAAGAGAAGGAAATTCAGCGAATACGCCACACCGAAAACATTTCTTTTCCTGAGGCACGTAAACGTGTAGAAAGTTTTAATAATTCCAAAACATCCTATGCTACCGCCTTAAAAACCAAAGAGACAAAAACAATAGCAATACAGACAGAAATAACCTGGCCAATCGATGAAAAGAATTATTCCTATTTTTCAAATACCTCCAAATCTTCAGGAACATCCACTCAAACCCAAACACCCACTACCCCAGCAATAAATGTACCAACAGTTCAATCCACTAAAACCTCTTCACAAACTCCCTCCACATCATCCAGTAAAAATGTCAATAGCAACAGACCAGTTAAGAAATCAGACAAAAAAGAAATCAAAGATCAAAGCAAAACTAAAATAAATAGAACTAAATCCTTAGAAAGGATGGACACAGGTGATCCTTCCGATATACATTTTACACCTGTTCACTCAAAACATAATCATAAACTTAAATGATTATGTTAAATCCTATATTTATCCTCATTATTTTTAATATGGCTATCAGCAGTATCATACAATGGAACTGCAGAGGATTCGAGGCAAACAGGCCAGAACTGGAGTTATTAGCCCAAAAATATAACGCATCTGTAATTTGTTTACAAGAAACTAAATTCAAAGATAATTCCACAACATTTAAGGGGTATGTACCTTATAATAAAGTTGGTTCAATAGATGCAATGGACCGAGCACATGGCGGAGTTTCTGTTTTTGTTAAATCCTGTATACCACAAAGTAAAGTAACATTAAATACTAATTTAAAAGCTTCTGCAGTCAGGGTTACCCTGCATAATACATTAACTATATGTTCAATATATTTACCGCCTAGTGAGCCAGTTAGTATTACAGATTTAAATAATTTGATAACCCAGCTGCCACAGCCATATATGTTAGTTGGTGACTTTAATGCACACAACTATCTTTGGGGTGGCAGAAATAATACTGATGCCAAAGGACGTATAATAGAAGATTTTTTAAATAATAATAGTTTGTGCCTTTGGAATGACGATTCCCCGACATATTTACATCCTGCTACAGGCTCTTTAACATCAATAGATCTCTCCATGTGCACTCCAAATTTATTTTTAGACTATTCCTGGGAAGTAGAGGAAGATCAATGGGGTAGTGATCATTATCCCATTATTTTAAATAACCATTTTCCTCCACCAGACGAACGAATTCCCAAGTGGAAATTTCATAAAGCCGATTGGGCAAAATTTCAAACATACTGTTTTAATAAAATAACTCCAGAACTTTTTAACAATGTAGATGATCCTCTTCAAGTTTTTACAGATACATTGTATGATATTGCTGATGGGTGTATTCCCAAATCAAAGCCAAATTCTAAAATTAAAGAAAAACCCTGGTTTAATGATGAGTGCAAAAAAGCTGTCAAGGAGCGCAAAAAAGCTCTGAAAAAATTTAATCGACAGCCAACTCAATATAATTTGCACCAATTTCGAGTAAAAAGAGCTAAAGCCCGTTATATTATTAAAATAAGCAAGAGAAAAAGTTGGAAGGATTATGTTTCCAAATTAAATACGCGTACACCGATTAAAAAATGCTGGGATATGGTGCGTAAAATTTCGGGGAAGGGAGGTGGAGCAAGGATCAAACATTTAACTCATAATGGCCAATTAATTACAAATCCCACTGAAATAGGTAACACAATAGGTCAAACAATTTCTAAGAATTCCTCATCCAATAATTATTCTGCAAAATTTCAACAAATAAAAAATAGAAAAGAAAGAAACCAACTAAATTTTACATCTCATAACTTGGAACAATATAATAAATCATTTACAATAGAAGATTTGAAACTTGCTTTGGATAAATCTCATGATACCGCTCCTGGGCCTGATCAAATTCACTACCAAATCCTTAAACACCTCCCTGATCAATCACTTTGGCATCTTTTAAATATTTTTAATAACATTTGGGAAAGTGGTGATTTTCCTCCTTCATGGAGTGAAGCCACTATTATTCCCATTCCTAAGCCTGGCAAAGACTCCTCAGATTCAAATAATTATCGCCCCATTGCTTTAACCAGTTGTATCTGTAAAACAATGGAGCGAATGATTAACGAGCGTTTAGTTCGGTTTTTAGAAACTGCAGCTTTTATTTCTGTTGCACAGAGTGGCTTTAGAAAAACTCGAAGTACCATTGACCACCTGGTACGTTTAGAGACATTTATAAGAGAGGGTTTTTTAAAAGTTGAGCATGTGGTTAGCATTTTCTTTGATTTAGAGAAAGCGTATGATACTACATGGAAATTTGGAATAATGAGCGATTTATATGATATGGGATTAAGGGGTCGTTTACCCCTTTTTATTCAAAATTTTTTGTCAAATAGACAATTCAGGGTCGGAGTTGGTTCATCACTTTCTGATGCTTTTGATCAGGAAATGGGTGTTCCACAGGGAAGTATATTATCAGTCACCCTTTTTATTATAAAAATTAACAGCATTGTTGATTGTATGAGGCCTGGAGCAGATTGCTCACTTTTTGTTGATGATTTCAACTTAAGCTACAGGTCCACAAGCATGCATACAATAGAACGACAGCTCCAACAACATTTAAATAGATTACAAGAATGGGCTGATCATAACGGATTTAAATTTTCTTTAAAGAAAACTATGTGTATGCACTTTTGTAAAAAATGGAAGGTTCACCCAGATCCTGATCTTTATTTAGGCCAAACTCGGATACCTGTTGTCGAAGAAACCAAGTTTCTTGGACTTATTTTTGACAGGAAATTATCTTTTATTCCTCACATTAAATATGTTAAAAAGAAATGCCAGAAGGCATTGGATTTATTACGAGTTCTTGCCCATACCGATTGGGGAGGGGACCGTAATATTTTATTGCAATTTTACAGAGCGCTCGTACGTTCTAAGCTTGATTATGGATGTATGATATATGGATCAGCACGTCCATCTTATATTAAAATGCTTGATCCTATACAAAATCAAGGTTTACGACTTTGCCTAGGTGCATTTCGTACATCGCCTGCAGATAGCTTGGCAGTTGAGGCAGATGAGCTGCCTCTTGATTTAAGAAGAGAAAAGCTTGCCCTTCAGTATGCTGCAAAAATTGCAGCTTGTCCAGACAATCCTGCCCATGATACTATATTTAATCCAAATTATGTTGACATTTTTGAAAGTAAACCAAATACAATACCAACTTTTGGCATTCGCATCAAGGAATCTTTACAATCCTTAAATTTAAATCCGAATCAAATAGCTAAATTTCAATATCCAGAAACACCTCCATGGACCTATGAAACTTTAAATATTAATTTAGCCATGACGGAATTAAAGAAATACTCAACCGATCCATCCCTGTATATAAATAGATATAATGAAATAAAATCTATCTTCACTGGATATCAGTGTATATACACTGATGGATCGTTTAATGATGACAAGGCTGCTGCAGCTGCTGTTAAGGGCAATCATATTTATTCAGAACGTCTGCCAAATAAATCATCTATTTATTCTGCAGAACTTCATGCTTTATACCTAGCTTTAGATCATGTGGAGACTTCTCCACATCGGAAATTTTTAATATTTTCTGATTCTTTGTCTTGTTTACAAGCATTAAAAGCCAAGGATTGGAAAAATCCATTTATTTTAAATATCCTTGAACGGTATCATAAACTATGTACTGAGGAAAATAAAGAGATTCGTTTTTACTGGATTCCCAGTCATATTGGAATCCTTGGAAATGAGGCTGCGGACCAAGCTGCCAAGGCAGCATTGGATAAGCGGCCAATAAATATGTTTATACCTTATACAGAATTTAAGAAATATATTACTGTTTTTTTACGTTCTAAGTGGCAATCACGCTGGAACGAAGCTATTTTTAATAAACTACATGAAATTAAGCCCGTTCTAGGCAAAACTAAAGGTGCTATTAGAATTAACCGTAGAGAAGAGTCAGTTTTAACCCGTATAAGAATAGGTCATAGTCATTTGACGCACTGTTATCTGCTTAAAGGTGAAGATCAACCGGAATGTATTGGTTGTCAAAGGGCTTTGACTATTAAACATATTTTAATTGAGTGTATCGATTTTGATATTATAAGAACTCAATATTTAATGTACAAGATTTACATACGTTATTTGATACTGTAGATACTTCTGTGATAGTATCGTTTTTAACTCACATAGGACTTTATAATCAGTTTTAAGGGCAGAGCTTTTGTTTATTTATGTCATTGACTTATTTATCAAGAACTGCAAAACATCATACTGATAAAGTCTTTTAAACAAATTATACATATTTATTATGTTTGATTGATATTATATAAATGCTGTTGATAAATCCTTGTGTTATCTACATATTGTATTAAGATTTACATTTTGTTTCTAGTCAATATTACGTTTCTATTTTTACTGTTTTGGCACTTTATTGTGTCAATGTGAAACCATTCATTCATTCATTCTTACCATTTTTAGGCACTAAATAACCTTAGTGGTTGATGTGCCTCTAAGCAACCATTCATTCATTCATTAATACACTAATCCTTGAGTAATTACAGGAAAAAAAGGAAATAAGCATACATACTTGTTAGTGAATAAAATATATTATTTGATGAAATGACAATCTCCTTTGTATCAAGTTCTGCTATATTATGTTGGTAACAGTTCATACAGGTCTTGTCGTTATTTAGGATAAATCCGTAACAAGATTCTCTGTGAGAACCTGTTTTACATGATAAAGCACAGTGAGTAACTTCAGAGGATATGCTATGAGGAATAATTTGATTTTCACCACAAAACAGAGTCACGTTTGTTTCAAGGTCCACAACTGTCTCATATTGGTGATCAATAATTTTACAACTTTGATAATAATGATAGTTAAGTAACATTAAAATGACTAATATAAAAGCTGTATTGTGTTTTGCCATTTTCACTTGTTGTAGACAATTATATCATTTACCTCCTCTGAAGGTTATCTCTTTATATTGTAATGTCATGCAACTGACTCCACGTGTATACTACTGAATATATTATCAGTTGTCAAGCAACCATGAACATAATGAAAATATGTTTTGCCAGCAAATACACACGAATACTCAAAAGGCAAGGAGTGAAGTGATCTGAATATTTCTGTCTATCTCTTGACATATTTTATTAAGCATTTATTTTAGTGTTTTGTTGTCCGAACACATCCTATTCTGCTGAACCTTGAATCTAAATGAATAGAACTATTTGTATTCTATTGTGATTTAGATCAGTTGATGTATATAGATATAGTTAATTCATAAAATTCACTTCATCCCATGAAACAACCAAGGATTTTCGTTTGAGAAACAAAAGTACTCCCACTACTTAAAGGCATGGATGAAATTAGTGCCAGCCAATGGAGAACAAGACAATAATTCAATATATTTGTACATCAGCACTGAAAACACTGCCAAACAGTTTTGGCATTGTTATAAAAAGGTGTATACAACCACAGAGCCATGGTCTATATAGGAAATCCATTCTTTAACATAGATATAACATATCTATATGCATACGTTTTTGCAATACCTACATTAAACAATACTTCTCTTCATTAATAAACTTTAAAATGACACAATGACACAAAGCAATTTTCGGAGATGACAATGGTCAAGGCCAAGATTAATCAGTCATAGATAATGCAGGTAAACTGCTTAAAACTACAAATATTTTTACTCCTTTTCCAACAATAAGGCACTATAACAGGAAGATAGCACATTTCCTATTTTTCCACATTTAACAAACCAAACACTTTGTTTGAGTTCAGTCTGGGGAAGGGGGGCTTGTTACGTATTATTTGCTGTTGTCTGCTATTGTTTTATTATCTGAATACTCAATAAAATATGACAAAAGATAATGACAAAAGATGATGTTTTTCCCCGAAGCCAAAAAGACGAAAGTCTCAGGTCAGGGTACCAGCGATAGAGATTAAAAATGTGAGCTGGCATCATGCTGTGAATGCTGATTGCTGAGATTGGTACTCATATAAGTGGGATGTGTGGTCACTTGAACGTGTTTAAAGTAGTGGGCAAATCACTGAACACACATCTGAGCATTATTATGACACATTTTTTTATATTTAGAAGGAAACAAACACCTCAATAACTGGTCACAAATGATTTATTTAGTTCCTACTACAATAAATCTGTCTACAACTGTACAGTAGCCGCCAGCCATTGTGGTGCTACACACATCAAAGTTAAATATTACAATTACATTATTATCATACAAATACATACGTACTTATTAAGTTAGCTTGACTCTCATGGCCATAAGCCCATAAGCCTTGTATAATCTACTTTAACTTATACCTCAATGTGGGTGGGATGGCGGACGAAAAAGACACGTCTGCTTACCTGAATGTTGCCGAGATAAAGAAGCGGCAATACCCTGTGACATGTGACATGTAATTGCCCCGTCTGTGATTATTGAGTGTGACCTCTAACCACCTTTATAATAATATATAAACCTTCCTTAGATTGTGGTTTTATTTGACAAATAAAGTAATGATTGTTATATTTGATCATTTTTATATATATAGAAAGTCTAATTCTATATTGTTAATAATGTTTAAACAACTGTGAAACTCGAGAACTATTTCCGAGGAATTGATACCATTTTCAAGAGGTGATCTTTGCACGTTGGTTGATCTCACTGGGAAACAGAGAAATGCACATACAGGTGACATGTGACCTGTTGATTTCCATCCTGACTCTTATGGTCAAATATTGACTCCACATTTTGAAGATCTTGAAAATTGTTTTGGAATAACTAATATACCACTCTCATTGAATGTATTTAAGAATGAGCATTGTTTGCAGGTAAGTTGATGAAGTGTTGATGAATTGTATAACACCTTGGATAGGTACAGTCCATGTTTATTTTGAAATGTGGATCCAGGCAAAATGTTGAGTGAGCAATCTTGCCATGAGAAAAGGTTAAAGCATATCATCAGACCTGTGAGACACATTCTATTGCTGAAACATTTGGAACTATTGCATTACACTGGATATATTCACATATGCTCAAGGTTGGCCCCATGATTAACTTACTCAAAGTTTAAAGTCCATGATAAAATCTTGAAATTGGATCTATGTTATAATAAAATTCATAAAAATACTATTTCTTTATATTTTCTATGTTCTCAAAAACATATTCAATTCTATATGTTCTGACACGCAGATTGCTAAAATATTACTTCAGTATGAAGATTTTGTTTACATTTGTCTACTGCATAAAGTCTTTATTATTCCTATTTTCTATGTTTGCAAAATAAAATGATAATAATTATATTCTTCTGATATACAAATTTCTCAATAAGAACTCCAGTACAAAGACTTCATCTTATCTTGGAGTATCAAGTCATTTCTATTATTTTATATTCTTCTTCATTTGCAATAGACACATCAAATTATGTTTTCTGAAGTACATATCACTCAAACAAAACCCTAATATGAAAATTTCACCTTCAGCATGAAAAGAACACTTTTCTCAACCGGGTTTCAAACCCTGGACCTTTAGCAATGAAGACATACATCTTTTAAGCATTGAGCCATGTGCTGCCACACACCTGTGGCAGCATTGGAGAAAACGTGGAGTGACAGCATATTATGAAATTTGAATTTGGCATTTTGCCATTTCTTTACTATGTTTTATTGCTCAAACTTAACTCATATATTTTGATACCATTTGTTTCTGTATAAAGACATTTTATTTTATTTTTTGTATTTTCTCCATTTGCAAAAAAAGAACAAAAACAGCACACTTTATGTGTTCTGAATTTCCTATTGCTCAAAAATGATCCCAACATGAAGATGTCACCTTTGTTTATTGTATAGTCATTATGTTTTATAATTTCTATCAAAACAAAAAAAACAATTCTGTATTCTGATATGCACATTGAGTTAATGTGAAATGTACTCAATGAGTTCACTCATAATAGAAATCAAGATGGACGAATGCTGGTTGAGAATGTGCTTGATTTCCCTTTAAGGAATGTACATATGTCACAGTATGGGTGGTTGTTTGCGCCACAATTTGGTGAGGCGGCTGTTCCACTTGTGATGTGGCACTCAGTCATCCTCCACTTTGACAGTAGGAAGGAGATTTCAAATGTACTGTTCAAATTAACTGTCTTTTTTAAATGTGGATAAATCATGATTCTTACTGAAAATAATTCAGGCATTGATTCATTTAAAACCCTTTAAAAATCCCTTTATTACTTCTTTTTCATAATAGGATAGACGACTATTTTGTGTTGTATTAAAATATGAGAAGTGGTATTTTCCCACAGACTATTCAATGGAAATAAAACCATGTATACGGATCATAAACAGGTGAAAATGAAACATCTAGACTCTCAGAATTTCTTGTTAATGGTTTTTATAAAGGGTTCCCTGTTTTTTGGCTTATGCTGTTGTTGTGTTGCAGAATGGACATATACTCATCAACACCAATTCTCTCTCAATCCTGAAAAATCAGAGGGATATTGTCTGTCAATGTGTGTTAAAGAATTGAAACTTGATATTGATAGGCATAAATGGTGACTAAGGGGGCGGCACCACAGAGGTTAGTGAGAGTTACTAAGGGGTGACACCTGGTGGTAATGAAATAGATAGTCAGATATCAAGAGCGGTGGTTTACAGAGGGTGGTTCTAACCTAAGTTAAATTATGGTGACAACCTTATCTGGTTAATGAGGATGTGTTATATTATGAAGAATAGTATACAAGAAAATCTAAACTAAAATATTATGGGGTAGATTTTAACCAGAACAGAATTGAGTGGTACAATTCGGTACAAGGTCAGCAATTTGGCTTTCAAAAAGAAATGTTGGATAATTTTAGAGCAGAAATTGTAATCTAAAGAGCTGTCATGAAAGTCATAAATTACATGAAAATAAGATCTGTGGAGGATGGCATTGGGATAGACACTGAGATCCTCTAGTATTTGTTATAACAGGTAAGTTGGGTTGTTTTTAATTTAATATTTTTATTTTTGTAAATTCATTTTTTTTTTAAACTTTATTTTATGAACAATTGAGTCTGAATTCTTTATGTTAATGCCTCTGTGCATACAAGTGTACAGACAGTGTACACATATAGTGCTGCCTCATCACTAGGTCACAGATTTACAAGGACAACAACAGGTTAACCCTCTGGCATGGGTATGGATCGTTGTGCTGTAAGTACCTTTTGTAATTTAATTGAAACCACGAGATGGTGCTTTCATGACCCTTTCAGCACCAATGGACATATCAAGTCAACTTCTGGGCCTTTTACCCATTGTGTAAATGAAGGAAAGATATAATTGGAAATGATGGCAGCAGGTCAGTGTTGGTAGGCCTTTCTTCATGCTGTATTTGAGTAATTTACAGAAGTTATATTATATAAACAAATGAACGTCCTGCCACATGTAAAAATACTAATATATACAAGAATTGCCCAATGACTTTTCGTTTGAGAATAAATATAACCATAATTTAAGATTGTGCCACTATTCAGCTCAATTACCATTTTGGAAAAACCAAAGTGAAATTTATGCTGCGTTATTTCTGGATGACAAATACCATTCACTCTGCCCCAGGAATGAAAATTCTCCGTTACTTACAGCTGTATTTATTTTGCTTTATACTTATCTTGTACAGACAATGTTTTGTGAAAAACTCTCACACAAAGTCTAAACACACTGTCAGGCAATATCATTAATATTACCATTAATTGGACTGTGTGAAAGATGTGAAAAATAAAGACTTTATCCCATCAGAATTTCTCAATGCAGGTATTCAAACTCTCAAATTGGGTTTCTCTTATTCACTACACTATCAAAGCCAATGACCATTGGTTAAACATTTTTGTATCTATCCATGTAGAGGTCATAACCAGTGCCTCAATTTCTACTTGATATGTCAATCATGATGGGATTTTCTATTTCCTGTAGTTCTACATGGTTTGATTTCAAATCTGATAATGTGTGAATCTATAGAAATATACCAAACTCATAAAAAAGATAAAAGATCTTAATTTTTAGATCTGCTAATTTTTATTTTGGAGCAAATAAAATTTTTTCTTAAAAACTACCAATTTTTGGGCATTTTTCTGCCAAGGCCAACTAGATCCAAAAGGCTCATTATTATAATGGCAATGCAAACACACAACACCTATAATACCAACATCAAAAAATAATATTTGCGGGAATTGAAAAAAATATAATAAAAAAATGGATTATTGGTATTTAATGAATAGTACAAGTAAATGCAGATGCACAAGACTTCTAAATCACATAGGAATTGGACAAAACGTAATATGAGGGACTCTAGTTGATGTTGGGGAAACAAAACATTTTCAAGGTCAAAATCAAGGTCAGGCATCACATTTTAAGCAATTTGTATTCATTTTTCATGTTTTTACAAATAAAAGACATATTATGAAACAATACAAATTAAATTCACCGAGCTGTAAATCAATCAAGTTGGATTGGTTACTACAAGCGTAAATAACACTTCTATATAGATTTCAAACAAAAAAACATCTTTTCCCTTAAATTATTGTCCAAGTTCAAGGTCATTGGCGCAAATCTGCATATAAATGGCATGCAAACATGCATATCTTATGTTAACTACTATATGTTAATATGTTAACTACTATATGATATGTTAACTAGTATAATTATAGAACAATGTTTACGGTTTATTTCACATATCTTACATATCACCAAATATATTCAATAATATGGGTCTTGTGATGAAAAGGTCAGATTAAGTTCAATGGATGGGTCAAGGTCAATTGTGATGACGAATCGATCAAATCTATCTTAAATTAAACTTGACAATTAAATGTCCCCTCGTCAGACACCAAGCCTCCAGTTGTATTTGGTCAGAAGAAGAGGTCAAAGGTCATGGTTAACTGATTTTTGATTGTTATAAAATAGATATAAAATTGAAATAACTTAGATTAAGAAACTCTAAGGCATCAATATATATGTAGATATTATGTAATATTAAGTAATATTTTAAATTGAAACCATGTGACTCTTAAATTGTATGCATCCGCTTCAAAGTACACTAAAGAAAATTTAAAAGCCTTTGATATTACTATTCTCATCCACAGTTTGACATAACCTTTCTCATCCACAGTTTGACATAACCTTTCTCATCCACAGTTTGACATTACTTTTTCTATCCACAGTTTGGCATTACTTTTCTGATCATCCACAGTTTGACATGACCTTTCTCATCCACAGTTTGACATTACCTTTCTCTTCCACAGTTTGACATTACTTTTTTCATCCACAGTTTGACATTACTTTTTTCATCCACAGTTTGACATAACCTTTCTCATTCACAGTTTGACATAACCTTTCTCTTCCATAGTTTGACAATACCTTTTTCATCCACAGTTTGACTTTACCTTTTTCATCCACAGTTTGACTTTAATTTTTTCATCCACAGCTTGACATTACCTTTCTCATCCACAGTTTGACAATACCTTTCTCATCCAGTTTGACATAACCTTTCTCATCCACAGTTTGACATGACCTCGCTCTTCCATAGTTTGACATTACTTTTTACATCCACAGTTTGACATAACCTTTCTCATTCACAGTTTGACATAACCTTTATCATTCACAGTTTGACATAACCTTTCTCTTCCATAGTTTGACATAACCTTTCTCATTCACAGTTTGATATAACCTTTCTCATCCACAGTGTGACATAACCTTTCTCTTCCACAGTTTGACATTACTCTTTTCATCCACAGTTTGACATAACCTTTCTCATTCACAGTTTGATATAACCTTTCTCATCCACAGTTTGACATAACCTTTATCATTCACAGTTTGACATAACCTTTATCATTCACAGTTTGACATAACCTTTCTCTTCCATAGTTTGACATAACCTTTCTCATTCACAGTTTGATATAACCTTTCTCATCCACAGTGTGACATAACCTTTCTCTTCCACAGTTTGACATTACTCTTTTCATCCACAGTTTGACATAACCTTTCTCATTCACAGTTTGATATAACCTTTCTCATCCACAGTTTGACATAACCTTTCTGGTCGACAGTTTGACATTACGTTTCTCATCCACAGGTTGACATAGCCTTTGCCATCCACAGTTTGACATAACCTTTCTCATCCACAGTGTGACAGAACCTTTCTCTTCCACAGTTTGACATTACTCTTTTCATCCACAGTTTGACGATACCTTTCTCATTCACAGTTTGACATAAGCTTTCTATTCCACATTTTGACATAACCTTTGTCATCCACAGTTTGACATAACCTTTCTCTTCCACAGTTTGACATAACCTTTTTCTTCCACATTTTGACATAACCTTTTTCATCCACAGTTTGACAATACCTTTCTCATCCACAGTTTGACTTTACCTTTTTCATCCACAGTTTGACTTTACCTTTTTCATCCACAGTTTGACTTTAATTTTTTCATCCACAGCTTGACATTACCTTTCTCATCCACAGTTTGACAATACCTTTCTCATCCACAGTTTGACATAACCTTTCTCATCCACAGTTTGACATGACCTTTCTCTTCCATAGTTTGACATTACTTTTTACATCCACAGTTTGACATAACCTTTCTCATTCACAGTTTGATATAACCTTTCTCATCCACAGTTTGACATAACCTTTATCATTCACAGTTTGACATAACCTTTATCATTCACAGTTTGACATAACCTTTCTCTTCCATAGTTTGACATAACCTTTCTCATTCACAGTTTGATATAACCTTTCTCATCCACAGTGTGACATAACCTTTCTCTTCCACAGTTTGACATTACTCTTTTCATCCACAGTTTGACATAACCTTTCTCATTCACAGTTTGATATAACCTTTCTCATCCACAGTTTGACATAACCTTTATCATTCACAGTTTGACATTACTTTTTCTATCCACAGTTTGGCATTACTTTTCTGATCATCCACAGTTTGACATGACCTTTCTCATCCACAGTTTGACATTACCTTTCTCTTCCACAGTTTGACATTACTTTTTACATCCACAGTTTGACATAACCTTTCTCATTCACAGTTTGATATAACCTTTCTCATCCACAGTTTGACATAACCTTTATCATTCACAGTTTGACATAACCTTTATCATTCACAGTTTGACATAACCTTTCTCTTCCATAGTTTGACATAACCTTTCTCATTCACAGTTTGATATAACCTTTCTCATCCACAGTGTGACATAACCTTTCTCTTCCACAGTTTGACATTACTCTTTTCATCCACAGTTTGACATAACCTTTCTCATTCACAGTTTGATATAACCTTTCTCATCCACAGTTTGACATAACCTTTATCATTCACAGTTTGACATAACCGTTATCATTCACAGTTTGACATAACCTTTCTCTTCCATAGTTTGACATAACCTTTCTCATTCACAGTTTGATATAACCTTTCTCATCCACAGTGTGACATAACCTTTCTCTTCCACAGTTTGACATTACTCTTTTCATCCACAGTTTGACATAACCTTTCTCATTCACAGTTTGATATAACCTTTCTCATCCACAGTTTGACATAACCTTTCTGGTCGACAGTTTGACATTACGTTTCTCATCCACAGGTTGACATAACCTTTGCCATCCACAGTTTGACATAACCTTTCTCATCCACAGTGTGACATAACCTTTCTCTTCCACAGTTTGACATTACTCTTTTCATCCACAGTTTGACATAACCTTTCTCATTCACAGTTTGATATAACCTTTCTCATCCACAGTTTGACATAACCTTTCTGGTCGACAGTTTGACATTACGTTTCTCATCCACAGGTTGACATAACCTTTGCCATCCACAGTTTGACATAACCTTTGTCATCCACAGTTTGACATAACCTTTCTCTTCCACAGTTTGACATTTACCTTTATCATTCATAGTTTGACATTACCTTTCTTATTTTTCGAACTCTGAAAGACCGCGGCCTTTGGAACTTTACCTGTAGGCATAAGGCTGGAAGAGAAATATATTTGATAAATGTGATAGCTCCAATTAGCTTTGTGTCCTCTGTCCAGACGAAAGTTAAGATACTTATAGAGGCCTATTATACATATATGGAGGTGTAAGGCCGAGACAGAAATTACTAAGATTGGTCTCATTGTAGCCCCTAATCGCAGTACTGACCTTACAACATGACAGAATGAGTGGGCACACTAAGATGCTTCCAAGTTCAATGTGCGGTCAATCTTGTCTGAGGATTTTCATGTATAAATTGATATCATACATTCAATAAAAGTAACTAATTGATAGTAATATAATATAACAGAATTAATCAAGATTATCGAAATCACTCAATTTGCTAGCTAGGTTTTGATTTAATACTGCTAAGACGGAATAACATGTCCATTTCTGATATTGTAACAACATTTAAAATCAGTCTGTTGATATAATTTGTGTCTCAAGACATTTAAATCTTAGTGTAACACTATATCGCTAAGTTCTTATAAACTACCACCTGAAATATACCTACTGACCCCGATGTCTTATTATCCTATTATGAATTAATAGAAATATAGTGAAATACAGAAATATTGAGAAATATTTTACTTAATGTAAGCTTCATGTAATCACCCATAACATATTTGAGTTTTGCATATACCGATCTTTGCTTATGTATATCAAAATATTTCACATCTGACGCCAATTTCAGTAATTCCATTGTAAAATATTAATAATTTAGCTTATAACCTTTTAAACCTTTTTTGTTGTTTATGTTTAAGTGGAACTATCTTACATATTAATAGACATTTCTGTTAAATATCGATAGTTCAGTCAGGATTGCGGTGGATATATGATTTATATATGGGTGACATGCCTCGTTTTGGTTCCCGGAGAGATCCCCCTGTTCAAGCATACCAAACAATTATCAAATTTTAGCTGAGGATAGCAGAACATCTGCAGTGAAGGGGGAATTTTCTGTTAATCTGTCCGTCAACTATGATCCTCTCCTCTGAAACTACTGGTCAGAGTTCATTGCTATAAGCAGGGAAGATGTAGTATTCTGAGAGGATCAATTCTATCTGTTCTTCTCAAGGCTCAGAATTTTCTAGTTTCCATTTTGTAAGGTTTTTTTTCTCAAAAATCTTAAAGCTGTCACCGAGTTGTCAGGGAGGTTTCCATTTTGAACATTATTAACAATTATTAGCCAATGAGGATTGAGAAAACAAGTTGGGGCCATATTCAATATGTAACATTAATTTCGAATGGTCAAAATGATCGTCTGCTGAAATCTGCCCTATGAAAGGATTTGAGTGATCACTTATGAAGTAATTTTCATAAAATGTTTGCATACATTATAAAAAGTAATGATCATCATAGCTCTGAGGCCATTGACCTATGTTAGAAAAATCATGTTTACACAGGATTTGGAAAAAATGAAGCACAATGTTATGCAATAATTTCATGCAATAAGTTTGACAAAATCTCACATGCCAATCCTGTGAATTTCCGAATATTTGTAAAATTTCCATTACACATTACCATTCGCTTTTTCACTCTTCTAATCCTAATGTAAATGGCCGTCGGTTGACAGAAAGCCCTACAAATGGCTGTGCTGCCAAAATGAATTACAATAATACACTGACACTCCAGAGTCTCACATCACTCACAATTTTATTTTTTACATTCATGCCCAAAGGCAAAATACAAACACCAACGAAAAAAGCTTTGTCAAAGCTTTGTAGACACAGGATTTTCAAGCTTCAAACAAATTGGTTAAATTGGACTGATTTATGTTTTTAAAAAAAGATGATTTTTACATTTTTGATGATTTATTCTGAACAAAGCAAAGTATAAGTATATGATCTGATGCTATTCATGGTAATAAAATGAGCAAGTAACACCACCAACAAAAAGAGGATATTAAATGTACAGGATATAGGTTATTTCCATTGTAATTATATTGTAATTAGGCATTAATATTTATACAATCAGTGTAAAAATGTGATGTTGTGTGAATATGTTACTTATACTACATGAACTTGCAGGCCATTCAGTTATATACAAGGAATATCTGAGGTACATCATCTGATAATCCTTATAAGTTTCCATAATTTTCTTAACTATTTGAATAAGTCTGAGCAGTATGTCATCAGATAATTAAGAATAGTATTCACATATGCAATGATGTAAGTTTAAAGTTTAGAACAGGTCAATATGTGATGAATTGATAAATCCCAATACAGAACAAAACCAGGGGGAACCTATTATTTGTAGGAATAATGGTTCCAAAAATCATTTGAAATGAGAGAATATTTCATATCCCTTACAGTCTGCATAGTATTTCTTTTTTAGTGCAAAATATCTACATAACTGAGATGCATTCATCATTCCACTCTGAACAAGAATTACTGTCAACTATGACTAACATTGAATTTCTGATAGTAGAGTTTTGATAGTAAAGTTTTGGATTGAATATTTCTCTTTCTATTACAATCACCAAGCTGAAACTCACAAAGAGCATTGTGAAATGTGTCAGGATTACTCTTTCAGTACATAATTTAATTTACAACTCTCACCAATCAGTGTTGAACAGAGTGAGTTGTTTTAAGTGGCTTTAACTCTGACAGCAAATATCTAACTGTTTCCTTTTTCAGCAGATAATGAAGTGATTTCACCCTGACTTTCCATGTTGTATTAATCACAAACATCAATATATGGTTGTTATATTTAGAAGGTGAGTGTGGCATTTGTCAACCACACATGGCTCACTGCAAAATGGTAGGACCTGACAGTTAAAAAACTGTTCACCAGGTGTCGCCCCGCAGGATTGTTTAAAAAAGAAAACATCAAAACCTAAGGGAATCCCTGCACTGCGATCCTGGATGTCGTGCATGAGAAGTGTGCAAGGCCATTTATATTTGTCAGTTTTCTACTAAAAGAAATATTACACATAATGTCATAATTTATCTTAGTTCAATGTGAAAGTTATTTATTGACCACCAAGTGTTGGTAGTGGCTGAAAAACACATTAAAGACTAGGGGATGGACCATTGTTCATTCTGGGATTGTTCATTTGCCAATTTTTTCCCAGGTGTAAGACCATTCTCACTGATTCATGTATGTTCATTATATTGGATATATGATTTAACAGAAAATGATATAACACTTTGTTTACACTGATTTACAGTTAATACAACTTAATCTATTTAGCTGTACACCACATCTTGATTATACCCTTTAAATGCATGTTATTGGATGTTTGATTTAATAGAAAATTATGTTTTGTTAATACTGACTTACAGTTAATACAACTATTTAACTTGTTCTGTTAAGCTGTTTAACACATCTTGATTTTACACTAATTATATTAATGGAATCATTACAAAATCATATAACGCTATATTAACACTTTATTTACAGTAGGAAGATTGGTTTGGTCTTTAACAGCAATTCCCTGAGAATATATATATATATATATATCTGTGTGTGTGTGTGTGTGTGTGTTTGTGTGTTGATAAGCAAATGCCCCTTTTATATACAACATAATCCAAAAAGAGGGAACCTTTTAAAAACCAATGTCAAGAAATTCCAGATATCTCATTTTCACTTTATTGCGGCATATTCAGAAAACAAACCAATGACAAACAACAGCAAATATGTAATAATTATTTTACAATATTAACATATTCTTATTATGTTGTTGATTGCTTGACAACCACTTATATATTCAGTTAAGCATGCACCATGCATGTGGAAAGAATCAGTTGCATGACAATACAATATATAGAGATAACTTACAGAGGAGGTAAATGAGGTAATTGTGTACAAAAACAGTGAGAAAGGTAAAACACAATACAGTTTTTATCGTTGTCATTATTATGTTGTTGAACTATCATTACTATCAAAGTTGTAAAATTATCACCAATATGAGATAGTTGAGGACCTTGAAACAAACGCAAATCTATCTTAGATCGAGCTGAACGTCAGAACGTCTTGCAAATATAAACGAGCTGAACGTCTTGCAAATATAAATAACGATATCGCGTATTTTTTATTCCATATTGGCCTGGAAGTAATGTTGCAAATTGTATTAGTTGCTGTTGCCTCAAGTATACTCCTTCCATTTGAAAGCCACCTTTGTCATTAAAAGCCTACCCTCTGGACACGTGAGAGTGTACACCTCCGTCCCCCCCCCCCCCCGAATGATTAATGGTCCATCCCGAGCCAACATTTGAAGGAAATATGAAAAAGTAAAGACGAATATATAACAAATATAGATGATTTTACTCTTATGGTTTATTATGGTCAGGTGCTAAATACTGGTGTATAGTAGTTTTTAAAGTTCAGCACAATAATACAGGATAGTTGGCCTTTTATATGAGACAAGAATAGCACTTTGTTCTGGAAGGTGACCTGGATGTATATGCGGTATTAAGTGTAGCCTAACATGTATTTTGTGCCTTGTAACGGGTTACAAAAATATCAAATTTACACATATTTGAAGTTTGGTTACGTTTATCTTGAAAAGTTTACATGGAATCGGTTAGTTTAAACTGTCTGAAATGGTAGATATTAGAAACACAGACAATGTGAGATAAGAGTATGATCATAACATAAGAATTTGACTTTTAATGGTGGTTTCTGATGTAATATTTTGTTGGACCTCTCCATCGGGGATGGGGTCAGCAGGGGTCTGTGAATGGTGCTGGTGTTCTGTGTGACAGGTTGCTGATACTGTCAGAATGGGCCATGAGATGTTTTCTGGTCATGCCTCCTGCTATCTCTGGCAGCCATATGACAGCCGTATTAGCAAATGAGACCTCTGTGTCTCGTGGCCTGGATGACCTCTGCGGCACCTGTGTCACTCGTGTGAACCTCCACATCTCCCCTGTTGCTATCTACTACCAACATTACAGCTGAAACTCATTTCACAACCAATCACAAGAATGGGGTCAAATTATTGTCAAGTTTCAACAGTAATCACTTGTAAAATACGCTTTGAAATTTATCTCAGAACCTATCGTGAAATTTAATTGCTTTATGACCTCCCAAGAACGATGCTTAATACCTTGTTTATGCCCTTAAGTTTATGTGTTCCTTGAGGAGAAGTTAGTGTTTCATAAGTTTATTATTTCTCAGGTGGTAACAGATAATGAGAAGGTATATGCACATTTCAGATGAGAAAAAAAACAAGGTGAGTGTCCTAGGGACAACTCTGATTGCAAAAAACAACGGTTATTCCAGGGGCAACTCAGGTGGCAAGAAATCCAGAGGAAAGCTCTCATGACCATGCTCCATGTGTAATGAAAACTGATGAACTTTGGAATGCAGTTAATTGAATCTGTGATGTGAATAAAAATGGCAAAGTAATTTAGTTGAGGATATGTTTAAAATATATTGACGTCAGTAGGTTATGGGCGCAGTTTGTTAATTGTATAAATTACTCCGAGAATCTTTATATCTGGTTAATCAACTGTCTATGATTACACGTGATATCAATATTGTTGTCTTAACAATAACATGGTAGATATCGATATTCTGTATTTCAAGATCAATTGAAGGGCCTATCAAACTTGTTTTGATCCTCAGCCCTCATAATTTTTGAAAACTTTCAACTGTATCTGGCGAAATAGAAGGAGTTCAGGTCATATATTCATAATATATGTCTAGACATTACAAAATTGACTTCAACCTTCACCTCAGTGCCATGTTGTGTGCATATAACTACCTGAAAAGAATCAATAAGAAATGATGTTTCAGATTTGTGACATATTGAATTAATGTATTTAGTGTCTTTCTATTAACATTTGGCCCAAATTTTTATAAAACCTTAATTTTACTGATAATGTTATGTTATTTACATGTGTCATGGTGAATGTAGATTCTAGCTGCTGTTCAGAATTTCTCGCTAACACACACTTCCTGAGGCCAGTGACACAGGTGCCTTAAAAACTCTAAATCATCTCCAAAACCTTGATTTTTTCTTTGTTATACCAGTGAGAAAAAATGAATTTGGACTTTTTTATTTACTTCTGATGTTGCTATTTAGTTCAAATTCATGAACCATAGTTCTTTAAAGACGTATTTAATTTATAAATACAGAAATTCAAGAAGTGACATATCCTGGTTAAACAATGCCATTATAAACAAATAACCTTCTGGTAATCTCGAGTATGTGGTCAATGCAGGAAAAGGCAAATGAAAAAGCACGACTCATTAGCTATTCATTAACTCTGCATGGCGAGCTGGGGTCACATACTACCTCTGCCTCAATAGGTTTGAAAATGTCCCTACTTTTTCCGCAGGGTCGTTTGCAAAACCCACAGATAGGTGCGCCTATGGTGGGCTGCTCACATGTACAAATCCAATGCCCGCCCTCTGTCAGACCAAAACATGTTGCCACAACCACACACACGTTGTTCATTGTTACTAAGAGGCCGGCCATTTGACTATAAGGGGGGGGGGGTGTTGGGTATGTTTTTTTCTGTAAAACAATATCTGAGTGGAAACAAAATATATAGTACCCCTGGGAAAAAACCCTACCCCCTCATAGTCAAATGGTAAGCCCCTTACACGTCTCGATAGCAGTACATGCATTTGATGTTGTACTCATTTTATAACCAAAACAGTGGCAATAATTGGTTGTGTTAATACATGTGACAAAATATTTTAAAATAATTTAGTGTCTATTGGCTGCTTGCACTGGGTGTGGCCTCTGAACACTTATTCAAAGAATTGAATATGGTGTTTACTTGCAGAGCCAGGTATAATTCCTGGATCTGCTAAGGAGAGTGCCATTCATTCTTTGAGAGTCAATAATGTCACACACAGGATATTGCTCTGATGGACCTCTCATAAAAGTATGTCCACAAGGCAACATCCTCACCATAAAAGGACATTGAGATCAATAGCTCATTTCCCTCACGGGGGTTTGGTTAGGGTGAAGTATTGAATTGAGTCTGGCTGCATTGAAACTCAAACACATATTGTTTCGTTTTGTACATTATGTGTTTTTGTGAAACATAAGTGGTCAAATCACAAAAAAATAAAATTACATGAATTATCTTGTAAACCATGTTTGCACATTTTAAAATGAATGACTTGTGATATTATCTCATAATATGTCATCTAATCAGTTATGGGACTAATGAAAAACAAAATAATCTGCCCCCTTCAAATTTGCCAAAAGGGAGACATTTTCAATATGTCGAGGTTGACAAAGCAATGCAATGACCAGATAAAATGGACAAGCACCTGAGAAGCGGTGGAAGAGTCCAATATGCTGTTTATCACCTTTAGGGGGTGATAGGTCACGATATATGAATGGCATTTATCGGTGTGTACAATGGATAATACACTGACACCCAATAAATGCCGGATATTCATTCAGAGGATAATGTATTATCTTACAAATAAAACCAGGATGCAGTCGGCCCTAATCACATGCAGGTGGGAGTTGTTATCTAGAATCTAAGACACTTGATCCCGCCATGTAATGAGCTAAGCCTGTAGAGCTGATCATTATTAAATTGATTGTGGACTATTACATTGCTTTGTATATTTCATCCCATTTTGAGTTTTTACTTCAAAGTTGCAATTTGTTTTACTCATTTTGTTAATGATACAATTGATATTTTGTGATTTATTCCAAATAAGTGGATTGAGATGGTTTTAATCTCATTTAGGTCTCGTGGTGCAGCACAAATTGTAGGTGTTTGTCAATAATCTCGCATACACATTTATATATCCTCAAAGAAGGCCATTAAGACCTTTACCTAACCCTGAATTGACATTTACTTGAGCCTTACCTAACCCTGAATTGACCTTTACTTGAGCCTTACCTAACCCTGAATTGACCTTTACCTAACCCTGAAATGACAATTTTTATTTTGTGCCTGTGTTCTGTGTAGTGGCATGGTGTTGAATGTTGTAGCGCAAACTGGGAGTAAGCCGAATGAAATAATTTATGAATATATGAATATGCCAAGTGCATTGCAATAGTTCCAAGTGTTCCTACATAACGGTCGTGCCTGTTTATATGAATTTAACCTCGCTCATGGCAAGATTGCTCACTCAACATTTTGAATCTAAATGTTAGCAGTTCATTCAACCTAAGCACATACTTGCAAACATCAATCACTCTATCACTAAATCCATTAGACTGGTATTTTCAAAATGGAAGGTCACCTCCATTTTGCCATGTCAGCCATGATGGATACATCATTCACATGTCACCTGTGTATGGACTAATGTGCCATTGCCAATAATATTCAATCAAGTTGTATTCAATATGTATCATATGCATTGCAAAATTGTCTTGATTTTGTGAGATTGTGTCATTACATTTACTTGTGGCGTCTGTGTTTCGTTCTGGTGGGATTTGAGATTTTGGTGTACTGCATGACAGGATCTTCTTTCTCATATGATCTCCTACCATCATTGTTAAAAACTTTCCAAACTTATCAAATATATGGCAATGGCGTTAAAGGTGGCAAGAAGATTGGAAAACTGGAATTGCTACCGATATAACAATGCAGAGTAAAGTTATGGCTATGAAATCTTGGTCATGGTCAATAAGTAATCATTTGCCTGAGCTGCTGTGCATATCACGTGGGAGATAAAATCACACTGCGGTCAGAGGCAATCGTTATTTTACAGCTTCTATATTTTTCATTACTTCGTGGATTTATTTCTGTCATGGTGCGAAACAAAAACCAATATAAGAGAGAAACTCAAAACCCCTCAACTCGATGCAAGTGAAGTAATTATTCTGCACTCACGAAAACCAAACAAGAAAATGTATCCAACTATCGCATGCGACAACTAAGTAGATTGAGACTAAGTATCCCACACATTATAGTAGAGTGACCTAAGGTATCATGCACATTATAGCTCTGCTATAGATCATATCATAGCAGAGAGACCTGAGGTATCCCGCACATTATAGCTCTGCTATAGATCACATCATAGCAGAGAGACCTGAGGTATCCCGCACATTATAGCCCTGCTATAGATCATTTCATAGCAGAGTGATCTAAGGTATCCCGCATATTATAGCCCTGCTATAGATCATATCATAGCAGAGTGACCTGAGGTATCCCACACATTATAGCCCTGCTATAGATCATATCACAGTAGAGTGACCTATAAGGTATCCCGTACATTATAGCCCTGCTATAGATCATATCATAGCAGAGCGACCTAAGGTATCCCGCACATTTTAGCCCTGCTATAGATCATATCATAGCAGAGTGACCTAAGGTATCCCACACATTATAGCCCTGCTATAGATCATATCATAGCAGAGTGACCTAAGGTATCCCACACATTATAGCCCTGCTATAGATCATATCATAGCAGAGTGACCTAAGGTATCCCACACATTATAGCCCTGCTATAGATCATATCATAGCAGAGTGACCTGAGGTATCCCGCACATTTTAGCTCTGCTATAGATCATCTCATAGCAGAGTGACCTAAGGTATCCCACACATTATAGCCCTGATATAGATCATCTCATAGCAGAGTGACCTGAGGTATCCCGCACATTTTAGCCCGGCTATAGATCATATCATAGCAGAGTGACCTAAGGTATCCCACACATTATAGCTCTGCTATAGATCACCTGACGTATCCTCCATTATAACCCTGCAAAAAGCCATTACATAACATACCGGAAGTAGAATTATATGATTTGGTAATATCAAGGAATTTGTCACGTGAGTAATGACATAATGTTTGATTTGTTTTTTTTCTGCTAGATCCGGTAAGCATAACCTTCTGCTCCAGACATTACCTCAGGCCAGCACACTATGCAAACAGCTCGAGTATTTTATTTCTGGGAGGGCTAGGTCACATCTCATAGAAGATTTGTTGCAAATGATATGTTTCTAGGTTTATGTGATTAAATTCCTGCCTTGCAATTAGCTTGTCTTAAATTATTAATTTACTTCGGTAATTTCACAAGGCTTTTGACAATAAGTATTTCGCAATGTGTATGTATTTTGTAAATATTCTAGATATTAAATAGACATGATATTCTATCCAAATAGCAAGCAAACCTGTCCTGGTTTACTCTGAATTTTAAGGTGACAACTTGCCAATTCCTGTTTGAAAAAAAAACATGTATGCAAGCAAGCCATTCCGTCAAGAATAAATGTGTCCCCATCTATCAGTGGTTTCTATGGAGGGAACCTGACTGCAAGGGTCTGCCAGACAATCCATACCACCACATCAATATTAATGTCAGCCTCCTGTGACGCTCCACGGTTAAAGGTCCTTTATATGGAAGCTGGGGCCAGCATTGTCCAGATCTGAATTGAAAGACGTGGCAAACTATTTCAATATGGCATATCTTTGGTTCGGGAAACCATTGTGCGGGAATAAAGGTTACATATATGCTGTAAAAACGAGATCTTATCTCGTAGTTATTACAAATCCGGAGCCTTTCTAAATACTTGACACAGTCCAAATATGTGTGTCATTTCTTCTATCTCAGATATATCTCCAGACGGCCATAACACGTGCCTGTTATCTTGACCAGGTTGTGCCAAGCAATCCCTCAAAGAAGGCTAATATATCGCATCCACATAATGACAGCATAAAGGAATATGACTGAAGCCAGTTATATTATGCTTCGGTGGCCAGACATCGCATCAGTCAACTAGACGTGAGGATAAATTCAAGGCTCTCTGCCTCTGTGAAATATTGAGATGCTCTCCTTTCCCAGTTTCATATGTGATGTTAATCTTTAAAGAGTGCTTAATAAGACGGCTGGAGTTCATAGTTCTTATCTTGCAATCTGGGTGAGTACTGTGGGTCACGGGGTCTCTTTCCATTCACTAGATTTGGAATCCCTGGGAGTATTGCATGTAAGGGAACTAGAGAAATATGTCTTATTCAAGGCCCACGTAGATTGAAATCTGTCTTACTGCCTTACTTGAGGTCCACATAGATGTGCCTTACTGCGTTACGTGATGTACATAATGATTGAGATCTGCCTTACTGCCTTACTTGAAGCCCACATAAATGAGCTTTCCTACCTTACTTGAGGCCCACATAAATAAACCTTCCTAGCTAACTTGAGGCCCACGTAGATTGAGATCTGTCTTACTGCCTTATTTGAGGCCCACATAGACAAACCTTCCTACCTTACTTGAGGCCCTCGTCGATTGAGATCTGTCTTACTGCCTTACGTGAGGCCCACGTAGATTGAGATCTGTCCTACTGCCTTACGTGAGGCCCACGTAGATTGAGATCTGTCTTACTGCCTTACTTGAGGCCCACGTAGATTGAGATCTGTCCTACTGCCTTACGTGAGGCCCACGTAGATTGAGATCTGTCTTACTGCCTTACTTGAGGCCCTCGTAGATTGAGATCTGTCCTACTGCCTTACGTGAGGCCCACGTAGATTGAGATCTGTCTTACTGCCTTACTTGAGGCCCTCGTAGATTGAGATCTGTCCTACTGCCTTACGTGAGGCCCACGTAGATTGAGATCTGTCCTACTGCCTTACGTGAGGCCCACATAGCTTGAGATCTGTCTTACTGCCTTACTTGAGGCCCACGTAGATTGAGATCTGTCCTACTGCCTTACGTGAGGCCCACGTAGATTGAGATCTGTCTTACTGCCTTACTTGAGGCCCTCGTAGATGGAGATCTGTCCTACTGCCTTACGTGCGGCCCACGTAGATTGAGATCTGTCTTACTGCATTACTTGAGGCCCTCGAAGATGGAGATCTGTCTTACTGCCTTACGTGAGGCCCTCGTAGATAGAGATCTGTCTTACTGCCTTACTTGATGTACACATTGATTGAGATCTGCCTTACTGCCTTACTTGAGGCCCATGTAGATTGAGATCTGTCTTACTGCCTTACTTGAGGCCCTCGTAGATTGAGATCTGTCTTACTGCCTTATTTGAGGCTCATGTAGATTGAGATCTGTCTTACTGCCTTACTTGAGGCCCTCGTAGATTGAGATCTGTCCTACTGCCTTACTTGAGGCCCTCGTAGATTGAGATCTGTCTTACTGCCTTACTTGAGGCTCATGTAGATTGAGATCTGTCTTACTGCCTTACTTTAAGCCCACGTAGATTGAGATCTGTCCCACTGCCTTACTTGAGGCCCTCGTAGATGGAGATCTGTTTTACTGCCTTACTTGATGCACACATTGATTGATATCTGCCTTACTGCCTTACGTGAGGCCCATATAGATGGGTCTTACTGCCTTACTTGAGGCCCACGTAGATCTGCCTTACTGCTTTACTTGAGGCCCACATAGATGGGTCTTACTGCAATTCCACCGAATGTGATAACCATGACTTGTTTGTTTTCACAAATTCAACATCGATTATGCTGGTATCATTTCAGTAATTGAAACTGTCACTGGTATTTGAAAATGTTCAAATGTCATGTCAGTTATAAAAACAAATATGGCAATATGACAAATAGTTGCCTCAGTCAGTTTTCGGTTGTCCCTTAAACACGTTATAATTAAAGTATGTAAATACTTGCAACCCTGTTGCTTTTTCAAAGACTTAAGAGAATTGTTCCTGACTATTTGTGCACATGATGAGAATATGATACATGTTATATATAAAAAAAAAAATTAAAAAAAAATATTATTATTATTATTATTATTATTATTATTATTATTATTATTATTATTATTATTATTATTATTATTATTATTATTATTATTATTATTATTATTATTATTATTATTATTATTATTATTATTATTATTATTATTATTATTATTATTATTATTATTATTATTATTATTATTATTATTATTATTATTATTATTATTATTATTATTATTATTATTATTATTATTATTATTATTATTATTATTATTATTATTATTATTATTATTATTATTATTATTATTATTATTATTATTATTATTATCATCATTATTATATACAGCACGCGGCATGAGAGATGTATCAACACTGCGATTTAGTTTATTAATTGATCTCCAATGTCCATCATATCTATTCAAAAAGCGCTTAGTTTTTTTAATAAGTTAAATAGGCAAGGCCACGTACTATGTTGAAGAAAATGAAGATTAATATGTATTCCACTATAAGTTTAAAGAGTTTCTTAGTAACAAAAGAAGTTTATGTTACCGATCGAAAAAAGAAAAACCTTTCAGTTCAATAAAAAAATTAATTTCCTCTCTCATTGTGAAAATTATACCTTAACAGCGTGTGCAAGCAGTAAAAATGCAATATCAAAGGCGGAGGAAAGTCTTAACTAATGAAATCACCCCACATATTTGTCCACTTAAATAGGTTGACAACTTGTCCATGTACATTCCAGGCCCCGGGCCGTGGCGCAGTTGGTTAGAGCACCAGCTTATTAGCACCAGTTCCTCTGTGGTGATCCAAAGGTTGTGGGTTCGATCCCCGGCCGTACTGAGATTAAAATCATGATACAATTTCACACATGAGCTGAGGCCCGTACCCTCAGTCCTTGTAAATCTGTGACTGGATGGGTTGTCATGTCAAGGACTTGACATGACAGTTCAGTGAGACAGCACTATATCTGCTACAAGTAGGTCTCATCACAAAATAACTGAAATGATGTTGAAAGTGATGTAAAACACCAATCAAACAAACAAACCATGTACATTCCCATGTGGACAATAGTATCATACTACTAAGGCACAGCAAACGATACGATGTTAAATACACTACTGAAGAGACCAAATTAGTCAAAACTCATCTGGTTAATCAAACACATTATAGAACACGGAGTCGCGCCATTCCATGCTTTTCTTGTGGATATAAGCGCTATTTACAAACCAATGAAAAATAACAGTATATATTGCTTAAAGATATTTGAACCGTAAATCATGTTAACATTACAATACTGTACAATCTACAGCAATATATGCAGTTATATATTAATCCATTATGACTTAACTAATTATTCAAAATGTAACAAAACAAGATTTTGAAGTATGACATTGACCTGTTTTGTTTCAAAGCAAAAGTTATTGTGAATGCAAAATAGGACTACTTATGTTGCTGGTAACTGTGCTGTCAGCAACATTTGCTGTAAATAAACAGCAAAATTTACTGTTACAACTATTCATAATGTAGATCTGAATATCTCAGGCCTTGTTTATGAGAAAGGGATCTCCGCTCTAGGCACCATAACAAAGCATCGAGAAATGATGGCTGAAGCCGGTGGGAAGGTTTCCTCTGTACATGTTCTTTAAAACCCATTGATCAGCGGACTTTGCTTTTCCCAGTGTGCTTAAAAGCGAGGCCGGGATACGGTTCAGGCTTATACACAGAAGACCAACGGAGAAACTGCACTTTGACATTATAACGAGCTTAGTACTTAATCTGATATTAGATCAACCGGTTTAGTCGGTGTATATTTTGTTAATAAAGATCCAAAGAGACTTAATAATTGAAAATCTCTTGCCACGAGAACAATTTCAATCTTGTGTTGTGTGGCTATTACAGCAGAGTTATTAAGACACATTTTATTTGTGCTTTAACCGTTTTTGACCACTGTTTTAACTATATCAGGTAAAATAGCCCGTCACTGGGACTATATGCCCTGCTCCTTAATAAGATTGACTGAAGATACTTCTTTTACATTATGAGATAGACATGATAGCATAGCAAGTACGGCCAGAAATAGTTAAATATCTGCTTTTCTGGACTGAGCAGCATTACCGAAGTCTTTGGTTCAAACGAGAAAACGAACCTGAACATTAAATACGGAAACAGACGTCTTACCATATGAGACACATCCCATCTCTATTTAATGATTCAGATGGTCCTGTTACAATTTACACATGTACTTTGTATGCTGTAGCACATAGCTGTATTCCACAGTCAACGCCTAACTCCAGAAAACTGATAAGTGCTCTTGAAACAGGCTAAGTAATGAGAAAAAGCAGCTGAAGGAATCAGCGGGTCTCAACATTTGTTTAAGATGCAGATGACCCCTTGTTACTTCTGCTTACTTGATATACCTACTTTGAATTGCTGGGGGTGATAGGGAAAATATATCTGAAATCGGGTGTAGTAAGAATTAAATGATCTTATTGAACTAATTTAACAGATTCTACTGAAATAGGAAAGCAATAGGTTAATGTATACAAAACGACTCTTCTGCAATTCATAATTCAAAAACGTTTATTAGTTAGATATCTAAACAGGACCAAAGGTATTCAACGTGAACCGCCATCAAAATGATTAATCCACTGACTCGGCATCAGTTCCTGATCAAAATCGTTATGAAAATGTTTTAAAATAAATCTAATGACAAAATTAACAAAGTCATTAACACCTATCACATATCTTGGGTATTTCAAATTAAATGTTTGAGGAATTTGGGTCTGTCCTTCTTTTGTGGCGTGAGGCACCTGTTATAACTATAGGCTAAAGAAAGATTGAGATGCTACCGATTCTGATTATTTATGAGGTGGTATGAATACTGTATTGAGAAATACTATGAACTTTCTGGCGAGTTTAGAGACCTTTGTCGACAGAATTATCTGGAGGTTGAACAGCAGGCAAGTAGCTATAGGTAGGATATCTCATATATATTTCTATTTGAGACAGGCATTTCAAAGTGTACGTGGACTGCCATTTTCCATCAGCATTTACAAAAAGTGATGAACATACTTTTGTGAATATAATACCAGTTAGTCAATTTACTAAACTTTAGAAAATTTAACGTGTGACCGATAAGGGATCAACTCCAGAAGTTAGGGGTTAAACATTATCCTTTATATCGTTCACACTTTGCCCGCATTCCAATCACACTTTGTCTTACAAAATCTTGCTAATGAAGTACTTGAATTACCACTTGGGCGAAGATTTGAAAAGCTTGTTCGCAGTATGCATCAAATGAAGCAATCATCAATGTAATATTAGCATTTTTAAATGTCTTAATGGAAGATTTAGAACAAAATTTGGTCCTTCTTAATTGTCACTTGAAGATTTAAAAAGTACTCCACAGATATTTGCATCTCAAGTTCATACCACACATCACATGGCAATGAATGGACATTCTTTACACTGTAAGAAGTAACTTTACAGTTGTAAATAGACAGAATAGATTTGTTTTGTACTAGCAATTGCATTGATTGGTCAGTTTATGTGTCAGACACCTGATTACAGTTTTAATATCTGATGTTGTTCAATTAAGATTTGATGATTTTTTTGTGAGCAAAGAAAGTATTTATATATAACTTGGGGAATTCCAAATTTAGAATGGTATCAATATAGGGCAATAACTGTAGAGGTAGTTAGTGAATACAACCTATGTAATACGGAGTAACTGTACCTAAAATAGCCGTATACATTGCTGTTATATAACAAACATTTGTACTGTAAATCATTATGAAATCACAATATATTGAAATTTACAAAACAAAATCAACAATAATCGTTGTTCTTCTGTTAATCCATTTTTACATTGCCTAATATTTGAAATGGAATAAAAATATAAACTTTCGGAATATGTAATCCAATTCTGAGGCTCATTAAAACCCCTTAAGGACAGTACTCATATTCGCATATCACATCAAAGCCCCCTAACACATTGCTGATGCTTGTCTATCATATTTAGGCCCCCATAGCACACTACTGATGTACAGATACTCCTATATAACATCAAAGCTCCCTAACACATTGCTGATGTTCTCCTATTATATTTAGGCCCCCTAGCACAGTGCTCATACTTGCATATCATATCAAAGCCCCCTGACACAGTTGATACTCTTCTATCATACATGTATTTAGGCCCCCTAGCACAGTACTGATGTACTGGCACAGTTGATACCCTCCTATCATACATGTATTTAGGCCCCCTAGCATATACCTTGCAAATAACGTTCAAAAGCAATAGTTAGCTTCATCTCAGATGTTTTATCTCATTTCTAACCCCGGGACTAGATAAAGGAAATCTCTCAAATCTGCTTACCGCGGATACATTAAGCAATATTCGTTTGTTTGATATTCAATGGGAGAGTGGTCCATTGTTCTTGAAAAAAAAGTCTGCCAGTGGTGTGAGCAGTGGCCAATTTTGCTGTGACGAGAATGGTTAATGGTTGAATATATGCCGGCACAGCGTAAGGGATTTGTTAGATATTGATGATCTGTGTCAGTTGAGGATTCGGGTCAGCTTTAGCTTTGATTGTGTGGTAATCCAGTTCCTGTGATCTGTGGTGAAATACTCCCTGCCAATTTGCATAAATATGTGACAACTCTCCTCTGAAGTTCAATTTGGCCACTAATGAAAAAGATTTCTTACCCGTGATTTGGAGACTCCCCGTGAACCCTGCCTGAAGCCAAATAATTAACTCTCCTTTGTGTCCCAGCTTTTGGTGTAATGTGATAAGATTATTCATTATTGAGGTGGATACTCAGAAAATAATGCATGTACACCTTACATCTCACTAAGTGTGTGGTATACAAAGCTGCATAGCACACCTTTTAATAACAATTCAATTTTCTTACTCATTTATCTTAATTCGGTATGCTTACATCATAAGAGATATATATATATATTGCTTATCCCCAATTGCATTAATTTGTGAATTTACACCAAGGGGGCATAGGAACGAGATATTGTCATAGTCTTATTCATAACGTATTTATCATGAATATATATATGAATATATATTGAATATATATGAATATATATATATAATATATATATTTATATTTATATTTATATTTATATTTATATAAAATTGCTTTAGATGTTACAGAACAGTCCATTTGATGTATGTTTGGCATTGTCATGGCATATCTCCCAAGAAATCCCATGAGATATCTCCTGAGACATCTCTTACAACACCCCTGTAAAAGGTGGAAGCAAAAGCCTTAACAATGATTCATATTTTCAAAGCTTATATTTTATAGTTTATATTTATGTTTCATTGAAATATTTGTTTTTTTAATAATGGATTGATATACATGCAATAGCACATACTACTGTATGTATAACAGTATTATAATGTTATCATTAATCATAGTACAGATATCTATTATATGACAGCAATATAAACTGTTATTGGATACATACTGTTATATAAATTGTAATTTTTAGGAATTGCTGTAAATATATAGCAAAAGTTGCTGTATTAATACAGTTATTTCTTACAGTGTACTTCTCGCCCCTGAATTTTCACCATTTTCCTGCCTACATACCAAGTGATACACTTTCTCACCTGCCTTCCTACGCATTTCATGCTAGCCTACATCCCTAGGTTACACTTGCTAACCTACCTTCCTAGGCATTTTCTGCCATCCTACCTTTCTAGGCACTTCCTGCTAACCTACCTTTCTAGGCACTTCCTGCAAACCTACCTTTCTAGGCATTTCCTGTTAGTCCAACGTCCTAGGCATTTCCTGCTAACCCACCTTCCAAGGCATTTCCTGCTAACCGACCTTCCTATGTATTTCCTGCTAACCGACCTTCCTCGGCATTTCCTGCTAGCCTACCTTCCAAGGCATTTTTTGCCATCCTACCTTTCTAGGCACTTCCTGTTAACCTACCTTTCTAGGCATTTCCTGCTAGCCCAACTTCCTAGGCATTTCCTGCTAGCCTACCTTCCAAGGCATTTTTTGCCATCCTACCTTTCTAGGCACTTCCAGTTAACCCACCTTCCTAGGCATTTCCTGCTAACCCACCTTCCTAGGCATTTCCTGCCATCCTGCTTTCCTAGGCATTTCCTGCTAACCGACCTCCCTAGAAATTTCCTGCTTACCGACCTTCCTAGGCATTTCCTGCTAGCCTGCCTTCCTAGGCATTTCCTGCTAGCCTGCCTTCCTAGGCATTTCCTGCTAGCCTGCCTTCCTAGGCATTTCCTGCTAACCCACCTTCCTAGGCATTTCCTGCTACCCTACCTTCCTAGGCATCTCCTGCTGGCCTGCCTTCCTAGGCATTTCCTGCTAACCCACCTTCCTAGGCATTTCCTGCCATCCTGCTTTCTTAGGCATTTCCTGCTAACCGACCTCCCTAGACATTTCCTGTTTACCGACCTTCCTAGGCATTTCCTGCTAGCCCAACTTCCTAGGCATTTCCTGCTATCCTACGTTCCTAGGCATTTCCTGCTAACAGACCTTCCTAGGCATTTCCTGCTATCCTACCTTCCTAGGCATTTCCTGCTATTTTACCTTCCTAGGCATTTCCTGCTAACCCACCTTCCCAGGCATTTCCTGCTATCTTACCTTCCTAGGCATTTCCTGCCATCCTGCTTTCCTAGGCATTTCCTGCTAACCGACCTCCCTAGACATTTCCTGCTTACCGACCTTCCTAGGCATTTCCTGCTAGCCTGCCTTCCTAGGCATTTCCTGCTAGCCTGCCTTCCTAGGCATTTCCTGCTAGCCTGCCTTCCTAGGCATTTCCTGCTACCCTACCTTCCTAGGCATTTCCTGCTAGCCTGCCTTCCTAGGCATTTCCTGCTAGCCTGCCTTCCTAGGCATTTCCTGCTAACCCACCTTCCTACGCATTTCCTGCTATCCTACCTTCCTAGGCATTTCCTGCTGGCCTGCCTTCCTAGGCATTTCCTGCTAATCCACCTTTCTAGGCATTTCCTGCCATCCTGCTTTTCCTCGGCATTTCCTTTCTAGGCATTTCCTGTTAGTCCAACGTCCTAGGCATTTCCTGCTAACCCACCTTCCAAGGCATTTCCTGCTAACCGACCTTCCTATGTATTTCCTGCTAACCGACCTTCCTCGGCATTTCCTGCTAGCCTACCTTCCAAGGCATTTTTTGCCATCCTACCTTTCTAGGCACTTCCTGTTAACCTACCTTTCTAGGCATTTCCTGCTAGCCCAACTTCCTAGGCATTTCCTGCTAGCCTACCTTCCAAGGCATTTTTTGCCATCCTACCTTTCTAGGCACTTCCAGTTAACCCACCTTCCTAGGCATTTCCTGCTAACCCACCTTCCTAGGCATTTCCTGCCATCCTGCTTTCCTAGGCATTTCCTGCTAACCGACCTCCCTAGACATTTCCTGCTTACCGACCTTCCTAGGCATTTCCTACTAGCCTGCCTTCCTAGGCATTTCCTGTTAGCCTGCCTTCCTAGGCATTTCCTGCTAGCCTGCCTTCCTATGCATTTCCTGCTAACCCACCTTCCTAGGCATTTCCTGCTACCCTACCTTCCCAGGCATTTCTTGCTGGCCTGCCTTCCTAGGCATTTCCTGCTAACCCACCTTCCTAGGCATTTCCTGCCATCCTGCTTTCTTAGGCATTTCCTGCTAACCGACCTCCCTAGACATTTCCTGCTTACCGACCTTCCTAGGCATTTCCTGCTAGCCCAACTTCCTAGGCATTTCCTGCTATCCTACGTTCCTAGGCATTTCCTGCTAACCCACCTTCCTAGGCATTTCCTGCTATCCTACCTTCCTAGGCATTTCCTGCTATTTTACCTTCCTAGGCATTTCCTGCTAACCCACCTTCCTAGGCATTTCCTGCTATCTTACCTTCCTAGACATTTCCTGCCATCCTGCTTTCCTAGGCATTTCCTGCTAACCGACCTCCCTAGACATTTCCTGCTTACCGACCTTCCTAGGCATTTCCTGCTAGCCTGCCTTCCTAGACATTTATTGCTAGCCTGCCTTCCTAGGCATTTCCTGCCATCCTGCTTTCCTAGGCATTTCCTGCTAACCGACCTCCCTAGACATTTCCTGCTTACCGACCTTCCTAGGCATTTCCTGCTAGCCCAACTTCCTAGGCATTTCCTGCTATCTTACCTTCCTATGCATTTCCTGCCATCCTACCTTCCTAGGCATTTCCTGCTATCCTACCTTCCTAGGCATTTCCTGCTAACCCACCTTCCTAGGCATTTCCTGCTATCCTACCTTCCTAGGCATTTCCTGCTATCCTACCTCCTAGGCATTTCCTGCTATCTTACCTTCCTAGGCATTTCCTGTTAGCCCAACTTCCTAGGCATTTCCTGCTATCTTACCTTCCTAGGCATTTCCTGCTAGCCCAACTTCCTAGGCATTTCGTGCTATCTTACCTTCCTAGGCATTTCCTGCCATCCTACCTTCCTAGGCATTTCCTCCTAACCCACCTTCCTAGGCATTTCCTGCTAGCTTACCTTCCTAGGCATTTCCTGCTATCAAACCTTCCTATGCATTTCCTGCTATCTTACCTTCCTAGGCATTTCCTTCCATTTACTTCCCTACTTTCCAAAGACTTATTACTCATCCCAACAAATCTATAAACTCAATTCAATAGACCGCCCATCAGAGTAATATTTTGTCTGTATTTTGTTGCCTCTGGTCAAATACAAAATCCTCCCATTCCAGGCTCGGGGTTTCTGAGCTTTCTCAATATTCATGTTGCCATTAAAGATCAATCCCATACGTAGCAGAAGTGGGAGACATTTCCCACCGCAACTTCTAAAATATTTATTAACCATCCATAGTGCTGAAAAGGATATCGATATCAAAAAACATAATTCATAATTAATATAACAGTTATAATCTTACAGACCTTTCTTCTTATTGCCGAACTATCGCTAGCAAAAATAGGTATCATTGTATCCTGTACCCTTCCCGGTTATCTTACGCACCATATCATAGCATTTGATAATTGCTTTCAGACATTTGACCCGAAAACATAATCTTTCCAACTTTTTCTTGAGCTTATCTTAATAACATAATAATTCTTTTTATTCGCAATTGGTGCAAATTGCTTTGGGTTAGCTGTCGATTAAATGTTTCAGGGCTGTCATTTGGAAGGACTCTTTCTGTCCCCTCCATTTACCACTTATCTCACATCTTCTTGGCATTATTCATTATTCCCACCACTCTTTGATCACCCTTTTTAATTACAAAGGGAGACATTTTATTAATGGTCCATAGTGGATCAGTCTCTCCACTGTCAAAAACCCAGGCCATCTTCTCACATTCAAATCATTATCCAAATCTGTTTCCATATCAACCCTTGGTTGTTTTTGTTTTGTGTGAAATGTGTTTTATCCATTATTCATTTTCAATGTTTCTGGGCCTTAATGTGACTCCTGTGTATGATAATAGGGAGTTATAGATATGGGGCAGAGCTTTCAGGACAATTGCAAAACTCGACTATATTAGACTACATGAAATGCACTTACTTAGTGGTCTTGGCAGTCAAGCTCAGCACAAATAACTTGATTTGTAGACATGGCCATTATATTAATGATAAACATGTAGTAATTAATATGGATTTTCTGAGAAACGTACAAATTACCATAATTCTTTTTTATAAAGATGTAGAAATTATCATAAGAAATATTACAAGCTTAAATCTTAAAATTGGATTATATATATATATATATGGTTCGGTATAATTGGATTATATCGAACCAAAATAATCTTCCCGCCTTTGGTGTATATTTGGGTCAAAGATGTGTCTTGCTACTTGATTGGTATTACTACCAACCAGCCAACTGCCCTATCTGTAAAACTCCATATTACCCCTTACTTGCCCCACCTCACATCAAACAGGGCGCTGTAGTTTATTATGTGCCTTTTGCCTTTTACAACCTGATAAACAAATCCATGGGGATATATTTGTGTGCATAAATATGGTCTAAAATGGTGTCATGCCCTTTAAACAACTCCTACTTGGTCGATATCTAGATGTTATAACCATCTCTTGTACACATCCCATTGAAGTGTGTAGGGTAGCTACTTATCACTAAATTATTTACCCATCAAATATTCATTACAGACTTTTGCCATTGACCATATTTTAATTTATTGCTCTCTGGGCATGATCATTTAAGAATTGAAGTCATCAGTGCAGGGAGGATAGGTTTGTTTTGACATCATTTGTATTTACATATAACCTTTTTTCTGAGCATATCTAGCAGATCAAAAAAACATGTTTCCTCTCTGAATTTCGCTCAGGACGACTCAGTTAGGGGTAAACCATGAACTTGCCAACTTCGTACAACTTGGTTAGTATTTGAAAGAACATTAATAAAGAAACTTTCATATCTGGGCTAATAATTGGTTGAAGATAACAGGAAACACAAATAATGCAAGTAGATAAAATAAATCTTCAATTCATTTTATAAAGTGAGTCATTTTATACACTGATTTATCATTTCTATTGACAAAATTTATATGTAAAAAGGAGGTATGATTTTTATCAAGTCAATAGAGGTGAAATATAAACAAGCTGTTTGAGTTGTAAAGGTCATGTGTGGGATGAAAGAAGACATCAAATAGAAACATATGATGGTGATACCTTTTTGTTCAGAATGCTTGGCCACGTGATTCACAAGTCATGTGATCAATGACATTGCAGATTGGCTGGAAAATTTGTTTGTTTTGGGTTTTACAGGTCCTTGACATGACAACTCACTCAGTTACAGATTTACAAGGACAATTTATTTATTTATTCATTCATTCATTCATTCATTCATTCATTCATTCATTCATTCATTCATTCATTCATTCATTCATTCATTCATTCATTCATTCATTCATTATTTATTCATTCATTCATTCATTCATTCATTCATTCATTCATTCATTTATTTATTTATTTATTTATTTATTTATTTATTTATTTATTTATTTATTTATATATAAATATATATATATATATATATATATATATATATATATATATATATATATTATACAAATATGGACCTGGGTGGAGTGCAATATGACTTTTTATGGACCTTCGGAAAGTTATATTGCACGAGGCGCAGCCGAGTGCAATATAACTTTCCGAAGGTCCATAAAAAGTCATATTGCACGACACCCAGGTACATATTTGTTTTATTCTATGATCACTGTGTTAATTACTGCCATTGTTGGTTTAATTCTAAAAGTGAGAACTGAAAAGGACGAGTTTGTCTGTATGGTGACGTCATTATAGGGCTTCCCCAACATTTCCCGCCATGAAAGGGACAAGTTTGTCTGTATGGTGACGTCATGGAATTCCCCATCAGTGCAGTGGAAAGTATATTGACGTGCAATATAATGCATCTGGTCAATACAACAATTTAGAGAAGCTCACGTGACCAGGAATTGACCAATCACAGCACAGAATACACAGTGATCATAGAATAAATATATATATATATATATATATATATATATATATATATATATATATATATATATATATATATATATATATATATATATATATATATATATATATATTCATTCATTCATTCATTCATTTTAATATGTTTGAAATAAGAGTTGTTTTTTTCGCCAGCAAATAATTCGAGTGTAATATTTAATGAATTTAAAGGATGTTTTACGTGTCTTCTCCGCCAAGGCTTTCTATGTATTCTCGGAGATACTCATTATATTCCAGACACATATCATTCTGTTAATCAATGCGGAGATCTCTGAGCCTTGTATGCACGGAGAATGAAAAAAAAAACATATTAGACTGGTTTCCACGGTCGATAAGGCTCTTGTAAGACCCACTTTTCATATATAGCGCGGCCAGATTGTAAGACAAGATATCACCTTGTGTGGTGTACAAATGGCAAAGATGAAAGTGAAGTAAGTAAGAAATATGCAAAGAATCTCTAATGGGATGTCGGCTGAGGTGTTTCATACGGTTCTCGTCTTTTTTATTTCAATATGCTCATCAGAATACTGCGATATTAAATGCCAGAGAGGAGATTGTCTAAGTCATGTGGTAGCGTGTTACAAGTCTGATGAGGTGGATATTAGAGTCGATTCATCATTATCACTGAATAAGATCCTCAGCGGACATGGGTGCTTGAGATGACATGGGTGCTTAAGATGACATGGGTGCTTGAGATGACATGGGTGCTTAAAATGACATGGGTGCTTGAGATGACATGGGTGCTTGAGATGACATGGGTGCTTAAGATGACATGGGTGCTTGAAATGACATGGGAGTTAAAATGAAATGGGTGCTTATAATGACATGGGTGCTTAAAATGACATGGGTGCTTAAAATGACATGGGTGATTGAAATTACATAGGTGCTTGAAATGACATGGGTGCTTGAGATGACATTGGTGCTTGAGATGGTATGGGTGCTTGAGATGACATGGGTGCTTAAAATGACATGGGTGCTTGAAATGACATGGATGCTTGAAATGACATGGATGCTTGAAATAACATTGGTGCTTAAAATGACATGGGTGCTTAAAATGACGGGTTCTTGAAATGACATGGATGCTTGAAATGACATGGGTGCTTGATATGATATGGGTGTTTGAAATGACATGGGTGCTTGACATGACATGGGATGACATAAGAGGCATGGCTGATATGTGAGGTTGGGATGATGTGGGAGATTGGGGTGATGTCTGAGGTTGGTATGATATGGGTGGCTGTGATGATGTGGGAGGTTGGGATGATGTGGGAGTTTGGACTGATATTGGAGGTTGGGATGATGTGGGAGGCTGGAATGATGTGGGAGGTTGTGATGATGTGGGAGGTTGTGATGATGTGGGAGGTTGGGATGATGTGGGAGGTTGGAATGATGTGGGAGGTTGGAATGATGTGGGAGGTTGGGGTGATATGGGAGGCTGGGATAATGTGAGAGGTTGGGATGATGGTGGGAGGTTGGACTGATATTGGAGGTTGGGATGATGTGGGAGGCTGGAATGATGTGGGAGATTGTGATGATGTGGGAGGTTGGGATGATGTGGGAGGTTGGGATGATGTGGGAGGTTGGAATGATGTGGGAGGTTGGAATGATGTGGGAGGTTGGGATGATGTGGGAGGTTGGGATGGTGTGGGAGGTTGGGATGATGTAGGTGGTTGGGATGACGTGGGAGGCTGGAATGATGTGGGAGGCTGGAATGATGTGGGAGGCTGGAATCATGTGGGAGGCTGGAATGATGTGGGAGGTTGGAATGATGTGGGAGGCTGGAATGATGTGGGAGGATGGGATAATATGAGAGGTTGGGATGATGGTGGGAGGTTGGACTGATATGGGAGGTTGGGATGATGTGGGAGGCTGGAATGATGTGGGAGGTTGTGATGATGTGGGAGGTTGGGATGATATGGGAGGTTGGGATGATGTGGGAGGCTGGAATGATGTGGGAGGCTGGGATGATGTGGGAGGTTGGGATGATATGGGAGGCTGGAATGATGTGGAAGGTTGGGATGATGTGGGAGGTTGGGATGATGTGGGAGGTTGTGATGATGTGGGAGGCTGGAATGATATGGGAGGCTGGAATGATGTGGGAGGTTGGGATGGTGTGGGAGGTTGGGATGATATGGGAGGCTGGAATGATGTGGGAGGTTGGGATGGTGTGGGAGGCTGGGATGATGTGGGAGGCTGGAATGATGTGGGAGGCTGGAATGATGTGGGAGGCTGGAATGATGTGGGAGGTTGGAATGATGTGGGAGGTTGGAATGATGTGGGAGGTTGTGATGATGTGGGAGGTTGGGATGATGTGGGAGGCTGTGATGATGTGGGAGGCTGGAATGATGTGGGAGGTTGGGATGATGTGGGAGGTTGGGATGATGTGGGAGGCTGAGATGATGTGGGAGGTTGTGAGGTTGGGATGATATGGGAGGTTGGGATGATGTGGGATGTTGTGAGGTTGAGATGATGGGGGAGGCTGGGATGATGTGGGCGGCTGGGATGATGTGGGAGGCTGGGATGATGTGGGAGGCTGAGATGATGTGGGAGGTTGGGATGATGTGGGAGGCTGAGATGATGTGGGAGGCTGGGATGATGTGGGCGGCTGAGATGATGTGGGCGGCTGGGATGATGTGAGAGGCTGGGATGTTGTAAGAGGCTGGAGTGATGTGGGAGGCTGGAATGATGTGGGAGGTTGGGATGACGTGGGAGGCTGGGATGATGTGGGAGGCTGGAATGATGTGGGAGGTTGGGATGACGTGGGAGGCTGGGATGATGTGGGAGGCTGGAATGATGTGGGAGGCTGGAATGATGTGGGAGGCTGGAATGATGTGGGAGGCTGGAATGATGTGGGCGGCTGGAATGATGTGGGAGGCTGGAATGATGTGGGAGGCTGGGGTGATATGGGAGGTTGGGATGATGTGGGAGGCTGGACTGATATGATATGACAGGGATATGACAGGCGGAGATGATGACATGTCATGGGTGATTGAAACGACACGAGTTGTTGGATATGATATATTATCCTGGTGTGTGCAAAATTGCAGCCGACTGCATTTAAATCCCAATAATAAAGTGCGTGAGGGAATACAACTGTGAGACCCTTGGCACGAAATGCAAGTCATTGCTGAGACTCATATTAACAGGTTTCGCCTGGTGGCTAGGGCTATTGTCATACATTACTAGTATCTGAGATATGAATAACGTGTTGGCCAATGTATTTCAACACTTTGATCAGCAGTTTTCTGTTGATGTTCACACATGAGCTGAGGCCCTTGCCTAAAGGGTTAATCTATTGTCCTTGTATATCTGTGATCGGGTGGGTTGTCATGTCAAGGACTTATGACATAACGGTTCAGTGAGGCAGCACTATATCTGAAATAATGTTGAAAGTGATGTAAACCCCAAAACAAACAAACAAATAAACAAACAAACAAATCTATTGATGTTTTGTCACCGTGAAGGCGATAGAGGACCACAGTTCAGGTTGTCTATGTTTTTCCCGGCTTTGCAGTGTTATGTCAGAAAATCAATACATTATACATATGGGCTCCAGGACTCCTTAAGTGCTCACTGAACCTAAATACCTATAAATCAAGATTTCATTGACACTTTGACAACCATATATCAAAATCAGTGCAGTTTGCAATCATGCAATTATATTCTTCTACCATTGCTATTAGTAAATCTCCCACTTTTCTCCAACCTCGAATTCAAATGTAAGATTTATATCCTAGCTATGTCAGCTTCATGTCAGTATGACCATTTCAAGAGTATTTGCTTAACCTTCAATATTTATGGAATATGGTACGACAGTTCAATCCAATATTCAGCACAGGTGAGACTGAACGAGTCAGAGGCCAGGCAGGTCCGTGGGAATGTAAGGCTTCCCCAGTCTGTATTGCCTCACTGAAGCTAATAATGTGTCTCTTTAATGTGGTCGTATGGCACTCAACAACATTGCATGGACCTAAATCTACAGTCTTCTATTCCACATGTCTGTACACACGATTACCATAGCGCTTCTATAATTGTTACCAGTTGAAGCAATGTTATGAGACCTTTGAGTTGATATTGACAACATTGCCTTTAATCGATTTGTTTCTTGTAATATTACATTTGGATATAACATTTGGATATAACATTTGGATATCCTATTTTGACATACAAAACCTTTCACATGTAAAACCTGTCTGTAATCTTAAGATATATTATAGTAACTAATGACGTTAACTAATGACGTTAACTAATGACCAATAATGACAACTGTCAATGACTAAGTGGGATAAATATAGGAATTAAGTTGATAAACTGAAACGCAACACTTATGTCGTCGCCTGTGCCTGTCCCCATAGACATCGTTAAAATGCACTTGAAAGTCGTATTTTTCTCAGGTCCATGCGATCTATATCAGTTTTAAACTGATTAAACCAAGATCCATGGATTTTCTTTTGCATCCTTTCTTCAGTTTTTCTGCCATTAAGCTTGACGACGTGATATGGCATTTAGAAGAGTTCAAATGTTGATGTCATGGCTACAAAAAGGGAGAGACGCTATGACGTCAGAAGCAGCAGAGCGATATGGAGGTTTACTCATTTTTCCATTTTTCACCCCATTACGCAAGCTATTAGATAATGGCAAAACGATGCTTGGATAAAGAAGCAACAAAGAATTCTTTCCTGACAAGGCTTGCAGCTGATATTCAATTCTTGAGAACATGTTTTTTGTTGCTTTTTTAAAACCTGTTGCCAGGAATCGAGTTTTACCTGTGTCATAACTGAAATATGATTGGCAGTGCTTTGTTTTTTCTGGAAACAGTGGATTTCAAATTTTCCATATGTCTTTGGGCTTAAGCTGTGTCCTGTATGTATACATCGATGGCTTCTAGTAGAAGAGTTGCTCGTCCGTTCTGTGGTATTTTCATTTTTCATTCTGTTTGTGATTTAGCTCGGATTGATTAGTATTCAAGTATCATGAATACCATGGGCTTAACGGGGGGAATATTCCCCGGCTTTAGGCTGAGAAAAATCGTCTAATGCTACACAGGCTGGTGATGGATATATTTCTCTCCACGAGGACATTTATTTTTATATCACAATAATCCAAAGGCATTGTGCAATCAATTAGGATTATATAAACATAACATGAAAGTAGTTCCAGACAGATTGTTTTAATCGATGTAACCAGTTCCTGTGTTGAATCTGAAATATTCATATGACAGGCACCAAATATATTTTCGCATCAGGCATGTCTGTAATAATCTTCACAGCATTTGTTATACTTCAGCTTATATTAATGACTTACGTTATCTTCCCTCGATAAAAATTGTCTTTGACACACGATTCTAGCTCTCTTGATCCTATAAGACACATCACTGGAAATTAGAGACCAAGAAGATAATACTTTGAGTCAAAAAAACGTCTAATTGTAGGTAGTTGGTAGTAACGTCACTTTTACCCAGCAAAAAATGTCCCAAATCTCCCTTCTATTCACATATTCAAGAAAAAAAAATGAAGCATATTCTTCATATTGTAGCTTTTACAGAAATGCATCCGCTTTCATATGCTACTGTAACACTTCATTAGTGTCTCTACTCGTTTTTTCCATTGTAAGGCACTTTTATGAGTAATTTTGTGATATTCTTTATGCAAATCTATATGCAAATCATGCATTGATTTTAAATGTATTATGATGAGCAACTTTTAAGGGATTAATTATCGGAAATTGCACTTCATATTATATAAATATGAAACTTCAAGAGATTAATTTTCATCTTTTTTAACACTACCCCTTTGAGAAGTTAAACTATTAAGCAATAAGCTTCATATATAACTTGAGATTCACGAACTTGATCTGAAATTTCTGTTGAATATTGTGTTGTTTAATCCTGGTGCAGTAGAATATGAACCCTTATAATGATATACTAGATAAAATATCCCAATTTCATAGACTCAAGAAAATAATACACCAGATTTATTGTCCCAATGTCCTCAATGGAAGGCAACGGTACATCAGATGTCATGCTCCAATGCCAGATACCCAAGGCAAAGACAGGCTAGATAGAATGCCTCACTCTCATAGACCCAAGGCAATGACAGGCTAGATAGAATGCCTCACTCTCATAGACCCAAGGCAATGACAGGCTAGATAGAATGCATCACTGTCATAGACCCAAGGCAATGACAGGCTACATATAATGCATCACTGTCATAGACCCAAGGCAAAGACAGGCTAGATATAGTACATCACTGTCATAGACCCAAGGCAATGACAGGCTACATATAATGCATCACTGTCATAGACCCAAGGCAAAGACAGGCTAGATATAGTACATCACTGTCATAGACCCAAGGCAATAACAGGCTACATATAATGCATCACTGTCATAGACCCAAGGCAAAGACAGGCTAGATATAATGCCTCACTGTCATAGACCCAAGGCAATGACAGGCTAGATATAATGCCTCACTGTCATAGACCCAAGGCAATAATAGGCTAGATATAATGCCTCACTGTCATAGACCCAAAGCAATAACAGGCTAGATATAATACATCACTGTCATAGACCTAAGGCAATAACAGGCTAGATATAATGCCTCACTGTCATAGACCCAAGGCAATAACAGGCTAGATATAATACATCACTGTCATAGACCTAAGGCAATAACAGGCTAGATATAATGCCTCACTGTCATAGACCCAAGGCAATAACAGGCTAGATATAATGCCTCACTGTCATAGACCCAAGGCAATGACAGGCTACATATAATGCATCACTGTCATAGACCCAAGGCAATGACAGGCTAGATATAATGCCTCACTGTCATTGACCCAAGGCAAAGACAGGCTAGATATAATGCCTCACTGTCATAGACCCAAAGCAATGACAGGCTACATATAATGCATCACTGTCATTGACCCAAGGCAATGACAGGCTAGATATAATTCCTCACTGTCATAAACCCAAGTCAATGGTATACCAAATATAATATCCCAATATGACCGAATAACAACACATAAACTCTGTCTCAATATGATTTGAATTGACAGTAAAACTAAATAGAATCTATTCATACCGGTACCCATAGAATGAGTCTCTACCGCATACCGTGATATATGTATGGTGTAAAGCCACTGCAACCTCAGCCATGGACTTTACTGGAATAATTAGGTTTATGTGAACATATCCCTTGCAGTTAGTTGTCTTGTGATCCTGTCACACATAGAAGGCTTCTTGTCTCCTGGTAAATGTAGAACAGACAGAGACATATTTCATTTCCTCATCTCAGATATACTTTACACACTTATTTCATTGAGGACAAGGCTTGCAAACCAGACAACTCATTTAGTATAATGCAACTAGCGTCACCATGCATAATGTGCTGCGTACCGGAGTCCTTAATTTAAAAAAAAGTATTTTGACAGATGGAGATAGTACATAAATAAGGTGCAAATTTATGACAATGTTGTTTATTTATGAATATATAACTTCCATTATGGTTCGTACGTAAAGTAAAATATTCCTGTTCAAACAATATAGCTGGCAAATTGAAGTTGTGTGATTCGTTAAAGGTTTATCATTTCAGCCCTTATTTCAGTCTTTACTGTCCGTTTTGAGTTATTTTCCATTTGTGTTGCCTCCTGAGGACGCAATTTTGCCTCTTTCCAAGAGACCACTGCCATAAAGCGGACTTAAATCACAAGTTTTGCGACTATGAGACGAGATCTCGTGGGTTTCGGTCGGTCACCTGACGTGATCTCAATGCCGCGTTTCCTTACCCACTCATCAAGCCTCATTACGCCTTCATAAACACACTTCATTTGGAGGGAATACTTGCACCGCCAGGCAAGACTTCCACCAAATAACTCAAACCAGAGACATTTAATACTAAGGTTGAAAAATCTCTGCTCAAACCTGACTTCTCATAAAGATGTGATTTGGTGTGGCACCTCACTTCACCTGAGATGTAGAGACGCATTATGATATAGAATTCCATGCAGGCCATTTTACATGAAATGGACACAAAATTTAGTGTGGATAAATGGCGATGAAATAGAAAAGGATAAATTCTGTCTGTTATTTGTTTCATCTGAATTTCTTATATAAGACTGACAGCGTATTGCACATATGCTTTTCTTTTGTCTATTTCACAATTGTTATTCAAATCAGTTGACCCTGTTATATAACAAGCTTAAATAGGTAATCTTGTTGGGAGATTATCACGGGATTAACAAAGATATTGCAATGTCAAATCCATGCCATGTTATGATTTCATGGAAAGATTTTAACTTTAAATTTCATACAAGCCTTCCTTGTTTATTTTTTGTCAAATAGGTACTGTGAAGATTAATGAGGTCCGGAAACCAATGCAAAATAACGGACATACAGACATACTGACAGATAGTCTACAAATATATCAAATATAATAACTATTATAAAACAAGTTTCCTTTTTTTTTTACAAATTTCATAGAATATGCTATCGATAAAAAGTTTTTTTTCTTTATCAAAATGTCATCCAAAATCATTAATGAAACGATCCAAGATTATTAATGAACATGTTTAGTTCAATACAACATTTTAAAGAGTTACATCATGAAACTCTGTCCCACTGGTCTCATTGTTTGCATCTGGCTTTCCTTATGGCAAGATTGCTCACACGCAATATTACTTTAGATCCACATGACACAAACTTGGATTGCGCTGTTACTACCTCTTATGACAATTCACCAAAGCTGAACACATACCTGTAAACATCACTGGGTCCAGCATACAGCTTGTGAAAGCAACATTTTATTATTCCAAAATGTATTATTGAAAATTTGTAATTGGCACTTATTCCCAAATGTTTCAAGTGCAGACATATTGAGAAACTGTAGTCAAGCAGGTCATGTATGTTACGTGTTCGGCTCAGAACCGCTCAGAATTAAATGAAGTAGTCACTACTGTTTGTGTTAGTTACAGTACGGTGCTCACAAAAGGTCCTTGTACACTGAAGGATATCCTTTTCTTACTCTATATGGCAGAATTAGTGCCCATATAGTGTGTTACATGTCTGTCACCTCGTTTGTTTCACCATAATGAATGAGTATGTTGTGTATATTTACCTCTATTATATGCATGCAGAACTTCACGTGGTTGGCAGGGACACGTTTTACCATGTTATACTTTAATTACCTCACAAATCAAACAATATCTACAGAGAGGGTATCACATATTTAAATGTTTATAGAAACACGTTCCTTTGGTTTGTGATATAAACAAATTTAAGGTTTATTTTCGTATGGATAACTTCCACCATTTTGAGATCATATCTTTCAGTATGATGCAGTTTGTAGAATCACATATAACTGTGTTTTATCACTTTTTATCATCCTTAATTGGACTGCCTCGGTCCGCATTTCATTTGTATAAATTCTACTAAATTCTTTAGACTCACTATGCAATATTTAGGAAGGATCATGTCACGTGAGTGTGTCACATTTCAAGGTTTTGGAAGATCCTTTCTCTTATGATACACCACATTCAGTGTATTGATGGATCACATGCCAGGTAACCTGGGTGTGTTACATTCAATGTTTCAAGGACCATAACTTTAAGGGAGTGTCACATTCTGTCATTTTGACATATCATTGTTTTGCTGGATAACGTCCTGTTGGATGTGCCACATTTCAATGGTTATAGGATAACGTCCTCTTGGACGTGCCACATTTCAATGTTTTGCAGGATAACGTCTTGTTGGATGTGCCACATTTCAATGTTGGCAGGATAACGTCCTGTTGGATGTGCCACATTTCAATGTTGGCAGGATAACGTCCTGTTGGACGTGCCACATTTCAATGTTTTGCTGGATAACGTCCTGTTGGATGTGCCACATTTCAATGGTTATAGGGTAACGTCCTCTTGGACGTGCCACATTTCAATGTCTTTGGGATAACGTCCTGTTGGATGTGCCACACTTCAATGTTTGCAGGATAACGTTCTGTTGGACGTGCCACATTTCAATGTCTTTGGGATAACGTCCTGTTGGATGTGCCACATTTCAATGTTTGCAGGATAACGTTCTGTTGGATGTGCCACATTTCAATGTTTTGCAGGACAACGTCCTCTTGGATGTGCCACAATTCAATGGTTATAGGGTAACGTCCTGTTGGATGTGCCACATTTCAATGTTTTGCAGGATAACGTCCTGTTGGATGTGCCACATTTCAATGTTTTGTAGGGTAACGTCCTGTTGGATGTGCCACATTTCAATGGTTATAGGGTAACATCCTGTTGGATGTGCCACATTTCAATATTTTGCTGGAATACGTTCTGTTGAATGTGCCACATTTCAATGTTTTGCATGATAACGTCCTGTTGGATGTGCCACATTTCAGTGTTGGCAGGATAACGTCCTGTTGGATGTGCCACATTTCAATGTTTTGCAGGATAACGTCCTGTTGGATGTGCCATATTTCAATGTTTTGCAGGATAACGTCCTGTTGGATGTGCCACATTTCAATGTTTTGCTGGATAACGTCCTGTTGGATGTGCCACATTTCAATGGTTATAGGGTAACGCCCTCTTGGACGTGCCACATTTCAATGTTTTTGGGATAACATCCTGTTGGATGTGCCACACTTCAATGTTTGCAGGATAACGTTCTGTTGGATGTGCCACATTTCAATGTTTTGCAGGATAACGTCCTGTTGGATGTGCCAAATTTCAATGTTTTGCAGGATAACGTCCTGTTGGATGTGCCACATTTCAATGTTTTGCTGGATAACGTCCTGTTGGATGTGCCACATTTCAATGGTTATAGGGTAACGCCCTCTTGGACGAGCCACATTTCAATGTTTTTGGGATAACGTCCTGTTGGATGTGCCACACTTCAATGTTTGCAGGATAACGTTCTGTTGGATGTGCCACATTTCAATGTTTTGCAGGACAACGTCCTCTTGGATGTGCCACATTTCAATGGTTATAGGGTAACGTCCTGTTGGATGTGCCACATTTCAATGTTTTGCAGGATAACGTCCTGTTGGATGTGCCACATTTCAATGATTATAGGATAACATCCTGTTGGATGTGCCACATTTCAATATTTTGCTGGAATACGTTCTGTTGAATGTGCCACATTTCAATGTTTTGCAGGATAACGTCCTGTTGGATGTGCCACATTTCAGTGTTGGCAGGATAACGTTCTGTTGGATGTGCCAAATTTCAATGTTTTGCAGGATAACGTCCTGTTGGATCTGCCACGTTTCAACATTTTACAGGGTAACATTTATCAAGTGAGCCACATTTCAAAGTGTTAAGGATCAAGTCTTAAGGGGTGTGCCATATCTTAAGGGCCACCTATTTTGTGTATTTATTTTGGACCTGGGACAATCCAGCGACTTCAGACGTGGCGTGTTACACATGGAGAACAGCGCCCTCCTTGGCTTGTCACCTGATTACCTTATGTATTGAATCATCAGATCTCTGGGGAGGAAATCGATACTCCATCTGAGGTGACAGATTGAACCTTTTCCGCTTAATAAGGTCCTGAATCCTCCGCCCAATTTTCTGCATTAGGCGTCTAAAGCCCAACCGAAAACTCCTACTTGAGAATGAATACAGAAACACGTTTACAGAAAAATTCATATAGAAAATTATCTGAAAGAACTTCTGCCAGACAAAAAAGGACCTTGTTGGCACATAATCGTGCTCCAACATGGTTTTCACAAAGGCAAATGCCCTGACAACATGAGAGGGGATGTTACAAATAAGGAAGACGGTGGACACAATAAGCAACATCTGGGTGGCACGCATTTGGTAATTAGGCTTGGCTTTCTTACTGCTAAACTTCGCTCCATTGATATAACTCGTTCTTTTAGCACAAGAAAACTGATGGCTGGCCCTCTGGCTGTCGGACGTGAACTCCCACTTCCAGATCTGCACGGCCATGTCGTCCTTGTTGTTGTAGAAGGTGCAGACGAGATAGGCGATGCGCATGTTACAACCCAAGATGATGATGGTGGGGATGATGAGGGTGACAAATGTATCGATGTTGTTGATGACCCAGGCCGAGGCGGAGTACCCGGGCAGCGGGGCGCAGAGTGACTGGTGTGGGAGGTGGACCACGCCGGACATAAAGGGTGAAAACATATAGGCGCTGATGGCAAATATCGCCAGGCTGATCACAACGTTCTTGGCCGTCTTCGCCCGGCAGATGACGGGTTTATACCCGGGGAAGCAGACAAGGATGAAGCGCTCCACGGTGAAGGCGACAACGTACCACACCGAGAGGAAACTGGTAACATACGTGACATAAACCAGAGTCTGACACCAACCTTCCTGATTATAGATATCCATCCCCCACGACAACAGTACACACACCAGAAAAGCCGAATCCGAAACGGCCAGCGCCGCCAGGTAGATGTTACACGAGGTCCTCTTCAGGTGGGTGCATATGAACACGATGAAGCTGGTAGAGTTGCCAGCCAGACCGATGATGATCACTATAGGAAGCACATAGGTGTGTAGATGCTGGACGATCACCTGGAAGTGCATCATTTCTGAATTCATGGCCATCAAATCCGGCCGACTCATCTTGCTGGACTGGCCACCGCTCATATTGGTGAAATGTTCTGCTCCAAATGCGATTTGGTTTAAATCTCGTGAGAGAGAATTTGTCCCTGGAGTCGAAACCATTCTTTCTGTGTAATCTTATCAATATGTGTAAAATGTGTCATAAAAAACTCTTCCTCACAACACATACGATGCTGTATCTTTTTCAATTTGCTATAACTGGAATCCACTTATCTGAATAACGGAATCCATAAATTCATATTTTACCAATCATATTTATCTCTGTATGAATTGTTTGTTATTCTCACAGCAAATATATAATATCCCGATTTATCCTCTCTCCTTTATATAATACCTGTAGAGCGAGTCCATGACAGCGCCACCTGGTGATCGTGTGGCGGCCCACAAAGCTGGTAACATCTTGACGAAACGATCGGGAACGCAAGAATCACTGAGATATATTTCGCCTCTCATGAAGAGTTGTGGTCCGGTAAGTCAACTTTTCTACGGCGTGATTACGTGATTGTGTGCCGACATGTGGCTGTCACTGCAAGCAGTGGTAGGAACTACGGAAGTCAAGGCACACACAACGGCCGACAATCAGTGGAACTAGCGGCCACTGCGCTGCCGGATGCTAATCAATGTCCATAAAGTGCTGATATCTCGCAACGTCCCTATGGTGCTGATATCTCATACAAACCCCAGAAAGACACCTATGGTGGTTGGTTGTCCAATATTAAAAGACAATCCATGTTTCACTGTTTATTTATCGTATATTTAATTAACACATAAATATTATGAAAACAAATGTGAGAACCCATAGGGCGTTAGGTCTGGTTAGATTCATTATCAGTCCTTAACAAGCGTTATTTATGAACATTATTTCTCGATTAGCTGCATCATTATTACTCCCTGCTGTGGCGCATATTACAATAAACCATTAGGCGTGACGCAAGCTTAATTGCCAGCTAATTATTTTATTGAATTGAATAGCACAGCGATTGCCTTTACCTGATCTTTAGTTAAGAAGATATTCATGTTTATCTATGTTTAATACACACTGAAGCACCTGATAAATGTAATTAGATTTAATAGCACATGTCCCACAGATACTCGGCATATAATGCATTCCCTTTTACAAAGGTAGAGCAGTAGTAGTAGCCGAAGCAGAAGTAGTTGAAGCAGTAGTAGTAGTAGTAGTAGTAGTAGTAGTAGTAGTAGTAGTAGTAACATCAGCAGTAGCAGTAGTAGCGACAGCAGTGGTAGCAGCAGCAGTAGCAGTAGTAGTAGTAGTAGTAGTAGTAGCAGTAGTAGTGGAAGCAGTAGCAGTAGTAGCAGTAGCAGTAGTAGTAGAAGTAGTAGTAGTAGTAGTAGTAGTAGTAGCATTAGTAGTAGTAGTAGTAGTAGTAGTAGTAGGACTGCATTAGTAGTAGTAGTAGTAGTAGTAGTAGTAGTAGTAGTAGTAGAAGTAGTAGTAGTAGTAGTAGTAGTAGTAGTAGTAGTAGTAGTAGTAGTAGTAGTAGTAGTAGTAGTAGTAGTAGTAGTAGTTGTAGTATAAATAGAAGTAGCAGCAGTAGTAATAGTAGTATCAGCAACAGTAGTAGTAGCAGTAGTAGTAGCAGATGTATTAGTAGTCTGTAATTGAATGGTGGAACACCATATACAAAAGATTATTCACTAGAATGTATACAAAGTGCACGCCCCTGTGGTAAATTTGCTTATGATATTTGCAAAGAACTTGTCACACTTAATTGACCATAGGATTTATATAATATTCCATCGGAGACTATTCATTGTCATCATTTCCTCAACAGGATCACAGATTTTTCTGATTTTGGTACAAGTGCTCTGGGCAGAAATGTTTTGAAACCCCAAAAATAATGATTGGATGGTACAGAGGTTGTGTTTTCAACAGAAGAGAGAATTGACACTGCATTGATCCAACAGTTTCGGCAAGAGCTTTTCAGGCTCCCTATTCCACAAATGCAGTTATTGTGTTCACTGGATAGCATTGACCAAGCTGTGAAAGCATTAAAATATGGCGGCTGTTAGTTGGTTGAGATAGGCTTTAAAATAAGGACATATTTAGATATAATATATGCTAGTGTTTATTTTCTTTATTACTGATTTAACTCTAATTTTGTATGACCAAAAATCTGTATGGTGACCAATCCCTCTTTTGAGCTTGCTATGGATGTTGGAAGTTCCAATCCTCGATAGCCATGCATGGACACGAGAGTGGACAGGGAAGCCCAGCTTCAAAGCTCAGTCTGGATGCATTCGATAATGAACCCGAGACCGCTGTCCCAGGCTGTCGTCTCAAATGCCAACAAATCGTTTTATAGGCAGGAGAAAATTCAGGTGGTAATTTGTGATCTGAGCAACGTCAGAGGTCGTATCTATTTGCCTCCTGCTCCCACAATAAGCCCCATTCTCCACAGCCATATCACGTCCTTATGTGGATATTATTGCCATAGAACCAACACATAATACATGCACAAGGTTGGCTTAGCCAACTTACTCTGAAGTTAACCATCCATATTCAAATCATGTAGCTTTCATGTTGTAATTACATATTTTAAAAGGGAATTTTGATTTCTTCTGTTTCAACTCTAATTTACTCTGCATGGCGAGGTAGAGTCATATACTACCTCTGCCACAATAGGCATGACACTGTCTCAACCTATTCCGCAAGGTGGATTGCATAATCCACAGACAAGTGCGCAATTGGTGGGCTTTGCACATGTGCACTTGCAATGCCCGCCCAATTGGCTTATACTCGCACACACATCAGGTGCACTCACTTTCTGCCCAAACAAACGTGTGTGAAGTTTGTTACTTATTCACTTTTCACAGTTCATTATTCAGATTTTTTTCAAAATCGATAGATGAGGTTGTAAAAATTTCAGATTTGCAATAGTCTTTTCAAAATATCACTGAAATGTATTTTGTAGCACTTTACACTAATGAAAACCCTAAAAAATAAAACTATCAACACATTAAATGAAACTATCGGAAAAACCAGCACAGGTCAATTCAAAGGTCACCGAATCTTGCATGAGGGTTGAGGGGTGTCCAAAAATGCTAGCCATAAATATTTTCCCGGCACAATGGATAATTATAATATGGTGCCACATACAATTTTAAAATTATCATTATTAATCAAACTAAGCTTATAATATTAAAACAAAACAAAAAAAAATGTTTGCAGATCAATTCAAAGGTCACAAATATATGGACACCCCTTAACAGTCATACAAAATTTTGTGAACTTTGAATTTACCTGCGCTAGTTTTATCTAGCTTTGAATATTAGAATTTAAGAGTTTTTTACTACGATAATTTAAAAGTCTTATGTAGTGCCATCTTGTAACCGTTCATTTACTGATAGGTTTGAAAACAATATTGCAAATATAACATGTTGACAACCTCATCCATTTATTTTGAAAAAAATCTGAATAATGAACTGTGAAAAGTGAATAAGTGACAAACTTCACACACACATCCAAAAAACAATAACACCAGTTGACTGAGTTATACTTGCACATTTATTTGTTGGTGTAGTCACTTTCTTACCAAAACAAGGACACTGATTGGATGTGTTATTACATATGACAACATTTTTTGTGTTGATTGGCTTCTAAAAGAAGCTTGTTATGGGCGTGACCTCTCAGTGCTCACTGATTATGGTCAATTATTACAGAGCTAGGTATAAATCCTGGTTCTGCTATGGAGAGTACTCTAATTGGAACAGATCACCTTGTCTTCCAAGGGAGCAAAAGCATATTGCAAGATATGAAACGACAGAGGAAATTCTTTCTTTGATGCGTCTGTCTCACCTAATTTTCCTGTTATGGTCAATTAATTGTCAAAATGTTATTTACGATTCTGGAAAGGCCTCCTGGGAGAAATGACAGCCCAGCTGGATATCATCAAATGTAGACTTATGCCAGTCACATTTCCATTTTTCCCTAAAACACCCAAGTCGATTTTAGTTTTGAAGAAATTGTTGTTTGAATATCTTCAGAAATATTGCTGTTTTCAAAATGGGTTTTTCGACGTCATTTTCGTATATAATCAATGGGGTTGAAATATCCAGGAGAGTTTGTTCACTTGAATTTGTGTCCCTAACAGTACTATTCAGGGGCATATTTCGACAGCTAAAACACAGGAATGATTTAAACAGCTTTGAAATCATGAGAATGAAACAAATCTATAAGGCCACTTTTCATTGGGATCAATTGTTAGTGAAATTATATATGAGCCATATTTTATTAATATATCATAGTCTTATTGAGATGAGAGTCCTGATGTTAAGACATTAATAAATGTCATCTACCGCCACCACGCGGGTGAAATTGTAAGTAATTATCGGATACCTATTATACACAGCTCATGCTCCCCTCAGCTCGTGGGTGTGGTCTTTAAGGACTTAATATTTACCTCATACCATACATAATCATTAATTGGAGATTAATAACAACTCCTATGTTTGCAACTTGAGTTGTTGACCCATCAGAGAGCTCATTAGGGGGCAGCTAATTAGTGGAAACATTCAATCTCATAAGTTAGTAATTAGCTGCACTTGGAGGGAGTTTCCAAATTAAATAGGTCTGCCTGATTATATTAATATTAATATGTGGAGATACAAGTGGGTGGAAAGACTCTAGAAGGAGGAAAGTAGTATTGTAGACGTACTTTGATGTTAAACAATCATCTGTCTGTCTGTCCGCCCATCTGTCCATCTGTAGGTTTGTCAGCAAAACCAATTGGCATCCCGCTGAGATTACACTAGGAGCCAACCTTTATACTTTGGCAAGGGAGTTCCTGAAAGATGCTGAGCTACCTGTTTCCAATGTAGTTAAATGAGGGGGAAGTTTATTCCAGTCAGTCACAGTCCTCAGACAATACCTGTATTTATAGTAGTCACAGCTTGTCGCCAGTTCTATTTTGCGATGTCCATGATTTTTCCTTGCAGAAGCTGATTTCATTTTGATATGTTCTGGATGTTTCAAAGCTATTTCACCATTTATAACCTTGGACAATAAACCAGCCTCTGGGTCCTCCTTCTCCCTGCTCGTGAATCCCATTCTTCAGGATTTATGCTACAGTGTCTGTTTCTCTCTTCCAATTGCCAGACACAACTCTAGCAGCTCCTCTTTGCACTGCTTCTATATGGTCTTTTTCTCATACTTGGTGCTTCAAGCGTTCTTCACCTATGAGATATTCTCTTGCAGATCACCCCTCTGCCGAACTACTTTGGCAGATCACCCCTCTGCCGAACTACTTTTGCAGATCACCCCTCTGCCGAACTATTTACGCAGATCACCCATGTGCCGAACTACTTTTGCTGATCAAATCTGGTCAAGTGAGATCTTTTCACTTGAACCATATATTTGCTTTGAATATATTAGACATCAAGCCAAAACCTTTGCATGTTCTTGTCTTTTTCTCATACTTAATTACCACAGATGAAGCAAACCAGTCTAAACATTGTGAGAGGTATGGATCTATGTCGTTATGTGGCCTCACAATAGAGTGGCACTTTGCCCACCTCTAAATGGCGTCATTACATCAAATAATATATTTTGTAATGACGTCATTGAGCATGATGTCATTAAAAAGGGGTGTGGCATTGTTTATATATTTTGACACACACAACATAGATCCACACTTGCTGCAATGTTTGCCACACTGGTTTGGACGTAACAAAGGTTGGGCAGCAAACCAACACCTTTATCTCATACTCATCTGTAGTAGATAAGTATGAGATAAAAACAAGAACATGGATTCGTGCAATGTTCAGACTGACAGATCTCTCTCATTGGTTCAGGTGGAAGGATCTCACTCGTCCTTCAGACTCTTGTGATCTTTCCACCAGAACCAACCAGAGATTTGTCAGTCTGAACACTGCACTCACATGTTCTCGCCTTAATATTTTTCTTGAGGTAACTTGATACATATTCTAAGTGAGGATGCACAAGGATATTTTAGGCAGCGTCTTTGATATTCCCTGGGCAATTGTTGAAATTCCTTCTTTTTAACATGCTCATCCCATTTCACATCTGTTTGAAGATCAACTCCAAGGTAGGAGTGATGCTCAACATGTTGCAAGATGTGACCATTTCATGTGTGTGTTGTTGAATCAAGAGCTTGGCCTTTTTTCTTTCTGCTCAGGGTGTAGCATTGAAGTCCATTTCCCACTCATTGACCATTCCTCTTGCAGTTTATCATCATCACTTTAGTTTATCATGCATAATCATCACTTTCAACTATTCTATATAGTAGGCTGCCATCTGCGAAGAGCCTTATCTTTTAATATTATATATAGTTAATATAGTTAATATCATTAATATAGGGTAGAAATAGGATTGGCCAAAGATCTGTACCCAGAGACACTCCAGATTTGACATGAACAGGGTCATATTCTTTGCCATCAATAACTACCCTCTGTTGACGGTTTTTTATCATATAGTATGAAGTTTTTTATCTATGAGTCAATCTATGAGTCAAGAATCCACAATGCTCGAGCTTATGATTTAGTTACTCATGGCACACTGTGTCAAAGGCTTTTCTGAAGTCAACATTTTGCTCATCATTTCTAGCTTTGAGTATATCCTGTAAGGTTGTGATTAACTGTTTTTCACATCAGTGGCTTGTTCTGAAACTAAATTTACCAGGACACTGTAAAGTTCACAGTGATTTATCATATGTCTGACAAATGTATGCTGCAGAAACTGACCTGTAGTTAGCAGCACAGCTTTTGTCTCCTTTCTTAAAGACTGCAACTATGTTTGCCATGCCTTTAGAGCTTCTCTTTTGGCAAGTGACTCTTGAAATATTTTTGGAGGATTGAAGGTATTTAATGTGAACGTTCTTTCAGGATTTTTGTGGGTATTTGATTTATGCCTTTTTCTGTTAGCGTGGATACACCAACAGTATTCTTATACAGTATATAGTTCCAGAACCTTTTTTCCATTGATGATCTACTGAATTCATTGTCAGGTAGATCAAGTAACCCACAAACATATTCATTATGGAATTCGCTTAACTTATGTTTTATGTGTTTTACAAGGGTTCTGAACTTTCTACAGTCAGAATCGTTTTTAGTTTTTTGTTTCAGATTTGTTGTACAGTCTTTGTTTTCTTCTTATTTGTCTCTTGATTCCCATGCATGGTACATCCCATCTGCCAGATACTTTTGGAATAGGAATGTGATTATTTATGGACTCCATAAGCTTTGCTGTTAACTTATTGTTCAACTGGGAGACTAGAATCTTAATCTTAATCTTAAAAAAGGCACGTCTGTCTTGCTTAATTTCATCCATGTTGCCTTTTTTGTATTATAATACATTTCTTAGCTTTTTTGGTTAATGTGACTTTTGCATTTATTTCTGTTATCACGACATCGTGATCACCCATGCCTGGATGGACAGATACTTCATTTATCAGGCTTGGGTTTGTTGTACCGACCAGATCTAGCCTGTTTCCTTCCCTATTTGGGTGTGGGTTTACTTGTGTGAGGCAATGTTTGTTAAAGATGTATCAACCATTGCTGCATTCAGATCAATCCCATATGCAGGGCTTGGCTTGTAGGCCATTCTCCCATATGATATCTAGGTACATTGAAATCCCCTGTTAATAATGTATAAGAGGCATTTGTGCCAGACTGGGGAATCTTTCCAAGAGATGTGTTTATTTCAGCTATGTTAAGTTTTCTCCATACAAGTTCACAGTCAGTTTTTAGACTCTCCTCCTTAAGGTCTGGTAGCCACCTTTTATGGACACTGATCAATACCCCACCATCACCTTTGCATCTGTCTTCTCCCCCTAAGGCATAATCAGGTTGGATGCCACAGTCTGCAATAGTGTTGTCAATGTGGGATTCAGTTATGTATGATATATCAGGGTAATTAAGCTTGGTTATTAGTTCCTGTAGCTCCGATTGCTTTTTGGCTGAGTTTAGGCCTCTACAGTATACTGTCAAAACGTTAAGCTTTTGAATCTTTTGTATTTTGTATTCCCACCTTGCTTTGGGCTTGTGACATAGATTTTTACTCCACTTTGCTCTTCTGATCTTTCACTTATGACACTTTCATTACTTAGTGTTTCAAAGAGATTACTTGTTTCAAGTACATTTTCAAAGCAGAAATGTTAGGGAGGCAAAATTTACAGAACTCCCATGACAGCCAATCACATTAAATGTGTCACATTATCACAATGCATGGCTCTGTGATTCTAAGCAACTGGTCATTCACACACTCCACAGGGAAATTGAACAGACCCTGGATGATGGTGAACGTCACCACACAAAAGTAGCAGGGATATCAGGAAAACTAGCACATAGCTATTTCATCTTTCCTTCAGATATGTTTTATTCCAGTAGCAGAAATGTTGTTTATTGTATATGATACTGGCTTTGTGTATGGCAATGCCCAGTATTGGATTTCTTTGAATCCTTATTCATGGTAAATTTGGCACTTCCATATCTGTAAAAACTATTGCTAGAGTTTCCTGCATGGGGTATGCTTGTCACCAAGATAGGAGTCAGGCAGTTTAGGATCAATTTTGTAACAAAATCATGTTTCATGTACATATTGTATAGATATATGTAGTCCAGGTATCCCAGCAGCCGGTGATACCTACTGCAGGCCGGGGTGGTTTGTGTCTGTTTATGAGATAAGACATGGGTTGTTTTGGTGATTAGACAATCAAGGACTGAGGTAGGTTTTTGTCCAGGTTATTGGACAGATAACATCTAAGTGATTAGATGTGGGTTGACTAGGCAACCAGAGCGCAAGGTAAAAGTGAACACAAGACACCAATACAATGAGAATAAAATGCCAACACTCTTACATTTCTTTTTTGACTGTTTCTTTGTGGATTTTAGCGAAATGATGTAAATGTGAATATTTCATCCATATGGCATCTCCATCAAGGCTGAGCTTTGAGAATCTTCAACTATTCCTGCACGCCGAGGCGAGATCATTCCCGCAAGATATTGGTTAAAATTGCTTGATAGTGCCTTCAGCTATCGGTTACATGTGACCATATTTATCTTAATTGAAACATTACGTTTTAAGATATTCAAATCAACTATTTACAAACAAAGTATTATCTACTTAAGAATAGGGATGGCCCATTGGCAGAGTACAGGGGTAAAACTGGATATCTGAGCAGGATAAATGGCATGATGAAATGTGATGTTGTGGACGGATGTTGTCTGAGCGCACAGCAAGCCGGCCATATTACCGCCAATCAGCACTGACATAAAGGCCAGTTGTACCTTGAGAAAAAACACATATTAGACCTAGTGTGTCTTAGTATCGTTAGAGGACAAGAGGGGAGACTACATTGCATTTCAATAGAGGCCTGATTAGTATGCGAATCCTTACAAATTGAATAAACGATTCACTTTTGAAGTCATGCCTTTTTCTTAATTTGTGTGAAAATAATAATGATGAATATACATCTAAATGATTTTATACCTTGATTATATTTGTATTGCACGATGTACTTTGAATCTTGTTTTTGTGATATATGTATAACAGTAGGTCACCTGTTCGTGTGCCCTTTTTGACCAAACCTAATATTATGGATTTCCAGAGGGATGATGTGGATGAAAAATGTCTAATCATGTTGCATAACGACCTTATTGAAATAAAAAAGACCCAGTGTAATTGACATTAGCTTATTTTAACAATAAAATGTAAACTGATTGACACGATGTGCTCTATTTTCGCTCATGTACCATATGCTGTGTTCATCCTATACTTCAGACTGATTTCTTTTATTAGGAGCCTGTGGCAGATATAGTCGCTGCAATTTTTTATCATCTCGCCACGTCATCTGAGATACCGCTTAGATCTCGTGAGATTATAGGGCTCGGACTGAGCAGCCATAAATCAGCCCACGAAGCTACAATCCATTCCTCGTGATAATCACTGTGCTTAGGATCGATCTTAAAGGTACATGCACTCTCATCTGAATCTATGGTCCACCGGCCACACAATAACATATACGGGAAAACTAAATCTGTCCACTCTCATCAACAAGGTATCATATGTAGAAAAAATGCTCTGTATCTGTTAACAAGCATCAACGTAGTATCATGTGGGAAATAACATCTAAATCGGTCCATATTCACCTATTGTCAGTGTCATATTATGTGGGAAATAACATCTTAATCTGACCACTATCATCAATGTCATATTATGTGGGAAATAACATCTAAATCTGTCCGCTATCATCAATGTCATATAATGTTGGAATTAACATCTAAATCTGTCCACTATTATCAATGTAATAATATTATGTGAGAAATAACATCTAAATCTGTACACTATCACCAATGTCATATTATGTGGGAAATAACATCTAAATCTGTCCACTATTTTCAATGTCATATAATGTGGGAAATAACATCTAAATCTGTCCACTATTATCAATGTAATAATATTATGTGGGAAATAACATCTAAATCTGTCCACTATTATCAATGTAATAATATTATGTGAGAAATAACATCTAAATCTGTACACTATCACCAATGTCATATTATGTGGGAAATAACATCTAAATCTGTCCACTATTTTCAATGTCATATAATGTGGGAAATAACATCTAAATCTGTCCACTATTATCAATGTAATAATATTATGTGGGAAATAACATCTAAATCTGTCCACTATTATCAATGTAATAATATTATGTGGGAAATAAAATCTAAATCTGTCTATTATCACCAATGTCATATTATGTGGGAAATAACATCTAAATCTGTTCACTATTATCAGTGTAATATCATGTGGGGAATAACATCTAAATCTGACCACTATTATCAGTGTAATATTATGTGGAGAATAACATCTAAATCTGACCACTATCATCAGTGTAATATTAATATTATGTGGGAAATAACATCTAGATCTGTCGTATTATGTGGGAAATAACATCTAAATCTGTTCACTATTATCAGTGTAATATCATGTGGGGAATAACATCTAAATCTGTCCACTATTATCAGTGTCATATTATGTGGGAAATAACGTCTAAATCTGTCCACTATTTTCAATGTCATATTATGTGGGAAATAACATCTAAATCTGTCCACTATTATCAATGTAATAATATTATGTGGGAAATAACATCTAAATCTGTCCACTATTATCAATGTCATATTATGTGGGAAATAACATCTAAATCTGACCACTATCATCAATGTCATATTATGTGGGAAATAACATCTTAATCTGACCACTATCATCAATGTCATATTATGTGGGAAATAACATCTTAATCTGACCAATATCATCAATGTCATATTATGTGGGAAATAACATCTAAATCTGACCACTATCATCAGTGTCATATTATGTGGGAAATAACATCTAGATCTGTCCACTATTATCAGTGTGATATTATGTGGGGAATAACATCTAAATCTGACCACTATCATCAGTGTAATATTAATATTATGTGGGAAATAACATCTAGATCTGTCGTATTATGTGGGAAATAACATCTAGATCTGTCCACTATTATCAGTGTAATATTATGTGGGAAATAACATCTAGATCTGTCCACTATCATCAGTGTCATATTATGTGGGAAATAACATCTAAATCTGTCCACTATTATCAGTGTCATATTATGTGGGAAATAACATCTAAATCTGTCCACTATTATCAATGTCATATTATGTGGGAAATAACGTCTAAATCTGTCCACTATTATCAATGTCATATTATGTGGGAAATAACGTCTAAATTTGTCCACTTTCACCAATGTCATATTATGTGGGAAATAACATCTAAATCTGTCCACTATTATCAATGTCATATTATGTGGGAAATAACGTCTAAATCTGTCCACTATTATCAATGTCATATTATGTGGGAAATAACGTCTAAATTTGTCCACTTTCACCAATGTCATATTATGTGGGAAATAACATCTAAATCAATCCATTTTCACCTATTGTCAGTGTAATATCATGTGGAAAATAACATCTAAATCTGTTCAAACTACATTGGTATCACGTACATTTTTAGAAGGGCCAATACAAATCACTTTTTATTGTTAATTCAGTAGGCGCTCGTGGGCGTATTGGAGAGGTGAAGTGTGAGGCCAAAGACATTTTACAGCATTATGGCTATTATAGCAGTTCAGAGTATTATTATGACAGTTAACAACGACAGTTTACAGTATTATGGTGTCAAAATCTGTGTATATCAGAGTTTTATCAATTGGGTTTAATGTATGACCAACGGATCTTATACCCATGTCACACGAGGCCTGTGACCAGTACAGTTCTATACTGGTAATACATCCAGTTTTTCTTCACGAAGCGCTATCATGCAAAGTGAGGATTCCAAGAACGCATAGATGACCCAGAAGACATTCCAGGGTGATGCTAATGTCACCAAAATACAAAGCGAACACCTTGTCAGCTCAACGAGTCCTGGCTGCAACTAAATCTGAGCGTGATGGCACAGCAACTAAAACGGCCAATTAAATGTTCAGTTTAGTCAAAAAGTAAAAATTCAGGTTGAAATGTCAAAGAGTTCGTACAGTCTCATAAATATGTTCAATACTTTTCCTTTATTTATTATAAAAAACTAGACATGGCTGGACATGAAAGAGGGGTTTCAAAACAGAAGCTGGGATTGCAAGGTGTTTGCTTGCCCTGCACTTACGCTAAGCTGACGGTGCGTGCACTGCACTTACTCTACCTTAACAGTACTTGCACTGCACTTACTCTACACTGACGATGCTTGCCCTGCACCTACTCTACCCTGGCGATGCTTGCCCTGCACCTACTCTACCCTGGCGATGCTTAACCTGCACTTACTCTACCCTGGCGATGCTTGCACTGCACTTACTCTACCTTAACGGTGCTTATATATATATAATATCTTTATTCATACGTACATAAAATGCAGTATACATTGATTTGATAAAAACGATTGTGTGAGGAAAAACAAAAAATTTACAGTTATCTAAAAACATCAACTTCAAGCAGTGGTTACATATACTGCACTTACTCTATCTTAACGGTGCTTACACTGCACTTCCTCTACCTTAACGGTGCTTGCACTGCACTTACTCTACCTTAAAGGTGCTTGCCCTGCACTTACTCTACCTTAACGGTGCTTGCACTGCACTTACTCTACAATGACAGCACTTGCCCTGCACTTACTCTATGCTGACAGTGCTACACTGTACTAACTCTAGCGTAATGGTGCTTGCACTGCACTTATTCTACCTTGATGCACTTGCCCTTCACTTACTCTGTGCTGACGGTGCTTGCCCTGCACTTACTCTACGCTGACGCCGTTTGCTCTGCACTTAATCTTGCTCTGCACTTAATGTGCAAAAATTCCTCAATATTCATAAAAATCTGGATGTCGCCTGATTGGAGGCCACGACCGTGGCGCAGTTGGTTAAAGCACCAGATTATTAGCACTAGTTCCCCTGTGGTGATCCAAAGGTTGTGGGTTTGATCTCCATCGGTGCCAAGATTGAAATCATGATACAATTTCACACATGAGCTGAGGTCCATGCCTAAAGGGTTAACCCATTGTCCTTGTAAGTCTCTGACTGGGTGGATTGTTGTGTCAAGGACCTGCGACATGACAGTTCAATGAAGCAAAACTATATCTGCAATAAGGAGGTCTCATCATCAAATGACTGAAATAATGTTGTCAGTGATGTAAAACCCTGCAATGACAGAGGTAGCGAGTGAATACTACCTGTGCAATGCAGAGTAAGGCCTTTTGTGTAGAACTTGTTTTTTAACAGCTGACAGTGCTTGTTTTATTTTTATCACCAAAATTGGTGAAATTTGGTGAAGAACAATGGTATGATGTCATACCACTTGACGATGCTGCAACTACAATTCTGCACCATTCAGAGTTCTCCCACCCCTGAACATGTAGCATGAGTGAAGTCCATGTTTGTGCTCAGATGTGGATAATAAATCATTTTGAGTCAGCAATCTTGCCATGAGCAAAGTTAAATGGATATAATCTGTGATCTGCGAGAAACAAGCTTCCAGATATATCGCTCATGGCATTACACTGGACATATTCCTTATTCATTTTACATCACTTCAATTTCAGCCTTGCATGGAATAAATTATGTTTTATCAACTGCAAATAAAATCTCCAAAATGTACTTTTGTTTGTTTGTTGTTTTACATCACTTTCAATATTATTTCAGTCATTTCGTGAAGAGACCTACTTGCAGCAGATGCCTCATTGTGTTGTCATGTTGCAGATCTTTGACATGACAACCCACCCGGTCACAGATTTACAAGGACAACGGGTTAACCCTTTATGCAGGGACCTCAGCTCGTGTGTGAAATTGTATCATGAATTCAATCTCGGCATGGCTGGGGATCGAACCCACAACCTTTGTTACACCACAGAGGAAGTGGTGCTAATAAGCTGGCGCTCTAGCCAACTGCACCACGACATGCATTTTTACAGAAGTATGGGGTATGCTTAAGAGGCTCTGCCTGTAAAAATCTGCAAAATGTGGCGAGGGGTGTTCTCGCAGATCAAGACATTTTTCTCCCAAGGCCAACTAGATCCAGAAGTCTCACTATTATTGCAATATACAGCAACACCTATATTACCAACATCAACAATAAAATTCGCGGGATATATTTAGGTCAGATAAAACTGATGATGTGTGAATAACATTTAAACTAATGATTAGTGACAAATAGGAGGTTTGAGGTTGTCAGATTAGAGAATGATTATGAGGTGGGAATAATAGTTTTCTCAGAATTACTCAAATTCAAATACAGATAACTTTGTGTGTACCAGAAACTGTAAGCCTGAAATTGTTTTTGAAAAAGTTATGTTAATGTTTTGAATTAGGGCTTAAATCTTGAGAAATTATGAATTCAAAAGTGTAGTATTAATGGATCAAACTTTAAGATAATTTTTGTCAGATAGTACATAAAGGTTTACTCTCTGAGGCTGCTTTCACAGCCATTAAGAATTGTATAATATAATAATTAAAGCATTCATGAAATCACAGAGGTCACAGGCCATTTTACAGAGGTTTGGGTTATTTTTAAGGTTTGGGGTAATTTTAGATGATATGTGGCCATAAAACTGTGATGCAAGCAAGCTATCTCACTAAAATAATCCAAAATACACTGACCATGATTATTGTGTTCTGCTGAAAGTGCCAAGTACTGGCTGTACTCTTTCCGGTCACATGTCACTGGAAATATGTGGTCGTTGTTTGGAGTTTCCCTGTTTTATATTTATGTTAACCAATCAGAACAATCCCCCCCAAAAAAATAGTGACATTATTCGCCCACTACACAAACCCATTGCAACAAGAGGTCCTTGATAGTCCTAATATAGATATTTGGACTAGCATAGTCTACAGTGGCTTGTACCGGTCTCTATTCCTCCTTGAAGATTGAGATGAAATCCAGTTTGGACAGTTCACAATATTACTGAACATTGCACTCACATGTTCTTGCCTTAATAGGTTATAATGACACTTTATATCATTATTGTAATGATGACAGTTTACAGTATAATAGGTTATAATGACAGTTTATATCATTATTGTAATGATGAGAGTTTACAGTATCATAGGTTATAATGACAGTTTATATCATTATTGTAATGATGACAGTTTACAGTATTATAGGTTATAATGACAGTTTATATCAATATAGTAATGATGACAGTTTACAGTATTATAGGTTATAATGACAGTTTACAGTATTATAAGTTATAATGACAGTTTATTTCATTATAGTAATGATGACAGTTTACAGTATTATAGGTTATAATGACAGTTTACAGTATTATAGGTTATAATGACAGTTTATATCATTATGGCCATTAAGACAGTTTACTGCAGAATGACCGATGCCAAAGATGGTTCATATGGTAAAAACAAGGAAATTACATTATATTATTCGCGGATAAGCACAATAGTCCTCACACGAGTCCGGGTTAAGTCGTTCTCATCTATAATACATGTGTTTATATACTTCGGCGATTTGATGAGTCGTAAAATGGAACCTCGGGCTTTGATTCTTTGCATTATTTATCGCCTTAATATACTCTGACACGTGGTGATTTAGGATTAGTACCTCCTGGGAGCCAGAATATTACGGAAGTCACTGGCAAGGTCGGTTGTTAGACAAATAATGACTGTAGATCACAAGATTGGGACTCATTATTCACTGGTCAATGCTCACTGAATCGATAGCTGATCTACTTGCAATGAACTATGAAGCAAGAATTTGAGAATTGCTAACATTTACATTTTATAATGGACTTTATTAGACGATCCGTTATCAATAAGGCCTTATCTTATCAGAATATCCGTTATCAATAAGGCCTTATCTGATCAGAATATCCGTTATCAATAAGGCCTTATCTTATCAGACTATCCGTTATCAATAAGGCCTTATCTTATCAGAATATCCGTTATCAATAAGGCCTTATCTTATCAGAATATCCGTTACAGATATTTTTTAAAAACATTAATTTTATCACATATTGATGTAGCATGTTCACATAGCTTCAGTAATATAGAAAATGCTAAAATGAAGACATCTCCATTAATATACACGAATATTGGATGTAGCAGAAGAAGGGAAAATACAATAATTCACAGAAATAACATAAATTGTTTTCTAATTTTTTGTCCAATAAGAGCTGTGATAAATAACAAGAAGAGCTGTGTTACTGTATCAATTTCATTAATTTCTCATTAAAGACCCGTTAATTACGCGCCACATATCCATGACAACGGGAGCTTAGATACGGAAGACCACAATAATAGGGATTTGGCAGGATATTAACCAATGGAATGTGGCGATGCTCTATATCGCTTATTATTACACCCTCGCTCAAGAAGGGGGCCCTCACAATATCTACCGTATTCACGTCTACTGCATTCACGTTTTCTGTATTAACGTCAACTGCATTCAAATCTTCTGTATTCACGTCTACTGCATTCACGTCTACTGCATTCACGTCTACAGATTCACGTTTGCTGCATTCACGTATACTGCATTCACGTATATTGCATTCACGTCTACTGCATTCACGTTTTCTGTATTCACGTCTTCTGTATTCACGTATACTGCATTCACGTCTACTGCATTCACATCTACCGTATTCACATCTACTGCATTCACGTCTACTGCATTCACGTCTACTGTATTCACGTATACTGCATTCACGTCTACTGCATTCACCTCTACTGCATTCACGTCTTCCGTATTCACGTCTACTGCATTCACGTTTACTGTATTCAAGTCTACTGGATTCACGTTTGCTGCATTCGCGATTACTGTATTCACATGTATTATATTCACGAGTACTCTCTTCTTTAAATGTAGTCCAGGGTCCCTTGTTGAAATGAAAAACAACTAATTCAAAAATGTTACTCAATTTGAATTAAGAAGTATGGCCAAAGTGTTAGTGCCAACCAATAATCCAGCCTTGATCGTCCTCATGGGAGACAGACATTCTGCTGTGATTAAGGCATGTCCCACCCTTTCGAGATAAGGATGGAAGATTATCCAAGGTCTTGCTTGATATCGGCATGAGGAGAAGATAATGCAAAAGAAAAAAAAACAAGTCAACTTCTGAAAATAAATATATTTGGCCTTGTGGCGGACTATCTGAATTTTACACCCTAAATTGTGCCGAGGTCTTATGGGGTTTTATGCCATTTTCAATATTATTTAAACTATATCATGGTTGGACCTACTTAAAGCAGATAAAGTGCTACCTCACCGAATTGTCATGCCGCAGGTCCTTGGCATGATAACCCAGTCACAGATAAACAAGAACAACGGGTTAACCCTTCAAGCACGGGTCTCAGCTTACATGAAAAATTGTATCATGAATTCAATGGCACCTGAAGTGGTGCTGATTGCCCAGTTAGATTGGGTGAAGTCAATCTTATCAATTTTATTTTTTCATGTCACTTAAGTATGTGATAAATAATGAAAATGAATTATAATCGCTGATGAAAAACATATTTATATCATCTAATATCTCTCTATTGCGTTTGAAATCGTGGGATACAATACAAGAGAACATGATAAAATTGTTGTTTTGAAGGCAAATAATTTGGGCACCAGGTGACAGCACCACTTACAATCAGATCCCCACTCGCATTGGATAGTATTTTAATTTCTCGAATAAAGATATACCTTTTCATGGAGCAACCTTTTGGAATTTTGAAATAAGTTTATCAAGTTAGTGAAAATATGATCACTTTACTTTTGATAGATTTGTAAATAATTAAGATAAAGTACATTAAACAGTGTGTTGCATTTTGAGACACGGAAGAGCTTGAACAATTTGGAATGTAATTTCATTTGTAAATCCACTTTTAAGAATCCTGTGATACAAGTTAAAATTACATACTGGCTCAATCAATTCCTGGTCTCCAATTCCTGGCCCTGCCGACCAGCTGAAAAGGTCCTCTCATGAACGCAGGACCTCATCCATTCCTGGTACCAGGCTGCCCTGAAGACCAGCTTAAAAGGTCCTCTCGTGAACGCAGGACCTCATCCATTCCTGGTACCAGGCTGCCCTGAAGACCAGCTGAAAAGGTCCTCTTATGAACGCAGGACCTCATCCATTCCTGGTACCAGGCTGCCCTGAAGACCAGCTGAAAAGGTCCTCTCATGAACGCAGGACCTCATCCATTCCTGGTACCAGGCTACCCTGAAGACCAGCTGAAAAGGTCCTCTCATGAACGCAGGACCTCATCCATTCCTGGTACCAGGCTGCCCTGCCGATCAACAATGAAGGGCCTCTTATATACCTATTAACCTTTTTGACTGACCGACATAACTGAAAAATCTCAAAATATTTTACCTTTCAAACCTAGAACATAAGAACTGATTCAATCTGTTTCCTTAGAATACTCTTTTACTCACATTGTGGCAGTCTCCTACCCATCGAAATATACAGTTTTAAATTAATTCAAATAATTTTTATGTATTCTTTCCTGAGTGACCACCGTCCATTTAGATATTATTGTTTATATCACACCTTGTTTTTCATATCTGCAATATATCTGTATAAAGATGGTCAGATGTTCGACATTGTGAATATACTAACGGCATGCATTCACAACGTTGACTTGGCTGTTGATGTCACATATCTCAGTGATAAAAAAATCATTTAATGCAAAGAAAGTCTATACACATTGAAAGTCTGGTATCCAGGTAAAAATCAATTTTATCACCGTCCATTTAGATATTAATGTATCCTTGTCTGTAACATTCACCAACACATCTGTGGTATCCAGGTAAAAATCAATTTTGGAGTTATCACCGTCCATTTAGATATTAATGTAGTCTGTAACATTCACTCTGTGCTGAATGTGCTTTAAAGTTTACAACAGTTACTGTAACCTAAGCCAATTTTAGCTCAGAATCAAAATAGATAGAAGTCACTAGTCATATTAAGCAGAGTAATGGTTATCATTAGTCATATTGAGCAGTGTAATGGTTATCATTAGTCGTATTTAGCAGTGTAATGGTTATCATTAGTCGTATTGAGCAGTGTAATGGTTATCATTAGTCTTATTGAGCAGTGTAATGGTTATCATTAGTCGTATTGAGCAGTGTAATGGTTATCATTTGTCGTATTGAGCAGTGTAATGGTTATCATTAGTCGTATTGAGCAGTGTAATGGTTATCATTAGTCTTATTGAGCAGTGTAATGGTTATCATTAGTCGTATTGAGCAGTGTAATGGTTATCATTAGTCGTATTGAGCAGTGTAATGGTTATCATTAGTCGTATTGAGCAGTGTAATGGTTATCATTAGTCTTATTGAACAGTGTAATGGTTATCATTAGTCGTATTGAGCAGTGTAATGGTTATCATTAGTCGTATTGAGCAGTGTAATGGTCACCATTAGTCGTATTGAGCAGTGTAATGGTTATCATTAGTCGTATTGAGCAGTGTAATGGTTATCATTAGTCATATTGAGCAGTGTAATGGTTATCATTAGTCATATTGAGCAGTGTAATGGTTATCATTAGTCATATTGAGCAGTGTAATGGTTATCATTAGTCTTATTGAGCAGTGTCATGGTTATTATTAGTCGTAATGAGCAGTGTAATGGTTGTCATTAGTCGTATTGAGCAGTGGTCTGGGGTATGGAAATGTGTTTTATAGTCTGAATTCAGCAATACCAAAATTCAGAAGATTTCTAGATTTACAACAAATATGCGTAGAGTTCACAGACTTTGGATGAGGAACTTGAGCTTGGTGAGGAGACAGAGAGCCTGATGGTCTGGAGCTGGGAGGTGCAGGTGCAGCTGAACAGGCAGCGCCCTCCATCTGAATCACCATACAAACTGCATCCTTGGTACCTGCCACGAAACTGGGTGCGATTGGTTGCAAGGCTTTGATCCAATTTCTTTGACACAATAATGTTATTGCATTCAAGATCCTCTCCCTGTATTTCCAGGATGGCTGTCCGTTTGAGGCCTGGCCAGTCGGGAGCTTGGATGTACACAACAAGATGATTTAGGGTTGTTTGGCCCGATAATACGTACAAACATGTGCCAATGTCCCCATCAGACAAAGTTACATTATTCTCTGCCCCAGATCTCTTTACTTGCATATATGATGCATCTGAAACATGTGACAATGTTGCTGTGATATATTCTGAATAAAGTACTACCAAATAGTATTGAGTTATATTACTAGTATAGAGTTATAATGAATGATTGAATGAATGAATGGTTGCTTAGAGGCACATCAACCACTAAGGTTATTTAGTGCCTAAAATTGGTTAAAACATAAAATTTAATGTTTATAAAATCAATGTGTAAATAAATTTGTGTAAATAAATTCAATTTAAAAGACTTTAAATACCATCTGATGTATCGCGGTTCTTGATAAATAGGCCAATGACCTAAGTAAACAAGAGCTCCACACTTAAAATTGGTTATAAAGTCCTATTTGGATTAAAAACAATACTATCACAGAAGTATCTACAGTATAAAATAACGAATGTAAATCTTGCACATTAAAATATTGAGTCCTAATTATATCAAAATCGATACATTCAATTAAAACATGTTTGATAGTCAAAGCCCTTTGACATCCAATACACTGAGGCTGATCTTCGCCTTTAAGAAGATAGCAGTGTGTCAAATGACTATGTCCAATTCTTATACGTGATAAAACAGACTCTTCTCTTCGGTTAATTCTAATAGCACCTTTGGTTTTACCTAAAACAGGCTTAATTTCGTGTAGTTTATTAAAAATAGCTATGTTCCAGCGCAATTGTCATTTAGAACGTAAAAAAACAGTAATATATTTCTTAAACTCTGTATAAGGTAAAAGCATATTTATTGGGCGCTTATCCAATGCTGCTTTGGCAGCTTGGTCAGCAGCCTCATTTCCAAGGATTCCAATATGACTGGGAATCCAATAAAAACGAATTTCTTTATTTTCCTCAGTAAAGAGTCTATGATGGCACTCAAGGATTTTGTAAATAAAAGAATTTTTCCAATCCTTTGCTTTCAATGCTTGTAAACAAGAAAAAGAATCAGAAAAAATTAAAAATGTCCGATGTGGAGAAGTCTCCACATGATCTTAAGCCAGGTACAAAGCATGAAGTTCTGCAGAATAAATAGACGATTTATTTGGCAGACATTTTGAATAAATATGATTGCCCTTAACAGCAGCTGCAGCAGCCTTGTCATCATCAAATGATCCATCAGTGTATATACACTGATATCCAATGAAAATAGATTTTATTTCTTTGTATCTATTTATATAAAGGGATGGATCGGTTGAGTATTTCTTTAATTCTGACATGGCTACATTAATATTTAAAGTTCCGTAGGTCCATGGAGGTGTTTCTGGATATTGAAATTTAGCTATTTGATTTGGATTTAAATTTAAAGATTGTAAAGATTCTTTGATGTGAATGCCAAAAGTTGGTATTGTATTAGGTTTACTATCAAAAAGGTCAACATAATTTGGATTAAATATAGTATCATGGGCAGGATTGTCTGGACAAGCTGCAATTTTTGCAGCATACTGAAGGGCAAGCTTTTCTCTTCTTAAATCAAGAGGCAGCTCATCTGCCTCAACTGCCAAGCTATCTGCAGGTGATGTACGAAATGCACCAAGGCAAAGTCGTAAACCTTGATTTTGTATAGGATCAAGCATTTTAATATAAGATGGACGTGCTGATCCATATACCATACACCCATAATCAAGCTTAGAACGTACCAATGCTCTATACAATTTTAATAAAATATTACGGTCCCCTCTCCAATCGGTATTGGCAAGAACCCGTAATAAATCTAATGCCTTCTGGCATTTCTTCTTAACGTATTTAATGTGGGGAATACAAGATAATTTTTTGTCAAAAATAAGTCCAAGAAACTTGGTTATTTCGACAACAGGTATCCAAGTTTGGCCTAAATAAAGATCAGGATCTGGGTGAACTTTCCATTTTTTACAAAAGTGCATAAACATAGTTTTCTTTAAAGAAAACTTAAATCTGTTATGATCAGCCCATTCCTGTATTCTTTTAAGATGTTGTTGGAGCTGCCTTTCTATAGTATGCATGCTTGTGGACCTGTAACATAAGTTAAAATCATCAACAAATAATGAACAATCTGTTCCAGGTCTCACACAATTTACAATACTGTTGGTTTTTATTATAAATAGGGTTACAGATAATATACTACCCTGTGGAACACCCATTTCCTGATCAAATGCATCAGAAAGTGATGAACCAACTCGGACCCTGAATTGTCTATTTGACAAGAAAGTTTGAATAAAAAGGGGTAAACGACCCCTTAATCCCATATCATATAAATCACTCATTATCCCATATTTCCATGTTGTGTCGTATGCCTTCTCTAAATCAAAGAAAATACTAACCACATGCTCACCTTTTATAAAACCCTCTCTTATAAATGTCTCTAAACGTACCAGGTGGTCAATGGTACTTTGAGTTTTTTCTAAAGCCACTCTGTGCAACAAAAATATAAGCTGCAGTTTCTAAAATCCAAACTAAACGCTCATTAATCATTCGCTCCATTGTTTTACAGATACAACTGGTTAAAGCAATGGGGCGATAATTATTTGAATCTGAAGAGTCTTTGCCAGGCTTAGGAATGGGAATAATAGTGGCTTCACTCCATGAAGGAGAAAAATCACCACTTTCCCAAATGGTATTAAAAATATCTAAAAGATGCCCAGAGATTGGTCAGGGAGGTGTTTAAGGATTTGGTAGTGAATTTGATCAGGCCCAGGAGCGATATCATGAGATTTATCCAAAGCAAGTTTCAAATCTTCTATTGTAAATGATTTATTATATTGTTCCAAGTTATGAGATATAAAATTTAGTTGGTTTCTTTCTTTTCTATTTTTTATTTGTTGAAATTTTGCAGAATAATTATTGGATGAGGAATTCTTGGAAATTGTTTGACCTATTGTGTTACCTATTTCAGTGGGATTTGTAATTAATTGGCCATTATGAGTTAGATGTTTGATCCTTGCTCCACCTCCCTTCCCCGTAATTTTACGCACCCTATCCCAGCATTTTTTAATCGGTGTATGCGTATTTAATTTGGAAACATAATCCTTCCAACAGTTTCTTTTGCTTATTTTAATAATATAACGGGCTTTAGCTCTTTTTACTCGAAATTGGTGCAAATTATATTGAGTTGGCTGTCGATTAAATTTTTTCAGAGCTTTTTTGCGCTCCTTGACAGCTTTTTTGCACTCATCATTAAAGTAGGGTTTTTCTTTAATTTTAGAATTTGGCTTTGATTTGGGAATACACCCATCAGCAATATCATACAATGTATCTGTAAAAACTTGGAGAGGATCATCTACATTGTTAAAAAGTTCTGAAGTTATTGTATTGAAACAGGATGTTTGAAATTTTGCCAAATCGGCTTTATGAAATTTCCACTTGGGGATTCTTTCATCTGGTGGAGGAAAATGATTATTTAAAATAATGGGGTTATGATCACTACCCCATTGATCTTCCTCTACTTCCCAGGAATAGTCTAAAAATAAATTTGGAGTGCACATGGAGAGATCTATTGATATTAAAGAGCCTGTAGCAGAATGTAAATATGTCGGAGAATCATCATTCCAAAGGCACAAACTATTATTATTTAAAAAATCTTCTATTATATGTCCTTTGGCATCAGTATTATTTCTGCCACCCCAAAGATAGTTGTGAGCATTAAAGTCACCAACTAACATATATGGCTGTGGCAGCTGGGTTATCAAATTATTTAAATCTGTAATATTAACTGGCTCACTAGGTGGTAAATATATTGAACATATAGTTAATGTATTGTGCAGGGTAACCCTAACAGCAGAAGCTTGTAAATTAGATTGAATAAAATGCAAGTAATTCTACCTTGCAAATAGAATGCAATCTGTTACAATTAATGGAAGTTTCTCCAAAATGCAGAATTTAAAGTATGGTGTCCCTCAAGGATCGGTCCTGGGACCTATTCTCTTTATGATCTATATGTCTCCAATTGCTGAAATTATGAACTCTTTTGGTCTAAGTTATCATGTTTATGCTGATGATACTCAATTATACATGTCTTTTAATCCTAATAACACTGATGATATTAAATTTAAGTATGAAAACATTAATAGTTGTATTAACCTTATTTGGAAATTTCTTTGCGACAATAAAATGAAATTAAATGAAAACAAAACAGAACTTCTCATAACTAAGAAAACTAGGATGAATAATAAAATTCTTAATAGCTTCCCTAATTATGTTAAAGTTGGTGACTCCAATATTAAAAATTCAAATAAAGTTAAAGACCTTGGAGTATTCTTTGACGAAAACATGACATTGAAAAATCATATTAGTCAGATCTGCAAAAAAGGTTATATTCACCTCAGAAATATTTCCTCTATCAGGAATTGCTTAGATGAAAAAACTGCTTATATGCTTATGCATGCCTTCATTACCTCTAATCTCGACTACTGTAACTCTTTGTTAATTGGCATCCCATCTTATGAAATCATGAGGTTGCAAAAATTGCAAAATACTGCAGCGCATATAGTCTCACGCGTAAAGAAATTTGATCATATTACACCTGTTCTTAGGAAATTACATTGGCTTCCTGTTAAAGCTAGAATCGAATTCAAAATACTTTTATTAACTTGGAAATCTATAAATGATTTGGCTCCTGATTATCTCAAGAATCTTCTAGTGACTAGAAGTAACACTAGAAATTTAAGATCCAACTCTGACTATGAACTTATTATCCATGATAGTTCAACTAAGAGTTATGGGGATAGAACTTTCAATATGCAGCCACTAATCTCTGGAATAGTCTTCCATTAGACATTAGAAAAATAGAAAATATTAGTTCATTCAAAACATCTTTAAAAACATTTTTATTCAAAAAATACTATGATAACACAGAAAATCTTATTGATGACTTTGGCTAGTTGTCCTTTTACCATTTACTTTTATTTTTTTCTCTATTTATCTATTTATTAGCGCTACAAGCAAGGCTACTTGTAGTATGCGCTATACAAATACTTATTATTATTATTATTATTATTATTAGTATTTAATGTTACTTTACTTTGGGGGATACAGGATTTAACAAAAATAGAAACTCTGCCATGTGCTCGGTCCATAATATCAACCGACTTTATTATAAATCACATATCCCTTAAATGTTGTGGAATTATCTTTGAATTTAGTTTCTTGTAAACAAATTACCTATGCATTATATTTTTGGGCTAATAACTCCAGTTCTGGCCTGTTTGCATCAAATCCTCTACAATTCCATTGTATGATATTGCTGATAGCCATTTTAAGAATAATGAGAAAAAATATATGATTTAGCATAATCACTTGTTAAGTTTACGATTATGCTTGGAGTGCACAGGAGTAAAATTCACATCCGGAGGATCACCTGTGTCCATCCTTTCCAAGGATTTAGTTCTATTTATCTTACTTTTTACTTGATCTTTGATTTCTTTTTTGTCTGATTTATGTATTGGTCTTTTACTATTGATACTTTTATTATTGGATGATGTTGAGGGAGTTTGTGAAGAGGGTTTAGTGTATGTTGCTGTTGGTTGAGTTATTACTGGGATAGTGGATGTCGTGGTCTGAGTAGATGTAGCTGAAGATTTTGAGGTTTTTGTGAAAAAGGAATAATTTTTGTCATCGATTGGCCATGTAATTTCGGTTTGAATTGCTAATGATTTTGTTTCTTTAGTTTTTACAGAGCTGGCATAAGATGCCTTTGTTGTGTTCAAACTTTCTACTCGCTTCCGTGCCTCTGGAAAAGGTATGTTTTCAGTGTGTCATATTCGCTGAATTTCCTTCTCTTTTAAAAAGGAAGGACAATTCCATGAATACGATGGATGATTGCCTTGGCAATTGACACATTTTATAATATTTGAAGAACAATCATCTCCACTGTGCTGAGCGGTACATTTTGGACATGTTACATTACCTTTACATCGATCAGATCCATGTCCATACCTCTGACACTTGAAGCAGCGCAGAGGGTTTGGAATAAATACATCAACTCTAACGTTCGAATATCCAACTTTAATAGATGTTGGAAGCTGCGCTGCTTCAAATGTCAGAATAAACGTATTGATAGGAATTTTGACACTGTCCTTTTTTATAAATATCCGCTTGCATTGAACAACATCCTGGTCTTTGAGCTCATCCACTATCTCCTCCTCAGAAACTCCCACTTAATCTGGGCATCTGATTACTCCTTTTTTATTGTTGAGAGTTTTGTGAGCTGTTATAATAACAGGAACTGTGGCCAACATTCGGCATCTTAATAGATTGTCCGCATGGCTTTTCCGCTCAACCTCAATCAATAATTTATTTCCCATCTTTTTAACAGTTTTTGGTACCCCGGCAATGCCTTGTATCCCCTTTGCAATTGCAAAGGGGGACATTTTTGCCAGGGTATGTTCAGCATCAGAACTTTCCGCAATTAAAAATCTAGGCCATTTTTCTATTTTGTTTGAATCATCGTCGCTGTCTATGTCATTCCTTGGTCGTTTTTGTTTGTTTTGCGCCATGTGTGTTATTTTAAATTTCATCAGTTAGGTCCCCTACCCACCACGGAGCCCAACAAGGGGATGCCTTTCTGGGCCTGACGCCATGAGGATACCCAACATGACATACTCTTAGAATAAAAACTCCACCCTTTCAGATTTTATTTATATCCCTCGATTGACCCAATCAGCAGTAATCTCCTTTCAGAAAATATTAATCAAAAATTTATTAATTGTTACTAAATTTCAAACATTAAAATTGTCATTAATAAAAATCAAATAGCCAGAATATATTAAAGGAAATATACCACAAGCCGGTTAAATCAGATCCAGGCCTAATCTGATCTGCCTGTCTGGTGAACATTTGGATCCAAGACAGGCGTGTTGCAACTGGACCGGTATTACTGCCAAACCAGCCCAGTGCTCAGCACGTCAGGATTCCATATCCTCCCTGACACAGGTCGCATCCCATGGCAAACAGGACACCCCTTTAGTCGCCTTTTAAAACATGCTGGGGGGCAGTGGGGCTATTCTTTAATCCCCGCACCCACAGGGGATAGTATAGAGTTATATCCATCTTACTAATAATGACATTTGCTACCAATGATACTGAATGCTCAATCTCCAAAATAAAGCTGAAATTTGTGCAAAACAAATTAGTAAGAAGTCAGACTTGCACTTTTCTTAATATCAAACATTTGGCATAATTTCAGGGATTCAGCATAAAATTTAGCACATTTTCACTGACATGAGCTTTTTTCTAAATATCATGCCAAAGTGACACTTAAATGATGGAAATAATGATAATGTCCAATAAAGGACACCACCAATGATATAAGTGTCCCCAAAAGGACACTGCTTTCTTCTGATTAAAAAAATATCAAACTTATCAAACAACCAGAACAAATCTTGTTTTTTTCCCAAATTTCCTAATAATGTCTGCAGGAGTTCATTGATGATATTGCCATCATAACTGCCTTTTGTTGGCAAATCCCTGGTGACTTAAACCCATTCCACAGTGAAATAGTAATATTTGTTGCTGATATTTAATGGCAGCTCCATGAGAAAATCAAAATTTCTCAAAAGGGGTGTGAACTTGGTTACAAATAGATTTTCTTTCCTTTCCTTTTGGGACTTTGATTATTTTGTAGATTTGAAAATTCCAAAATGCTCTGCAAGCTAACAAGTAGATATAATTGTCATGACAACAGGAAATTCCTCAAATTAATCATTTCACGGATTAGCACCCCAAAATCAAATTGATAATAAAAATATTTCAATCAGTGTTTAAGTAGATCAAAATGTATAAATAGAAGCAAGATGAAAAATACTTAATTTCAGTCAAGGTCATTAAAATAAGGTCATTAAAATATCATTAAAATATCATTCAAAAGTCATCCTCATGGACTTTCATCAAAATTTGACATAATTGGGTTCTGTGATCTCAATAAGACGATTGTGGGTCTCCATCTTGTCGCTTTGAAAAATCTCTGAGATATGGATAAGGAGAACTTAGTTGGGTCAGGTTGATTTATATGGATAAGGAGTGCCTAATGGGGTCAGGTGGATTTATATGGATAAAGAGTGCCTAATGGGGTCAGATGGATTTATATGGATAAAGCCCCAGTCACACTTTCACGATCTTTAACAAGACTGTTCGGAAATTGGCACGATTGTGATGATCGCACAAAAAACGAAAGTCAGACGACCACATGCTGAGACATGATGCGTTCAGACCCAGACCCCCACTCGACTATAACAACACCAGCACATGTTCAACACGTCCTTCTCTATCACGTGACTATCTGTGCAACATGGCCAGGTCTTCCTGTGGTCTTAACAAAGTCTTTATAAGTCCTCAAAAGTCGTATGTTATCTGCCCTGGTCGCTAGGTGAGCGTACCAGATCGGCAGGCAACCCCCCCCCCATGTACCTATGGCATGCCGTATGCACATCGTAGACGAATACCAATACGACAGTCAGTAGATTATGCATGATCGCGTCTGGTTCATACCAGATGGCATGGCAACTGTGTAGGGACTGCCACAGGATTGCTTTCAGACCACCTTCACATCGTGGCTGTGACACGATTGTTTTGAACAGTTCAAAACAATAATAATAATAATAACGATTTATATAGCGCTATATCAGACCAGGTCTGCTCATAGCGCTTTAAATATATCCTTCATATATCGTGGGCTTGTCCCGACTTCAGCAGACCAAACAAGACCTTGGCAGACCATTCCAGACCACCTCACGTGTGATCCCGTTCTGATAAAAGATGTGAAACAATTTAACAGATCGTACCAAGTCCTGTGATAGATCGTGTAAGTGTGACTGGGGCTTAAGGAGTGCCTAATAGGGTCAGGTGGAATTACATGGATAAGGAGTATATAAATGAAATCAGAAGGATCTGCATTCAGATCTTTTGTTTGTCCTTAAAAAAGTCATTTTTCATATCAGTAAAGGAAAGAAAAATAACAAAGACATCCCTTACATATATGATGTAAAGACAAATACTTGTATATATATATTTCTATATGTAGAAAATATTCTCAACCCAAATGTGTCATATACTTATCTAAGATTACAAAATGATACAAGAAATCATGCTTCATTGTATGGTATTTAATATATACATACTTTGTGCTGGTGTTTCACATAGAACAAACTTCGATTGGGAGCAGAGCTGTGAATATAGTGTGGAATCCTCTTTCCTCAAAATTAAACATGCTCCAACTGTAATAAACAAATTGAAGCTTATCATTGTCAGAAATAGAAATAATTACATGATACACATAAATTACCTCCAGGAATTGCTGACCTTTTGAAAAGTTAAACCTTCTGGTTTTTTTCTGTATGCATTTCATGAAAACCATAAAAACACAATGAAATATCAAGGCCTATGAATTACACCATATGCAAAGGAGGAGATACCTGTGGCATGGGGATTATATTGATTGTAGAATATATGTTTCTTTTCAGATTCTTCAGTCCTCCCGGCCACCCATGTCGAGAAATCTGATTGCCTCGGCAACTGTTCGTGACCGCATGTCAGCATTTTATATTCAGCCTCTGACTCCATGCGGGCAACATTACCAAAGCCATGAGCTTTGCACGTACTTTCTGCAGCAGAAAATGTAACTTTTTCTGATGTGCGAGTGTAGAGCTTGCCTTCCAGTACAAATGAAGATGGGGTGGATTTTTCTATATCTGTAATGAACTCTGGGAAGAGATTTAAATAGATAAATGTCAAATGAATTAGTATGACAACATTCTAGGCATCAATTTCTTTCTCAAGTTCTGGTACTTTTCTCTCATGAACCAGTACTTTTCATTTCACATTTAAATGTACATGTTATTTAAAGATACACATTATGGTATGGTTAGTAAAAAAAGATAACTGAGAAAAGGGGTGCTCACAATGTAGTATTTGTATTCGTGACTTACAAATTCTGGATATTTGGATAAAGATTGCCTCACATTTGTAACATTGTAAGATACTATGCAAGGCTTTTAGACGGCAAAAAACCTAAATAGTCCTATAAGAATAGTTTCCTTATTTCTGTTGATGTTGCTTTTAAGAATTGATTTTCAATAAATTTGGAAATATAAAAGAAAATGCTGCACATTAAAAAATCATTCGCATTTCGTAATAAGACAAATGACACTTCCTGTAATTATACCAATATTGTAACGATACATCAGGATTCAAATTATACAAATTGAAATTTTGTACAGATGATAAATATGATAATTTCAAAATTAATGTGATTTCATACCTACAAATCTGAAAGATACATACCCAAACAATTTGAAGGATAACGGAAAATATCTGTCAGAGAGTTGTGAATAAAGACAAGGATAATATACGAAAATATAAGTGTAAACTGCATCTTTCCTGCTTAATATAACTGTTAGCTGAGTAGCTAGATATATTTAAAGCATATGCATGCAAAAATCAATTTCCAGTCATTATGAATGAATGAATAGTTGTTTAAGGGCTCTTTAACTACTAAGGTTATTTAGTGCCTAAAATGGTAAAAACATTTGACTAGATAATAATGTGTAACAGTAAAATATATAAACAATCCTTCCATCACAGAATTTTAAGATACCAGTTATGTATAAATAAATAAATTATTAAAAAGACTTAAATACCATTTGATGTTCTGTGGTTCTTGATAAATAGGTCAATGACCTTAGTAAACCAGAGCTCCACCCTTAAAATTGGTAAGGGGCGATCCATTTGATTTTTGTGGGGTGGGGTGGGACAGCAGTACTGGATGAATAAATTTTTTTTCTTTGGTAGGGTGGATGAATAATTTTTTTTTCTGGTGTGGGGTGGGTGAATAATTTTTTTTTCTTGTTGCTTCCCCAGACTCTGATCCTTCATTTCAAGCAATCCATATAGAAGATAGAAAAACTGGAAGGAGGTGGATGAATAAATTTTTTTTCTTTGGTAGGGTGGATGAATAATTTTTTTTTCTTTGGTAGGGTGAATGAATAATTTTTTTTTCTGGGATGGGGTGGGTGAATAAATTTTTTTTCCAAAATCTCCCACCCCACCCCACAAAAATCAAATGGATCGCCCCTAATAGGGTCCTATTTGGTTTAAAAATGATATTATCACAGAAGTATCTACAGTATCAAATAACGAATGTAAATCTTGCGCATTAAAATATTGAGATCGTATATTATCAAAATCAATACACTCAATTAGAATATGTTTAACAGTCATAGATCTTTGACAACCAAAACATTGAGGCTGATCTTTGCCTTTAAGAAGATAGCAATGTATCAAACGACTATGTCCAATTCTTATACGTGTTAAAACAGACTCGTGTTAAAACAGACTCTTCTCTTCAGTTAATTAAGTTTATCAAAATTAGCTTCGTTCCAGCACAATTGCCATTTAGAACATAAAAATACAGTAATATATTTCTTAAACTCTGCTTTGGCAGTTTGGTCAACAGACTCATTTCCAAGGATTCCAATAAAAAAGAATTTCTTTATCTTCCTCAGCACAGAGTTTATGATGCTGTTCAAGGATATTGGAAATAAAAGGATTTTTCCACTCCTTTGCTTTTAATGTTTGCAAACAAAACAAAGAATCACAAAATATTAAAAATGTCCAATGTGGAGAACTCTCCACATGATCTAAAGCTAGGTATAAAGCATGAAGTTCTGCAGAATAAATAGACCATTTATTTGGCAGATGTTCTGAATAAATATGACTGCCCTTAACAGCAGCTGCAGCAGCTTTGTCTTCATTGAAAGATCCATCAATGTAAATACACTGATATCCAGTGAAAGTAGATTTAATTTATTTATATCTATTTATGTAAAGGAATGGATCTGTTGAGTATTTCTTTAATTCTTACATGGCTACATTAATATTCAAAGTTGCATAGGTCCATGAAGGTGTTTCTGGATATTGAAATTTGGCTATTTGATTGGGACTTATATTTAAAGATTGTAAAGATTGAAGCGAATGCCATAAGTCGGTATTGTACTAGGTTTATTTTAAAAAAGGTCAACACAATTTGGATTAAATATGGTATCATGTGCAGGATTGTCTGGGTTTGCTGCAATTTTTGCAGCATTCTGAAGGGCAAGCTTTTCTCTTGAAGAGGCAGTTCATCTGCTTCAACTGCCAAGCTATCTGCAGGTGATGTACAAAATGCACAAAGGCATAGTCTTAAACCCTGAGTTTGAATTGGATAAAGCATTTTAATATAAGATTGACGAGCTGATCCATATATCATACATCCATAATCAAGTTTGGAACATACCTGTGCTCTATATAATTGTAATAAAATATTAGGGTCCCCTCCCCAATCGGTATGGGCAAGAACCCTTAATAAATCTAATGCCTTCTGGCATTTTTTTCACGTATTTAATGTGAGGTATAAAAGATTATTTCCAGTCAAAGAAACTTGGTTTCTTCAAAAACAGGTATCCAAGTTTGGCCTAAATAAAGATCAGGATCTGGATGAACCTTCCATTTTTTTTACAAAAGTGTACATGCAGTTTTCTTTAAATAAAACTGAAATCCGTTATAATCAGCCCATTCTTGTATTCTATTAAGATATTGTTGGAGCTCTTTCTATAGTATGTATGCTTGTGGACCTGTAACATAAATTAAAATCAACAACATTATAATGAACAATCTGTTCCAGGTCTTACACAATTGACTGTGCAGTTGATTTTTATAATGAATAGGGTAACAGATAATATACTACCCTGTGGAAAACTCATTTCCTGATCAAATGCATCAGAAAGTGATGAACTAACTTGGACCCTGAATTGTCTATTTGACAAGAAATTTTGAATAAACAGGGGTAAACGACCCCTTAATCCCATATCATATAAATCACTCATTATCCCATATTTCCATGTGGTGTTGTATGCCTCTAAATTAAAATATATACGAACCACATGCGTGCCTTTTATAACACCCTCTCATATAAATGTTTGTAAACTTACCAGATGGTCAATCGTACTTCGAGATTTTCTAAAGCCACTCTGTGCAACTGAAAATAAGCTGCAGTTTCTAAAAACCAAAATAAATGCTCGTTTATGATTCGTTCCATTGTTTTATGAATACAACTTGTTAAAGCAATGGGACAATAATTATTTGAATCTGATGAGTATTTGCCAGGTTTGGGAATGGGAATGAAAGTGGCTTCACTCCATGAAGGAGGAAAATCACCACTTTCCCAAATGTTATTAAAAAGATGCCCAAGTGATTGATCAGGGAGGTGTTTAAGGATTTGGTAGTGAATTTGATCAGGCCCAGGAGCGGTATCATGAGATTTATCCAAAGCAAGTTTCAAATCTTCTATTGTAAATAACCATTTATGAGATATAAAATTTAGTTGGTTTCTTTCTTTTCTAATTTTTATTTGTTGAAATTTTGCAGGATAATTTTTGGATAAGGAATTCTTGGTAATGGTTTGACCTATTGTGTTACCTATATCAGTGGGATTTGTAGTTAATTGGTCTTTATGATTTAGATGTTTGATCCTTGCTCCACCTCCCTGGTGGAACAATCTTCTATTATACGTCTTTTGGCATCAGTATTGTTTCTGCCACCCCAAAGATAGCTGTGAACATTAAAGTCACCAACTAACATGTATGGCTGTGATAGCTGGGATATCAAATTATTTAATTCTGTAATATTAATTGGTTCACTTGGTGGTATATATATTGACCATATAGTTTATGTATTATGCACAGTAACCCTGACTGCAGAACCTTGTAAATTAGTATTTATAGTGTTACTTTATTTTGGGCCATGTGCTTGGTCCATTTATGTCAATTGAACCAACTTTATTATAAATCACATTTCCCTTAAATGTTGTGGAATCATCTTTGAATTTAGCTTCTTGTAAACAAATTACCGATGCATTATAGTTTTGGGCTAAAAACTCCAGTTCTGGCCTGTTTGCCCCAAATCCTCTACAGTTCCATTGTATAATACTGTTTATAGCCATATTAAAAATAATGAGACTAAACATAGGATTTAACATAATCTTTTGTTAAGTTTATGATTATGCTTTGAGTGAACAGGTGTAAAATGTACATCAGAAGCAGGATCACCTGTATCCATCCTTTCTAAGGATTTATTTCTATATATTTTACTTTTGCTTTTATTTTGTTTGTTTGGGGTTTTACATCACTTTCAACATTGTTTCAGTCATTTCGTGATGAGACCTCCTTGTAGTAGATATGGTGCTGCCTCACTGAATTGTCATGTCGCAGGTCCTTGACATGACAACTCGCCCGGTCACAGATTTACAAGGACAACAGGTTAACCCTTTAGTCATGGGCCTCAGCTCATGTGGGAAATTGTATCAGTTCAATCCCAGCATGGCCGGGTTCGAACCCACAACCTTTGGATCACCACAGAAGAACTGGTACTAATAAGCTGGCGCTCTAACCAACTGCGCCACGGCCCGTGGCATGAAGAGGGTTTAGTGGATGCAACTGTTTGTACATTTATTACTGGAGAAGGGAATGTTTGAATTTGAGCGGATGCTACTGAAGATTTTGAGGTTTTTGAAAAATAGGAATGATTCTTTTCATTGATTGGTCAGGTAATTTCTGTCTGAATTGTTATTGATTTTGTTTCTCTTGATTTAAAGGTAGTCGTAGACGTTTTTCCATTGTTAAAACTTTCTACACGTTTACGTGCCTCTGGAAAAGAAATGTTTTCAGTGTGGCGTATTCGCTGAATTTCCTTTTCTTTTAAAAAGGAAGAACATTTCCGCAAATATTATGGGTGATTGCCTTGACAATTCACACATTTCATGATTTCTGAAGAACACTCTTCTCCACAATGCTGCGCGGTACATTTTGGGCATGTTACATTCCCTTTACATCAATCAGATCCATGTCCATACATCTGACACTTGAAAGGTTTGGAATAAAAACATCAACTTGGACGTTTAAATATCCAACTTTAATGTTGGAAGCTGCGCTGCTTCAATGTCAGAATAAACGTATTGATCAGACTTTTTGTACCATCCTTTTTAATATAAATCTGTTTACATTGAACAACATCCTGGTCTTTCAGCTCATCCACTATTTCCTCTTCAGAAACTCCAGCCAAATCTGGGCATTACTCCTTTTTTGTTAATGAGTGTCTTGTGAGACGTTTTTAAAGCTGGAACTGTGGCCATCTTAAAAGATTTTCCGCATTGCATTTCCGCTCAACCTCAATCAATAATTTATTTCCCATCTTTTTAACAGATTTGGTACCCCGGCAATGCCTTGGCAATTGCAAAGGGGGACATTTTTGCGAGGGTATGTTCAGCCTCAGAAATTTCTGCAATTAAAAATCTTGGCCATCTATTCTCAATCACATTCAAATCATTGTCCAAGTCTGTTTCCATATCTGCCCTTTGTCTTCTTTGTTGGTTGGTGCCACATGTGTTGTATTTATTATTCATTGCCCATATTCCTAAACCTTACGCTGACTCCTATTTTAATAATACAGAGTTATAGATATTGGACAGAGCCATAAGCACACCTATAAAACTCAATATACTTGCCAATGTACTCAATAATACATAAAATATACCCGAGATTGCCTCGTTTCAGCACTCAAGCTCCACACATCTATCATGCCAAACTTTAACACAATGCCATTAATTGTTTTGAAAAATATGCTTATGATACCATACATATTGTCTTAAAAACATGTAGAATTTATCATTGATAAAATATAACAACCTAAACTTTATCGAATTTGAGCTTTAGATAAGGAGAAATGTGTGGAGCTATATTCCACAAGCCGGGCCCTAAAGTTCTCCCGTCTAGGGTGAATATTTGGGTCCAAACAGGTGTGTTGCAACTGGACTTGTATTACTGCCAAACCAGTCCAGTGCTCAACCGGCAGAACTCCATATCCTCCCCCTATGTGTCACACTTCACGACAAACAAGGTCCCATGGTTAATTTTTTGGTTCGGCTCTTACGAACTGACAAAAAAAAAACGGGATAAAAAAATCAGGGGACCCCATATATATATATATGTATATATATATATATATATATATATATATATATATATATATATATATATATATATATATAATATATCTTGTGCAATTTGAAATCATAATATATAATTAAATCTGTTTACATGGTAGGAACGTGAATGACGCAAACATACTATTTTTCAATTTCTGTTGGAGAACCTTGCCTAAGCAGAGGGCATCCCAGTTACCTACTCTACATAGGAGAGTATTCCAGATATCTACACTAAGCAGGACAATCGACTGAGAATACATTCGCACAAGTGCATCCAAAGAACAATCTGTGGAGTAAAACTGCATAAAACGTCATGGCACTGTGCATGAAAGGTCATCCTAAACAAACTGTATCAAGTATGAAACATTTATAATTGATTTTGAAGGACATTCATAGACATGTCTACATCCGTTTTTATCTAAAACAACAAATGATTTGACAATAATTTGGAATTGTTAGTATGCGATTATTATAGGATAGTGTATAATATCAAGTTTATGATATAGAATGTTTATCACTTTTGTTAAATGTATAAAATGGTTTGAATAAACCCAAAAATACCATTCAATACATTATTATGTTTCATTAAACATGATTTCATGTTTCATTATAAAACACATTCTCCGGTATGTTGGCTACCGGGCATAGCTTTTTAAGGTCCGTGAGGCCCTCAGTATTCCGTAGGCCCGGAATCTTCCATCCCAGGTCGGGCATGGATCCTCCTACTTCCACGTAGTCCCCGGCTGGGGCAAAGTTACTGTCATTCAATTCCCCTGGAGGGGCGCCTGGACGGTTGATAATGTCCCCTGGCTGGGGGTCCCCGTCCATTATTATTGTATCGGTAAGTAAAAGTTGGTTACCTGCGGTGGACGGTTGATTCGCCGTTTGTTGGCTGGTGCCCGGGATTCCTGGAGTGGCCCCTGGCTGAGCCCTGGGGTATCCCTGGGGGGTGTGAGCGCCCTGGGACTGGCTCATGGCTGCCTGTGTTGTTATGACTGCCTGAGGTTGAACCTGCGTAGTGGCCATCTGGTCCCTCATGGCGGCGATTGTGGCGGCTTGGACCTCTTGGATGGAAGGTAGTGCAGGTGGTGCAGGTGTGTATGCAGGTGCTGATGTGATGAGCGGCGAGATGGCCGCTTGGTCCCCCATGGCCGACTGGCGGTACATCGGGTGGACTTCCCCCTCCATCCTGGTTGACTCCCTCTCACCGGCCTCGGGAGATGAGGGGAGCTTTTCAGGATGCTCGGGGCGGGGTCGAGGTCCATGGCTTGCTGGGCCTCTACTATCCACAGAGGTTGGTTCACACACTTCTTCTTCCCATATGGACCTGGGTGTCCGATGACGGGACGGCCACAGTGTGTACAGGCTTTTTGAGTCATGATTTGGTCTATCGGGGCGACTCCCGACCGGGGACCAACTGTCGGGGCGACTCCCGACCAGTACTGACTGTCGGGGCGGCCGGTACTCAGACAGGTGAGTACATAAAAGTTCAGAAGTTCATAAAAAGTTCATACCTGGTAAGTTAAAAGGTGTGGTGACGGCTAAAAGCGAGAAAGTTAAAATCCATATCAATAAAAACCATATCCATAAAATCCATAAAATTATCCATAGTAAAATTCACAGAAAGTCTTAGCGATTATCACAGGTTAAGGTGTACCATCACACGTCTACACTTCATGAAGACACAAACCAAACTGACCAGACGTGGTAGAAAGGCGTGAACCTGGCGGTGACACCCTAAGGGCACCCTCATACCCGCATGCCCCCCATGGCATGGAGCGAACAGAGGTGGCAGCTCCAGGCTTCATCTAACTCCGGTTAAATAACTCTAACCTCCACTTAATGCAAACTCAAACACTAGAAATAAAATATCAATAAAAAGCATTCTTTACTTACGATCGTCGAAGGATTTTCATCTATCTGCATGTTTTCTTCTGCGTTGCTCAACTCACAAACTAATGTCTCTAGGTATGAAATGTCCAGGTAAAACATATCAAGAAAATAATAGACTGAAGCTTATTGGAAACAATCTCAGTGTAACTCCACACAGCACTCATGCTGATCATGCCCTTCTTGCACAAAACAGTAATCCATTTGGTCTTATTATCCTGCCAGAGCATTTCGGGTCCCCAGAACATCAGTTGAACTTAATCCTAAGGCCTCACTACACGCACGCTTTTCGACTGCAAAAAATAAATTTAAACAAGATGGCGGCCAGTCCTCTCAGGCTCAATCCAAAAATACCTGTATGAGTGGTTCTGATAATGTCACACGAAACTGCCTTTGGCCTCACTCAGTTCATCTCGGGAGCAAAAGGCAAATAACACATCATACATGTCCGCCACTGACCAATGTATCATCTGCTAGTACAGATGGCGCTCTGAATAATGTAACCACGACTCATAGATCAAATCTTCACTCGAAAGCAGTTAAGAGCGGCGATCTAACCTTAAAATAGCATCTTGTAATGTTCAATCAATCTCACCAAAAGTCCTAGAGCTTAGACAATATTTTATTGAGTTGAATCTTAATGCACTATTCATAACTGAAACCTGGTTACAGAAAAATTCAAATAATAATTGAAAAATTAAAAAATGGTTATTTGAAATTTTCATCAGTCCCTTGCCCTAATCGTAGGGGAGGAGGTCTTGGTGTTCTATTTAGGAAAGAGCTTGTTTTCAAGATTAATAATGACACAGCACCAAAGCCCTCTACTATGGAATTAATGGAAGTGGAACTCACATTTGTCATCATCTATAGGCCTGAACCCTCATCTGCAAATAGATATACCATGACGTCCTTCTATGAAGATTTTTAGGGAGATTACTTCGCACTACTTCACTTTCACCAATGATGTAGTATTCCTGGGTGACTACAACTTCCACCTTAATGAACCACAAAGACCTGAGGTTATTAAATTCAACGATATTCTATCCACCTTTGACATGAACCAATGGATAACTGAACCTACTCATATACCAGCTAATACTTAAGATCTAGTTAAAGGTTGTGAGGTTGATGAATATATATCTGACCATAAGATTATTATCATTGCTTTTAATCTCAAATCACCTAAACCTCTTAAAAAGAAAAAAAAAACAGACAATTTACAAACTAAACATTGATGAACTCCGAGATGACATTAAATCAACCTTCACTAAAGATTGTTCTAATATGTCTCTGCAAAATCTAGTACATTTTTTCAACTGTAGACTTTCACAGACTTTGGATAAACAAGCACCATATACTGAAATGTGTGTTACTCAGAGACCCTCCTTGCCTTGGATGGATGATAAGATTAAATTAGAGAAATCTAAGAAGAGGAGATTGGAACGGAAAATGTTTAAATCAGGTCTCTCCATTAACAAGGACACGTACAGGGAACATAGGAATAGATATAATGCTCTACTCATCATCACAAGCCAGCTACTTCAAATCAATAATAACTGATAACAAAAGTATTCCTAAAGAACTATTCACAGTAATTGACAAACTACTCCATAGATCAAAGGACTCTCCCTTACCCATCTCCCCTGACCCGACTGATCTGGCTAATAGATTCAATGAGTTCTTTCTAGGAAAGGTTGAGAGAATTCGCATGGATCTAGACTCAGACACTAGCTGTGATATTCCTTTGCCAGATGTCACTGTTAACAATGAAAACCACAACTCTTTCTGCCAATGTTCTTCAGTTAATCAGGAAATCATCAAATAAATCTTGTGATCTTGACCCAGTACCAACTTGGCTATTACTAGACTTATTAGATCTACTACACCCTATCATAACGCTTATTATAAGCAAATCATTGTCAGATCACACTCTTACAGACAATATGCAAATTGCTCTGATAACACCACTTTTAAAAAAACTGGGTCTGGAACTGGTCGAATCAAATTTCATACCAGTATCCAATTTGTCATATATTTCTAAATTAACAGAAAGGGCTGTTGCAAACCAACTTGTTCCTCATCTAGTAAGGAATGGCCTTACTGACAGGTTTCAGTCTGCTCACAAACAATACTATAGTACGGAGACTATAATAAGGGTTCAAATGACATCCTGCATGATCTTGACAATAGGAAAACAGTTATTCTCCTCCTTGACTTGTCTGTGGCCTTTGATACTATTGACCACAATATTCTACTAAGAAGACTTGAGTCTAGATGAAAGGTCACTGTTAAGGCGCTACTCTGGATAAAATCTTATCTATCTGGAAGACGTCAGCATGTTAAGGTTGGACTAAACAAGTCAAGCTTGCTCAATATTAAGCATGGAGTACCTCAGGGCTCAGTTCTTGGACCAATTTTTTTTTTTTCACAGTCTACATGAGGCCACGGGCCGTGGCGCAGTTGGTTAGGGCGCCAGCATATTAGCACCAGTTCCTCTGTGGTGATCCAAAGGTCGTGGGTTCGAACCCCGGCCGTGCCGGGATTGAACTCATGATACAATTTCCCACATGAGCTGAGGCCTGTGCCAAAGGGTTAACCCGTTGTCCTTGTAAATCTGTGACCGGGTGGGTTGTCATGTCAAGGACCTGCGACATGACAATTCAGTGAGGCAGCACTATATCTGCTACAAGTAGGTCTCATCACGAAATAACTGAAATAATGTTGAAAGTGATGTAAAACCCCAAACAAACAAACACAGTCTACATGTTGCCACTCTCTGATATCATCACTAGACATGGTCTAAAATATCATATCTATGCTGATGATACCCAAATTTACATCTTGTTTGATAAGAAAAATCATCATTAGTCAACTGTCACAAAAACAAATTTAGAGTCATGTATTACTGATATCAGAAACTTTCTTAGGGTCAATAAAATGAAGCTGAACGATAATAAAACTGAAATGCTCCTTTGTAACTTAGGCAGGGCTGAGTCATTATCTAATGAAACTTTCAACAAGGTAAGGATAGGTCTTACTGATATTAAACCAGTAGGTAAAGTTTAGTATCTAGGAGTATTTCTTGACTCAAAGAAAGCACATATCAAGGAAACTCTCAGGAAAGGGTACTACCATATTAGAAATATTGCATCCATTAGAAACTGTCTTCATACTAAAACTGCTGCAGTACTGGTTCACTCATTGGTTACATCAAACCTAGACTATGGTAACTGATGGGGCTCTCCGAAATACTGCTGCAAGACTGGTCAGTATGAAAAGAAAGTATGATCACATATCTGAGACTCTTTAGACTCTTCACTGGCTCCCTGTTGCCTGTAGAATAGACTTTAAAATACTACTTCTTACATGGAAAGTGCTAAATGGTACGGCTCCTCCTCACTTGACTGACTTACTAAAGGTCAGAGCTAATATTTGTAGATTAAGATCAAACTCAAGCCTGGACTTTGAAATACCTACTACTCGACTCGAGACAGTTGGTGATAGAGCCTTTTCAGCAGCAGCCCCCAAATTCTGGAGATTAGGACCTCATTGACTATTGAGATCTTCAAGAGTAGACTGAAGACTTATGTTTTCAGGAAACATTACTGCGGATTAGCGCCCAGAACAGAATTGTGTGGTGTTGGCGCTTTATAAGTTTTATTATTATTATTATTATTATTATTATTATTATTATTATTATTATTATTATTATTATTATTATTATTATTATTATTATTATTATTATTATTATTATTATTATTATTATTATTATTATTATTATTATTATTATTATTATTATTATTATTATTATTATTATTATTATTATCATTATCATTATCATTATCATTATCATTATCATTATCATTATCATTATCATTATTAATAACTGATTTGATTATTATAATATATCACAGTTGATTACCCCCAACATAACCGAAAAGAAAGCACTCTGTACTAATTATATTTAATGATATAGGTAACTCAACAATAATCTGTACTTTCAATTCATATTTTCCAAAATTGATTTTACATTCTTGGATTTGACCTGATGTAAACTTCTCAAGCCATATGCTTTACAGGTATTGTGTCATGGCAGTTATTACAAAACACAGTAAAGACTTGACTTGACACACATTAGCATCTGGTGTGGACTTCAGACTGGTTCAATAGACCATGACATTCATTATCTTTTCAAGGTCACAAGGACAATTATGTCAAAATATTCCATCTCGATAACTTTAGGGCAAATTACAGATTCATGACACTTGACACACAGAAGCCTCTGATGATGACTTACTGGTTTGATGGACCGTGACCTTCATCTATTCTAGAAGTTCACATGGACAATCATGTCAATCAAAATGACTGAAATAATGTTGACAGTGATGTAAAACACCATACAAATTATGTCAATCCCTGCCATTGCAATAACACACAAACAAATGTTGGCAGCTTCATGAGACTTGACACACATAAAGATCTGATGAAGACCTGGTTTGTGTAATACTATGTTAAACTTGCGATTTTAACATATTCCAATATATTTGTTTAAATGTATTTTATGGCACCTTCGATTTTTTGGGATGCAGCACCAATGATATTTGAAAGTTACCAGGGCTGAGGTTGGATGCATCTCCGATGCCCATGTTTTTGGTGCTGCAAAACTGATATCCATTTTACAGTGTGGATAACTGATCATCGATTTGACTCGTTTTTATAATTAATATTCAGTCATAGTCTCATCTCATTTATAAAGCTGAAGGCAAGTGTCAATTTTGAAGTTTGTATTTATTGAAATATCAATAAAGTTTTGTGTAGATTAAGTCAGGTATCAAGCTCATAAAATTTATTCTAGGCTTATCATTATTAATGATATCTACTCTGGTCTTGAATAATCAAATATAGTTTCGCAAATATAGAGTCTGTAATCAAGCCCAACTGCACTCTATTGTGTAATATTTGAAAAATTACTTTGTATGATATCGTTAATATAGATTCATATAGTTTGATATAGGCTTTATCAATATGGTATGTGTTGTTTTATTTATAATCTCTTGCAGGTAATTAAGACTATTTCCTGAGCACCAGATGAACCTCATCTGGCCCATTTTCTGTGCAAGGTGTATTACAGTAACTGCTGCATGCTCTGAGCAAACAGGAAATATTCCAGGATATATAAAAAGCTTCGGAATTTGAAGGTCCTTGGTTTCTCCGCAGCAAGATGAGCATTCAACTACCACATTGGGAACTCAATGCTATTGTATTATAGGAATGAAAGTGTTCTTGCTTAGATTATATATTATGTGAATAAAGATTTATTCTGTTATGATTTTTAATTAGTCTGGGGGTTTTCATCAATTTATCTCTATTTTTCATTTTTTAATGCAGCAGTTAGATTTTCCATGCATATATCTCCTAGCATATTTTTATCACCAATAATTATTTCTTTATCATTCTTATTCAAGAAAAACTTTGTTTTTGCTTCAGTAATTCCTTCACTAATCATCATGTGCATTTATTTTTTTTCTGATCCAATAACCTATAACCATCTCTATCCAATATTTTTTCCAAAGCTTTATTTTTAGTGTTTCTTTGGTCCAAATTGTGGAAATATCTGCTGGATTTTTCACCATGTTCAATCCAATTAACCCTTGATCTTATTTTTACACCTCTTATTTTTGCACCTCCTAGTTTACCATAGATGTCAGACAATTCCTCATTTAAATGTGCCAACATGCTTTGATCTGCATCTGCTGGTTGTAGCTCGATATGAGAAATTTTATTTTCTTGAATTTTTGTCTGCTATTTTTATTATTTTGGCATGCAACCCATATTACTAAACTTTTAATCTTTTTCTTACCAATGTCCCATCATGTTTTTACATCTGAAAAGTCATTTTTTTTGTTTTCTAATATGTCCACCATTTTTTAAATGAATCATGAAACCATTTAGATCTAATCAACCCTCATTTTCCACAACCCTGGTCTATGTTTTGTTTCAGTTATTCTAACATGTAAATCTGCAATATCATGATCTGAAGAAGTAAAATTTCTATAATTGTGAAACACACTTAAGAGTATGGTCATCCTGAGATTTCATATGTTGGTCAACCTTTCGGACTTATGGCTTATTGTACCATTACTGAGGTGTGCCTGCCTAGGTATGTATGTATCAGTATGATGGATAGTCACATCTTCTGACTGAAAGGGCTGTTCGTCATCGTCATCACATATGAATCTAGATTTGCTCAGGTGAATCATCATGCCTATCTCATCTGTGCAGTTTTTCAAAGGTTCCAACTTGTTTTCAGTTGTTTGATATCTAGGTGTAGCAATGATCATATTATCATCCTTATGAATGTGAATAGGGAACAACTTGTGCTAGACCTGTGGCAGACACTAGAACTGGATTTAAAAATAGAGTTCACTTCTGATGATGCCTGCTGAATTGGACATGGATGCTGTTAAAAATGTAGAGCCGGACCCCTTAAGATCCAAAAGGTGCAATTATAATTTATTCTGGTTCACTTTGTGATAAGTTTTTTGGTAATCAATAAAAGATGTATTCAATGTTTTATCCATGAGAAACCTTAGTCAAAATATGTTCCCCATACCCTCTGCCTTTTTGTGATCCAGCTGGTTTCGATTCTAGGTTTGAACCATAGCATGAATTTCTCCAACACAGAAATATCATACAATTTTGCTAGAGCAGTTAGAATACTTATTCCAAAGTAATTACCAGTTTCCATCCTGTCACCTTTCTTGAAAATGTTAAATACTTTGGACAGAGCCCACTGTAGTGGGTATGCCCCAAAGAACATAAAGTAATGATATGTATCCATTCATCTATTAACAGTTTTGAAACACCAGGTGGCACTCCATAATGTCCTGCTGCTTTATTGTTCACATATCACAGGGTGATATGTGAACAATAAGTATGGGAATTTAATTGGGGTTCACTGGTGTATACGCTGTTCTTCGTTCAGGGTTTGCTTTTAAGCACATTTTCATAGTGATTACAGAAGTCAAGGTCACTAGGCCACTTTGAAGCATCAACTGGGGTATCAAATTTCCCATGCTAGTCTATAGATTGCCATACACCATGACTACTGCTCAATGTATCCGGAGTATACTCATTCCACAGTGTAGTAAGATTGTCATTCCAAAATGCCTTTTTCACTTTTCCCCCTTTTATTTTTTACCTGGTTTTAGCTATCATATCATCACTATTATTTATGACAATCAGGCACTTCATTCTTTCCTTTACAATTAAACAAAATACTATATTCACTATTTATAATGCTTTGATCTTTTCGACTCTTTTATAAACACATGCCTCTTTCTTCAAAATACCATTCTGGTTCATAAACCCAACTGGAATGCTGGAGCAGTCATAAGTCACACAGCATTCTGCAGGTGGAGATACTGGCACATTGTCTTCTTTACAATGCACAAATGATGATATATCAATATTCCATGTAAGAAAGCTGTGATCAGGCATAGTATGTGTAGAATTATCTATAACACCAAATAATCCTTCCTCATAACAAAATTATCAGTGACCTATGAACTTCAAAATCAGTGAACATCTGACCCTAATGTTTTCAGAACCTGGGAGAGCAGCACATCGAGCAGTGGCGCAGTTGGTTAGAGTGCCAGTTTATTAACACCAGTTTGTGGTGATCCAAAGGTCGTGGGTTCAATCCCTGGCCATGCTGAAATTTTACACATGAGCTGAGGCCCGTGCCAAACGGTTTACCCATTCCCCTTGTAAATCTGTGATCAGGTGGGGTTGTCATGTAAAGGACCTGCAACATGACAAATCAGTGAAGCAGCACTATGTCTAATACAAGTAGGTCTCATCACGAAATGACTGAAATAATTTTTAAAATGATGTAAGACCCGAAGAAACAAACAAACAAACAAACACACAATGTGATGCCTAACAGTGGCAAAAAACAATATGATGCCATTTGGCAAATATCAATTTCGTACCATTTGTGGCAGAGGTAGTATGCAAATATTCTTTGCCATGCAGAGTAATCATGTGGTTGTCATCAGTGAAATCAAGACTCCTAGGACTTTTCCAAAAAGATACAAAATCATAAAGTTATACATATTTTCTGTCAAGCTTGCAAGAGAGAGATGTTAAATTTAGGAAGTCAGCTAAACCAAGGTTGTGATTTTAGTTTTCAACCCTTCAGTTGTATATGACAGAAGAAAGAATTAACATAACATTGAAAAAACAATTTTGGAACTATCTTAGCTTTTTAGATTCCCAATTGATGTTCTAACATTTCATTGCAAATATCCCATAACTTGCTTTAATTACATGTGTTTATCATTTTCTTTCTGTTCGAATCCTATTATAGAAATGCAGAAATATCAAATGATATCATTAACGAATGACAGAGCATTGCTGCACATGGATATACTTTGTTGGTCATCTCTACTTTTTTAGATTTGTGCACATCACTGTTTCACTCATCCCCATCATTTGTTTCTACCAGATGTCAGGCCTGCAGCACAAGGGGAGATGAACATGCAGGCTGTATTGTGTGTACTGGTCCAAATTGGTTCAGATCGTTGGTTACAAGCAGTCCTTGGTTTAAGAATCTGGTAAAACCATCCTTATGTTATTCTTAAATTGCTGAGTTATGTTAGACATAGAAGTGTATCACGCATTTGGCCCTACAAAACATTTGATATATTCGACCAAATTACAGCCACCATGTTTTACACCTTTCACAGCTTGTTTATCTCTATCACAAATGAATTCCCTGTGAACACAATGAGTGTGAATGCATTTACCGGTATGCCCTGTTCAACATTTTAATCCCCCAAGCCTGTTCCTTATCCTAGTGTTTCACCTCCAAAATTAGTTATATTTGCATATGGAAAAATACGTCATGATATATACATTTTATAGATTGCATATTCCCAACTCATTGTTGTCAGAATTAATTAATATGTAAAGGGAATATGTTTATCTTTCTGTATCACTGGTTTGTGTGACATCGCTAGAGCATGTTATCTATGCTAGTAGCACAAATAATAGCTCAAGGGGTAGATGGACATTTTCTGTATTGTTTGATTTAATATCAACATTTGTTCAACAAAGTCTTGTATATAATGGTATATAACGTTTTCATAGTAATTTGATAACTGAAGAATCAATTATTTTCAAGATACCAGTATGCATATACAAATAAATTTTAAAATTATAAAATGCCAAAATAACTGTCGAATATTTATTTATCTTTAGTAAGCATTGTGTATTCATATTTTATACATGCGATTGACTATGGTCATATGCTCTACACTATCCCTTTAAAAAAGTCTACAGGTCTTACAAACATAACATCGGATCTTCTTTTGAATAATCTTTCTTGGTTTTAACCCAACATTGCTGTTGAATTATTTCAATTAATTATTTCTGTTGAATGAGACGGACTGTTTGAAGTGGTTATGATAGATTGATAGATATATGGTTGTATCTATCTTTAAGATAGATGAACACATCTTTTTTACTTGCTGGATGTCTTTTTTTACTTGCTGGATATTTAAATTTAACCCAAAAATGAGACTGTCATATATAATTGTCTCGAATCACAAATAATGGTGATGTGTAACACACCGAATATGCCAAGGTTCAACTACCTATTGTGTCACCTTGGAATGATATAACCACTCCAATTAGTAATATAATTACTTTCAGATCTCATATTAGCCTGCCGTATATTTCTCGATTTTTTGCTAAATAAGTAACTGTGAAAGAACAAAATAACTTTCACAAGTTTCCAATTTAGTGACAGTAATCGATGGATCAGTTTTGCTTGGTCAGATGAAAGAGTTTTGGTAACTAATAATACATAGAAATAATATTCAGTGATGAAAATGGACCTCAAATCAATGTTAATGTTTAATTGTTATGAAGACATAGACCCTAAATCTTGAATCTTTCCTTACAAATTCTTTCATAATTGGAAGTGTGTGAATAAGATGATGGACAAGAATGTACCATTTACATATTTTTCTACATTATCACCAAGATATATATGTTTGATAGAATAAAAATATGTGCAAAACTTTTAGCTTGCAGACAGCCGATATACGTATAAGCGTAAATCTGATAATGATTTCGTCGGACACTTGATGAAATCGAAATATGAATTGTACTGGAAAAAGAAGACATTGTAATCCACAAGCAATCAAGCAGAGCTCATTTAAATAACACATATGGTATCTTCATTTTAGGAAGACAAGCTTGGTATTCTCTCTTGGTTACAGGAGTAGTCCAATGCCTGCCCTGATGCAGAGAGATTAGGCTACATCAATTTGGTTGTCATGGTGACATAAAATGTGTTTGAGATAAAGTAGATTGTGGGTGGAATCAAGAATTCCTTATCAATCCCATTATATTAACATTTACAAGCTTGCATCATTTACCAGATCGACATAATTCGATACTCTGATTTACACAGATTCCTGAAATGAAACAAATTTTAATGTTGAGATTGAATTAAGATTATTTAAATTGCTGCAATATATTTTCTTGCGTTAATAAGAAATTAATGTTTGAAGAAAAGGTAATATACTTGTCAGGAATTATTCTGCTTGAACTTTTATAATTTTGTAGCCGAACATTACCTGTAGATATCTGCAAGAAAACAGGGATCAAACTTAAGATAAAAGCGGTTAACTCTATCGTATATCTCCTGGTAAAGTCCTGGAACATAGCTTTAGATATAAAAGGATTGAATCCCATTTGCATTTAATGGAAAGTTGAATACATCTCAGAGGTAAGCTGTGTGTCTCTCGCCCTGTTGGCCGTGGTCCTAGTCAGGAGACAACTCCTGGAGAATAACCTTTGATCATTGGATATCTTTATTGTTTTTATTGTTTTGTTGAATTTCGGCACCACTTCTTTGGCCAAAACATTGCAAAACAAATTTCTCGGTGTAAAAAAAAGAATAAAACGAAGAATGATGAGGAACAGTTGAGGATAACTAACATATCATTTATTTTCTTATATTTTATTACAAAAATAATCACATTCAAATAAGGAAGAATGTGGAAAGATGACGTGACTTGTGAAATCATTCAGCCAAGTTCAATAATGCAGACTTTTATACACCAAGGATAATGATCATTGGATATTGGGCTAACGCTCGTAGGATTTGCGCATTGACACCATTGGCTGAAAACTTGAAAATAACTTTGAGTACTACTCAAGTTTTAATTTTGGGCTAGTGTTCTCCAATCATCAATCGACAAAGCCTAGATAGGTGTAGAGTTTACTAACCTCCAATCAGGCCAAGTCCAGATGGGAGCTTCGGGGTCTAAGGTTTGTAATGTAAGAGCCGCTCCGATTGGTTTATTCCAACAAATTTCCGGGCTGGTTAATCTATTAAATTATTGGTGGATGCCCTCTACTGTATGGCTAGACTATTAATAGATTGGTGTAATCCCTTTTGGGCATGCTGGGGTATCCAATTTTGTTTTTTATATATCCACTTTGTGGAAAGTATTTTGTTATAATACGTCTTTATTAACATTTAAATTAAAAACATAAGATGAAGTATTCAACAGGTCAGGCTAAGAAAAAATGACATCATGGAATCTAACAGAAATTCGAATTAGATTTAACAAAATGGCCGCTGAACTCAACCAGCCCTACTGGATCGCACAGATTTATCTGCCGCAAAACGGAGTTGGCTGGTATACCGGCTACAGACATCTGTGGAGGGATTTGTGGAACATGCGGGAACACCAAAGAAAAGTTTGGTGGAGTTGATAGAGCTCTCGTTTAAACGGGTTGAATTTGGTCTTTAAACATGTTTTGCAGCTGGTGACTGATATTAAGTGTTTATATTTTCTTTATTTAATGTCATCCAATGAATAATCAAGCTTTTTTGGGAGGTTTTAGATATAATCTTATATAAAATATGAATTACCACTGAAAGAGTTGGGTATTTCAAAAATCTCATGCAAACGGAATTTAGCATAAAGGTACCAAAATCAGACCACTCCAGAACACCTATCTGGGTTTTGCCGATTGGTGATTGGAGAACACTACTTTTGGGCTCTTCTCTCTGGAATATAGTGTTTGACATGGAATTCTTTATTAAAAGCATGAAAGGGATGTGTCAATCTTGGGGAAAAAATAAGGTTCTCGTTTTAAAAGATCAAGGAATGCCATGTGTTACTGATGAATATACCCTTCTGCAACACAACTGTTTTCATGGATAATATAATGATTGACAAAGACCAAAATGCGCGAAATTGACGAGCGTTAGCTCCAGTACAATATTTGTATATTATATTCATATGAAAATCACCAAATCATACAATAACACACAATATCATGACGTCACGATCTCTCATAACGTACTGTGACCTACAATTCTCTACAATGTTCATGTTGCATATAAAATCACCAATCATATGTACAAAATATATCAGTTACATAGTGCGATTGCGGGTTTCCATCTTGTTTTTTTTCTTTTTATTGGATTTGAGAGACTTTTTGGGCACGTCCGATTTTGAATGTGCAGTTCCGGTGTGTGGTTTTCAATGGGGCAGTATGGCGACCCGCAATCGGCCTATTGCTTGGTGTCGCTGATTCGTGTTTCAATAGCTTCCCTGGGAAGGACTGTGACTGCTAGGCTTCTAGCAATCTATCGTAAAAAATATATCTCCATTAAGGGACATTATATTTATTTTCCATTGTTTCAGAATGAGCAGTTTGTATGATGATTTCATTGTAAACATGAGTTCAGTTGGCCCTCATAACGTGTTACAGAATAGCAACAATTCTGGATAGCTTTATTTATGCTTCGTCAAGCTGAAGGAACATCATATCTTCTGCCTCAAAAACCTCAACATATTTGCATACTGGGAAACTAATATCATAGATTGAATAATATTTATGTACAAGCTGAAATACTCCAAATTATATATATGCATATATACATATTTTATTCATTTATTTTATTTTATTTTTTTATTTATTTATTTATTTTTTTGTATTTTTTATGATTCAAAAATGAAAACAGCCATTGACTACATAAAAAGATAAAGTGTGTTCGTGTTCTCTAAGGCATCTGTATTGTATTATTGTCAAAAAGTATGTTTTATCCTAGATTTATCTTCATATATACAAGGTTGACCGATATCCCACTGGCAGTTTTATAGGACTATTGTTCGCACTGGTTCAATGATGTCATTCCACTGCAGCTGGTCGCACCTTTTTCTGCTGCATATTTTTAACGTTTATTTGATATGAAGGTCCATATTTTGGTATATACATTAGATTTATATGTAAAATGCTTGGCTTTTAAATCAGTAATGAAGCCTCAGGGATCAATAAAGTAACTTTACCAGGTATGTTAAATTGGAAACTGTCAATGTTATACATTGAATTTAGCTCATTTGTCGTACATTCAATGGCAATTATTTCACATCTAATCAAATAGGTTTAAGGGCCCGGACAATTTGTTCAACAGTATTATAGCAAGGATTGATGGAACATGAGGCTGCAATTATTGTTTTTGTTATGAGAAAAATCCAAGGTCATCTAAAGGTCAAACTATGTCAGATAAAAAAAATATCAGCTTGAGCCAATCAATTCATTTTGAATCAATCAATTCATTTTGAAATCAAATTTAAAAGTAAATAAACTTAATTTGAAGATTTAAAAATTGGCCTCTATAATTGAAGATTTAGAAATTGGTGTAAATGGTATAAACTTCAGAGAGCACGTGCAGAGCAATATACATTTCTGAAACCATCCCATATTCAAAAATATCAAATATTTTCCATATTTCCTAAATGCAGAAAAGTGCCATCACTTTCATACCCGGAAGTTAACATTTAATTTAGCGCCAAGACTTGATTTGTCAACAGAACGTCTTCGGTATTGTTATGAATGACCTCACGTAAACAAGTAATGTGAGGTCATATAATTCTGAGTACAACTTCTGGATACAAAAGTAATGGGAATTTCTTCGGATGGGAATGTGATGGTAATCCATCGGATAAGTGGACTTGAAAATCACATTTTTCTCACGATATACAGTATGCATCGGGCTCCATGTGCATGAGAGCAATGTTTAACTGATTGAACTCGATCTGTCATTGTAATTATGGTTGCAACCATCTACATGTAGTCACTCACAATGTCTCAAAATACAGAGGTCTGTGTTATTTCTCGCACCCTTTATTTAGCTTTTTTTTATATTACGCTTGCCGACGCAATATAGTATTAGGAGAGTCCAAAAAATGACGCAATGGCAAACCAATTGATTATCTGAGATCGAGAAGTACAATAAGGACATCTTTGTGATAAGCCAAACAGCTTACATTAATTTGAAGTGAGCATCGCTTCTTTAAAACACGTTTGAGAGTCCTTCTAAAGAGTAACTAGAATATGATTAACAGTGCATGGTGTCTCTGCATAAAATGCATTTAAAGTCCATTTTGTCGATTCAATCTGGGAGTAATAAGGACATCTTTTTATCCAGAATTTTAATATTCTTAATTTATTTTTTCATTGATGAGTTTCATATTTCCTTCCACCCCCCTCTATGATTGATAAATGGATGTTCCCTAACCATAAATTCGATGTACATGTAAAAGTAAACAATATCCGGTATTTAAATCCACGATGGATTAAATCACTTCTGTACTTGCCTCCAATTAAGCGATAGTGTTTACTTTAATATTGAAATATTGTCTAGTGGTTTATAGCCTGGTATCCATATATATAGTATTTCATGGGGGACGCGGTGTAGTGCACTATGTGCTGTTCACATGTATGCATCACTTAAGAGTGAGTATACATCACTTAAGAAAATTTGAATTTTGAGCCAAAATCAAACTTGCAAACTATGAGAAAACCATACATCACTCTGTGTGTCACATTTTCAACTGGCTCTCAATGCTAAAAGGCTATGTGTAAACTTGCTCACGGACGACATTACTGCCTGCAATATGCATGTACATGAAAACACCTACTGCCAAAGACATCAGCAAAATGGACTTGAAATACACTGTTTCCATAAGTACCATGCATTTTCCAACATATTTGAGTCACGGCTTTAAAATTCCCAGAAAATATTTTTTGTTTTTTCTTGATCTCACTCTTTCTTGATTATTGTTATTGATCAGAAATGAAAAATAAAAAGTGAGTTATATTATTCAAAGGTGTGACAGCAAGGAATCCGGCGACATAACGCAATGGTTGCTCCATGAAAAATGCCATTTTCATGTCCATTTTACCAATGTATCTGGGAGTATTCCTAGCAGACACGCCACGTGAAAAACACATGGTTTTCTGGTTGAAATCTCAGAATCTCATGGGCAACCAGATAACCACGTCTTACTGACTTGATTTACAAGACGTGAATTTCTGGCCTAGTTTATGACTTGTGTTTTCCAAAACATGAAATGCTGGTCCAGTTTAAGACCAAGTTAATATATAGGTTTCTGGACATGAAACAATATCTGCGAAGTATGTGTAGGTTTCACTTTTTAGTCATACACTGGTCAACCTCATCATACCAAGAGAGTGTCCTCTATTGGCAGAATTGTAGAAGAAATATCATGGTGTTTTTCAGTATTGATATAAATGATTTTGGTGACACTATGACACACTATGAAATGAATTACTATTGAAATAGCAAGTATGATAATGTGTCTTTTAAAAAATAAAAAACATTAAATACCATTTTAAGTTTGTCTGTTGCTTTGCGTATCCATCAGTTCAGGGGTGGGATAGCTCTGAATCGTTCCGGACGGGAAATCTGAACCAATCTGGACAATTCACGTCATTCTGGACGCTCTCAACACAGCTGGACACTAAATCACAGCCGATCTGGGTGGTATCTGAGCGGTGCCGTACGTTGGTCAATGGCGAGACTGAAAAGGTTTTCTTTAAACAACTGTCAATTCCAAATTCTGGAGAAATTACCATGTCCATCACTTATATATACATGTAAAAGTATTGAACCACCTTGAACTGTATGTTAACGAGATATTTGCCCAACTTTTTAACACAGGAATACCCCTATTTAAAATTGCATAACTTGGAGTAATCCAGACTTGGGAGCACAAATATCCCCGTAAAAACGTTATAGATTTGCTTTAAAATGTATGATATTGTAATGATTTTTCTGCCTAGTGTGAGACGTCAAAAAAGTTGTTAAAAACTAAATCGCCCGGATTCGTTCAGATTTTGCAGAACAATGGTATAAAATCATATATTGGAGTATAATAAATATTGTATTTATTATACGCCAAGGTCATAACATCCATCTATGAGGTCATAACATCCATCTATGATTTCAGTCCTCTCCCGGTTCAGAGCTCTCCCACCTGTAGATAAGCACGTCGAAACCACGTCTTAAATTCACGTCAAAACCACATCATTTCAATCAGTTCTGTCTGCTGGGATATGAATAGTGTGACATGCAAAATATACACAGTGAGAAAATTACTATTATCAAGTCCATCTTGCTGATGTCTCTGGGAGTAATATGCATAGTATGGCATGCAAAAAGGATTGCAGACTTCATCGCACACTGCAAGACACATTGTCCAGGACACATTGTCCAAGACACATTGTCCAAGACACATTGTCCAAGACACTCTCCACTAGAGATACACGTCAATGATAGGTTCATCGCCACATCGGGAACTGCACATTTGAAAATAAAACTTACAAAATAAGCATTCTGCAGGATAATACACAAATATAATTTGTATTGCAAGGTGTGTGTATCTCCTGTGTTTGTATTTCATTGTGACGTCAGTACTGACTGTGATGTCAGTGGTGTGGTGGCACTCTGGTTTCCTCCATTGTCAAAGATGCTAGATGTTTGCAGAACCATGATGGGCATCCTAAAAAAGACCAAACAGTCATATTAACTCAAATGGCTTGTCTGCTTTTCCCAGCTAGAAAATGCAAAAGCGGATTCCAACATTTTGTATATGCATGTATATATGAATATATATTTATCAGCCATTTGTGTTTTATTTCTTGGCTTAGGGCCTGATTGTTAATTTACAGTCAATTTAGGAATGTACACCCAACAGCATCAAAGCTGCAGATGACAACAAAGCTGTGATTCGGTTAATCAATCTATTGCAATTTTGACTTATTAGTGCCATATATAAGTGTCAAACAACAACAAGACGGGAATGATTGTGTGTGCACAGATGCATTTTAAATGCATTGAAAATATAATCACAACTCTGTTGTAGTCTGCAGCTCTGCTGTTATTGGTTGTGATACAGTACCAATTGGTCCGATCTTGAAATGTGTCACCTTACACAAATAAACACACATTATGAAACAAACCTTATTGATGGCTGAATACGGCGTGGTGTACTAAAGCCCTGTTTCTATATGTGCAGTGTCATGCAGTGCGTCATGCAATATCAATACAGTGCCTCATTTTTTGCATCCAATGCAATCCAATTTGAGTATTTCTATGTATTTTTATGCGTACTGACATCCAGAGGCAAAGTGAGGGATAAGGTAGCATGCATCACTTCAAAATCTGACACATACAGTGATAGGTTTCGTAAAGTTGGCATAGTTTACAATTTTGGCAGCAAATCATAATTTTCTGCAGTTGAAATTTGAATTTGTTGCCAAAAGTTTAAACTAAGTTTAAATTTACACATTTATGTAAACACTGTTTGACATTTTGCATTTTACACTGCATCGCGCACTTCATTGGGTAAAATTGCACAAATGGAAACAGCTCAAATCTGAGGCAAATACAAGTGCCAAGACACTAAGCTTAACAAATACAACTTGACTGTGCTGTTCATAATATACATTAAAGACCAAAATGAGGTTGAATTTGTGTCAAACACTTCACAAATAATAACAAATGATAAAGGTTGTGGCGGTCAAAATGGTGTCTTCATAATCCTTTCAGCAACAATGGCTGAATCAGATCGATTTTCAAGCCTTTTAACCAGTTTGAAAGTAATACTGCCGCTATAGTAGGAGTCGAACCCATCACCTCCCGTCCTCCACATATTTAACCAACTCAGGCACAGATGCTTTTTTTACCATCTCTGCTAGTGGGCCCAATCTTTGCCAGACGTGTATGCGATATTGTATTAATGATTGATATAAATATATATTTTAAAGTTTGATGTTAATTCATTAATTTATTCATACAAAGCATTTGCTGCACCAATCAGCCTGATCTTCAGCTCATTTGAAGGAAAAAGATGAAATACTAAGAATGATGAAAGGGATACAGGATATATGCCTTTTATCATTAGTTAAAATTCCAAAATGCTGATATGTTAAGCAGAACAAAGGGAGTTTTAGTCCTGGTACTCCATATAAGGTCAGGTGACCTTATCTAAGAGCAGAAGAAAGTAGGTCACAGAAGGTTGACCCACTTTCAAGAAGTCAAAACACTGAACGGTTTGTTACTGACAAGATACTTAGGCCCAAATGACAAAGGCAACAACTAACCAGGATAAACGCTGATCTCTCACTACTTTTCTCAGATATATAGGGCTGCAAATCCTGAAATCTGCAAATATCGCCCATAGCTTAACGCTATCAAGTTGATCTTACTCGCATCGTCAAGACAGTTTCAGTGCAATTTGAAATTATCTATCTACAACAGTAGCTATTCTTCTCAAAACTGCGTAGGTGTACAAATCAGTGCCTCGACTTCCGTATACAGTAATAATAATAATAATAATAATAATAATAATAATAATAATAATAATAATAATAATAATAATAATAATAATAATAATAATAATAATAATAATAATAATAATAATAATAATAATAATAATAATAATAATAATAATAATAATAATAATAATAATAATAATAATAATAATAATAATAATAATAATAATAATAATGTAACTTGATGTTATGTCTACAAAAGATGCAAAAATATCGGCAGTGGCATGAATCAGTACAAACTGAACAAATCTTTGACTATATTAAGAATGGTATATGCATCACACTTTGTAATCACATTCCTATCTGCTTATTATGCTGTGAGACTATCTGATAGCATAAAACCTGTCTTGCTGACTGTGATCCGAAGCTTACTTTGTGTTTATATATTATTTGTTAGACAATCTGACTGCATACCTTGTAATTTGTGTATATAAAAAGTGCACCGCTTGCTTGCTTGCTTTAATATAATCAATTAGTAATCATCAGTGTTTGTAGATTTCTGTAGATGTCAGGCCTATAAATGATATTGAATTTCATAAATGTACATTTGTAGAATCACCAATGAATTAATAGAATCAAAACATTTCTGTTGAAAGCATTAGATTTGCAGGCAAATTATTGCGTTCCCTTTTCAATCAAGATAGTTATTAAACTAACATGATTCTTAATTCATGACTTAAACTCAAGGGATCTATATCTTATTCGTGAAATGCAGGAAAACCTTTTTTTGTTTTGGAATATTTGGCAGAGAAGTATGGCGTGTGTAATTCAGCAGGTGTTCAGGAGAACCCGAAACCAAACTCTATTTCTCTTAGCTCGATATAAATGTTCAAGTCAGCGAGTCACAGTCATTTCCTCTATCAATCCACATCATTGTTGGCTTTATGAAATAAACATAATACAATGTGATTATAAAATAAATAAGGTGTCAAATTAGAACATACCCAAAATCATATTGTGCAAAATTGAAGCATGGAATAAACTTGTGTTGGCAAGGTAGACAACATTATGATAATCACAAGATAGGATACCATGACAACCATTGTTATTATCCACGTGGCCAAATATTCTAAATGTTTTAATATTACATCAGAGTAATGTATTTGAATACTAAATAATGAAATTATTTTTTATCAAATAGTCCATTGTTATTGTCTTTTTGTTATCATAGTTTGGATATCCTGGTCTACCATAGGGAAGTCCATTGAAAGGAAGGTCTATGTGCGTAACTTAGTGTAGTTCGTTATATATTATTATAGAGCGGTTGAATAGGATGTTTGATACAGAAACTTACATGAACCGCCAGTCCAATATGGCAGAGCTTAACTAGTCAACCATAGATCTGTGATAGAAATTATATTTTCAGGTAACTAGCATAGAATCAGTTAGAATTATTTCCTCGTGTCAAATTCTATTGAGCATTAATATAGCATATGGAAATCAACAAATTCACTTATTAGTGTGTTAGGGGTTGTTAACTACATAATTGTTCATGAACATTTTACGGTTAGGTGGTGCCATCTGGTTGTCAAATGATGCAGCTGTGATGATTGAAACAGCTAATACATTAAATGCACAGAAATATATTTTACTCAAGACAATACATTATTATAACATAAACAAAACATTATATATATATATATATACATTTCAAGGACTGTGTGCACTACAATCTATATAATGTGCATTATATTAGTTTCAAGAGCTAATTATATTCTGGCATTTTACTAGTTTGCAGCACGGCTGTCACCACGCAGAGCGTCGTTGTCCTACACATTATTTATGGTCCATGTCCTATTAATCATTCTTGATTTATTCACGGAGTTAGGCAAAATGCCACCTCATATATTTGGAGTATACGTGTGGTCCTTTACTTTAAATGGTTATCTTCAGAATATAAAGTTTCTATGTTTGGAATTTTGATAGTTTAGGATGCAGCAGCAATGTCAATTCTATCAAGGTATTTAAGTCATTTATATTAGAGTAATGTTAACATCGTTGATGAATTTGACTTATTTTTCTGCAGCCTGAATCTCTAAGGAATACAATAGAAGTCTATGTTTTCAATATGTACTTTCCATACATAACTATTTTTGATCAAAAACATGTTTCTATAACAACATTATAATGACAGTTTTATTTTAGATTTAATCACCTATTCTACCTTACTGGAAATTGACATGTTTCACTTCATCTGAAATGGTAGAAACCTTAATCATGCTTGTATACTATTCAAGTTAAATTGTTAAGTGCTTTTGACAGAATGAAATAAAATGTTAATCTGTTTCAGCACAGATGAACCCATGACATTCTGCCCCGAGCACAGCTTGGTTTGTGTCGTCTTCGGCTTCACGTTGAGCAGCTCTGATCTTATCATTTGTTAATGGTGAGTAGATTAAATCGAAATCTTCTTCTCAATAAGGAGATCTTTTTGGATAATTTCTCAAATTTCTTCCGCAGTGCTTTAAATAAGTTAGATGACAGTTAATGCGTGGTCATTGAAACACTGCATACAGAGTGCATCGCTAGTCAAATCCCTGTGTATAATCACTCTTAAAAATAGTGCTAAATATTCACATCTTATTTATGAGACCATGATGGAAAGTTCGATCTTGTTCCAAAATAGTAATAGCTACCTGAATATTTCATAATTGGTTTAACATTAAGTGCAACTTTGAGACTAGGTGTTGTTAGTGTTTGGGTGAGGAAGGGTTTGAGTGTGACTCCCCCATGGTCTCAGAAATAGAGGTCATTTAATTGGTCTCGTTCTCCATCCCCACCTTGACAAAGGGGTCCCTTCATGGCGCAGCTGACAATGAAACATTCTCCGCAGAATTAACCTGAATTTTCTACCAAAAAGGTAGAATATTAAAAAGTTGACAGCTGAATTCATGATGACGAGAAGGTTAGTCACGGCGACATATATCTCCAACCAGGTCAGGTCAACATTGGATCCAACAAAGATGGCGTCGAGGACAAAGGCAATCAGTGATTGGCTGACACACACAATAAAGACGACAACAATAACTAGCGGCATAATAGTCGCCTTCACTTCCCGTTGTTGTCTTCTGTTTAAAGATTCCCAACTTTTATTAGCATTTTTCATTTCTGCTATAATCTTAATGTTCAGAAATATAAGAACAACCAATGGAATGGCGTAGATGAGCAGACAGAACAGGGCTGTGTTGTAAAGGTATCTATACAAGAGATTGGTTCTGATTGGTCCATTTGAAACAACAATAACGGTCATATTCCAATCAGGATTGAATTTTGTATCCGGCCTGAATTCAAAGAAGCGTGGAATATTGTAGACAACTGAGAAAACTGCAATAGATATGATAAGAATGCGGACCTTGCTGATTCTTCTAATCTGCACGCTGGTGAAGGGATGGCACACCGCTAGGTAGCGCTCGGCAGAGATAAACACAGTCATCCAAATGGAACTCATCTGCGCAATGCATATCACAGGCCAGGCATAAATCCGCAAGTATCCCTGAACTCGACAAAATGACACATTGACATCACAGCCCATGAACTCATAATACATAGGGATAACTTGCTGAATGAATGCCGATAGAAGGAGGATGACGTCAGACGTGGCTAGTGCCCTGAGCGAGTAGAAGGTGGGGCAATGACTGCGGTCCAAGGATAGCACCAAGAGGGACAAAAGGTTACCACAGATACCCAGGATACACAATGTCCCAGGCACCCATACTCCCATGATCAAATGAAAATACGGTGTTGTATCCTTTGTTTCAGACATCTTGTCAAAGTTAGTTTGTTACTATATCCCACGTTATCAATAAGCAATGGAAATATCAGACATGTTGTCTTGTGTTTCCAGCCCGATTTGTGCCCTAATACATCAACCCGAGGGCGGGTCTACGAATGTTGCATTAAATGTTGATGTTTTATCCCATTTCATACACGATACACTGCCGTACAGATACTATAGGTATTCCACTATTCTCTTATCAAAACAAGCCTTGGCAGGCGACAAAGATCTCATGCATCTCTTATTGATCTCACCTAAATGAGTGGGTCTAATGCATAATATGCTCAAAGTCCTGTTCAATGAATGTTGTTCAAATGTTTTGTTATTATTATCCAAGAGTGATCATGACTTTTATATTATTTTTTTACTATTCCATAGATACCCTCCAACCGGAAAGAGGAAATGAAATCAAATCCGGCCATATAAAATCTGGATGTCAGCTGTTCTTCATAGCTTCCAAGAAAGAAAGCTCATATATTTTCCAAACATCGTATCCAGTATTAGAATATTCTTTAAAAAATAATAATCATTTCAAATAATTTCTGAATTAATCCTTTCTGTTCAGAATAAATATGTTTCCCGTACAGTGATAACGGAGTGTCCGAGCGAGGTCCTAGCGAGGTCTTAGCGATGCCCTAGTGAGGTCCTAGTGAGGTCCGAGCGAGGTCCTAGTGATGCCCTAGTGAGGTCCTAGCAAGGTCCTAGTAAAGTCCTAGTGAGGTCCTAGCGAGGTCCTAGCGATGCCTTAGTGAGGTCCTAGAGAGGTTTTGCTGAGTTACCGATCCTACTACTACTGCTCTCTCAACATGCTCTGCATTGCCACATCAGCGAAACTGAAATATATACACAAGAGGTCATTGTTACAAATATATGTACAGTCACATCTCATACTGGTTCTATTAGACCATTCAATGTAAACAACATGGAAACAACAGAATACCTGTGACATGTTCAGGAAAATGGTCATATCATCTGTGATGTTTAAGTATATGAATATTCAATTAATTGAATATTTATTGAGAACGTGTTGACGTTAACACAATTTGTACAAGGTCAAATCTAATGCACAAGGAGAAGCATGACATGACTAACATATGTGATTTTGTTTGTTTGTTTGTTTGGGGTTTTACATCATTTCCAACATTATCTCAGTCATTTCTCGATGAGACCTACTTGTAGCAGATATAGTGCTGCCTCACTGAATTGTCATGTCGCAGGTCCTTGACATGACAACCCACCTGGTCACAGATTTACAAGGACAACGGGTTAACCCTTTAGGCACCGGCCTCAGCTCATATGGGAAATTGTATCATGAGCTCAATCTCGGCACGGCCAGGGTTCGAACCTACGACCTTTGGATCACCACAGAGGAACTGGTGCTAATAAGCTGGCGCTCTAACCAACTGTGCCACAGCCCGTGGCCCAACATATGTGATACACAAAAAAGAACCAGTGTAATTATAATCATAATTACTCCAAGCTCAAACTATGTTTGCTTTTTTAAATGAGAGGTCAATAAGAAATACAAGAGTTCCCATGGCAACCATTGTCTTCAATTTGAGATTCTAAAAATAAGTATATCTTGCGCTCCAAATTCAAATTCATTGTTTCAAATTTATTGTTTTTGATGAAAAACCTATCAGCAGCTGTCATGGCCACCAAGCTCTTTAGGCTTTTAAAATTCGTATCAAAACGTGTTTTCTTTATTTCAAAGCTACCATTTCTGAAGTCAATGTCAGTTGTGATTATATCCATATATTGATTTCCTTTTGAATTAGTAATAACATCACAGTAACTGACATTTTGCCGCTAATGGCTTCCCAAAATAAGAAAACACACATTTTCCATGTCAATGCTATGTCAATCAACACAGTCATAATTTCAATTTCATAAACACAAATGTATATACATGTTAGGTTATGACCCTCAAAATTGATCTTCAGTGGACTTTTTTTATTGAACATACCTTTTTAAAGAAAAGCAGTTGTATATGACAGTTAGGTAATGTATAAAATTAAAGTAATGTAAAAAGTTAAAGTAATGTAATGACAAAAGATGATTAACTAAGATTAGCTAAGATGATTAAATAACTCATTAAGTTTTTGTCGTTTTACCATACACTTTAAGTGACCTTTTCATGGGACAGATATTTTCTTAATGATTTGACCTGGACGTGACCTTGTCGTGGGTCGATTTTGTTCTAAATTGAGATCTGTTACATATTTACTTATATGCAAAATAACTAATTACTAATTCGTATACAATACTATGGAGAAAATAAAAATTGAATTTGGTAATCGTTCATCAGTTTTTTGACACTTTGACCCAACCCTTTTGGACAAGACCTTGGCCATTGAACTCAAGTGACCTTTTCATCGGGTAGGCAATTGAAAATTAGGCAAGTGAAAAGCTGTCGCCTCAGTATTTATGTATGAGATACATGAAAAATAACAAGATAAAATGGTGAAATAACTGAAGGCCCTGGCCATTGACATCTGACATTGAAGTGAGACTTTTCTTACAAATGCAATTGTTGTATGTATTAATTGCATATGATGAATTTAAGTTATGAAAGATGAATTTCATGTATATGGATAATGAAAGGATCACCACAACAGAATATTTCAGACGGGTGATGCCATGATATTGATCTTTGACCTTTAAATAACATTTTTGATGAGATGTTTTAGGATGAAATGTATTTGCCCTTTGAACTTTGAACTTTATGATTATACATGTAGTTATTACTGATCTTTACATCATATAAAACCTGAAAATATTGTTGCTAAACAGGAACAAAAATGTTATACTGCAATTGAAAGTTATCGATTGATACTAATTATTTGGGTGAAAATATGTATTCTGTTTATGTAACCATGGTAACCATGAATTTTGAAATGATTTATTTTTACTAACTTACGACTCAAATTCTTCCTCACCTTCTTACTAGATGTTGTTGAGAAATGCATAGTCAGTCAAAGATTAGAAATGAACATGTCAATTTTTCAAAGAAAATGGTTACCATAGAAACAGCTGTATCTCTTCAGGGACAATACAACTGAAATATACTGAGCATGGATTGTCATAGACTTGACACTCACTGGCCACTCACTGGCCAGTCATGAGCCACCAGCCACTCACAGGGGAACTCTGATTCATTCTTTCTTTCAGTGATAATTCATTCAAATATACCCAAATTAGAAATCACAAAGCAAGACAGAAAGCAAACCGAATTTTATAGTGCAGCTTTGAACGTACCACTACCTCTCATATTTAAACAACAGTCTTCCTTTACACGAATATTGTTTGAAAACTGAGAACAAGGAGATCAGATAAAACCATCTTTGTTAAAGACTAAAGGTAATGTATATATCATATCGCTGTCTCAAATTCAAATTGGAGGTATGTAATATAATTGAGTTATATAATAGTTTCAGATCATTTTCATGGATTATTATTTGTTGACCTTGTTTGCTGACTTTAACATGTTTAATCACATTGATCTCATTTGATGCAGGTCCAAGTGCATGAGTACATATGTAATGCGAGAGGAGCAGTGTGTGGCAAACACGCCTGGGTTTTAACTGCTACAATTATTGGACATTGACCATTACATACACTGTATCGGATAGCCATTGTTTGCAAAATAGCATGTTGAAACTTTTTCTTTTGATGAAAGGCATTAATTATAATCTTGATATTTATTCAACCATCATCTTTCTGCAATATATATCCATAAGGTATTGGACTGAAATTATGTCTGGATCATCTCATGTGGCCTCATTATTTCATGCAGCATATTAGCACCAATTCCTCTGTGATGATCCAAAGGTCATAGGTTCGACTCCCGGCCATGCCGAAATTGAATTCATGTTACACCTTCCCAAATGAACTGAGGTCCGTGCCTGAAGGGTTAATCCATTGTCCTTGTAAATATATGACTGGGTGAATTGTCATATTAATGACCTGCAATATGACAATTCGGAGAGGCAGCACTGTATCTGCCACAAATAATGTTATTAGTGATCTAAAACCCCAAACAAACACTCCCCACAGCGGTACAATGTTGATACATAGCTAGTCCAACTGCTGTTTTAGTGTTACAGGCTCGTTCATTGGGATGCTATTTACGAGAGTCGAGCTGGTGGTCAAGGCCAGGTTCAATATCTATTAAATTTATTGCTTTAAAGTTAAACGCTTCTCTTAATTTAACAAGAAATAGTAGACATGGTCTGAGTAACTGGGGGATTTTCACTGCTGAAAATCTACTGGTTCGCAGTTTGTGAGTTAAAATGGACATATCAACACTAAACCATACTTCAAGATCAAAGGAAATGTGCGAACACGAGGCAAATACACGGCCATATTCCCAAGGCTGCGAGGATTTTGGTGATAAATTATTGTACATCAATTGGTTATATATAATCAGCCATGATATTTTCTCGGGGCTCGACCTGGTTCCGGTATGGCGGCGCATGTTCCTGAGTGATCGCATTTCCGGTGTAACGACCACATCATTCTGAGGCGTGTCACTCCATTTGCGTTGTCTTATATTCAAGACAGTTTTACCTATATCATATTCTGTAAAAAAAAATGGAGCCATCAACCAGCAATCTTAGTAAAACTGCATTTTATATTTCAAGGGAAGAGCAATGAATACTTTCATTCATATTCTTTTTTTGTTTAAAATAACAAGTACCTCACTCTCAGCGTGAGCTTGTTGAGTTCTCGTTGAGGGTGTGACTGAGGCACCCTGGGATATCTGTCCTGGATTAAGGGTGGCATCAGGTATCACAAGCTTCGTACACATGTGGGATAGTAAGGACCAATTAGCAGGTGCACTGAGCCTCATGGTAACATGCCTACTTGGTCCCTACATCCGGGATCTATTCCAACACCTGGCTCCTCACTCATCAGCCCAGCAGGGGGCCAACAAAGGGAGTTTAAATCAATACGTTCCGGTCATATGTAATATGATTATGTGTTTTAATCAAATACTTGTTACTATATCTGAAGTTATAGTCAAATAAGGATATGAGTTATTTAATGGTTACGGTGTGCTATTTTGTTATTCTTCACAACAAGGCTTGCCCTCGCCTCCCTTCACAATGCCTCGCTTCACAGAGAGGTGTAACGTCCCATTACCAGAACAAGAAACACAATGAATCTCAATTAGGGTTATTCTGGAAACGTGTGTGTGGGTTAGACTGCAGAGTTAGTTATATTATATGATAAGGCCGAGGGAAGGGAGTGGAACAGATCAGACTTACTGGGTTGAGGTCGTCTCACTTAATGCCAATTCTCTCTTACTCCACTAGCAACCATCACAACTGACTGCCCCTAATGGCGCAGTTAATGCACTCGGTGCTGTTTTTATCTCCAGGAAAGGTTGTATTTGTGTTAGTCATGTCAAGTTGGCAGCTTTAAGGTGACAATTACAGTCTCTTATTATAACACTATTCAATGTCGGGCAGCATCAGTGAACACTTTGATATTTCATTTCTCGGTGGTATAATACACTCACATGCAGTAAGGACACGGATCATTTAACATTGAGAAGTTTGGAAATGTGAAGTAAACTAAATATTTGTGAGTTAGGTCTCCACATCATATCTCATCTGACAATCACTTTATGGCCAATGCCCAAGCATTATTACTCGTCATATTATGATAAAAACAAAACGTGTCTTAAATCTGATGAAGGTCTTTAATTTCGATTTACATAACATCCAAACTGAGGATGTTAGCATAACATAGGTGATGCAATCGATATGATGAAACAAATATATGTGCACGAACACAGGGAAACCAAACCTCACATTATAACTAGAAGTCAGTCAACATTCTGCCAAAAAACGAGCAGACCAAAGTAATTTTTGGTTTGTCTTATTTCTCTATGATATGCCTCCTCGCCCCGACCCCCGCAGATCTCTCACCAGCACTGCATGTCTTGGGCATTTCTTTAATAAGGTTTGGACAGAGACAATGACAGTAATTTGGGGGAGCTGCCTTTATTTCATTTTCTTTATGGTCAGAGAACAGCTTATCCAGCAATTGAGGAGCGAGTGTCAGAATACATGGTCGTCAGGAGACACTGTGATAAACACGTTGCTAGGCGCAAAAATGTTGCCATGGGACGGTTTACGTCACCTCCAATTTCATAGAAAGTGCTGAGAGAAAGGGTAGAGTTTGGCCCTATGATTGCTGAGGCAAGGTCCGTCAGCTATCTCATAGGCACTGAGCCACTAAACATATCTGAAAATTGGGCAGCAGAAGAAATAACATCAACAGAAAAAAATGGAGCTTCAAGTCATTTTGTGAGAGCGGCCGTCACCCTGAATATGAATCTTTCAAACAACTCCATAACTTGACACAATTGGTGGGACGATATGATAATAAAGTTATCCATTCTGACAGGTACATGTATATGCAGACAATTGAAGCCACACTGGGAGGAAGTGCCGCTCCTTATCAGTAATATTACAGGGATATTAATAAGGTAAGACATCGCATTACCTAACGTATTTTCTCATCATTACAACTATATACCAGTCTTATGTAATGTATTTAAGTAAATATAAATCGAAATTCAGTTAAACATTGAAACCACCCACATTGACCGGGTACTATGAGTATATGTATGTCATCATGGTGAATGGGGTATAGCTTTATATTGAAACCACCCACATTGACCGGGTACTATGAGTATATGTATGTCATCATGGTGAATGCCGGTATAGCTTTATATTGAAACCACCCACAATGACCGGGTACTATGAGTATATGTATGTCATCATGGTGAATGCCGGTATAGCTTTATTTTGAAACCACCCACTTTGACCGGGTACTACATGTATGTGCACGTCTACATTATGGTGAATGCCGCGGTTCCAAATTATCAGTTACTCATATTCTACATTGAAGTATTTCAAGATCAATATATTGTCAAATTTACACATCATGTAATCTTGACAAATGTGTTGCTATGGGTCATTGGATTTTTAGTCATAGCTCATCGTTTCCATTTAATATTAAACTCTATTCTATAAAGTTCATGTTCTTGTTATGTATTAACAAGATATGAATGAAACTACATATAAGTAATTATATTAGATGGCTTGGCTGTCCATGGTGCGAAAGCCAGAAATTGAAGTTGAGACAGTGATTAAAGGGCTTAAAAGGGACCTTTGTATTCCTTGGTGAGAAAAACAAGAAGTTCAAACAAATAATTTACAACGCAAATTATACTGATACAAAATATTAGCATTTACAATATTTCCCATCCAAACCTCGATCTAAGGCTTAATTTCAAGAAAGTAACTGAGATCAAAGCGTTTCTCCATTTTATTTCAAGGTAAGCCTTTGAGGGTAGATTCTTTGTAGCCTTTGAGCCATGTCTTCCTATTTGACAGTGGCATCTCATGGAAACATCGACTGTAGGATTAAAAAGATATGAAATGCATGACATCCTATATTTGGTGTATAACATGTCAAGCTAGGTCGTTGCGTGTGTGCGTGCGCCCGCGTGTCACCAACATGGCTCGGCGTGAGAATCTACTGTCTCTATGCTATGCAGGCGGCACGCAGGCGACACGCAGGCGACACGCAGGTGACACGCGGGTGGCACGCACACATGCTACGAGGCACATAATAAATATAAATAGTGGAGGGCCTCTTGAATGATATTTGGAAAAGTTATTTCTTTCCTCAATATTCCTCAATTTAACTTTAAAGTACCAGGTCGTAATGTTTTCGGATCTTGTTCACAGACCGCGATGCAATGTGTTTTGTCCGATCTTGGTTACAGACCATACTGTAATGTGTTTTCAGATCTTTGTCACAGACTATGATGGAATCTGTTCTCGGATTATCATTATATTAATTCATATATATTATTTTTTCTGCCAAAACCCATCCTTAGCGTGTGGAAAAATACAAGGCACAAGTTACTAAATGTCTAGTTTTTCAGACCATCTCTTGTCTTTGCATGATGTGTTTTCTACATTAGATAAACCAATACATTTTGTGTGGCTTTACCAGGTCACGGGCCAGTCTGGGGGCTTCATATTTCACTCTAATCCTGCTAGTGACATTATATTTATAAGCGGAGTTACAAAATGAAGTATAACATGAACACAATGGTAATCAAACCACGCAAAGGCCCCGTCAGGCAACTAGCAGACTGGGCTAGTTCTGAATGAAGAATCATTTCAATAAAGTATGACACAAAAAAAAATCATAATCTTTGTAAACTGTACAAATGAAATAAAAATAGGAATGGATTGCGATATCTTTTTTGTTAGTATTTTGATATGTTTTGCAAAATAAAAATAAGTGTATACTTACAGTGAGTGTACCTTGCTGCAAGATGTCATATACTAAAGCGTATGATATATATCCCTTAGTGTGTCATGACACAGTAGTCTGTGTTGTCACACTAACGTGTGGTGCCTTCCTAACCTCTGATCAGCGATGTTTAAACATTCTTAGCCAAGCCCATCTATTAGTAAGCTAAAGCAAAGGCAAAGTAGCGGGCACGGCGGGGTGCGTGTGAGCATCTGTGAGCGGGGGAGAGCCTGGATGTTCCGCGGCGGGGCCCTGAGCTGCTTGTATCTGCTCACCGTGCACTGGTGCCAACCTCCAGCCTATAATAGCCATCAAGCCAGATCTCAACCAGCGATACCCTCACGGCAACATGGCCGATCAATGCCTAACTTATTATGGGCAGTAGTTAACAAACCTATTATACATTTTTGTGCACTGACTACATGAAATCAATACCCATTTGCATCTTTAATAGCGATTTGTTGCTACCTATTTATCAGATGGTAGAGAAACATCTTTAGTGATCCATCATCAATTAAATTCACATGGTATCACAAGTGTCCAGAATGTGGGCTACTTTCAACACTACAAAACCAGTATCCTGCCCATGTGTGTATGTTGGTCATCAGTTCCAATCCAACGTGTACAAGGTGCTTCACATTAAATCAGTCTAAGACACTTGCAGACCATTTTCTTTGTTTACACAAGTTGTCCTTCCTCTAACTCATACTATAGTCATGCAATGTTCAGTGCCTGCAATCAACGTCCATGTTTGTTATGACGAGCGCAAACAGCTCTCTTAACCCCAGCTACTTGATATTCATAAAACATAAACAGTATAATTGCTAAAGCATTAATTATCAAACACGCTTTTTTGGAAAAAAACAATATGTTAATAAATGTTTTAGAATTTTAATCATTTTTGAAGTTATAATAAAGCATAGATTAATCATTTGAAAATAGGAAGATTATAAGGAAAACTGTATAAAATAAATTTTTTTTAAATAGAAAAAAAATAAGAAAATTGTAATAGACAACTAAGACTATACTTGTAAACACCTTCTTACTTCAATGGTACTTAACAGTACTTATACTCTCAAGTAATAATATAACCTGGAAAGCCCTTAATGGTAAGGCTCCGCCTTACTTACGGGATCTACTCCTGATTAAAGAAGGTGAACGCTGTCTAAGATCCAATGATGGCACCCACCTACAGGTACCTAATACTAGGCTAAGAACAGTAGGTGACAGGGCCTTCTCATCTGTAGGTCCACGACTATGGAATTCCTTGCCTACTAATATTAGGACAAGTACTTCAGTCTCCTCGTTTAAGAATAGGCTGAAAACTCATCTCTTCAGGATGCATGTCCTGAGCTCAGCGCTATGAACAGACTTGTCTGGTATCAGCGCTCTACAAATTTTATTATTATTATTATTATTATTATATCAACGATATACATCTATGGCGGCGTAGCAGCACTTAGTATCGTGTATAATAACTCTGTAGCCGAGGGTTGTAGAGATAACAGGCTATTAGACAGTGCCCAGATTGGCTGGGTCTTAAGGCAGCCATACGTGGGATGCCAGCCTGCGCTCCGTGACCGACATGACTTACATGTCAAATCATCTCACTCAATATTGCCTCCCAACACAGCAAGAACGCAATATCATAGTCATTGAGTGTCCATCATTGCTTCCCCTGTCATGAAATACTTTGTGATCATGAGAGACAAAATTGCAAATGATTATTTAGTGTATTTGAATTGTCATAGTATTAGGTACTGTTGTGATTGCAGCCTTCTAAGAATACCAATTTCGATACACATTAATGTAGATCAATAATGAAATATATTATAAGCTGAATGACATTAAAAGTAACAAATGTCAACTCCCCCCTGAATTAACGAAAATGACAAAATGACATAATAACAAAATTAATTAGGTCCTTCGTATTTGTGAATGCTTGTGTAGGGAGGAATGGATATTTTCCCAGGAGCTATGTATGTACACACCAGGTACATGTTGGAAACGCTGTGTGTAGCAAATTAAGAACAACCATGCAAAACTATAACGCTGCTTAGGGTATATATTCAGTTTTTGAGGAGTTATGGTGAGTTAACAATAAATAAAATTTCCCTCTCATTGTATAACATTAACATTGTAAACTGATGGTGCAAAAAGCCTGCATTAAAGTTAAATGCTGCGAAAACCTAAGAAAAGGCAAGCTGTATTCTAATAGCTCAAATATTAGATAAAACTTGCTCAAAGACGTATGGAACTGCCAACTCTGGGTTGAATGATTCAGCTTTTCACAGCTTACACAGGCTGTGTAACGTTGGCAAATTAAATGTCAGTAACGTCGCAACTACCAATGAACTGTGACCAGTCGACGATTACTGCGCATGTCTTGTGAATTTATGCTTTTGTGCTTTGTAACTGATTCATTGATTTTAAACAAAGCTATTATGCAAACATCGTTCACAGATCATTGTGGTGCGAAATGTCTCTTCATTCATTTTTACTATAGTCAGAAAAATATATTCCCTCTGCTTGCATTCAACATTAATTGATGATTGATATATTGTTACAATAGGTCTCGTGCAGGAAATATTGAAATGTCAAAATTCATATAATCTTTGCTTGCTTACACGTATAATCTACTATGTATATGAAAATCTTTCATGTATTGCTTATGATATTTCTCATGCTGTTAATATTAACATATCAAGCATTATTTCTGCTTCCACAAATAGAAACTACCACACATATAATAGAAAATAAAATCAACTTGCAAATTTTTTTCTATTGTATTCTTGAGCGAGAATTCTTGACAAAAACCTTTGAAAATTGCATTTTATCTTTGTTCTGACATATCTTGAAGCATATACTTAACAAACCATATTCTTTTGTACATCCCTATGTAAAAAAATTAACTAAAGGTTAAAATTGTGATTCTATATTGCTGATTGTAATGCATTAAGTATTACATAGGAATAAGGTAGAATTTATTAAAGAACATTTAATAGAGCATGACTAAGATTTATCTTTAATCAGGAAATTCTGGCTGAAAAAAAAAAACAAAGAAAAAATCTTATAATGATTAAGTGAACATCTAAAGCCGATAGGGATTCATGTCATGATATAATCAAGTTCAACACTAGGCTAAATCATTAAAATAGTTAAGATAAAAATAACATTTAGAAAATATTTGCAAGTAATAATCTCTTATTTTATGGCTGATATAGAAAACAAATTTGTAACATTGAAAACTACGGTGATGGCAACCTAGATGAATTACAAAGCAAAACATTGATATAGTAAATATGCTAAATAAGGAGGCACCTATAAAATTATAATATTATTACAAGAAAACCTGCACTATGGCTATCAAAGGAAATTAATAAAGAAATAGACCTAGGATACAGACAGGAAAACAAACTGGCCTGGTCTCTGATAAATCCAATATAATCTACAGAGTAACAAACAAAACAGTATTCTTTAAAAATGCTAAAACTAAGCACGATGCTGAGCTGATTGATAAAAATAATCGGACCCAAATCGACCTTTTACAAAAATGAATGGGCTTTTAAGTCATCATACCTGACATCGAAGGTACAACAGTATGGGTACGCACCAATGTACCTCTCTTCACTTTTAAATCCAAAGGAAAGACAAACGACGTTGCGATCCATTGATAATGTTTATAGACATCTAGAGACTCCTTTAATCTATTACTTTTTTCAGAATAAAACCCTGCCTCTTTCTGAAAAGACATAACTTGGGGTTTATGGTATCGTACTCCACGAATGTTGGAGTCAAGACAGGGTCCTGAGACAATTTGATGTTACCCTTGGAGGGAATATTTTTGTTACTTTTCCAGGTAGATATTTCCATCAGGAAGCTTCTTAAAATTCCTCTGTATTACAATTAGATAGACTAAATGTTCCATTCAATTTAGATCTGCCTGTTCAAATATAACCAGGCTTTATTTAAGACTCTACAGACGTCCTTTCTGACAAAAGATATAAAGGTATGAATAGAATTATGGGTAATTAATACAGAAGTGTTTTATTTTTAGATATACGAGACCTGCATGAAACAATTGATGATGAAGCTAACAGCCATATCATATGTATAAGCTGTTATCAGTATGTATACTTTTTTATGATATCGTATTTTATATATTTGCTGATATTGGCTGATATATATATATATAACCTATATGCACTGGATTCTATGTATAATGATAATGATATGGACATGTGTCTGATGTCGCTTAAGGACCTAACTCGACCTACTCTTAAAGGACGTGACTGTCAGATAGTTCCCGGATGATGAATGATGGGATAATATATTATGCAGTCTTGTATCATCTGAATTAAGATCAACTGGTCGACTTCCACTATCACAATGTCTCTCTGGAGCATTATAACGTGTTCAAATATGGACATTGTGTGTTTGATGACACACAATATTGCTAAGAAAACAAATAACACACGTACTTAGTGTTCTTCAAAAACAAAATGTGATAACATTGTTCACAACATGGTTTGGACATAAATTATTACCAGAGTTAAATATCAATATAAGTCACAGTGATTGATATTCAAAAAGTTTGAAAGTTCCGACTTTTATTTTGTAACAAGCTGGAGTGCAGATTCTTTGGATTGTTGACAGCAGTGTCTCTTATACAGAAACCTCTCATGACAATTATTGGTAAGAAATAATTGTTCATCATTTATCAATCAGACCGGTTGTGATATCTTCAAGACAGCAATCAACCCTGCATGAAGACAAGCACGACAAGGCCCCATTTAATTTATCCTCGTCATGTGACCTTGTGTTCAGCTTATCTCTGGCACAGAGTTTTGATGGAGACATAGATATGTTCCCTCTCCCCTCAGGTTTGAGTAGAAAGTTCACCGTCCACGCAGCCCTCACACTGTGTGGGCTTCCATCTCCACCTAGAATAAGGCAATAATATGAATCTCTACAAATGATTTAAAATTGGATGAGGATATACAGAATAGACATTAGAGATACTATATAAATTGATTCAAGTGCCAAACACGGGAATCGCCTCAGACATTCTAAATCTGAATTAACTCACATAGTTCACCATTATTATGGCCACAAGACGGCTCTATATTTCTAATAAAAACATCCTTTTATAGATGATCCAACATATAGCTATTCCCACACAAAGTTATACCATAGTCACTCTGCTGAATGGCATGCATACTAATATTTAAAGCATATGAAATGGCTCACAAAACAGAAGGTTGTCATACTGAGTTCCAAGAATACGACATCAAGAATGGTTCCTGTTAAAAGCTGATGGGCACGTTAGGATACCTCTACCTAATGAGATAGTGTTCTATATTAGATATGATAATTCCATCGCATTAGATAATTCATCCAGGCTTCTTGCGTGCAACTTATTTGAATATTTGTAGGAGCTGATGATGTATCCATGGTAACTACTACAATATGTTTATTACATACTACAATATGTTAATTACGTTTTAGGGTATTTACTTCATGTATCTATGTGATTCATATATGTAACTGTGTGTCAACAATGTTTGGTTAGTTGCTATAAGATGAAAGCTTGTCCATAGCCTGGATATGCAGTATTAGACTGCAGGTGTGTTCATTGTTCTTTCTAGTTGTTTGTTTCAATATATCAGCTGTGTTTCCTTGCTTTTGTAGGAAACTAGTAAATTACAATATATTTGAATAATTATGCATGTCTATACTCATGAAGTACGCATGTATTCTGGTGAGTGCAATAACTGATAGTAATATGCATTTGACATTTGCCCGATTTGTTCTAAATATTAAGATGAGAAGTCTTTTTGTCTTGAAATTCCATATTCAATGTCAAATGCATCCATATTCTGACATACCATAATGGCAAAATGAAACATATAATTCATGGTGTTATTTCTTGATAATTAATCAAATGTATGGGCTTGATTTAGGGTTAGATTGACACTCCTGCACAAGTCTTTATAACCATGCTTATTCGCTCTGTACTGTCCATGCCAACTGCAGAACTTTATGATGCCCTCACATCAGGCGAATGCCAGTGCATAGATTGTGTGAACCATTTAACACTGTCATTGACTTACATCCTTAATATCTGAGCCCTCATATATTGTTTTATTTGTGCACAGGGGCACATCCGTTCAAGTATGGGAGCACTATTAGGATACAGTTGTAAATGTAAATTCCCCACCTCATTTACCCATTTGCTCTCTTTCTAATGTAGAAAAAATGTCTTGCCTCTGAACCATAGCACACTTGATGTATCACAGTAATATGGGACTGGGCCTCTGACCCTTGGCACACTTGATGTATCACAGTAATATGGGACTGGGCTTCTAAACCTTGGCACACTTGATGTATCACAGTAACATGGGACTGGGCCTCTGACCCTTGGTACACTTGATGCCTCATGGTAATATGGGACTGGGCCTCTGAACCATGACACACTTGATGTATTACAGTTATATGGGACTGGGCCTCTAAACCTTGGCACACTTGATGTATCACAGTAAGATGGGACTGGGCCTCTGAACCTTGGCACACTTGATGTATCACAGTAATATGGGACTGGGCCTCTGAACCTTGGTACACTTGATGCCTCACGGTAATATGGGACTGGGCCTCTGAACCTTGGCACACGTGATGTATCACAGTAATATGCGACTGGGCCTCTGAACCTTGGTACACTTGATGCCTCACAGTAATATGGGACTAGGCCTCTGAACCTTGGCACACGTGATGTATCACAGTAATATGGGACTGGGCCTCTGAACCTTGGTACACGTGATGCCTCACAGTAATATGGGACTGGGCCTCTGAACCTTGGTACACGTGATGCCTCACAGTAATATGGGACTGGGCCTCTGAACCTTGGCACACGTGATGTATCACAGTAATATGGGACTGGGCCTCTGAACCTTGACGTTACAATGTTAAATCTCTCTTGTTATGTACTCTACCAGTAAACGACAAAGCCAAATATGTTTGGAGCGGTCGTTGTGGATTTTTTTTTCTAAATCATTTATAGTGCCTGCACCCAAGCATGGAAAGCACCAAATGGCCGAAAATTGCATCAAAATCTCTTCTTAAAGGCCTAAAAAGGAATAAAAGAGGAATGAAAATGGATTGAAAAAATAAGAGACCATCATGAATACATCAGAAATCACAATAATGACGTGACCAAAGATAAAAATCCATCTATCGCATGTCTGGAATTGCAAACTTATATAATACTTGTCTAGGGTTTGAGATAACAATAATCCTTGAGGAAAATAATATTTAAAAATTTCTATTTCAGTAAGATATGTAAAACATTTGTGGATATATCAAATTACATCGGTTTTGTATCGTATACCTTTTATGATCTGTATTATCCTCACAAAATTACTAAATACGAGATAGTTGTACACATGATTAATTCATATTTGATGTTGAAAGGCAAACGAGAAGGTTACACAAAATGATTAATTCATATTTGATATTGAAAGAAAAACGAGATAGTCACACAAAACGATTAATTCATATTTGATATAATATTGCTAATAATTGTTTTGTTAAAAATAACCTCGCCTTTGTCAGGTTTGGTATGAGATAATAGAGAATTGTTAATCCGAATTGTTACATTTTTCACAGTATTAATGGGTTCTATTATATTACTCTGTTAATGATAGCCAAGCTTGCCATCTTCATCACACCCACTAATTCACGTTTTCTTTTATCTCATTTTTTTCTCTCAATATTTGAAGGCCCAAACTCGATACAAAGAAATTGAAAAAAAGGTTTCTGTATGTTCTTACTTCACATTTGTAACTAAAAAATGTGTATATGAAAGAGAAGTTAAAATGAACCTTCGTTTTACACTGTCTAATATACAGGTAAAAGCAATCCCCACAGTGCACATAAATGTACAATCAATACAACATTTGACGCACCCTCCTGATGAAGTGAACATTTTCTCTATTGTAGCTTTGAATTATAAACGCTTGCAGTCTGACATAAAAAAGCACTAAAATAACCGTTAAAGCAAGATACGTTTGATGTTGGCAAGATATTAGCGATGCCTTGTTTGTCCGACAGAATCTACAGAATCTGCATCTAACTCTATGCTTAGCAAACATGGCTGAGAACCTGAAGACTATTCTATAGGTTGGAATGAAACCTTTCATGACGATTTACCATATTATCTAAACTATCCCAACAATAGAATTTCCCCTAGATCCTTTGCATTTAAAGTCATACCATACAAAGGGAATATATTGAAATAAAATAAAGTGCGAGGTACCTGTAACAAGGATTTTATCTTAAATTCTTACACAACATTTCCAGTGATACCTCCGTGCTGATGTTATTATACCAGACCATTCAATACCGAAATTGTTTCATAATTGTGACCATTTACTTGAGATTGTTCAAAATAATAGGGCCCTGAAACAAATAAATAATTCGACAAACTTGGTGAAACACCATCTGATATAACATTTCTAAAGAGATACATGCTTGTAAACCCACTTAACTTAATTGTTATTTCATTGTATTTGATTGGATATCCTGGTCATCTAAATATTATATCAGTAAGAAAATGCCTTTAAAATGCGCAGTCTGTCTCTGTGTCTGACATAATATCAGGCCTTGGGTCTGTCTTCAAGTTATATAACGTAGAAACCTGGTGTATGGGCTGAACCTATGTGTATTAATATGCAATCATTATCAAATCAAATTTTAATATGCAATCATTATCAAATCAAATTTTAATATGCAATCATTATCAAATCAAATTTTGAAAAGGCAATCATTATCAAATCAAATTTTAATATGCAATCATTATCAAATCAAATTTTAATATGCAATCATTATCAAATCATATTTTAATATGAAATCATTATCAAATCAAATTTTAATATGAAATCATTATCAAATCAAATTTTAATATGCAATCATTATCAAATCAAATTTTAATATGTAATCATTATCAAATCAAATTTTGATATGCAATCATTATCAAATCAAATTTTGATATGCAATCATTATCAAATCAAATTTTAATATGCAATCATTATCAAATCAAATTTTAATATGCAATCATTATCAAATTTTATTGCCGTAGGTTCTTGAAACTGAACTGGAAGTGATTTTAAAGATAGATAGTTAATTGCGGTGATTATAGAAAAAACAACCAAAAATGTCATTTATAAAACAGAATAATTTCCCTAATCCGCCTGGATGTTGTACATGCACCAATAATTTGACATGGACCCAAGAGAAAGCGTCGGCTGTGAAAATAAATCTTCTCGACGACATTACAGGATAAGAACACTTATTAGTTTGAAGAGAATGCAACATAAACAGATTTCTGTTTAATGTTGGACGGATATCTTACATGAAAACTCAATTTGCTGTAAATAAATACCATTAATATTTATTTCAAAAGCCTAACACATATCAAAAATTTTATTAAATGATAGTATATAATGCATTGTATTGATATCGTAGTACGCGATTTACTTAATTTATTTCTCCTGGAAAGTGGTAGAAACACAATGCTGCAATTGTGTTGTGATTATAAACTAAATGCTTTCTTTTGTGCATGTAGAGTGCTCTTAAAATAGACGGTGAATCAGTTTTGATATCATCGATGCTGAAAGAAAGAAAGACTTTAAAGAAATGACACATAAACCTCCTATTTTGAAATACATGTTTTTGCAAAAGACACGTTGTAATCTCAGGAATTATCGAGACAAAATGAGAATAAGCACCAAATTCTTGAAACTGAGACAAGCAATGTTTGTTGGATTTATATATTAAATATAAATGGGAATTGTACCCATGATTCACCTGGACAGGTCTAACTTTTCCAGTCTTCTCCTTTATGTTACTGACGAAATGAAGATTATTGTGTGTGAAGTCTATGCGCAATTACTGTGTAAAATGAGGGTTATTGGTTCTAAATATTATACATAAGAAAGTATCATTCAGCCACCAGTTGTCTTATTATTTTCGCACATTTATTGAAGTATGTTATTTGTTTGAAACTCTGGATCCTTCTGTTTCAAATAAATTGGATTTCAGATCATTTTTAACATGACTGCGTTCATACCACATAATCGTATATTCGCTGTAATGGCGTTTCAATGACATTTACAACACGAAATACCTCCTTCACAAACATAGTCACGTGACATCAGGATGTGTGAGATTCTGCGAGATTCTCCAGGTTGAGACTCATGTGTAGAAGGGGCAAGTAGGATGGGATCTCTTGACAACAAACCTCGTCTTCTCTCCCTAACAATGTTGTGCTAACTTACTTTACTAGTTCCATCTGTCAAGTATCAGAGATTGGGCAACTGGACAAATACAAAGTTGGCGAAGCTTTTACGCTCTAGCTCTCTGTTGCTGTTGAAACCTAATGGACAAGGGTATGTCAATAACAGTATAGAATGATAAACTATGATACTATACTGTACAGTTCATAAGCCAGGAGGCCGATTGACGGTTGCCATATCGCCCCCTTTGAAAACAACACGCAGGAACTGCAAAAACAAAATCAGAAGTGCACAAAAAACGCTCTAAAATCTACTCATTAAAAAAACAAGATGGCGACCTGTAATCGCACAACACTGTTTACAGAAATAATTTCACGAGCACGAAAATATTCAGACACGGAATTTTAGAATCAAGGTTTAATAAAGAAAAAATACGTGAAATAAATATTAAAAAATGTTACATCTTGTGATATGAATAATATGCCAGTTTATCTATCAATAAAAGACTTTACCAAATATATTTCTGACACTTTATTTCCATATGAGAATCTATATGGCTTTGGAGGTGAAACACTTGAGTAATAAGGAACAGTACTGGAGAATTTAAAATTTAGATAGGGGGTAGTGGTGAAAGCATTCACACCTCTTGTATAACCGTGAAATCATTTGTGAAACATGCAGGTAAGTTGTGAAAGCACCGAAAGCAAGATGGCCGAAAGTTGGTCGAAGATTGCGTCAGAATCTTTGAAGGGCATAAGGCATAAGGCGCCCTTATATTTATAGAACTTATATATCCGAAGCATGATTCAGGTGGTTAATTGGCATATCACAATAATAGAGGTAGAATGGTTAGGATGTTGCGTGAAGTGTCCAGAGCAACGGAAGAAGCCTCAAAGAACTCTTCTTCTTATGAGGTAGTAAACATACTAAATTACACAATTTTTGTATATAGAAGAAGATAGACCCATGTTTTAATCCATTTGTAATCCTTATTTTCCCACATAAGTGTGCTGGCAGGGAGTAGCAGGGGGAGGCCGAGGTAGCACGGAAGTTGCCAGTTGTAGGAGATAAAGGAGGGTGTAGGTGGCACGGAAGCTGCCGGCTGCGGGGGGATGAGCCCCGGGGAACAGCTGTGTCCAAACCTCCCAACCTGTCTCCATAACAAACTCTACAGCCAGATAGATTACTTGGCCAAATACTCAGCCGTGCTTAATACCAGGATATGCAATTAGCACATCATTGTTAACATGCTGTCGTTCCAAATTACAGCTTGTATAATGTAATTCTTTATTGATGATAACATTTAATATGTCACTTGACGAAAATAAAACACAAATAAGCTTTACACAAAAAATAAATAAATACCTGAGACCCAAGATTGCCCACGTATGAGGGTCAGGAGCGGGTAGCAGAGTTATTATGAAGCCATGTTACACACAGAAGGGGAAGTTTGAACACATGGGTCACAATCACTGATCGACAAATAAAGCTGCTGAAGACGGGGAAGACAAGACATGGTCTCAGTATGGTGTCCTGGATCTGTGAAACGAGTAGGCTTCACGAGGAGATAACTTGTCTCAAGTAACAAATGGCTTTTCAGGTCAGTATCAGGGGATATGAGTGATATTAGAGAGCTTTCTCTCACATCAAATCCACTTGATGTGGTGAAAAAACTTATCTACTTGTATGTCCGTCTTCAGATGAATTAACGTTCAAATCTACATCAAGGGCATTTATTGAATCTCATTGCCTATTTTATTTAATGTGTGCGAAAAGGATACAGACATTAGGGGAAAATGTAGGACATAGCGATATAATGACCTCCCTAGGGATGGTGCTCACATAGAGCAAAATGATGGGTCTCTAGGGTTAATGATCACAGGGAGCAATATGATGGGGTCTCCAGGGTTAATGATCACAGGGAGCAATATGATGGGGTCTCCAGGGTTAATGATCACAGTGACCAATACAATGGCCGTTCCAGGCGTATAATGGTCGCTACAGGGATATAAAGGCTTCTACAAGGATATAATGGCCACTTCATGGATATAATGGCTCTACAGGGATATAATGACTGCTACAGGGATATAATTGCCACTTCATGGATATAATGGCCACTTCATGGATATAATGGCTGCTACAAGGATACAGGGTCGCTACAGGGATATAATGACCACCCCAGGGATATAATGGCTGCTACAAGGATATAATGGCCGCTACAGGGATATAATGGCCGTCTCAGGGATATATAATGGCCGCTACAAGAATATAATGGCCACTTCATGGATATAATGGCCACTACAGGGATATAATGGCTGCTACAAGGATATAATGGCCGCCCAGGGATATAATGGCCGCTACAGGGATGTAATGGCCGCCCCAGGTATATAATGGCTGTCCTAGGGATATAATGGCCACTACAGGGATATAATGGCTGCTACAGGGATATAATGGCTGTTACAGGGATATAATGGCCGCCTTAGGGATATAATGGCCGCCTTAGGGATATAATGGCCGCTACAGGGATATAATGGCCGTCTCAGGGATATATAATGGCCGCTACAGGGATATAATGGCCACTACATGGATATAATGGCCACTACAGGGATATAATGGCTGCTACAGGGATATAATGGCCGCTACAGGGATATAATGGTCGCTACAGGGAAATAATGGCCGCTACAAGGATATAATGGCTGCTACAGGGATATAATGGCCGCTACAAGGATATAATGGCCGCTACAAGGATATAATGGCCGCTACAGGGATATAATGGCCGCTACAAGGATATAATGGCCACTACAGGGATATAATGGCCGCTACAGGGATATAATGGCTGCTACAGGCATATAATGGCCGCTACAAGGATATAATGGCCGCTACAAGGATATAATTGCCACTTCATGGATATAATGGCCACTACAGGGATATAATGGCCACTACAGGGATATAATGGCTGCTATAAGGATATAATGGCCGCTACAGGGATATAATGGCCACTGCATGGATATAATGGCCACTACAGGGATATAATGGCCGCTACAAGGATATAATGGCCGCTACAAGGATATAATGGCCGCTACAAGGATATAATGGCCACTACAGGGATATAATGGCAACTACAGGGATATAATGGCCACTTCATGGATATAATGGCCACTACAGGGCTATAATGGCCACTACAAGGATATAATGGCCGCTACAAGGATATAATGGTCGCTACAGGGATATAATGGCCACTTCATGGATATAATGGCCACTACAGGGATATAATGGCCGCTACAAGGATATAAAAGCCGCTACAAGGATGTAATGGCCGCTACAAGGATATAATGGCCGCTACAGGGATATAATGGCCGCTACAGGGATATAATGGCCGCTACAGGGATATAATGGCCGCTACAGGGATATAATGGCCGCTACAGGGATATTATGGCCTCTACAGGGATATAATGGCCGCTACAGGGATATAATGGCCACTACAGGGATATAATGGCCGCTACAAGGATATAATGGCCGCTACAAGGATATAATGGCCGCTACAGGGATATAATGGCCGCTACAAGGATATAATGGCCACTACAGGGATATAATGGCCGCTACAGGGATATAATGGCTGCTACAGGCATATAATGGCCGCTACAAGGATATAATGGTCACTACAGGGATATAATGGCTGCTTCAGGGATATAATGGCTGCTACAGGCATATAATAGCCGCTACAAGGATATAATGGCCGCTACAAAACTATAATGGCTGCTACAGGGATATAATGACGCTACAAGGATATAATGGCCGCTACAAGGATATAATGGCTGCTACAAGGATATAATGGCTGCTACAAGGATATAATGGCCGCTACAGGGATATAATGGCCGCTACACGGATATAATGGCCTCTACAGGGATATAATGGCCGCTACAGGGATATAATGGCCACTACAGGGATAAAATGGCCGCTACAGGGATATAATGGCCGCTACAGGGATATAATGGCCACTACAGGGATATAATGGCCGCTACAGGCATATAATGGCCGCTACAGGCATATAATGGCCGCTACAAGGATATAATGGCCGCTACAAAACTATAATGGCTGCTACAGGGATATAATGGCCGCTACAAGGATATAATGGCCGCTACAAGGATATAATGGCTGCTACACGGATATAATGGCCGCTACAGGGATATAATGGCCTCTACAGGGATATAATGGCCGCTACAGGGATATAATGGCCACTACAGGGATATAATGGCCGCTACAGGGATATAATGGCCGCTACAGGGATATAATGGCCGCTACAGGGATATAATGGCCGCTACAGGGATATAATGGCCGCTACAGGGATATAATGGCCGCTACAGGGATATAATGGCCTCTACAGGGATATAATGGCCGCTACAGGGATATAATGGCCACTACAGGGATATAATGGCCACTACAGGGATATAATGGCCGCTACAGGGATATAATGACCCCTACAGGGATATAATGGCCGCTACAGGGATATAATGGCCACTACAGGGATATAATGGCCGCTACAGGGATATAATGACCCCTACAGGGATATAATGGCCGTCAGGGATATAATGGCCACCCGAGGGATAGTGTTCACAGGGAGCAATAATGTGAAAGAATTAATGAAGCTTGCAACAGTAATTGTCCGCGATTATTCAAGCAAGGTGGCGTTTATACATCCGCTATCTCCACTACAATGTACATAAACACATATTTCTCATGAGACGGTTTTGTCAGTTCTCAAGGACACCCGGATATTGGTAATTTGTTTTACTTTTCCTGGCTTCAATGTTTGCTTCTATTAGTAGCTCAGAGTGTGGCAGGAATGAATGGTTTTATCTGTATACGTCTGACGCCACGAATGCAACATTGAATGAGTCAGATATTATTATAACATATTGAAAATTTTTTAGAGTAACAAACAAATAATTCTCATTACTTAAAGTCAATATAATAATCATTTAAACTTAAACGTTCTCATCTTTATCAAGAAAACAAAATATACGTTTAATCCATAACCCCGATTTATTTCAGAAAAATATGCAAATTATACAACTTTTTTGCTTTTAGTTTGATTGACTTCCTGACCTGCAACCGATTTTCCAATCCAGTCTTGGTTTCATCTGTATCATGAGATTTCATTCCAAAATTTGCACCGAGATTTTACATCGGTAACATAACGCTTGCCTTGTTTAGTAACTGAGACAGTTGACAGTTTGATGAGCATGTAAGCTTTGTTTTAATCCACCAGATGAGATGCAAGGTATCGATCACGGGTCGTCAACTGCCAAAGCAATTAACAAGTTAGATTTATGGTTGTCGTAACAATGTCGTGATTGAGGCAAGTTTTCGATTAAGGCTTAACATTATATCTCAGACTGGTAAAATATTTTTCTATATTTAATATCAAGATACCTTCAAAAGAGGTAGCGTATTTCTTCTGGTTTGCAGCACTGTCTTATGAGGTTTTATGGTGTATGGAGTTTTATTTTACTTTCAAGTTTAGTTCAGTCATATCGCGTCAAGACCTACGTGTAGAATATATAGTGCCGCTCACTGTTAACAGACTAGATCACCACAGAGGCGTCTCGGCTCACCACCAAAGCTAGATTGTACATGGTTGATCTTTTACAAGAGATTCTGTTTCCTCTTTTTGCATTACTCGGTCACCACCCAGTATTATTACCGCAGCATATTATAAGCGTTGTCTATTTTATATATTTTTTTAAATCCTGGCCAACTATTGGCAGTGTGTCGGATAGAACAAACGAACTAATAACCCGATTAACATATCAAAATGTAGACTTAAGGGCCTTCTGCACAAAGCGATTATCATGAATTTGAAAATAGTATAGCTGATATTGTTGCATGTTATCGCATTTTAAAGCAATATCTGACCTAGATCTGACCTTATCATGGCATGCACTCAATGGAAATGCAGATTGGACATTATTCCTTCCCAAAGCCACACCCCAGACCCAGCAATGACGTCAAAACATGCCTCTAATGGACAACCACCAACTCTATTCCACATCTTTGGAATTTGTGGTAACATTGTTTGATATGCTATCACTGATATACATTTTGCAGTCTATATTTTAATTGCATGTAATCTTTGATCATGGCAATATGCTTCTTCATTTTGCTGATCGTCTTCATTTAGCTGATTACTTTCAGAAATTGCCTCACACATTTCAGGGTATTGATTCTATCAGCATTAACGCCGCAATAAGAAGGAAACTTGTTCAAAACATATTCTTATATCATCACCCACATGGGACCTCACACATAAAGACAGCAAGATGGATGAGTGGACGGAATGTTCATGCTGAATAAAGATTGTCAGAATACCCTGGTATCAGGGGTGGGGGTGAGGGTTTGGCAAGACTGAAGGATACCCCAGGCCAAGACGGCAATTACTTAATTATCATAAATTGCTTGACGGTCCTAATTACCCCATTTTTGAGTGTACTCTAGAAAGATAAAAAGATTACATATCTATCTGCCCGAGTTTCTATCATAAATCTCATTTTGGTGGATCGTCAAGCTATAATTTCAACCCTAGTCTGCTCACTTATCTGCACACTAACATAACTCACCGAGTGAGGTGCCGGAAGCCCGACCCAAGTACTCCTTGATCTACTCCCGCCACAACCAAATAGATTCGTATTTGTGATATCCCTGCGCTGATCATGTGAGACAGGCCGGTATTCAAAGGGCACGCCCCACTTCTCGGGGTGGCATTGACAATTGATACAATCTATCCCATGTCATGAATGTCTTCCACGTCCTATAGACTCATCCACTCAATGTAAGCACCCTCCCCTACTCCGGAATTACACACATTGTGCAAACCCCAAGCTGGCCTCATTCATTTTCCTCCCAGTCTGTCCAAAGGTTTTGAGATATATTTTTTCAACAATATAATAAAAACATGGAGGTTTTCCAAATTTCGCCAGGACTACATCCTAAGCTAACCTTATTATTATAAATTGGAAGCTCAGGTCAGATTTGTACTGCTTTTTGAGAGGGGACAAAAGCACTAACCATTTGATAGTCAGAACACTGATTTATGGTAGAAATATTGTCGACGACTGTCTGCCATCTTAAATCAGGTTCTATAGCATGTCCTATTTGATATCCCTTATAGCCTCATTGTTAACAGCTTGTTCAGACATTGCCACACAGCACAATAGCATAAGAAAAACAGTTTGAGGTCAATAGCAGACCGATATGACATTGGACACTTATCAACCTGCCGAAGTAATTAATTTCTTAAACCTGGTTGTAGCCCGAGTAAAAAAGGATGGCCTGAGTAACCAAGTTGTGGCCTGAGTAACCAGGAGATGGCCAGAGTAACCAGGAGGTGGCCTGAGTAACCAGGAGATGGTCTGAGTAACCAGGAGGTGGCCAGAGTAACCAGGAAGTGTTCTGAGTAACCAGGAGGTGGCCAGAGTAACCAGGAGGTGGTCAGAGTAACCAGGAAGTGTTCTGAGTAACCAGGAGGTGGCCAGAGTAACCAGGAGGTGGTCAGAGTAACCAGGAGGTGGCCAGAGTAACCAGGAGGTGGCCAGAGTAACCAGGAGGTGGCCCGAGTAACCAGGAGGTGGCCAGAGTAACCAGGAGGTGTTCTGAGTAACCAGGTGGCCAGAGTAACCAGGAGGTGGCCAGAGTAACCAGGAGGTGGTCAAAGTAACCAGGAGGTGGTCAGAGTAACCAGGAGGTGTTCTGAGTAACCAGGAGGTAGCCAGAGTAACCAGGAGTTGGCCTGAGTAACCAGGAGGTGGCCAGAGTAACCAGGAGGTGGCCAGAGTAACCAGGAGGTGGCCAGAGTAACCAGGAGGTGGCCAGAGTAACCAGGAGGTGGCCTGAGTAACCAGGAGGTGGCCTCAGTAAAGGGGGTGGTGGCCAGAGTAACCAGGAGGTGGCCTTAGTAACCAGGAGGTGGCCAGAGTAACCAGGAGGTGGTCAGAGTAACCAGGAGGTGGCCAGAGTAACCAGGAGGTGGCCAGAGTAACCAGGAGGTGGCCAGAGTAACCAGGAGGTGGCCTGAGTAACCAGGAGGTGGCCTCAGTAAAGGGGTTGGTGGCCAGAGTAACCAGGAGGTGGCCTTAGTAACCAGGAGGTGGCCAGAGTAACCAGGAGGTGGCCAGAGTAACCAGGAAGTGTCCAGAGTAACCAGGAGGTGGCCAGAGTAACCAGGAGGTGGCCAGAGCAACCAGGAGATGGTACCTCGGCTGAGTACCTCGGTGATGACCTAAGTAACCGGGTGGTGGCTTTAGTAACTGGTTGGTGACCTAAGTAACCGGGTGGTGGCTTTAGTAACTGGGTGGTGACTTAAGTAACGAGGAGGTGGCCTTAGTAACTAGGAGATGGTCTGAATAACTCGGTGGTGACCTGAGTAACCAGATGGTGGCTTTAGTAACTGGGTGGTGACCTAAGTAACCAGGTGGTGGATTTAGTAACTGGGTGGTGGCTTTAGTAACCAGGTGGACGAAAGGAAGGTGTATCTCAGTATCAACAATATAAACGTATCCCATTTGTAATAAAAAAAAAAAATTCATATTGAAAATTTTCATTCTGAAAAATAATACTCATTAGACAACAATGATAAACACAAAATGTCTGGATTCATAATCACATATTAAGTCTGAACAACCAGGTACAAATCTACAGGTAGATATAAGAGATACAATACGCTTCTGGTGAATCAAGCACATCATTTACAGACAATTTTAAATGTGAGATTACAATGGCTGTTTGTGATGCTTAAATTATTGGTTTAGCGTTATTTTAATCTCCCATTGATGTCACATAAAGTCCACATGTACAGAATGTGTTTGATCCTTATTTTGATATCAGAGTACTAACATATTGTCAATCAGTATTTAAACATCAATCTGAACAAATAGACAGAATGCATAATTCAATTTAATGTTTTTATTACTACATTTATCAATGGAATCATTTCAAAAGTGAATGAATTCACTCAATGTTTAAATCTATCTATGTTACTATGTCAAATAAACAATCCATATTATCCAATGACTTACCTAATCATAGCATATTTCTTCCCTAATTGATTGGTATGGCAATTTGTGAGCCTATTATTTTGATCCGGTGTTGTCTAATTTGGGCCTGATTTGTCTCCAACCTGCTGCACAGTGGGAATGAAATCGACTTACAAAGGCTTACTGCTATAGAGCAGAAACGTGTTCGTGTTATCAACTCGGCCATTTTATTCTCATTGCATGCAAAATATGACATTACCATGACCGAACATGATGTAAAGGGAATGCAAATAACCTTATCTTCATCATAAAACACTTTGCAAATATCATTCAAGTTTCAACTTCATTGATCTCGATTAGCTGCAGTTAAATGCCCATACTAAACATTATAGTATTATCGACCAAATACTTTCTGTAGATAGAGATTTATGAAATGACAAAACTTATCAGTCACAACATGACTATATATATATATATAAATATATATATATATATATATATATATATATATATATATATATATATATATATATATATATATATATATAGCCCCCAGGCAAAAAGGGACCTGATGGACTTGATTTTCGAAAATGAGTTAACACCAGATTTAGACACTATGAGGCATCACTCGATAAAAATTGCCACTTTCGATATCAAATTACCTTCCTAAAGGGTCACACGGTGACCTTCAGACGACCTTGACCTTGACACAGGTCAGATCGACAAAGAGTAGCTTGCTTACAAAGGTAAAGAGGAAAGAGAGGCAAAAAGGCACTGGAAATGAAGCCAAAATAACAAAATTGTAGCCCTTTGGCCAAGCATGGTTTGACCAGGAGGCAGATTCTAGAATTCACCCTATATAAGGCCCTTACGGGGGTTGCTTGATGGGGAGGAGACCATACGAAGCGTGACAGCCCCCAGGCAAAAAGGGACCTGATGGACTTGATTTTCGAAAATGAGTTAACACCAGATTTAGACACTATGAGGCATCACTCGATAAAAATTGCCACTTTCGATATCAAATTACCTTCCTAAAGGGTCACACGGTGACCTTCAGACGACCTTGACCTTGACACAGGTCAGATCGACAAAGAGTAGCTTGCTTGCAAAGGTAAAGAGGAAAGAGAGGCAAAAAGGCACTGGAAATGAAGCCAAAATAACAAAATTGTAGCCCTTTGGCCAGGCATGGTTTGACCAGGAGGCAGATTCTAGAATTCACCCTATATAAGGCCCTTACGGGGGTTGCTTGATGGGGAGGAGACCATACGAAGCGTGACAGCCCCCAGGCAAAAAGGGACCTGATGGACTTGATTTTCGAAAATGAGTTAACACCAGATTTAGACACTATGAGGCATCACTCGATAAAAATTGCCACTTTCGATATCAAATTACCTTCCTAAAGGGTCACACGGTGACCTTCAGACGACCTTGACCTTGACACAGGTCAGATCGACAAAGAGTAGCTTGCTTGCAAAGGTAAAGAGGAAAGAGAGGCAAAAAGGCACTGGAAATGAAGCCAAAATAACAAAATTGTAGCCCTTTGGCCAAGCATGGTTTGACCAGGAGGCAGATTCTAGAATTCACCCTATATAAGGCCCTTATGGGGGTTGCTTGATGGGGAGGAGACCATGCGAAGCGACTTTATATATATATATATATATATATATATATATATATATATATATATATAGTCATGTATATATAAAATATATATATATATAGTCATGTATATATATATATATATATTCTCGGTTATCTATTTATTGTTGGTCAAAATTTATTGTTGGTCAAAACAAACTGTTGAAAACAAAAGCTACTGCACTGTAAAAGAAAATCCCTCTGTTATCTGGACAAGATGGGCTTTTGTTATAGCCTCTGTCCATTGTATACAGATTGCATCTCAGATGGGTTTTTTTCTTTTCCAAGCCAGGAAGATTGGTTGAAGGCAATACTTATTTGAAAGTATGTTTTTTGCCTGTAACATCAAAAGGTAATTCCCCTGACCGTCCCCTGCTAAAATCGTGATTAATTACAAGGTGTACAGAAAAAAAAAACTGCCACAAAACAGAACAACCATGTCCTTCGCCCATTACAGGGATCCCCTGACAAGCGGTGAGTGGAGAAGACATGGATCGCATTGTCCACGTGACTCGGTTTTCATGTGATATTGTTAGCATCGGCCGATATATGGGGTATTGTCTTCTGTAAAAGGGAGCAGCAGTTTGTATTCCAGTGCTCGCTATGGACAGCTTTATGTGTCATTTCTCGTGAAACATAGTAGGTTATTATTTATATGGCCGGAAGATTTTGTATCAAGGAAGAGCTTCGACCCATCAACAATTCAATGCCATTGTATCCACACACAATATCAATAAATAATCAACAAACTTGAGATTACATGAAACAGTACCCTACCACAAGTATGATTCAAATATATATATATATATATATATATATATATATATATATATATATATATATATATATATATATATATATATATATATATATATATATATATATATATATATATATATATATATATATATATATATATATTTGGAAATAAATATATATATTTGGAAATAAATATATATATTTGGAAATAAATATATATATATATATATATATATATATATATATATATATATATATATATATATATATATATATATATATATATATATATATATATATATATATATATATAAATTTGGAAATAAATATATATTTGGAAATAATTTAAATAGTACAGATAAAATATATATCAAGAGTTTTGGATGAATCCATTTGGCACACGACAACATCTTGATTACCTTGTTATGTGTGTACCAGATGGATAACTCCATATCCTTTCTGTGACATTTAAATTTGCCGTGAGAAGCTCTGTGAGATGACCACACAAGAGGTCTCTGACCTTTTTATTCTCACAGTGATAGTAATATGCATCAGCATGCAAGCATCCGGAAGCAGGAAATTCCACTATGTGACATGTAATGTCAGTTTTGGTTTATATCATATACCAAGTTACACCCATAGCCTGAAGGTCTTATGTTGTACATTAGGAAGACAAAACACATTTTAGATATCATGCCAGCAGACAATCACACACTGCCTAAGATCATTGGTCATAAAGTGTACATAAGAGGATCCTATTAGTATGTGACTGAACCCTATTTCTAAATGTGTAATCTATTGCTCGTAAGCACAAGCATACAAGTGCAAAGAATGACTTTCTGTATATATTATTCTCAATTACATAGTTTTCATACATATTTCTTACTAGCTTTGTACAGAACAATTTGTTCACTTATATAGACATTAAATGGCATTAATTGAGCAGGTACAATTTTGTTCTTTCCTTAAGAATTGGCACAGCATTGCAGAGTTGATATCATAAAATAATGGAATACAAATTCTCAAAGATAAACGTAATTAATCTATCTATATTAATTATATTTATGTTATTATGCCAGTAAGTCTGTCTAATTAACACATTAAAGGGCATTTGACTTTGGATATAACTTTCTTTTTGTATCTAAAAATGGAATCTGAAAAGCAAAAAGAGTGCCGATATTGTGTGATGAATGCAATGTCAATTCTCCCTTTTGTTATATTCAACAAAAGGGATGAAAGCTGAAATCACAACCTTGGATGAGAACATTTCTTATACATATGTAAAGTCACTAGATTTACCTTCATGAGCTTGGATATATCTACTCTGTGCCATCCAATCCTGAGATTCAGTGTTTCAAAACGTATTATATCCTAACATTAATCAATATTTCTGCCATAAATTAAGATCACTTGTATAAAAATCTGAAAGGTCTGTCATCCAGATGAGGGAATCATAGAAAAGAATAGTGTCCCACAGAATACTATTTTAATCCTGTGCTCTTTTGGGTGTGACAATGCCTTGTCGTTCTTTGCAACAAGTATGACCAATTAAACACCAGGGGGTGCAAAATTTGTAAATTTCCTGGAGAATAATTTTATTGACAGGGTTTTCCACAACTCAATCACTGGTTTTTCTCTCATAACTCTTGGAACACAAATTTTAACTCCATGAAATACATATTTCAAGGAAGCATAACGTAAACATTAGTTTCTAAAAATGCCTTGCTATCTTAATATTGTATAGATACATATCCTTAAACCTTCAGGATGTACCTAACTATTTTGATCTAATCTGATACATAAGATTGATAGAAATGTGGTGCAAGAATTTTCATGCCCTTAGTTTAAATATAGTAATACTGTATATAAACACTGAGAGGCTGAGATCAAACCTATTCTTATCATTTGGTTTGCAGACAGCTCATGTTTTATTTTCCATATTTGGGGAGGAACAGTTCCTAAATTTCCTTTGCTATGGCAATGCATCTATTTTTCATGGTTTATTGAGTTAATAAAGCGTGTCCTAAAAGTGTGAGAAATAGTCCACAACGTTCTGCATACCCATGGTCCCTCAATCCAGCTTTCCACATACCCATGGTCCATCCATCCAGCTTTCCACATACCCATGGTCCATCCATCCAGCTTTCCCCATACCCATGGTCCATCCACCCAGCTTTCTGCATACCCATGGTCCATCCATCCAGCTTTCTGCATACCCATGGTCCATCCATCCAGCTTTCTGCATACCAATGGTCAATCCACCCAGCTTTCTGCATACCCATGGTCCATCCATCCAGCTTTCCACATACCCATGGTTCATCCACCCAGCTTTCCACATACCCATGGTTCATCCATCCAGCTTTCCACATACCAATGGTCCATCCATCCAGCTTTCCACATACCCATGGTTCATCCACCCAGCTTTCCACATACCCATGGTTCATCCATCCAGCTTTCCACATACCCATGGTCCATCCTTCCAGCTTTCCACATACCCATGGTCCATCCATCCAGCTTTCCACATACCCATGGTTCATCCACCCAGCTTTCCACATACCCATGGTCCATCCATCCAGCTTTCCACATACCCATGGTCCATCCATCCAGCTTTCCACATACCCATGGTCCATCCTTCCAGCTTTCCACATACCCATGGTCCATCCATCCATCTTTCTGCATACCCATGGTCCATCCATCCAGCTTTCCCCATACCCATGGTCCATCCATCCAGCTTTCCACATACCCATGGTCCATCCATCCAGCTTTCCACATACCCATGGTTCATCCACCCAGCTTTCCACATACCCATGGTTCATCCATCCAGCTTTCCACATACCAATGGTCCATCCATCCAGCTTTCCACATACCCATGGTCCATCCATCCAGCTTTCCACATACCCATGGTCCATCCTTCCAGCTTTCCACATACCCATTGTCCATCCATTAAGCTTTCCACATACCCATGGTCCATCCACCCAGCTTTCCCCATACCCATGGACCATCCATTCAGCTTTCCCCATACCCATGGTCCATTCCTCATATACCATGTGTCACATGAGTGATACAAGGCAGTTATATCACCGTCACTCAGGAGGACAGAAATGTAAACAAACAATTGTCTGAGCCCCAGTACACCTTCATAAACAGTGGTCTACCCATCACATGATGTACACGTCTATCTGCAGTCTCAATGTGCGTTGTCAGATGGCATGTTGTGCATCATTTCCTTCTATGGGTTGGTGCCAACAAGCTCTGAGTTGCTGTATCAGTTATGACTAATCACTGACTAACTGTACTTCCAAATGAATTCCTTTTATTTAGTTTCCACTGTATTCTCAATCTTAATTGCTATCTGATCAAGGAACTCGTCAAAACTCAATCTTTATTGATATGACTATGAGCTTTGATGCAATAGGTTTCTAACATGAAATAAAGAGTTGTTACAATATGTCACAACAATGATATCCATTTAATGAATTGGTCTCGTCAATATCTCATTCCATGGAGCTTGACATATTCTCTGAAACACCTGGGCTTTGGACCTAACAAACTGGAATAAATTATTAATTAGTTTAGATTTAGTCTTTATCTCATTCAGCCATATATCTAATTACACTTGTATAAATGCGCATATTTTGAAATGATGCTAAATCCCAAACTTAGTATATGTAGACTACGACGATATGTTCTTGGCCACACACCAAATTGGATAGTTTGCTGTAGTTTAACCTCATCAACCATTAGACCTATTTGCATTTAAGGAGAATCTCGTGAAGAACGGTTGGTAAATATCGTGATTTCTTACATGACAAGCACATAAAAACACAAAGAGGGATTAGAGGCGGTCTTATTTTAGATTTGTTGTTGACGAGGCAACATCTCAACTTTCGTGTTTGTGTCAGAGGCAATACAAAAGTGAATGCCCAGGGAATGGATAGTGTGAAGAAAATGTTGAAAAGGAAAATCTTGGTAGAAGTGTCAAAGTTTTGATGGCTTATGCAGAAAGTGCAGAATAGCAGTCATGACTCACGTACACTTCAGGCTATTTGTCATTTTATATCTAATGTTTACTCCTGCAATCATAACCAACTTTTCAGAAGAGCAGGATTTCCTGCTTTTCTCTGTTTGCATGTGTATTGTGGCAACATATGCATATTTTAGAATATTCGACAGCTTAAGCTAATTTCATTTAGATTCACCTGTTAATATGGTTCAAGATATTCATAAATTATAGATTAGCTCTTGCCTTGCTTTTTTCTGCTTTTTTATTCGTATCTATCATATTATTCACTGAACATTTTTTGTAATATCTTATATCATATATCAATGATGTATTGAACATAGTTTGAAGAAAAACATATTGCATACTTATGTCAAAACAAATTATATTTACATTAAAAATGATATGGTAAACGATGATACTCTGCAAGCTCTGTTTTATTTTGGTTTGAAGGGCATTAACACTTGGTAAATAAAGCCGACACAGCTGTGTTGGTCGTGGCACCATTCCATAGACTGACCACTGGGTTTTGACCTCTCCTTACCCACAGTTTTTCACTGAAGCATCTATGTGTACTGGAGTCTGCTTTAGCATAATGTTTATTTACAATTTGCTAGTTTCGGGTAAATACTTTGAAAGAAATAGACTGTCATATATATATATCCTGTTATATCTTGGATTCATTCACACAGGGACTACTCAAATATGCTGCATTGTATATGGGTCATTGGAACATCCTTGATTACATGATTAAAATCCTCCCGGGGCCCATTACCTTAAATATATTTGGGATATTTGAAATGAAACTCCTTGAACAAATTCAAATCTTCTTTGTTCAGGGAAATGCATATGAAGATAGAGGAGAAAGATGGATTTCTCACTCCAGCCAGCGCGCTTTGACTGGTTATCAACGAATTCTGTTATCATGTCTATTTGACAATACAGAATAACAATATCAAGACACTCTTTAATATGAGCAGGACATTAAGTTCCGGTGACAGTATATAATAAAGCCTAAAGATTACTGAAAAGAACTGTATTACAAACAAACTATTCTCTGATGCATTGTCTCATGTCACTATATTTTCTACGACAGATCGATGTGATTCAATAAGACTTGAAATTTGGCACATTGATTGAAAGCGATAAAATCATTCAGTTAAAGGTGGTGAAGATGATAGCATATATATAACATACTCTCAGGCTTTAGATTTCACATTGTCCCCAGTCTTAAGGATAGAATAAAGAGTGATACTAATCTACATCCACTGCACCTTCAGACAATGAAGCCTTTCCGGGAATTGTTATTGGAAATATCATTTCACTTTCAAAATCCAAACATGATATATTCAGCGCTATACAAATTTTATTATCATTATTATTATTATTATTATTATTATTATTATTATTATTATTATTATTATTATTATTATTATTATTATTATTATTATTATTATTATTATTATTATTATTATTATTATTATTATTATCATTATCATTATCATTATCATTATCATTATCATTATCATTATCATTATCATTATCATTATCATTATGATTATTATTATTATTATTATTATTATTATTATTATTATTATTATTATTATTATTATTATTATTATTATTATTATTATTATTATTATTATTATTATTATTATTATTATTATTATTATTATTATTATTATTATTATTATTATTATTATTATTATTATTATTATTATTATTATTATTATTATTATTATTATTATTATTATTATTATTATTATTATTATTATTATTATTATTATTATTATTATTATTATTATTATTATTATTATTATTATTATTATTATTATTATTATTATTATTATTATTATTATTATTATTATTATTATTATTATTATTATTATTATTATTATTATTATTATTATTATTATTATTATTATTATTATTATTATTATTATTATTATTATTATTATTATTATTATTATTATTATTATTATTATTATTATTATTATTATTATTATTATTATTATTATTATTATACAATCACCAGGACTGGTACTACCCTATGTTGTACAATTACCAGAACTGGAACTGTCCTATGTTATACAATCACCAGAACTAAAACTGTACTATGTTATAAAAACAAAACTATCATATATTAATCTGAATGAGCACTGTCCTATGTTATAAATCAGATATAGCACTACACAGTATTAAACAATCATCAGATCTAAGATTGTCCTTTATTATACAATCAATAGAACCAAGAACTGCCATATGTGATTTTTTTGTTTTTTTTGTTTGGGGTTTTACATCACTTTCAACATTATTTCAGTTATTTCGTGATGAGACCTACTTGTAGCAGATATAGTGCTGCCTCACTGAATTGTCATGTCGCAGGTCCTTGACATGACAACCCACCCGGTCACAGATTTACAAGGACAACGGGTTAACCCTTTGGCACAGGCCTCAGCTCATGTGGGAAATTGTATCATGAGTTCAATCCCGGCACGGCCGGGGTTCGAACCCACGACCTTTGGATCACCACAGAGGAACTGGTGCTAATAAGCTGGCGCCCTAACCAACTGTGCCACGGCCCGTGGCGCCATATGTGATACTGCTACTAGAACCGGAACTGCCCTATGATATACTACTACCAGAACCGGAACTGCCCTATGATATACAATCATCAAAACTAATAATACATTACTCAATCATCAGTACAAACCTCTTATTATACAATCATCAGAGCTAACATTGCCTCTTGACCAACCATCTTAATGCCATGGTCCGTTATATTCTAAACTAGCACTGCCATTCTGAGAGAATAATCAAAACTAGCACACCTCTTTTGGTTTGGTGTCATTTACACTTTATCACTAATATTAATTTATATTCGTTGGAGCTCATGTAATGCATTGAAGTATCATATTTCTTACAACTTTAGACTGAGAAGCATGTAGTATTATGATATTGAAAGTTATTGAACCTTATTTAAGTATATATATATATATATATATATATATATATATATATATATATATATATATATATATATATATATATATATATATATATTACATCACCTGCAACCCTTTTTTACTCCATGATGATACCTTCTTGTAGTGCATATAGTGGTGGTTCACTTAAGCACATAACAACCCACCCGGTCACAGATTTACAAGGACAACAGGTTAACAACGCCTTGGACAAGGGCCCTGTCCCATACTTGCAATCAGAACATGTATTCAATCTTGGCATGCCCTGGAATCGGACCCACAACCTTTGGGTCATCACCGGGGAGCTGGTGGTAATAAGTTGACAAAGCATACAATAGTGCTGCCGCCGAGAGTAAGCACTTGTGTATGCCAAAGTAGTAAGCACTGAAAGTGACCATTGCATGTGAGTACTGAGAGTGACCACTGAGAGCGAACACTGAGAGTGAGCACTGACAGTGAGCACTGACAGTGAGCACTGAGCGTGAGCACTGAGCGTGAACACTAAGAGTGAGCACTGGCAGTGAGCACTGAAAATGAGCACTGACAGTGAGCACTGAGTATGAGCACTGACAGTGAGTACTGACAGTAAGCACTAAGAATGAGCACTGACAATGAGCACTGACAATGAGCACTAAGAGTGAGCACTAAGAGTGAGCACTGAGAGAGAGTGAGCACTGAGAATGAGAACTGAGAGAGAGTGAGCACTGAGAGTTAGAACTGAGAAAGAGTGAGAACTGAGAGTGAGCACTGAGAGTGAGAACTGAGAAAGAGTGAGCACTGAGAGAAAGTGAGCACTGAGAGTGAGTACTGAGAGTGAGTACTGAGAGTGAGTACTGAGAGATAGCACTGAGAGTGAGCACTGAGAGAGAGCACTGAGAGAGAGTGAGCACTGAGAATGAGAACTGAGAGAGAGTGAGCACTGAGAGTTAGAACTGAGAAAGAGTGAGCACTGAGAGTGAGCACTGAGAGTGAGAACTGAGAAAGAGTGAGCACTGAGAGACAGTGAGCACTGAGAGTGAGTACTGAGAGTGAGTACTGAGAGTGAACACTGAGAGAGAGTGAACACTTAGAGTGAGCACTGAGAATGAGCACTAAGAATGACCACTGAGAGTAAGCAATAAAGGTGAGCACTGAGAGAGAGTGAGCACTGAGAGTGAGAACTGAGAGAGAGTGAGCACTGAGAGTGAGAACTGAGTATGAGCACTGAGAGTGAGTACTGACAGTAAGCACTAAGAATGAGCACTGACAATGAGCACTGACAATGAGCACTAAGAGTGAGCACTAAGAGTGAGCACTGAGAGAGAGTGAGCACTGAGAATGAGAACTGAGAGAGAGTGAGCACTGAGAGTTAGAACTGAGAAAGAGTGAGCACTGAGAGTGAGCACTGAGAGTGAGAACTGAGAAAGAGTGAGCACTGAGAGAAAGTGAGCACTGAGAGTGAGTACTGAGAGTGAGTACTGAGAGTGAGTACTGAGAGTGAACACTGAGAGAGAGTGAACACTGAGAGTGAGCACTGAGAGTGAGAACTGAGAGAGAGTGAGCACTGAGAGTGAGCACTGAGAGTGAACACTGAGAATGATCACTGCGAGCGACCACATAGTGAGCACTGCCAACATCCCAAGAGGGTCTTAATAAGCCTTAGCGTCATGCCAATAAACACATGATTGATACTATGGTTGCAGGAGGGATATTGGGAAAGCCCTCAAACCCTGATCACCCTCTGCTGGTCACCTGTGGTCAACATCATGCCCCAAGCAAAGGTCATCAATAATGTATCTTCTCCTCCACATATCCCATCAAAGGTTTAAGTCACTAAGCTGGAGCAAGCTTTGCTAGTTTCCTGCCAATATAATGCGCCAGACAAATACATTGAAGACTTGGACTTATTCCGAACCAACAGGTAAAGATTTCGGTCCATAAAATGTTTGTTTGAAATTTATTACCGCCACATCGATGTTCACTCTTTACCGACCATAATTCTTGATGACAAACTTGAGACATGTTGGCAACCTTGATTCACTCACATTTTTCTGTTATTCGGTTTTTATGTTCTTTTGGCATAACACAGTCAAATATACTTGACGTTAACATCATAGTCCGACATGTTTGAATAAAAACTATATCACACCTTAATTAGAAATGAAATGTCATCGCTTTTCCCATGATGCTGTACATGTGGGTACTTAAACAGATTTGGCAGTAGCCTTTCTCTTAAGAGAAATTAAACACATTTCAACCAACATTCGGCCATCATAAGTGTTCTCAGCTTAAATCCAGCTCAGAGTTTTTAATCTCTCATGATCCTTAACAAAGGCCTTCTTTTCAATGTCAGGTATCCTCTCTTCAGAGACAAATTATAAATTGTCAAATGGTGTTTTTACGGTTCTGTTGGCAATAATGTCCATGTTTGAATAGAAATTATATCACACCTAAACCAGAAATGACATATTATTACTTTTCCCATAATGCTGTACATGTAGGTACTTTAACAGATTTAGCATGGGTGCCTTTCCCTTAGGAGAAGTCCAGCTCAGATTTTTTAATCTCTTATAAAGTCCCTTACCAAAGACCTTCTCTCCTCAGAGACGAATCATTAAATTGTCAAATGGTGTATTTACGGTTCGTTCGGCAATAATGCCCATGACCTTCGAACCTTTTTAACTAGTGTGAAAGTAGCACTGCCGATAATGGGATTCGAACCCACCATCCCCGTCCTCCGATCATGTAATCTAGAAAGACACAGATCCAATGCTCTAACAACTTTGCTGGTGGGACCGGTTTTCGCACACAAATCAGTTATAAAACGCCAAATACACAATATAACAAAATAATAGGCATGGTTCAATTGCTGGGTATTCCTTTTATATGTGTCTCTCATCGATCGATTCTCTCCACTCACAATATATGCATTGAATTTAACACTTATCCAGTCAATAAGGTGATCAATTGTGCACATTGTGATACAAGCACCACACAGGATATGGGTCAATTTCAGTCACATTGCAAACACTGGTACAACAATATCAAGCACTAGAATATGTCCGACGTGTTAGCCACTTTCAAAGACAGCCATAATTGATTTAAACAGAGATCAGCAAATATGTAACTGCTAATTTATGCAGACTACAATCAGTTTATAAACTGCACATCAATATCAGCAACTAACAGTGGCTTACATCTCTACTCCATTCACGCATTTTGGTTATGCCTCTAAAGTTAACAACAATAAAAGTTTATTTTTTATTGCCATTCTCTCATAGAATGTCCATCCAGTTGTCTGAGACTTTGACCTCTTGAAACATGCCAATACTTCCCTACACACTAGCATATCTGGCAGAGTTTCTAAACACTGTCATTATTGCAAACATCCAATATCAGCAAAGTGTCATTGACTTGTGAGGCCAAAGACCTCTCTCCTCATTTGAATAGTCTGCATTTGTAAACATAAAAGGCCAGCCGCATTGAAGGAATCATATATTATTATTCTAGAAGGCGTGGTCCACATTTCCTAATGCTCCAGCTGTGAAAAGCTTCTTTCTTAGCTTTTAGTTAGACAGACAGCAACTTATTCAAAATGTGTACACACACAGCACATGTATCTCAATTACACTTGCATTGGGGACGTAATTCAAACAGGTCTTTTTGTTTGTGGTTGTTTTTTTTTTGGTTTTTTTTTTTTTGGTTTTTCGTTTTTACAGGTAAAGATGGTCACCCTTTGGTATTTAGGAAAGCTTTCTCACTGGTTTCTTTATTTTGGTGATATTCAGTCATCTTAAATAACAAATAACATGGCAATTAAATGTTTATTTGCTCAAGTCTCACGTGGACTAGTGCCAAAAGGAATGAATCACATAAAAAGTGTTATTTTTTCACTTTTATTTTTAATTTTTTTTTTTACATTCGTTTTTCGCAACATTGTTGATGTTGACAGGACCTATACGTCACAATTACTGTTAGCTTTTGGGAAGGTACCTCTATATACACCTTTACATAACATTTTCAAAGGCAAATGATATATTGTTTGTAAAAAGTATTATCAATCATTGCTGGAATATTTTACATCAGGACAGAAACACTGTTGGAAACAATTTCATTGCTTTCTTTTTCATATTCAGCTTTGTTTTGTGGAATGTCTCTCTCAGGATATAAGTCCGGTATTGTTTGCCATAGACGTTACCCTTCATCGACATAGATAAGTCAATTACCATTAGCATACAACCAAGGTCATTAAAGCTTTGAATGTTTCAGCAAAGAGATTTGTATCTGGATCGTTTAGATATCACAGGACATACAATTTTGCTCAACTGTCCACACATATCATTCTTGACAGGCAGACTTTTGTGGGCTTTCATCTTAATCATCTATCTTTATGATCATTAAATAGTACCTTTGTGATTCAATTATGATTTACAAATTCCATTGAAAGCCAATTCCGTTTTGGTAAGAACCTCCAATATCAATACCAATACCATGAGATTTGTGTTATGAACAATCTCCACTCTGTGAAGTTGAGGAAATTGTGGCAATATTAGAAAGCTAGGAGGTTAGATTGAAGTAATTCAAATATTACCTACTTGCATTCATGAAATGAGGTTTTTGAACATTTTGTCCATGTTATAATATGTCCATGTCCATATTATAAATATTTGTACCCTAAATTTTGTAATCAAATAGTATTACCCATCAAATGTCCCCTACATATATTGCTGTGACATTCGAAAGTGAATGAGTATTTTGCTAAAATGTAAACCATCCATTGGACACTTTGTCAACCAATTTTGTTTTTCTGACCAGTGATCTAGTGCAGACACCTGCTTAGTGATGTTAAGCTAACTATGTGGCACCCTCAGATTGGGACAATGGAGTGATTTGGCTCACAAATCCCTGTTTGGTCATTAATATTTGTCCATTGGTACAGGCCTAGCACCCTGACAGACCACAATAGAGGCCACATGTTTGTTTACATGTGACCACCTGATGATCAATAGAGTATAGCCAATACTTGGCACTTTCACAAAACACAATAATCATGTTCCGTGTATTTTGGTTGATTTTAGTGAGGTAGCTTGTTTAAATAGTATCACTGTTTTGTTACCACATATCATTTAAACATACCCCAAACCTTTGTAAAATTGCCTGTGACATCTGTGATTTCATGAATATTCTAATCGATATATCAAGATTATTAGCGTGTACAATGGAATTGTCTGGTGTCTTATTTTATGCTGGGTATAGCATTTTTAAAATGAAACAATGACTGCACCATGAGATTTCAGCAATAAGTTACATTCTGTTTTGATGATTTGGGCTTTTAGGTCACTTTTGCCGCAGGTCCTTATTATGACAACACATTTAGTTACAGATTTACAGGGACAACAGTTTAACCCTTTAAGCATGTAATTGTAACATGAAAGTAATGTCAGCATGCCCAGGAATCAAATACTTAACCTTGAATCATAACAATACATAAGGTACTGCTGCTAATGTTTCTGCTGTAGCCAACAATGCCATATATGAGATAAATATTTGACATCTCATCTTAGAATTACAAATATATATATATATATATATATATATATATATATATATATATATATATATATATATATATATATATATATATATATATATATATATATATATATATATCTATATATATATATATATCTATAGATTTAGGAAATGACAAAACTCATCAGTCACAACATGACTATATATATATATATATATATATATATATATATATATATATATATATATATATATATATATATATATATATATATATATATATATATATATGTATGTATGTATTTGTAGATATATAGGTTGTAAATATATAGGTTGTAGGCTTGACACAATGTCTAGCCCAGAGACAGAATACGTCTCCTCCGTCTCCTTGTTGATATAATACCATCCCACTCATCAGACCAACACTGAGATTGCTTCATAATTGGAGCCTAAAAATAATACATGATTTGGCAAACTAGATAAAGACAGCACCAGATGTAACATATTATGATGCATGTTTACAATCCCATTTCCCCAAATTTATATTTCAATGCTCTTGATTAAATATACTTGTCATTTAAACAGTATATTAGGACGGAGATGTCTTTGAAAGACGCATTCTGTCTTGGCACCTGACATATCAGACTAAGACCTGTCTCCAAATTATAAATCGAAAAAATGGCTGGTTATAGAAAATGTTTCTACCTTAATAAACAAAATGATGAATGTTCATTAAGAAAATATAATAAGGATATCAAATGGGAAATCTGATTAGGTTTTTGCTTTTTTTCCCATTTTAACCTTTTTCCCATTTTAACCTTTTTTCCCATTTTAACCTTTTTCCCATTTTAACCTTTTCCCATTTTAACCTTTTTCCCATTTTAACCTTTTTCCCATTTTAACCTTTTTCCCATTTTATCCTTTTAGGTGGCACCAAGGGTTCACATTTATGTGGCTTCACATCTAGAAATATCCCATGTCCGTGTGTGTTAATATACAAAGTATCATGTTTGTCTCGCCATGTTCACCATTGACCCGACCTGACTGGACACTACAATATTCTGGTTGATTTATATGAAACAATTGGGCTCAAAGAGAATATCATCTTTTGTGTTGCCAACAAAAATGAGGCTTTTATCTTAAACATAACCTTCTGCGCATATGTCTGCCTTCAAAATGCCAATGCTTCATTATATTTGAGATTTGATCTTATCATTTCTCAAACTGTCACATTGTACATCGCATTATATCAAGGTGGAGGAGGCCTGACCTGAGTGCAGACCTCCTACAGATGATATAGGCTGCTCATGTCCAGTGAGCTACTCATCCTGCTGACCTGCAGTTTATAGATTTGTGAGTAGTTCTATCAGTGCACCTGCTCACAGGCCCAGCGTGGCTAGTAAAGTCCCCTGGAGAATAGGGTGCCCTGTATATACCACCCACTCCTCTACCAAACCTGCCTATTTTTCTGGTAAACATTCTGATTTTATTATCTCTTCCAAATATTTTCTCTGTCCTTAGAATTTCCAGGGATTCACTAACATTGTAATAAATATGATGTGGAATCCTGACTTAGTACCAGGCATTATATAAATGGTTATTCTATCTTAGCCCATCCCAATTGAAGGCAAACAAAGGAGTGTGCACTACAAAATAATTATATTTTGATAATATCATAATTAGTCACCGATATTTACATCTTGATGATTCACTGGATGTTCGGGACAATAATAATCCTAAATCATATGTCTAGAGCCAATATAGTAATTGTCGTGTATAATGTACATTTATTAAGGATGGTAATATCACATGAGATACTGCAAGAATGAATATATCATTGTGAGAGGCACAGTGGAGATGAATACATCACAAAGAGATTTACTGAGGGATGGATACATCACAGTGATATGTAATGTAGAGAAATGATGAGAAAGTCAATAATGCATAGTGTTGATGAAAACATCACTCCCTCCTCTAGGTCCAGTGAGGGCTGATTATTTTACTGTGAGATGTGCTGTGGCGATGGACACGTCACTATGAGATGTGATGTGGCGATGGACACGTCACTATGAGATGTGCTGTGGCGATGGACCCTTCACTATGATATGTACTGTGGGGATGGACACATCACTAAGATGTAATGTGGGGATGGACGCATCACTTTGAGATGTACTGTGGGGATGGACCCATCACTATGAGATGTACTGTGGGGATGGACACATCACAATAAGATGTACTGTGGGGATGATGGACCCATCACTACGAGATGTACTGTGGAGATGGATCCATCACTATGAGATGTACTGTGGAGATGGATCCATCACTATGAGATGTACTGTGGAGATGGACACATCACTATGAGATATACTGTGGGTATGGACACATCACTATGAGATGTACTGCGGGTATGGACACATCACTATGAGATGTACTGTGGGGATGGACACATCACTATGAGATGTACTGTGGGGATGGACCCATCCCTATGAGACGTACTGTGGGGATGGACACATCACTATGAGATGTACTGTGGGGGTGGACCCATCACTATGAGATGTACTGTGGGGATGGACACATCACTATGAGATGTACTGAGGTGATGAATCCATCATTATGAGATGTACTGTGGGGATAGACACATCACAGTGCACAGATGTACTTTGAGGATGAGTACATCAAATCAATGCCATTCAGCTCCCTTCCAATTGTAAAGCCACATCACATTTCTATTGCCAGATTAATTTCTCTGGACAATGAAGTCATATGATATGTTTGCAATAGTGTTGTACCGGATTTGAATGTGTCAAAATTAGGTTATTATTATCAGGTTTGTACATCACTTAAGCTACCAACTGGAAATTAATGTTACAATTATGAGTAAACGATCGCCATATTTCAGTTATAAAATATAGATATATAAAATAAATACCTGAATGTATTTCATAAAGATTGATCAATAACATTTGACACTTCTGCTTTTGATGACATCAGATTATTCATCCATCTTTTGTCTACTACCATAGAAAAACTCTGGTCTGTCTGACCCTAGATATATTTATTGCCATAAGATTTGAAATTCAAAGTTAGTTTTAATCTGAGGTCATGCTTTGTTTCCTACAAAAAGTATGATTGCATGTCTTTATGCTAGAATTTGATTTAACGCCCTCTTAATTTAAAGTTCCCTTTTCCAGAGAGCTGCAAAATAACCGAAATGTCTCCCTCCGGAGATATGGCGTATTGTTATGGAGTATGTAGTCAACATGATGGCTGTCACATGTGAGTTTGCACCATGTTTGTTTGGAGATAGATGTGTTGTCAGATGCAATGTTCACAAGCCGCTCTGGTGGCCCAATCACTCAGTTATGACTGACAGTTGTGCTAATTAGTTTCATAATGCACCTCATTCAGAGAAATATGTCACTTATGTCACAAATAGTCCCCCACAATGCAGTTTGACTTCCGTCCTTCGCGGAGTTCCATTTTATGGTTCCATGTGCCCCCACACATCAAACAGGAAGCGGAATTGGTGCGGAAGCTTTCCCCGGAAATTCAGTTTGTTTTTTTCAGCCTGTGCAGCTAACTGATCACTGGGAAATAAACATCACAAGTAAGATGATCTAAGAGTGTAGTTTTCCTACCTCTGCAGATATATACCGGCTTCTATCATGTAGATCTGATATAATAGATCATATTTCTGTATGCGGGAAGCAATAAAGTTATATTTTTTGTATCGGTTCTTTCGTGTTATTCTGTTGTTTATTCAAGATACAAGTCTAGGTTTATATATGGCATTCATAAGATGGTAAGAAAGCATGTTAACTCAACCTTGTGAGACTGAGAGTAAATCCCACCCAGTTAATTTTGAGCGCTACTATCATACATTGTTTAGAATAAGCGCTATATAAAAAAAGTTTAGCTTACTGTACCAATATTTGCCATTTCATTTGTTAGAGTGAAATATAAATTATTAGATAATAAATATAAATATATATGAAATAAAATGAAACATGGTACGATTGTATCATTTTAAAGTATGTAAACATCTTTGAAATTGAAAATCATGATAATTGTATTATTTTGTTAAATCAAAGCTAAAATGTAAGCTAAAATTTAAGACCACATATCGTTTGGCTAAGTTACACAGCATACCATGTTGGTACAGTATATCAATGTAGCCAGTCACTGTGGTATGAAGACAAGGATGTCAATGAAGTAAACATTACCCAGGTTTGCATGAAGGGGTTCAAAGAAGGGGCAACTAATAGAATAAGTGTATGTCTGCCGCTAGGTACGCATTGTATATGAGAGGAGCGTTGTGCCATGTCTGGTATGAATGGTGATGAGGTGGGTCCTCTGAGACAGCCGAGAAGCTTTGTCTCCAACAGAGCAGAAATATGTACACAGAGTCTGCCCTTCATGTGACATTTATCATAACAGTCTCTTTGATGTTTAATTTCAATGTTATATCATGTCTCTTGGCCCCCTCATCGCGGTGTAGGTCTTCGTGACTTTCTGATGGTTATCTTTCTCTCTCTCTCTCTGGGAGACGCCAAATTCCCTTTGCGCATGTCTGAACGGATGGCCTCGATTTGAGGGTTATCTCAACTGAGGTGGGTAAAGAATTCGATTCTATCATCATATTAAGATGCAAGCTGAGAAGTTTTGATATATTAACCCTTATTCATGTATAGTGACAGCTGCTTTGATGGTATACCGACACCTTGATTAGTATGCCACAAACATACATGTTGAATATATCTTATCGTATATTCATTCCACCAACATAGCTCTGCTTTGCCATAGGAATGACAGTTATTCCACCACTATTTTTATACTCTGCCATCTCGATTTTTAATAATATTATATATATATGAATATTCTGATATATATTTTTGAAAAGTCTTCTACATAAGTCGTTTTTAACAGCACAGTATTTATTCTTATTTCTTTTAAAAAGACGACTTACTTGTTTATACTATATATGGTACATTTTTAATATTCACTGCCGATAGCTGATGGGCCGCTGATGTGGAAAAATTTATCACCAAGTAAGCAGTGTGATGTCATGATGCGGTATATTTGCATTTTAATGCATTTTAAAGCATCTGCACACATGTCAAAATGCGATATAGAAATAAAAGCAAAGAAAACAGCATTTAGTCAAGCTATGGGACTTGTTTGAAATAGAAGCGCAGACTTGTGATGTAAGCAAAATAGTCGTGCTGGAGCGTAGCTTAAAAGATCATGACTAAAATTAAGAATACAGCAAGTTTTGTTGTATTTAATGCAATATCTACTGCACCTTGAATAACAGTATATCCTGAGAACAAATATGTGTGTTGCAAATTATGATAACTTTATAATACTGTAAAATGTACAGCGATATTCACTGTAATATAGATTTATAATATATATCCAAATAGTTAAAATGAACTGGAAAATTCAACATTTCCAAATATGTAATGCTTGTTTTCTAAAGCTATTATTTCTTAACATGATTTGTTATTTTGGGTTTATTGGGTTTATTTATCTGAGCAAAGTCATTTTCCATATTTTAGATCAATCTTACCAATTGTAATACAACAAAAGCTAGTAATGGACATTTTGCTGCTAGTAATGGACATTTTAACTTCCACGTTTTGAAAAGGATTTAAAGAGATCCCTTAATTGATATCTCATCAAATTTCTAAGGAAATAAATACATCGTGAGAACACCAACCATATATGAAATGGGCGGTCCCGTTACATCGTTAACAAGAGCGCAAATTAAAGCAAATCAAGATCGGTAAAATCTAACCGCAAAGGTTACTGCAGATACACGAGTGTAGAAGTTTATGTTTATTTACAGCAAAAGTTACTCCAGATTCCTGACATCTTCAGCAAAAATTACTCCAGATACCTGACATCTTCAGCAAAAGTTACTCCAGATACCTGACATCTACAGCAAAAGTTACTCAAGATACCTGACAAAAGTTACTCCAGATTCTTGACATCTTTGGCAAAAGTTACTCCAGATACCTGATATCTTCAGCAAAAGTTACTCCAGATACCTGATATCTTCAGCAAAAGTTACCCCAGATACCTGACATCTTCAGCAAAAGTTACTCCAGATTCTTGACATCTTTGGCAAAAGTTACTCCAGATTCCTGACATCTTTGGCAAAAGTTACTCCAGACACCTGACATATTCAGCAAAAGTTACTCCAGATTCTTGACATCTTTGGCAAAAGTTACTCCAGATTCCTGACATCTTCAGCAAAAGTTACTCCAGATACCTGACGTCTACAGCAAAGGTTACTCCAGATTCTTGACATCTTTGGCAAACGTTACTCCAGATTCCTGACATATTCAGCAAAAGTTACTCCAGATACCTGACATCTTCAGCAAAAGTTACTTCAGAATCCTGACATCTTCAGCAAAAGTCTCTCCAGAATCCTGACATCTTCAGCAAAAGTTACTCCAGATTCCTGACATCTTTGGCAAAAGTTACTCCAGATACCTGATATCTTCAGCAAAAGTTACTCCAGATACCTGACATCTTCAGCAAAAGTTACTATAGATACCTGACATCTTCAGCAAAAGTTACTCCAGAATCCTGACATCTTCAGCAAAAGTTACTATAGATACCTGACATCTTCAGCAAAAGTTACTCCAGAATCCTGACATCTTCAGCAAAAGTTACTCCAGATTCCTGACATCTTCAGCAAAAAGTTACCATAGATATCTGACATCTTCAGCAAATGTTACTGTAACTGTAAACTTTCCTGCCATCAACCTTTGCTGCAAATTTACATCAAATTTATTTCAGCAATATCTAAAGTGCAATTGTGGCCAAGCTATGGAATGCAAAACGATGGAATGTAGGTTAAAAACTGCCTCAAATATCCTGACATGTTATGAAGTCGGTCTCCACCAAATTTGGTGTAAGTTGTTGGAAAATTAGATCAGAAAAGAACGTTATTTTTCTTTACATTCCGTTTCATATCTGTATTGTTTTTCCGGTTCATATAGAAATCGTTCTCTGTTATTTTTGTATAATATTTGGCATAATATGCTTTATTACCTCAAACTGACTCACGCTTCCGTGAATAAGATTTTGCATGATGTTTTATATTCCCTCAGATTGCAATTAGTTGTGTTAGGCATGAGACCCACTACTCCTTGATGTCAAACTTTGCAATAATCTGATGCCTAACATTGACAATCTTGTTCCAGATTATGATATAAGTGTCTTAAAGCGTTCTAGACATCATTTAGGTCATAGGCACTTTTCCAGCTATTTGGTTTATGTTTAAATGATATGGTCATGAAATTGTGATGCCAACAAGCTATATCTTACTGAAACAACCAAAATACATAAGTGTATTGCCAGTGTATGGTGGTGTGTCTTTCTACTTTAAATCATAAAATGTAATTTGGTATTGTTAGGTTTGAATGAAATACAATAAAACTAACTTTCTTAAAACGCAGAAGTGACATTTAACAATGAATGGCCTAGAGCACTTTACACAATTGATACTAAATAGATACTATCCAGGTGCTGCAGGTGCTGGGATGTCAAGTTAGCCAATACAACCGGTCTAAAACTAAGCAAAATATTTTGGAGGTTGTGACGTTACCATGTAGAATGGTTCTGGATTGTAATCAGGCAAAGGTCTTTGGAATCAGTTGCAACTGGGTATATTTCCAACATAATGGCCAAATGCTATGGCAGATGCCATATTGTGGTTGTAATGCATTATCAGAAGGCATAAATATGTTGTAATGCATTATTAGAAGGCTATACATGATGGCTGCAATATGGTGCCTAATAACATTCATAATTGCAACAATCTGGTACCAGATGGCATACATAATGGCTGCAACGTAGTACCAGATGGCATACATAATGGCTGCAGTGTGGTATCAGATGACATACATAATGGTTGCAATATGGTACCTGATAGCATTTATAATTGATGGCATACATAATGGCTGCAGTGTGATATTAGATGGCATACATAATGGCAGCAATGTGGTATTAGATGGCATACATAATGGCAGCAATGTGGTATTAGATGGCATACATAATGGCTGCAGTGTGATATTAGATGGCATACATAATGGCTGCAATGTGATATTAGATGGCATACATAATGGCAGCAATGTGGTATTAGATGGCATACATAATGGCTGCAGTGTGATATTAGATGGCATACATAATGGCTGCAATATGGTACCTGATAGCATTTATAATTGATGGCATACATAATGGCTGCAATGTGATATTAGATGGCATACATAATGGCTGCAAGATGGCATACATAATGGCAGCAATGTGATATTAGATGGCATACATAATGGCTGCAGTGTGGTATCAGATGACATACATAATGGCTGCAATGTGATATCAGATGGCATTCATAATGGCTGCAATGTGATATTAGATGGCATTACTTACATAATGGCACATTTATTCATACAGTATACCAGACACGCGCCTTTATCTGCACTGTGCAGGAGACTTGCATATTTATTCGCACATTATATTTTAGGAAGCTTGTGATGCATGTTTTTTGTTTAAATTTGTTCAGACTTCATGCGCACTAAATACGCGTGTCCTTTTCACATTATTAATTGTGCTTTCAATTCAAAACACCACACTTTACCATTCGGCATAACTGCATTTTGAGCACGTTTGAGTCGATGATGATCCTCCATAAACAAATTCGGACCTGCGCAGAGCAGTGGTGACGCGAGGGGTGCGCTGACACCTGAGAGGCATGCTGGGATAGTAGGGGTACGCCGACACCTGAGAGGCATGCTGGGATAATAAGGGTATGCTGAGACCTGAGCGGCATGCTGGGATAGTAGGGGTACGCTGATACCTGAGAGGCATACTGGGATAATAGGGGTATGCTGAGACCTGAGAGGCATACTGGGACATTAGGGGCTTGCTGAGACATTAGGGGCATGCCGGGACATGAAGGGCATGCTGGGACATGAAGGGCATGCTGGGACATTAGGGGCATGCTGGGACATGAAGGGCATGCCGGGAATGCCTTTCTAGATGCATATAATCTCTTTCCCAAGGTTATTTAGACTTTAATGTGTGTGTGGTTTTTTTTCTAATGTAATCCATCCATTGTGTCTCCCATATCTTATCAGAATCAGACGATGTAATAAGATCCTCAGTAAACATGGCATTAAACATCGGCCGGCCAGAATTGTGGAACAGATTCAGACTTGTGGGAATCCGGCTCGTCTCGTGCATGTTCCCACTTTCACTACACAATGTAATCAGCTAAAATTAAAGCATACTTACTTATCTCAATGTCGCCTACATGTAAGATTCCCTAGTCAATTCATATTACAGATAGATGCCTATACATATATTTATTGACTACAATGTATAGCGGGCAACCCATGATATGAATATATTTATTGCCACCAATATCTACATTAGCTGATACCCCAAATCACGTATTGACTGGTACCCCAGCTCATGCATTGACTGAATCGTATGCATTAATTCATATCTCATTATCGATGACTGGCTGTTTCGATCGTTCCTCTACTCCACCGTCCCTCTATTCAACTCAACCTATTCAACCATACAATATCAATAAAATCCCCTGAGTTTTTTTCCCCTTTTCAACATCAATTTTGGATTTAGGGTCTTCTAGAAGGATATATTTCTAGTTTTACAGAGTCAACAGAGTGACTGGGAGCGACTTCTTGCGGGGTTTGCTCCCTCAAGTCACAGCCGAACTGGGAGAGAATTCAAAGACACCACGGTCAAAGACACCACGGTCAAAGACACCACGGTCAAAGACACCACGGTCAAAGACACCACGGTCAAAGACACCACGGTCAAAGACACCACGGTCAAAGACACCACGGTCAAAGACACCACGATCCGGCGAAAAGAGAATGGTAAAAAACGCCAGTAACCTCATTATCATTAAATTCCTGATAGAAACCCCATAACCAAGATATCAGTCATTGACTAGCACCCCAACTCACCATCACGTTTAAAAAGTATCGCTGTAAATATCCAAGTGGGTCATGATATATTCAGGTTTATAGTTCAAATTACCGGAAGTGATATGTGTGACCTATTTATTTGTACCAATCTTTTCTAGTAATATGATAAACAATTGCTATTATTAGCACCAGTTCCTCTGTGGTGATCCAAAGGTCGTGGGTTCGAACCCCGGCCGTGCCGGGATTGAACTCATGATACAATTTCCCATGTGAGATGAGGCCGGTGCCTAAAGGGTTAATCCGTTGTTCTTGTAAATCTGTGACCGGCTGGGTTGTCATGTCAAGGACTTAAAACATGACAATTCAGTGAGGCAGCACTATATCTGCTGCAAGTAGGTCTCATCACGAAATGACTGAAATGATGTTGAAAATGATGTAAAACCCCAAACAAACAAACAAACAAACATATGTCGCGTCTCAGTAAATGACTAGAGGCATTTGGTTCAGAACTATGAAAGAATATTGGTGTGAAGTTCGATACGAAAAAGATTTCATGACGTTTAAATAGTACATTACCTGTTAACCTTGTAAATTTACTTTATAGGAAACCATTTAACCCCTCGAATCTGCCATGACCTTTTGAATTAAAGTTATTAGTGTGTCTGATACCTTTGCTGGGACGCCATAATTTCATGTAAATGCTAAGATACTATTTGTGAGCCAGGGTCAAAGTTCAAATTACCAGGATGACAATCTATCCTTGTCCAACCATAATCAATAGTCAATCCTTGGTGTCACAACAGTGTATAGTCATTATCCCGTTGTTGCGTGACTGCCCTGGCACCGTCAAAGTCACTCTAAAGCTGTCTCTAAAGCTGTCTCTAAAGCTGTCTCTAAAGCTGTCTCTAAAGCTGTCTCTAAAGCTGTATCTAAAGCTGTCTCTAAAGCTGTCTCTAAAGCTGTCTCTAAAGCTGTCTCTAAAGCTGTCTCTAAAGCTGTCTCTAAAGCTGTCCAATCTCCGTCAAAAGTTGTGTTTATTGACAGCTTTCGGATCATGGAACCGATTGGATGCAGCATGTGCCGATTATCATACATGCATTGACTGGTACCCATCTCTATCAGGAGTCAGGATATAATAGACATAAGAGGAGCGGCCAACTTCTCAAATCAAATCAAATCAAATCAAATAAGACAGGGAAAAGGGGTGTCCATGTTATACTGGTATCCTCACACGGATCTTTACTTTCCGAGCACAGCCTTCCACATAAAACTTTAAATGTCTTTTTCGCTCGCGTTTGTTTTGACTTTAGGTCTGAATGTTCAAGGTTTTGATATGATTAAGCCGTAAGTCTATGGAGTTTACCCCGATTATCGGTCCATGGCGGCCATCTTTTGCCTCAATAATTCTGCTTACACCGTCAGATGTCGCTTTTGTTTGATAAATAATTTGTGAGTGCGTGGTAGAGTAAGAAGATTTTGCCTTGGGTTTTTTTTTGCCTTGGGATTTTGCAAACTTACACGAGCTTGATTTTTTTAAATCAACACTTGTTTTGGTTGGTACCCTACCTCTTGCATTGACTGGTACCACATATCAGGCATTCATTGGAGTCAGGATTTGGCAAGTACCCTAACTCTTGCATTGACCGGTACCCCATCATCATGCGTTACCTCACCTCGTATCGGGTCACCCATCCCACTGCCTCTGTCAGCATATGAGGCATCTTATTCCTTTATGTTGTTCACGGTTTTCATCAAACGTGCCACCTGTTGCACTCCCTGTAGCGATGTGGCCTGGGGATATGGGTTCAATTACCGTCCGTTCCCGCCCAGGATTACACTTTCCCACTTAACCGTCTCTACCTTCATTGCTTTAATTAAGGCGTGTCTTTTTAAATATCTACTCGGTGACAAGTCCCATACGTCACCTGCAGGGTCCACTCGATGAGTTTATGATACAACAGAGAATTATGTATTATTGCAAATTTAACGCGTTATGTACCACAAGGGAGGAGAAGACACCTTCGTGAGAAAACCTCTCAATTTCCCACTTCGCAGAAAATAAAGTCTGATTCATCATCACTTGGAGCAAAACGTCTATTTGGAGGTATGCGTGACCAAATAGTTCCATGCAACAGTTATGCGTGACCATATTTTGTCACGCTTACCTGATATTTTGCTTTGGCCAACACCATGATATGTAGTCTCCATTTGATAGATTATTCAGCAACTTCTCATAGTTGAGTTTGTAATGTTTTCTTTCAATGAATTTGATATATATTTCAACATATCTTCAGTGTCAATAAATTTCATTAAAACATATTGTATCTAAGTTCACAACCCTTGCAACAATAACAACATAAAACGTCTGAAACCATAAAACCTTCCATGGGGTAAGATTTCCTTTATAATTAGCAAGCTGATTCCATAATGAGGTGTGCTATTCATTATGATATCAGTAATGCAGCGCTCCTCAAATTCTCAATTACATTAAGTATGCAAAAGCATAACCCACTTACAGGTATATATATATATATATATAAAATGGCCGTCATATGAAAGTTTATACGACTTTTGTCTGGGAAGGTTCATAATTCTATAAAAAGCCTTGCGGTAAGGTATATACATATACAAATACATGCTGAATGATTAAAGGGGTAAATCTCTTTAGAGAGCTCGAGGGCCGGTAATGAAACGTACACCTTGCCTGTGCTTCATGGGGAGGAAATCTTTATAGAGACCTGTACCACCAAAAACGAATGTAACAGTCCATGTGACAATGGGTAATACGATATGTTTAATGGGCCTCTAGTTATTGAAAAGTCAATATAGGTTATCGAGGTGATGCATGTTTATCTCACCGATCAAATGATGCTAAAATGTTATGGATATCTACTCTTAAGGAGCAAGATGTGTTTAAACGGGGTGAAAAGTTGAACATTTTATGAATTAATACTGTAATATTATCTATATCTAATGGCAAATACCAGTATATTTCTCTAAGGCAATGCATTACGTGTTAGACCCTCAAGAGATTTTGATGCAATGTTCAACTTAATTACTGCCACCATGTTTTTAGCGCTCTAACAACTTGGTTATAGCTGTCACAACGATTTTGTCAGAAACACAATACGTGCGAATGCATTCACCGCTTCGCCTTACTTCATTTTTGTAATCCCCTCTTCTGTTTCTTTCTCCAGTATTTCTCCTCCAGAATCAGATATATTTTCTTATGGAAAAAAATGTCATGAAATTATAATACATAGCTTAAAGGTAATATAACACCTTGCCTCAGAGTTTGAACTTGTTGAAATGTACATGTGAATGTTGCAATGAAAATGACCTCCATCCATTGTAGGTATGCGATGAGGTACTCCCAGATTTCAACATGATTTCAAACCAATTTCCTTCGGCCAACAGAACTTTGATGACAAATGTGTTTTGAATGTAAATATTTGAATAACACGTTAATTAGGATGGCTGCAATGTCAGCACATGCTTAAGTCATGTTTTCAGAGGGATGTCAGACAACCGTGGAATCACATACCAATAAACACTAACATAATACGTAATGAAGACGTTTCTATCAAAGGAGAGAGTCTCAAATGACACCATTGTTCGTGTTAGCAACCGACAGACACCGTTGCGTACTTTGTGTGATGTGAAAAGATGGGATTCACAGATCACAAGAAACATTATATTGGATTTAATCATCAATTCAACATCTCTCAACATTAGATTCATTAAAATTTCACAGTGATTGTTATGAATGGTTTTATCAAAGCAATAGTGTGTGATCTTTGCAGGAAATATTTCACAAATTGTGCCCCACTTTCTCCCTATTTCATCTGTCACTTCGCCACGTGCCAATTACATTGGTTGGGGACAATTTAATGAATTATGAAGGCTTATTTTATCTCGTACAAACTCGTTTATTTCCCATGCTGACATAACTAATTTGCGACAGAAATCAGCCAGATATTTACATGTTGGTCCTTTTCCCCAATGACCTGATAGTGGAGAAAATCTGCCAACTCATTTTAGCGGCCTTTGTCTGTTATTTCTGAGCGCGTTTCATAACTCAATTGCTGCTGAAATCGAATTCAATAGAACAGCATTTGGGTATAAACGGGGAGAGTTTGTACCTGTCACGATTTGCTGGTTTATGGGGTAGGGTGGGGGAAGGCCTGATGAAAGTTTGACACTGCCCATACACACATCGTGTCAATACAGGCACTAACAGATTTTCCCTCATCATATCATATGACAGAGGAATTCTCATCGTATAACAGTGAGTTGAGTTAAAGATGAGATCTTTTCCCATTTGAATATTGAATAATTTAATTTAAGCCAGTGAAAAGTATTGATATTGTCTTTCAGTCATGAGACATTTGTGATATTTGTGATTAATTCAAATATATAACAAGATCAATATTGTTTCTTGATAAGTTTCACTTTCAGCGCCTCGGTCCTCTTTATGATTTGCGATGAGGGTAATTTGAATTACCCCTAATTTAAATTACCCTCATCGGATTGCCTTTTGTAGGCACTTAAATCTTTTCTGGTGGACACTAGGGTTGAAACAGTTAGCCCGTGAAAGGGAAATAGGTTAAGCTACAGACATTTTTCGGTTTCTAATTAATATCCGTGACCAAGTGATAGATTCAATGTATGATATGAACTGATAAATAAAACATATCTTCTCCTTATGCATGTTTAAACGTGTATGTGTGTCAGCATGGGGCAAACTTGTCATGAAATTATTTTACAACTGCCCACATTTGACATGCTGCAGGATGTTTGCTGTCATAATGGCAGGAGGGGTATTATAGTGTCCCACCCTCTGTATATACTCCAAAATATATTTAATCAACAATATGGGGCTTACAGTACACGATTATCCGTTAAGGGTTGGTTTATAATGTTTAATGAACCGATCACAAAAGTCCTTAACCGTTTGCATCCGAGCATATACTCCAGTCGGCGTTATGCCTAGGTCACATGTGCGTCTCCAAAGGTCGTGGGTTCGATCCCCGACCGTGTTGAGATTGAAGTCATGATACAATTTCACAGATGAGCTGAGGCCCGTGCCTAAAGGGTTAATCCGTTGTCCTTGTAAATCTGTGACCGCGTGGGTTGTCATGTCAAGGACCTGTGACATGACAGTTCAGTGAGGCAGCACTATATCTGCTACAAATAGGTCTCATCAAGAAATGACTGAAATAATGTTGAAAGTGATGTAAAACCCCAAACAAACAATCAAACACATTTGTGTCTATTTGCCACAAAGCTTCCAGTAGATGACCATATTTTCACAAATCGCCCATCAAGCTGGGGTACCGTAAACACACCAAAGGATTATCGACTACAATCAGCTGATTCAAATGTCGCACGGGGTGCCGGAACTTTTAACTGCAGCATAAATGTTGTTTGTGTCCCCGATATTATTGTTTTACCAAAAGTCATCGGAACCTACTTGGAAGGTGTCACGAAGATTGTTCCATGTACTGAAGGGTGGGCGATAATGGTGGACAATCCCCCGGTGTTTCTCAGGCTTTCCGGCTGATTTTGTCCAAAAAAACATAGGCCGGAAGCTTTGGAAATCTTTGCAAGCGGGACCCACGCAATATAAGTGAGATCTAGCTTTTGTATCTTTTTTAGAAACAAAGCTCTTGTATTTCTACACGACAAAAAGCACCTGACGATGGAGAAAAATATTTTGTTTCCACTCAATATAATACAATGCAAAATGTTGCAAAACCCAGGGGGAGATAAGAAATTGTGTTTATTTTGCTGAGGTTGGTAAAAAGCAATGTCGGATTGTCTGATTTGTAGTTATAATTAGCGTTTTTATGCGCTAAAAGTTTTATTAATTTTATTATTGGAAAGGCCGATATTTTCAGGCTGACCACATATTTTCCAATTTTACAATATTTATATTTGTGTGTTGAGTAACATATAAGATTTCACATGTACACAAAAATATATTTCAAGAATAGTGTAAATAAATTAAATCATGAAGCTATTTTGCAAAAAAATCTAATTTTGCTGTCAGAAAATATAATTATTTATCTGAAATTCTGAAGAAAGGTGATCTAGATTGGCATTTAGTGAGTTTACGGGAGATGTGATATGGTAGTCATAACACTTTGTTTCTTACTATTTTTCTTGGCCAAACAGAACCTTTGAAATCTCAATTTTGGTGAGTTGATGTGTCCATTTGTAGGTGTTTAATGACATTTACAAATTTGATTATGCTATTGATGAGATTTCTAAGATGTTTTCGCCATAGCTTTTAGCTTAGACCTAAATATCCCTTAAGCACAACAAAAATATTCAGCAGTAAATATACCCACAACAAATGAATTATTGAATGTGCTACAATTTCTCACCAACACGTTTTAACGTTTGTGAATAGAAAGAGATGTTTTCTCATTGCGTCCAAGCCGACAAGAGATTTTTTCTAGATTATCTAATCTTAATGTAGTAATTTCTTATGAGTGAATACTTTTGTCCAGATGAAAAGGGGTATACATCGTCAAAGATAACATTTACATTTGTTACTTGTCACAGATAACTATAATTTTCAATTTAACTTGTGATTTGTTATATATACAAACACTAAAGTATTGTCTGAATAAAATCTCTCCATTCACATTTTTATTTTATGAAATTTGTGAAATTTATCCAAACGAAGGAAGACAGTAAACCTTTGAATCTTTTGGGGTTTATTTTTCACTATGTTGATATCCCTCAAGATGAACAAAAATAAAATTGTCCCAACATTAGGTGATAAAGAAAGATAGTACACTTCCTCTGTTATTAATATGCTTTAACGTGTTTACTCTGATGCACGAGTGTTGTGTTTTCATCAGAAAAAAGCAATATCAAAAAGAAATATAAAAAGAGTATATTTGAATCCATTAAAATAAAACAAGTGATGCAAGGCGAGTCAGGATAATCACATTTATGGGCAATGAATGATATAGCTTCAAATATCTGGACAGAGTAAGATTTCTGTTGATTACATCAGGTGGGTGTCGCAGACTGGTAGTGAGCTGACGTGTTATGTGAGCTAGATAACCTTATCACAGGTACATTTGGTACACTGATCATAGTTACATGTGGTACACTGATCATAGGTACATGTGGTGCACTGATCATAGGTACACGTGGTACACTGATCATAGGTACATGTGGTACACTACTCATAGGTACATGTGGAACACTGCTCATAGGTACATGTGGTAGACTGCTCATAGGTACACGTGGTACACTGATCATAGGTACATGTGGTACACTGATCATAGGTACATGTGGTACACTGCTCATAGGTACATGTGGTGCACTGATCATAGGTACATGTGGTACACTGCTCATAGGTACATGTCGTACACTGCTCATAGGTACATGTGGTTCACTGATCATAGGTATATGTGGTACACTGATCGTCGGCACATGTTGTACACTGATCATAGGTGCATGTGGTACACTGACCATAGGTACATGTGGTACACTGATCATAGGTACATGTGGTACACTGATCATAGGTACATGTTGTACACTGATCATAGGTGCATGTAGTACACTGACCATAGGTACATGTGGTACACTGATCATTGGTACACGTGGTACACTGATCATAGGTACATGTGGTACACTGATCATAGGTACATGTGGTACACTGATCATAGGTATGTGTGATACACTAATCATAGGTACATGTGGTACACTGATCATAGGTACACGTGGTACACTAATCATAGGTACATGTGGTACACTATTCATAGGTACATCGGTACACTATTCATAGGTACATGTGGTACACTGATCATAGGTACATGTGGTACACTGATCATAGATACGTGTGGTACACTGATCATCGTAACATGTGGTACACTGATCATAGGTACATGTGGTACATTGATCATAGGTACATGTGGTACACTGATCATAGGTTCGTGTGGTACACTGACCATAGGTACACGTGGTACACTGATCATAGTTACATGCGGTAGTCTGATCATAGGTACATGTGGTACACTGATCATAGTTACATGTGGTACACTGATTGTAGGTACATGTGGTACATTGATCATAGGTACATGTGGTACACTGATCATAGGTACATGTGGTACACTGATCATAGGTATATGTGGTACACTGATCATAGGTACATGTCGTACACTGATCATAGGTTCATGTGGTATACACCGATCATAGGTACATGTGGTATACTGATCATAGGTACATTTGGTACACTGATCATAGGTACATGTGGTACACTGATCATATGAACATGTGGTACACTGATCATAACTACATGTGGTACACTGATCATAGGTACATGTGGTACACTGATCATAACTACATGTGGTACACTGATCATAGGTACATGTGGTACACTGATCATATGAACATGTGGTACACTGATCATAACTACATGTGGTACACTGATCATAGGTACATGTGGTACACTGATCATAGGAACATGTGGTACACTGATCATAACTACATGTGGTACACTGATCATAGGTACATGTGGTACACTGATCATAGGAACATGTGGTACACTGATCATAACTACATGTGGTACACTGATCATAGGTACATGTGGTACACTGATCATATGTACATGTGGTACACTGATCATAGGTACGTGTGGTACACTGTTCATAGGTACATGTGGTACACTGATCGTCGGTACATGTGGTACACTGATCATAGGTACACGTGGTACACTGATCATAGGTACATGTGGTTCACTGATCGTCGGTACATGTGGTACACTGATCGTCGGTACATGTGGTACATTGATCATAGGTACATGTGGTACACTGATCATAGGTACACCTGGTACACTGATCATAGGTACATGTGGTTCACTGATCATAGGTACATGTGGTACACTGATCGTCGGTACATGTGGTACACTGATCATAACTACATGTGGTACACTGATCATAGGTACATGTGGTACACTGATCATAGGAACATGTGGTACACTGATCGTCGGTACATGTGGTACACTGATCATAACTACATGTGGTACACTGATCATAGGTACATGTGGTACACTGATCATAGGAACATGTGGTACACTGATCATAGGAACATGTGGTACACTGATCATAACTACATGTGGTACACTGATTGTAGGTACACGTGGTGCACTGATCATAAGTACATTTGGTACACTGATTGTAGGTACATGTGGTGCACTGATAACAGGGTGGTTCATGTGGCAGATATATTAGTCACAATACATGTAGCACATGGGGTAGATATACTAATTACAGACCATGCTGCACATAAGGAAGATATGATAACAGGCAAATGTAGTACATGTTGGAGATATGTCTATCACAAACATGACTTATCACAAGTTCAAAATAGCCACGATTCAATTCATTGGACTGGAATATTAACGTATTTGCAATCGTTTTCTTGATTGTTTAAAAGTATTTAGAGCAAATTAGTTTGGTAACTTTGGCCCGTTTCAATATGCAATGTATCGCATTAGTAATTTTCACTTTGCATCAACAGGACGATATTCTATACTTTAAGCAAACCAATTTTGTCCATATGAAAATATTTATACAAGATTTAAAATCTGATCACCCACATGTTTTGCATGAATAATGCCTCAAAATTCATTTTATCATTACTGTAGTACCCTGGTCATGAATATCAGAATACTAAACCTATCTATAGAAATGTGATGCATGCGAATCTGCTAATTGAATTAAAGCAAACAATGTCCACATTCACATGGGAATCCCAATACATCATAAGCATTAAACCTTCTGGATCCAAGCTGGGCCTATCAAATTGAATCTGAATTTAACATAGATATTACACCTCCCATATCCAAGCCAGGCCTACCAAAGGGAATCTGAATATACCATAGATATTAAACCTCCCATATCCAAGCCGGGCCTATCAAAGGGAATCTGAATTTAACATAGATATTAAACCTCCCATATCCAAGCATATATAATCCGAATATATCATAGATATTAAACCTCCCATATCCAAGCTGGGCCTATTAAAGGGAATCCGAATATATCATAGATATTAAACCTCCTATATCCAAGCCGGGCCTATCAAATGGAATCTGAATATACCATAGATATTAAACCTCCCATATCCAAGCCAGGCCTATCAAATGGAATCTGAATTTAACATAGATATTAAACTTCCCATATCCAAGCCAGGCCTATCAAATGGAATCTGAATTTAACATAGATATTAAACCTCCCATATCCAAGCCGGGATTACCAAAGGGAATCTGAATATATCATAGATATTAAACCTCCCATATCCAAACCGGGCCTACCAAAGGGAATCTGAATATACCATATATATTAAACCTCCCATATCCAAGCCGGGCCTATCTAAGGGAATCTGAATATTCCATAAATATTAACCTCCTCGTTACAATCCAGGCTTAAAAAGAGGAATCTGAATACACCAACAACACAATAAACATCCTGAATCTAAACGGAGTTTCCTCAAGGGAATTTGCTCTCACGTGAATCATAGAGCTGCGAGGTTGCTTTGGATACCTCATATTGTGTAGTTCATGTAGTTGTTTTCCTGCTTTTATTTCTATCAAAATAAAAAAAATCATTTCCGCATGAGGCAAATAAGAAAAACATGTCTGACTAGTCCATTTGGAATGATATTTATAATTGCCTTCACCACGCAATTACAAGCGGTAGTTTCCTTTTACTGTGTCTCGCATTGTTGTCCACATTGTTTATGGGGAGCGATGACTTGTGGTGATGGTATTGTGACGATTGCAAATATGCGGCCATTATGTCTCTGTCCCTGTGCTCTCAGGCTCCAAAATCTCTCACAAACCTAGATATCGGTATTTATCAAACTGACGATTACAATCACAAGTTGCTGTCTCAGCATAAGACTCCATAAAACAGACTTAATCATGTCTTCTGTTAATATGCTGTGAGCAGGCGATATATTCTAGTTCATCGACTTATGTTTTGTCCTCACAGTTTTGATTAGTATATGCACATATCTTTCAGAATATGACTGGCAGATTGAATTGAACGGACCTGAATATAATCTTTAGTTGGATTTTGGGCAAAGTTAAGTTGTAAAGTATCACTCATTGATAGTTTGGAGTGTCAGTCTATATGACACCTGAGTTTATATGAAACCTCAACTCAAATAACATTTCTGTTTGTATATCGCATGAGTTTAATATCATACCTTGATCTGTATAAAGCCTTAGTCTGCATATAACATGAATTAAATAAAATCTCGGTAAAACACCTCATATTGTATATCACCAAAACACCTCATATTGTATATCACCAAAACACCTCATATTGTATATCACCAAAACACCTCATATTGTATATCACCTCATATTGTATAACACCTCAGACAAAATAATACCTCAGACAAAATAATACCTCAGACAAAATAACACCTAAGACAAAATAACACCTAAGACAAAATAAAACCTCAGACAAAATAACACCTCAGACAAAATAACACATCAGACAAAATAACACTTCAGACAAAATAACACCTCAGACAAAATAACACCTCAGACAAAATAACACCTCAGACAAAATAACACCTCAGACAAAATAACACCTCAGACAAAATAACACCTTGGTCTGTACATGTTTAACACCTCAGTCTATCACAGAGTAATAACTATTTATTCATATATATATATATATATTCAATATTCAATATCTATATATATTCAACTCTTAAGTTTTTTGTAAATGGTGTTTTTCCGATCCTTACAGCAACAATGGTCATATCAAAGTTAAACCCAACACCTCCTGTCCTCCACTTATATAACCAAGAAAGTTACAGATCTGATGTTCTACCAACTGTGCTAGTGGGACTGGCCAGTTTGTTTTTTACCCTTTAACTCTCCCTGCCTATATCTTTAATTTAGTAATACTGGGCAGTCATTATTAAGATGATTTGGTTCTACATTATGATGAGACTATTTACCATTGAGATGAAAAATGTAATTTCGTCCATCAAAATTTGTGATGTGTTGTTCTCAAATGCAGTCTTTTGACTCTGTCTTGGTTAAATATGTAAGTGTCAAATTATAGACAAAGGTATTATATCTATTGTTATAGTTTGCATGCTATTTGATGAACAATTTTCTTAAATTGGAAGAAATGGGGAAACTATCACGAAGTAATAATTTGTCAATAGCAGAGCATGAGAGTATGTTCAGTCGGTCCAAGTCAAACGATAAAAGGCATGCCAATTTAGTTCATTTAGGAGTCGATTTGGAAATGGAAGTAGATATTGACGCAGTCAGAACACGAGACCATAAAATCGTGAAATCTCAGCTCTCGTGTTACCTTCTATCGAGTGACCTTCTCTTTTGTGATCACACCCAGCAATTCCTCGCACCAAATCAGCTGATAGGAGGTAGATACACGATAAGAGGTTAGATGACCTCGGAATAAAGAGATCCTATATGGGTTGGGAAGTATAAAGAACCCCTCCCTGACAGACGCTGAAGTAGCGGGAGGAATGATGGCACCTGCTAGGGAGGCATCTCCACATATAATTGACATGGACCCTGACATCAGCACAGGTTTTGGCCACTATATAATGTTAGATATATCGCACGCCAGCTGCACTTGTCAGTATGGGTTTGGAAGGTGAACGTCTCATGTTATTGATATATTGAATCCAATCATTGTTCACTCTGACAAATGACTCCCATCTTCAGATGCAACTAAATTGCAGTTTCACTTCCATTCAATTATTGGTTTTCTCTTGCCATACCATATCCACAAAAAGGGGAGGTCTCATTGAAGAGCCAAGCGATACAAGATGTGCCTGAGCCGGGTTGAATGGACGTAGTTTATTAAAGTTCTGATCTTTCAGCTCAAATAACATATTCTTTCATGAAAATTCTGGTTAAAATTCGGCGATCGTACTAAACTTTCTGTGGAATGTTGAGAACTCAAGCCCCAGCTGAAAAAAACTTTTTTTTCTGGTTTTCATTTGGGTATCCTGTCTCTCACACGAGTATTAAACTGCGAAACCGTCACATTAAACAACTATCGCATAAATGGAATTACGACCATACTTGACCCAGGGCATGTGCTCTCCCTGTTTGCGAAATCGCAAAGTGAAGCCAACAAATGATAAGTAATATTAACAGATTTATCAAAGTAAAGAATAGAACCAATCATGTCAAGTCAAAATCGTTCAACTCATAGGTACATGTATAAAAAGCGCCCCTGACCCTCTCCATTGATCGTACTATTTATGTCTGACCAGCTGTGAGCAATTGTGAATATTAAAGGGATTTTAATTCAATTTTTACAACGTTTTTATCCTTTACATCATCTAGGTAGATTGCTAAATGGCACAAAGACTTTGTGACAACCACGGCCATCAGCGCTTTGGGTACACAGTGGCTTCTGTCATGTTTCTAATAGAAGTCAATACATTTCATTAAGAAATTTAACCAAGAAAGTTTGCCTCCTACACATAGATAAAACTACATGTTAACACGGTAATTGATATAAGAAGACAGCAAACTCTTATACATATTAAGTACGTCATATTCGAGAAGTCTCCTAATATTACAAAGTGTTTGCATGCTTACTGATAGAAGCCAAATATTTCAATTAACAGGTAAGCAGTCAACTGTCAACATATACAAAAAGATATATGACGACAAACCAATACATTTTCTAAACGTCTAAATTATACACAAAACCTACACGCTGACAGATGAAAGCTCTTATATACAACAAAAAATAAATATTTATTCTAGGTCTTTTAGCATGATGCACAGTTCACACACACCCCCGATAAAAAGCTGCCGCGGAAAAGATCTCACATATACACACCAATACTTTCTTTACAGTTGTCAAACTATTGTACAAAATATACACGCTGCCTGATAGAAGGTTTCCACAATAAGAACAGAGCAACCAATCGCATATGCTCTACCCAATATATTCTAGACAGGACTCTATATTCTGTAAAGTCTGCACGATGATTGATAGTGCTTTTTTGTTATTTCTATTGGTCTGACTAACACTGGCTATCAGTTTTCATAAACGGCTACAATTGTCCAAATATTAAAGATTTTTTTATAAATGCCTGTAACTTATTTAGGAATGTTTTACCATGAGGAATGCCCCTGTGAATGCTTCCTGACCCAGATTCAATGAAATCCTAATCCATCCCAAGGGCCTTATCCCAGTGAGAGGAGCTCATATATGCAGCAAGTCTCCTTAACCAATGGTGATCAACGAAAGCGACCGCCACAAAACCGGGTTTTCATGAAATCGGAAATCGGAAACCGGAAGGCGTAACATAGGTGATTGCGATAAAGGGTGGAATCCAATTTTGATATTCAAATGTCCTGAGAAAAAAAACCATACGAAACATAGAATCAAACACACATGTAAAATTTTAGGTTGAGGGTTGGGTGCGGTTCAGTGGTGGGCGCGGATCAGTGGTGGGCGCGGTTCAGTGGTGGGCGTGGTTCAGTGGTGTGCGCGGTTCAGTGATGGGCGCGGTTCAGTGGTGGGCGCGGTTCAGTGGTGGGCGTGGTTCAGTGGTGGGCGTGGTTCAGTGATGGGCGCGGTTCAGTGGTGGGCGTGATTCAGTGGTGGGCGTGGTTCAGTGGTAACTAAACTGTCTTCCATGCTTAAGGTCCAGGCTTTGAATCCCGTTTGGAGAAATGGCCGAGAAAGGTGAATATCGACTATTTCTCCATGACTGGTAATAAAAGATTGGTCTTGTGTTATATGATGATACAAAAGAAAACCCCCACTCGGTCTTCGAAAAGAGTAGGGCATTGAGTCACAGTAACAGGCTTCCATCTGACCTGATGTGCCCCAAATAGTGCTGAAAATGTCGTTAATAGATACAAATCAACATAAAAATTGTAGGCAGTTATGGGCTCACATTCACTTCTAAACTCAAAGCTATTTGGTATGATAGGAAATTACATGACTATTTAAAACACAAGAAATGGCCAAACTCAGGTATCTAAGTCACAATCTATGAAGAAAGATATTTAAAATTTCTCCCAGCATAGTGCAGAACCTTTTGTAAACTGGTAATCCTTCTGAAAAAATAATCTTAAATGAATTCTTGTATTAGAAAGACAAGAGATTGATTTCCATAATCCTCTTCAGAATGTTATTGGAAAACAAGGTAAAACCACTAGAAGTCTCCAAAATGAGTTGGATGCAAGATAGAAAAGGTTAGTTGGAAGAAAATCACGGCTGGATACTGAGACAATTTTCATTTACTACAAAATATACTTCTATCCCATACTTGTGCAGTCAAAATAAAGATTTCCTTTTGAAAAAGACAAAAATAAAAACACATATGGTGGATAACGTGCCTAAAACATTCAACTTTTTTATTTCAAATTAATGATAATGATGCATCGATGGCGGAGGAACATGCCCTCTTTACCAAACAGGCTCCAAACAGCTCCAAACAATTTTGAAAGCTAAAACTACTTCCCCTGCTTGGCTATTCCCGACCGGAAACCGTCTCGAAATCCAAAGCCAACATGCTCCAAGCAGCTCTAACCAAAACAGTATGCATAAACAACTACCATTGTTCAAAGGGCACTCTGCAGGTGAGACAGTCAATAAGATGCACATATGTAGACTGGAGAAAGTGGAGAAATGTCCAAAGAAATGCAATTCTGCTTAAAGACCAGCAGAACCCCCCATTCAAACCTCAATCATTTAATACTTTTAGATAGCCCTTCTCAATTCATCCAGCTGTAGATCTAAGACCGCCTTGTATTTTTGAGTGTTTTACTCCGGAAATCTGACATTTCCCTATTACTGCTCACATGCCCAAATCTGGCCTTCTAAATTTTCACAGAAAATTATAACATTTGTATGTTTGTTTGTTTGGGGTTTTACATCACTTTCAACATTATTTCAGTCATTTCGTGATGAGACCTACTTGTAGCAGATATAGTGCTGCCTCACTGAATTGTCATGTCGCAGGTCCTTGACATGACAACCGACCCGGTCACAGATTTACAAGGACAACGGGTTAACTCTTTGGCATGGGCCTCAGCTCATCTGTGGAATTGTATCATGAAACCAATTTCTGCACGGCTGGGGATCGAACCTGTGACTTTTGGATCACCAAAGAGGAACTGATGCTCTAATCAACTACGCCATGGCCCATGGCCCTATCTTACATTAGAAGGGAAACAAGTGTCAAAACGACTGTAATTGAAGCACAGCCTTGTCTTTCAAGGAAAAACTATGAACCTTTCTTATTACATCCTGTGATCAGCATAAGGGCTGAAGGTGTCATGGCTGTTATAAAAGTAGGTTTCAATTATTCAATTTTCATTGAAATAATTTTACATGTTATTTTGTTGTTTCACATAAAACATCATGTAAATTTAAGATCTTATAAGCCTCAAATCTGTATTATAGGCCAAGTATGATTAATTTTCTACCTTTTAAAATGGTCTGCTTTTGTCACAGGTGTGAATGCACAACACCATTCTTAACCATAATTTGAAATGGCCAGGTTACCTAGATAAATTATATTCTGTGTTTGCGGCAAACAATGAAACTGATATATTTGTTTTATTTAACCACATTTTGCTGTACTTTGCAATTAATTTATAATATGTTTCTGATTGGCTGGTATTATTATAATCCCCTTCGTCAAGATAGCTGTCACCAGCATTTCAAGTTCAGGAAATATGACCACAGTAAAATGTTACATTTGTGTTCATTTTTTATGAATTTTAATTTGCTAATCCACAATTTGTGAAGGACCCCTTCCCTTTAAAATGTAATGAATTGTATGTTACATATTGATTAAATGGCAAGTACAAAGCCGCCTTTTTGGGGGTTGATGATTGTTTTCTGATACATCAGTTACGGTTTCAAGATCTGCATGTTCCAAAAGCTTTGCAGCATTCAGATTGTTTCATTAAAAACCAACCCTGAATAAGTAGCATTTAATGCAAATATGCTGAATGCAGAATATTTGCGAGTCTACCCAGACAACATCCACTGAATACCAGTGGCATTTAGAACAATGAAAAAAAATCCAACTCAGTTCGTAATGCACAAAGTGTCAGATACAAGATGGAATTTAAAAACGAATATTTACTGGAGTAGGAAAATGATATTCTGTTAATCATTGTGACATGGCTAAATGGAACCGAAGGTTAACTTATTATATCAGAATTGGAAACAAATAATTACAGTTTAAAGCACAGGGAGGTGGAAAAGCTGCATTTTGTGACTAATGAAACAGACTTTACTTAAGTGTGAAAGCCCAAATTGTAAAGCATTATATCTACATAGTATTCTAAGATATATTTTAGCACATTATAGTATTTTCATCATGAGGTGATTTTGATTGGAAATTACAATTTCCATATAAAACTAATGTAAATTGTAATGGGATTAAATCTGAAATAGTATATGTATAAAACAGCTGATGTATTAATCCTAGAACCCACACATATCACAAATAAAACATTAGACTTACTAATTACAGATGGACATTCAAGTACTATAAGCAATTGCTGTACAAATTAAAATTGCTTATTTTGTGCCAGACGCATAAAATAGATTTTGGAAAAATGAAAAGAATGATGATGCCGGCCTAGATGAATTACTACCAAAATATAATGGTCTGGTAAACATTCTCGATAAGCTCGCACTTATCACCGAAGAGATCATTGCTTTGAGAAAACCTGCACCATGGTTATCAGAGAAAACTAAGAAAAGATACCCACGATGAAAAAAGAAAAATATCAAAGAAGTCATGTGAACTCCCATTCCTACTTGGATTCTTAATTTCAGCGGCATGATTGGTATGGACCAATCAGACTACATGCCTGTGAGGACAGTGAGATGGTGGAGGTCTTTTGCTATTTGTACATAGGGCATGACCCACAGGTTCTGTGCATTTACTATCTCTCTATAGACATGCCTGTATGACCGATTGTCTAGGCTAGGCCTCATTGGTATGGTTTTGTGTTAAATCAGTCCAGTAGTAAATGATGAATGTGTTTTTATTGAAGACATTTCTTAAGCAGTTAGGTCAATTCGATGGATTATTTTGTTTAACATTAAGTATGTCTCAATGGAAATTTGTTGATTCTGGGAAATGTTTATTGTTTCATGTAAGCGCTACAGTATGATATTTGAATATGACTTCTTGCATCGCATCAAGACATATTGTTACAGTATATGCCATGTCCTCTGGCCAGTGTATAACCCCATCGGGACATATTGTTACAGTATATACCATGTCCTCTGCCCAGTGTTTATATAACCCCATCAGGACATATTGTTACAATATATACCATGTCCTCTGCCCAGTGTTTATATCACCCCATCAGGACATATTCTTACAGTATATACCATGTCCTCTGCCCAGTGTTTATATAACCCCATCAGGACATATTGTTACAGTATATACCATGTCCTCTGCCCAGTGTTTATATAACCCCATCAGGACATATTGTTACAGTATATACCATGTCCTCTGCCCAGTGTTTATATAACCCCATCAGGACATATTGTTACAGTATATACCATGTCCTCTGCTCAGTGTTTATATAACCCCATCAGTACATATTGTTACAGTATATACCATGTCCTCTGCCCAGTGTATAACCTCATCGGGACATATTGTTACAGTATATACCATGTCCTCTGCCCAGTGTATAACCTCATCGGGACATATTGTTACAGTATATACCATGTCCTCTGCCTAGTGTTTATATAACCCCATCAGGACATATTGTTACAGTATATACTATGTCCTCTGCCCAGATTATTTGTTTGTTTTCATCATGTTCTCCTTGATAGCTTGCTCATACCATGTCCTCTGCCCAGATTATTTGTTTGTTTTCATCATGTTCTCGATGATCGCTTGCTCATACCATGTCCTCTGCCCAGATTATTTGTTTGTTTTCATCATGTTCTTGGTGATCGCTTGCTCATACCATGTCCTCTGCCCAGATTATTTGTTTGTTTTCATCATGTTCTCGATGATCGTTTGCTCATACCATGTCCTCTGCCCAGATTAGTTGTTTGTTTTCATCATGTTCTCCGTGATAGCTTGCTCATACCATGTCCTCTGCCCAGATTATTTGTTTGTTTTCATCATGTTCTCCGTGATAGCTTGCTCATACCATGTCCTCTGCCCAGATTATTTGTTTGTTTTCATCATGTTCTCCGTGATAGCTTGCTCATACCATGTCCTCTGCCCAGATTATTTGTTTCTTTTCATCATGTTCTCCATGATAGCTTGCTCATACCATGTCCTCTGCCCAGATTATTTGTTTCTTTTCATCATGTTCTCCGTGATAGCTTGCTCATACCATGTCCTCTGCCCAGATTATTTGTTTCTTTTCATCATGTTCTCGGTGATCGCTTGCTCATACCATGTCCTCTGCCCAGATTATTTGTTTGTTTTCATCATGTTCTCGGTGATCGCTTGCTCATACCATGTCTTCTGCCCAGATTATTTGTTTGTTTTCATCATGTTCTCCGTGATAGCTTGTTGTTTATATACATTTATTTTTGCAGTTATTCCGATGTATCATTGTTAACATTGTTAACATCAACCTAAATATTTTCCCTCCCAGCGTCAGGATATTAATTTTCTTTCTCATTACTTGCTCTGTTTAAAGTTTCCTTTCCCTGTACAAGACTATTTGGTTTCTTGTTATACCTTGTTCTCTGCCCAGGGTATCACGTCCCTGTGGCAAGTTGCAGGCTCCACCATAATCAGATCGGTGGCGAGAATGACGGAGAAAACAGAATAGATTCAGTGCCAAAAATAGATACCTCCCATCCAAGAACCTATCTTGGTGTCACATGACCTTTGAAGTCAACAGGCGCCGTGTATAATACACATTTTGTCATATGTATAATATTACAATGACAGAAATTAATTCCCACAATTATATTATAATGATGGCAGGTTTCATGTGAAGTTTGGTAGTGTTTTTCCCGTTAAGAGTGAGCGATGGAGGGTATGGCTTTGTGTGACAGGGGCTAAAGATTCGGCGAGATGACATATGGTGGGACTATTTCGGTTCATGGTGGGTCAATTTATACTGATATGGTGTGAAAAGCAAAGGACAAATTAGTCCGAGCTCATCATTTTTGTCAGGATAATAAATAATTATACGTGCACAGTGTTCCGATGATGTATTCATCATCCTTTCACAATAACACCTGCTGGCAGCTCTAAAAACAAAGTATATATTTTAAGTTTAATTGTTTATTCAGAAAGAGACTTAAGGAAGTGTCTGGTTTTCACAAAGAATACTTATTACTAGGCAGAAAATAAAATAATAAATCAATTATTTCTATATATATATATATATATATATATATATATATATATATATATATATATATATATATATATATATATATATATATATATATATATATATATATATATATATATATATATATATATATGTGTGTGTGTGTGTGTGTGTGTGTGTGTGTGTGTGTGTGTGTGTGTGTGTGTGTGTGTGTGTGTGTGTGTGTGTGTATACATGGAAGAATCTTGGGATGTTTTTTGATGCCCGTGAAGATATTTTCTTCACAGTATACTGTGAGAGCTGGGCGATTTTTTCTGTCACTACTTGGTGTGTTAAGCGACAACATCCTCTGAACAAACTTCATTATCTCACCTTGCGTCAAAATAAAGACACCCCTGCCGACCGTCGTGGCGACAGCGCCCATTACAAAGTTTTCTTTGCATAGATCCTATCTACATTTTAAACGTCGTTATCTCACTTCCCATATTGTTTTTGAAAAATGATAATCAGCACTACCTATGAAACATAAGTTAAGTATTTTCCTGATATTCTAAAGGATATTTGAGAAATGTTGGCTATGTACGTCTACTATTTGTATATTGAATTAGTAAAATTATTATATCAATTTATTATTCGATGTATATGTTTCCTTATAATATTAGACAATGACCATTGAATTCGTTAGAATTTCAAGAATCTTTACCAAAACGTGTTTACTCAAGTGGCATTTGCAATAGTTGGAAAATAAATTGGGACTAGGTTGAAGCATGGGGTGGGTCTGGTTAATCTGTCCCATAACACCAACCCATTCAGGGGTTAGATTGAAGCTTGGGATGGGTCTGGTTAATCTGTCCCATAACACCAACCCATTCAGGGGTTAGATTGAAGCTTGGGATGGGTCTGGTTAATCTGTCCCATAACACCAACCCATGCTAGGGCTATATTCAAGCATGGGGTGGGTCTGATGAATCTGTTCCATAACACCAACCCATGCTAGGGCTATATTCAAGCATGGGGTGGGTCTGGTTAATCTGTCCCATAGCACCAACCCATTCAGGGGCTATTTTCTAGCATGGGATGGGTCTGGTGAATCTGTCCCATAACACCAACCCATGCTAGGGCTATATTCAAGCATGGGATGGGTCTGGTTAATCTGTCCCATGTTGCCATTCAATGCAGTAATTAGCATGCAGCCCTGTCAGTCATCAGTCAGTACTTGCCATTAGAGGTCCTGACCAGGTATCAGTCGGGGGACTCTACAGCCCGGACCCAGTCTGTATTCTGCGCATCAATAACGCGCATGGTAGCATTTGGGAAAGGCCAATTAGTGTCAGCCTCCCGCTTCAATTAAGGAAAGCTATACATATAATATATAGTGAATACAAGCTAGTACATACACATGGTTCATTCCAAGTTTCTTGAGAATAAATCAAATAAGAGTATATTTACCGCGTATCCTATAAAACATAAGGAAAACTAAAGTTAATCGTTTCGGTCACTGTATGCTTGGATGAGAACATCAGAAAACAATCTCATGTTTTGCGAAAATGTGCTTCCGGTAGATATACCACAGTGTTTGGAGAAAGTTATCAAGGTGCTCATGTGATTCTAATTTACATGTACTGTCGATCAATGCTTTTCCATTTCTACTCATATGTCACAAGGTACAATTATATTCAATTAAGTCCACGATGTTTCTGCTGACTGTGATAACTTACAATGGCCTTTGACACTGAATAATTAATCTGCAGGGGTTTGGCGCTATTTGTGTTCACCCAGGATATATCTGATGTGTCCCTGAACATTCCTGATAGACGCTCCTTGATAAATCTTTGAAATATATTGAATATAAAAGGTCAAACTACGCAGACGTATTTCAAGCTATTGGCGTGGGCCAGAAGAGAATCTTGCAAGGACAAAATGACTGTGCTTGGAAAGTGAATGACATGTGAGCAATTGTGTAAAAATGTACACTGTGGGTAGACATAAACTTTTGAGTTTGACAAATTAGTGTCCATACGACATTGAACACATGGTGCATGAGTTACATCGAGGAAGTGTAAAGGTCATTAGGTCAATGGTATTGAACTACTACACCTTGTAAGGGTAAGACAAAGGTCAATAGGTCATCCAGACCACTTCAGTGAAGGACTGCTACACTTGGGAAGGGTAAGACAAAGATCAATAGGTCATCCAGACCGCTCTGGTGATGGACTACTACACCTATGAAGGGTAAGACAAAGGTCAATAGGTCATCCAGACCGCTCTGGTGATGGACTACTACACCTATGAAGGGTAAGACAAAGGTCAATAGGTCATCCAGACCACTCTGGTGATGGACTACTACACCTAGGAAGGGTAAGACAAAGGTCAATAGGTCATCGAGACCGCTCTGGTGATGGACTACTACACCTAGGAAGGGTAAGACAAAGGTCAACAGGTCATCGAGACCGCTCTGGTGATGGACTACTACACCTAAGAAGGGCAAAATAGGGGTCATTTCAGACCACAATTAAGGCAATGGAGTGCTGCACCGAGGAAAGGTGAAATAAGTCATCCGGACGAATAAGGGACGATTCAACGATGCGTAATGTAATGAAAATTGGTGCGGGGAATTCCACCCAGAAAATATGTTGTTTTTGTTGCCCAATGTTAAAAAACGCATAATGTTCATGTTATCTATGGCGCATCCCTGGCAAAAACAGTTACTGCAGAAATGCATAATAATCAGCTGATCTCAGGCAAAACCGACCGTCTGTCTCGTCTCGCTCAGTTCGTGTTGTTTACCACGATCCTTTATTTTTACTCAGAACAAAAATTTATCAAGAAAATATTTTATAAATTTAAATAAATGGTTTTGTAAGTGGTATGATTTGCTGTGATATTAATGGCCGGCAGGTCTCAGCAGGCCAGTTATCTTGCCTGACTCTGCTATGCGACCCAAGCTGATTCACAGAGACAAAGGTCTGGACATCCATCCATCCACCTCCTCCCATCTAACGATTGTCTCAGGAGTCTGATCTATGCTAAATAAAACATGATAAATTGAAGTTCAGTGTATCCTAATTAATTGCACCTGTCTCCACGGAGTGGGTTTATTCCCTCGCCTTAAATGGAGTCCATTACGAGGTGCAATGCTTTCACCTATTACTGACAATTACACCAACTTATTGCTCACCTCTGTTCTAACCTTATCTGTGCAGCTGTTCTATTATTGGCAGTTAGGTGGGCTCAGCGGCTAAAGGTTGCTTTGATTTGATTACATATTTCCAGTGGGAGAATGGTGTGACCTTGCTCCTGTGAGCAGTTTCTACGATTGTTCCTGCAACTACTGAAGGCATAACAGAGAGTTGTGTCTTTGCCTTGTTGACCCATTCGTCAGGAATAAAACTTTTATTTTCAGCAAATTACAATGAGCCTTTTCTGCTGTGATAGCTTTCAGTGCCTCGTTTTGAGAGTGGTATCTCCATTGAAGGGGAAGTTCTAATAATGAGAGTTTGATTTATTCTGATGTAAAGTCTGAGCTGATCTGACGTATCCTGAGCTGTACTTCCTAAATGTAGTAATCCTTTTGATTTTTCATTTATTTCAGCTATTTTGAATTCTGTGAACAGGATCCAGTTCATTTATGAAACAAGATTAAAAAGGTCAACAGCTAAATGCCTAAGATGGGTGAAACGTTCTCAGATTGGTCTGAGAGTATTTTCATTAATGAACTGGACCCTGTTTAATGCTCATTCAAATGCATCAGACAATGTCAAGAAACATATGTTTGTCAGGGTAAAGCACACGGTGTGGTGAATAAAGCTGCGAATTGGGCCGATCCATAAAAAGTTGGTCATTTTTACCGATTGGACAGGATGTGTCCCTAGCAAGACCTCCTCCCCAATGCTTACACATTACAAAACGAACAAGAGCGCACATCCAAGAATCAAATAGATTACCTCACCAAAAATTAGCATTGATTCAATATATAGCCCTGTGGCCTTTTATCCCACACGACAACGAAATGTACTGGCTTACAAGTGACCTTGAATAAATGTAATGGTCAAGCTTCCTGTTGACCCGGAAGGCCTTTATGGCAAGGGTTTATGGGATAGGAAACAGGCTCATGATGCCAAGGACATGGAACTAGGAAATAAATCTTTGCTGTCACCTCGGTGATTTTTCGTGGATATTTCTATTGTATACGTGTGTTCATTGCACAACTTATGAGTTCCACAAAGATTATACCAATCAAAGACAACTGATTTAGAGGTTTTTGGAGCTCATCGTCCTCATGATCGGTCTCATAATAAAGACAGACGTCCCTCCTTCTCTGTCACTGAGTCTGCTCAGGGTCATTATGGAGACAAGTGGATATGACTTTAATTCATAGAGATACATAAAGTCGCATTGCCCCGCAAAGCATTCTTACACTGGAACTTTGGAACACTGGATATTTGCTATCTTAATGCTCTGCGTGCCATTACGTAAAACATGTTGAAAGTATAAAACTGTAGTTCTGTGCCATTCCAAATTGGCCCACTATGATAAGATCGAAATCATAAGGGATAATAGAATTGTACTCTATTGAATTAATTGTACATTTGATGTAATATCAATCGCAACTTTTCTTACTTTTCTTGCATCGTGCCAATTGTATATAGAATTTTAAATGTCACTTTATTTCGGTAACTTGTTCAATTATGTTCTTGGCCTTTATTTCTACCTTGTATGATAAAGTGTTCTGCACTGTATTTTGCATATTCATTTGGCTCTATCCGCATCCGTCCTCTCATCTTTGTTATTTAGCTTTGTGCATGGCACCGACATCTTTTTCCACATGATATCTTTATCAATTTGGTTGTTGTTGATACATAGTAAAAAAAACACTTAATCCCGCTATCTATTGTCTCCTACATTTTTGTTTTTTTATTTTGCATTCTTTCACATCAAAATACATAAGAGGTGAATATGAAATTTGTTTACGGTCCCCTCTTATCATTATATATATAAAAAAATATCTTAATACACTACAAAAATATCTTAATACACATTAATAAAGCCATTACCCAGAGAGACGGTGCTGAGCACTTTGTGTCCCAAACTTGCAAATCTCACTGACACCGTGAGTGAGTGTCTCTATTATTTTCCTTTATGTGGAAATAGAAGAGATACTTTAGATAACCATGGTCAGACTTCCGTGTGACTGGCCTGAGAATGTACAGATGGTTTCCTTTTTTCTCTTCCCCATATCACAAACTGGCATTTAAGAGAGATAAATGGTTTCCTCCAAGCACCTTCTTAATACCGCTGACGTGTTGTTATAGCATGTCGATATGAAATAAGCTAAATATGGAGCCGGAGAAAGAAACAGCATCATAATAGCTTTTATACAGAGAAGTCAAATACACCAACCAGGTACAGATGTTAAATTGTATAACCGTCAGCGTCGATACTAATTTGTGAAATAAAAGAGAGCAAGGTCACTAATGGAGATTTTTTGTGTATATGCCGAGGCACCTGAATGAAGCCTTGGAGATTTAGGTAAGCATTACATGGATACTGAGGTAAGCATTACATAGTGCTGACGTCATGAGTGCACTGGTCCTGTGCGTGATTTCTGACATCCACAATGGTCATGTGAAACTCCCACCTGCCTCTCATCTCTTTGATCTACCCGCAGCCATCTTAAATGCCAGTCTCAATGCCTTTGATCTTTTGTGAGAGAATTTGAAAATAGTCATGAGTGGATAAATAGCATGGCATTTAAACGATCTGACGGTGGAACCAGTGATGCTCATTTGTAGATACACCGTGTAAGCATGAATTGACCAAACTCTGAATTGTGACTGTCAGCAATGCTTGAAATGGGTACCAAAAATGAATCTACCTTACAATGCAATTGATATTGTCTTTGAACAAAGAAATTTTCTTTCAAGAAATATTACGATGAGGACCATATTTTACCAACCACATGGAATATATATATATATATATAGAGAGAGAGAGAGAGAGAGAGAGAGAGAGAGAGAGAGAGAGAGAGAGAGAGAGAGAGAGAGAGAGAGAGAGAGAGAGAGAGAGAGAGAGAGAGAGAGAGAGAGAGAGAGAGAGAGAGAGAGAGAGAGAGAGAGAGAGAGAGAGAGAGAGATAAGGTCATGTTTGAAATCTCTGAGAAAGTACGTTATCTTATCCAATTATAGTTATATTTCTAATTAACCCTCACCCCTTAAACCTTTTTCTCACCCTTAAAGAAAGTCTCCCTTTTGGCTTTTTGCTAGATCAAGAGCTCACCTGAGATTTGACTGAGAAAAAGCATCAGTGCCACACCTGAAATGCTTGAGAACACCAGTGAATGCCTGGAAGGACAAAGATCAGTGGAGCCTTATATGCTACTTGAAAGTCATAGAGTTCACAGCTTTTATAGAACATCAGCCTTTCATCTCTTGTAGTGTGTATTCTCTTAAGGCAAACATTAGCATGGATGGTGATCGTGCTGGTCTTGCTACACCCACCATGTCATCCTGGTACACAAGGATTAACCTCGGTAAACAGCAACTTTTCAGGTACAGAATATGATCCTCAACTTTATCAACTTTTAGACATTGAAATGTTATGTGATGAAATATGGATTATAGTGGTGTGGACGTACAAAGATGCTCTTCAGTAAATCGACTTCACTTATTACATGCTGTATCAAGGTTTTAGATGATAATCAATTCACTGTCATGCTGAAAAAAATAACAGTTGTCAAAATTAAAGTGATAGTTCTCAAAACTGAAATTGTTGGGTTGAGAAACACTGTTCCAAATATTTTGTGACATCCTGGGTAATCTTTACTGAGGAAGTATCAATCATGGTAAAGTTGCTACGCATTGATTGAACTCTCCCCAAGGCTTTCGCAAAACAAACTTCACGCAAACTGGTGACATTGATTTTATTCAGTTTTAACAAAGCTAGTTTGAAGCACCATCTGAAAGCTGTCATTTGTTACTGAAGATAAAGCATGCACTTTACCTTTAATTCTTCCCTCATTTATTCATATTTTACATCCTTACAATGCTACAACAGTTATATTTAAAGTGATGCATTATTTGAGATTCATTCGCAAAAAATATCCATCACGGGTTGAAAAAAGATATTAATAACAAAACTATGTTAGAAATAGAATCTGGCCAATTATGAAAGATAGCGGACAACTGTCTAGCCTGGGCAGCCTCAAGTGTCTACCTGTCAGACTGGATACAGGGCAACTCTCTAGCCTGGGCAGCCTCAAGTGTCTACCTGTCAGACTGGATACCGGGCAACTCTCTAGCCTGGGCAGCCTCAAGTGTCCGCCTGTCAGACTGGATACAGGGCAATTGTCTGACCTGGGCAGCCTCAAGTGTCTACCTGTCAGACTGGATACAGGGCAACTCTCTAGCCTGGGCAGCCTCAAGTGTCCGCCTGTCAGACTGGATACAGGGCAATTGTCTGACCTGGGCAGCCTCAAGTGTCTACCTGTCAGACTGGATACCGGGCAACTCTCTAGCCTGGGCAGCCTCAAGTGTCTACCTGTCAGACTGGATACAGGGCAACTGTCTGACCTGGGCAGCCTCAAGTGTCTGTCTGTCAGACTGGATACCGGGCAACTCTCTAGCCTGGGCAGCCTCAAGTGTCTACCTGTCAGACTGGATACCGGGCAACTGTCTGACCTGGGCAGCCTCAAGTGTCTACCTGTCAGACTGGATACCGGGCAACTCTCTAGCCTGGGCAGCCTCAAGTGTCTACCTGTCAGACTGGATACAGGGCAACTGTCTGACCTGGGAAGCCTCAAGTGTCCGCCTGTCAGACTGGATACCGGACAACTGTCTGACCTGGGCAGCCTCAAGTGTCTACCTGTCAGACTGGATACATGGCAACTGTCTGACCTGGGCAGCCTCAAGTGTCTACCTGTCAGACTGGATACAGGGCAACTGTCTGACCTGGGCAGGGTCAAGTGTCTACCTGTCAGACTGGATACATGGCAACTGTCTGACCTGGGCAGCCTCAAGTGTCTACCTGTCAGACTGGATACTGGGCAACTGTCTGACCTGGGCAGCCTCAAGTGTCTACCTGTCAGACTGGATACATGGCAACTGTCTGACCTGGGCAGCCTCAAGTGTCTACCTGTCAGACTGGATACTGGGCAACTGTCTGACCTGGGCAGCCTCAAGTGTCTACCTGTCAGACTGGATACTGGGCAACTGTCTGACCTGGGCAGCCTCAAGTGTCTGTCTGTCAGACTGGATACTAGACAACTGTCTGACCTGGGCAGCCTCAAGTGTCTGTCTGTCAGACTGGATACCGGGCAACTCTCTAGCCTGGGCAGCCTCAAGTGTCTACCTGTCAGACTGGATACAGGGCAACTGTCTGACCTGGGAAGCCTCAAGTGTCCGCCTGTCAGACTGGATACCGGACAACTGTCTGACCTGGGCAGCCTCCAGTGTCTACCTGTCAGACTGGATACAGGGCAACTCTCTAGCCTGGGCGGCCTCAAGTGTCTGCCTGTCAGACTGGATACTAGACAACTGTCTGATCTAAGCAGCCTCAAGTGTCTGCCTGTCAGACTGGATACAGGGCAACTGTCTGACCTGGGCAGCCTCAAGTGTCTGTCTGTCAGACTGGATACCGGGCAACTCTCTAGCCTGGGCAGCCTCAAGTGTCTACCTGTCAGACTGGATACAGGGCAACTGTCTGACCTGGGAAGCCTCAAGTGTCCGCCTGTCAGACTGGATACCGGACAACTGTCTGACCTGGGCAGCCTCAAGTGTCCGCCTGTCAGACTGGATACAGGGCAACTGTCTGACCTGGGCAGCCTCCAGTGTATACCTGTCAGACTGGATACCGGGCAACTCTCTAGCCTGGGCAGCCTCAAGTGTCTACCTGTCAGACTGGATACAGGGCAACTCTCTAGCCTGGGCAGCCTCAAGTGTCTACCTGTCAGACTGGATACATGGCAACTCTCTAGCCTGGGCAGCCTCCAGTGTCTACCTGTCAGACTGGATACAGGGCAACTCTCTAGCCTGGGCGGCCTCAAGTGTCTGCCTGTCAGACTGGATACTAGACAACTGTCTGACCTGGGCAGCCTCAAGTGTCTGCCTGTCAGACTGGATACAGGGCAACTGTCTGACCTGGGCAGCCTCAAGTGTCTGTCTGTCAGACTGGATACCGGGCAACTCTCTAGCCTGGGCAGCCTCAAGTGTCTACCTGTCAGACTGGATACAGGGCAACTGTCTGACCTGGGAAGCCTCAAGTGTCCGCCTGTCAGACTGGATACCGGACAACTGTCTGACCTGGGCAGCCTCAAGTGTCCGCCTGTCAGACTGGATACAGGGCAACTGTCTGACCTGGGCAGCCTCCAGTGTATACCTGTCAGACTGGATACCGGGCAACTCTCTAGCCTGGGCAGCCTCAAGTGTCTACCTGTCAGACTGGATACCGGGCAACTCTCTAGCCTGGGCAGCCTCAAGTGTCTACCTGTCAGACTGGATACCGGGCAACTCTCTAGCCTGGGCAGCCTCAAGTGTCTACCTGTCAGACTGGATACATGGCAACTGTCTGATCTGGGCAGCCTAGATTGTCCGCCTGTCAGACTGGATACAGGGCAACTATCTGACCTGGGCAGCCTCAAGTGTCTACCTGTCAGACTGGATACAGGGCAACTGTCTGACCTTGGCAGCCTCAAGTGTCTACCTGTCAGACGGGATACCAGACAACTGTCTGACCTTAGCAGCCTCAAGTGTCCGCCTGTCAGACTGGATACTGGAAAACTGTCTGACCTGGGCAGCCTCAAGTGTCTGTCTGTCAGACTGGATACCGGACAACTGTTTCACCTGGGCAGCCTCAAGTGTCTGCTTGTCAGACTGGATACAGGGCAACTGTCTGACCTTGGCAGCCTCAAGTGTCTACCTGTCAGACTGGATACCGGGCAACTCTCTAGCCTGGGCAGCCTCAAGTGTCTACCTGTCAGACTGGATACAGGGCAACTCTCTAGCCTGGGCAGCCTCAAGTGTCTACCTGTCAGACTGGATACAGGGCAACTGTCTGACCTGGGCAGCCTCAAGTGTCCGCCTGTCAGACTGGATACAGGGCAACTCTCTAGCCTGGGCAGCCTCAAGTGTCTACCTGTCAGACTGGATACAGGGCAACTCTCTAGCCTGGGCAGCCTCAAGTGTCCGCCTGTCAGACTGGATACCGGGCAACTCTCTAGCCTGGGCAGCCTCAAGTGTCTACCTGTCAGACTGGATACAGGGCAACTGTCTGACCTGGGCAGCCTCAAGTGTCTGTCTGTCAGACTGGATACCGGGCAACTCTCTAGCCTGGGCAGCCTCAAGTGTCTACCTGTCAGACTGGATACCGGGCAACTGTCTGACCTGGGCAGCCTCAAGTGTCTACCTGTCAGACTGGATACCGGGCAACTCTCTAGCCTGGGCAGCCTCAAGTGTCTACCTGTCAGACTGGATACAGGGCAACTGTCTGACCTGGGCAGCCTCAAGTGTCTGTCTGTCAGACTGGATACCGGGCAACTCTCTAGCCTAGGCAGCCTCAAGTGTCTACCTGTCAGACTGGATACCGGGCAACTGTCTGACCTGGGCAGCCTCAAGTGTCTACCTGTCAGACTGGATACCGGGCAACTCTCTAGCCTGGGCAGCCTCAAGTGTCTACCTGTCAGACTGGATACAGGGCAACTGTCTGACCTGGGAAGCCTCAAGTGTCCGCCTGTCAGACTGGATACCGGACAACTGTCTGACCTGGGCAGCCTCAAGTGTCTACCTGTCAGACTGGATACATGGCAACTGTCTGACCTGGGCAGCCTCAAGTGTATACCTGTCAGACTGGATACTGGGCAACTGTCTGACCTGGGCAGCCTCAAGTGTCTACCTGTCAGACTGGATACATGGCAACTGTCTGACCTGGGCAGCCTCAAGTGTCTACCTGTCAGACTGGATACTGGGCAACTGTCTGACCTGGGCAGCCTCAAGTGTCTACCTGTCAGACTGGATACATGGCAACTGTCTGACCTGGGCAGCCTCAAGTGTCTACCTGTCAGACTGGATACTGGGCAACTGTCTGACCTGGGCAGCCTCAAGTGTCTACCTGTCAGACTGGATACTGGGCAACTGTCTGACCTGGGCAGCCTCAAGTGTCTGTCTGTCAGACTGGATACTAGACAACTGTCTGACCTGGGCAGCCTCAAGTGTCTGTCTGTCAGACTGGATACCGGGCAACTCTCTAGCCTGGGCAGCCTCAAGTGTCTACCTGTCAGACTGGATACAGGGCAACTGTCTGACCTGGGAAGCCTCAAGTGTCCGCCTGTCAGACTGGATACCGGACAACTGTCTGACCTGGGCAGCCTCCAGTGTCTACCTGTCAGACTGGATACAGGGCAACTCTCTAGCCTGGGCGGCCTCAAGTGTCTGCCTGTCAGACTGGATACTAGACAACTGTCTGATCTGGGCAGCCTCAAGTGTCTGCCTGTCAGACTGGATACAGGGCAACTGTCTGACCTGGGCAGCCTCAAGTGTCTGTCTGTCAGACTGGATACCGGGCAACTCTCTAGCCTGGGCAGCCTCAAGTGTCTACCTGTCAGACTGGATACAGGGCAACTGTCTGACCTGGGAAGCCTCAAGTGTCCGCCTGTCAGACTGGATACCGGACAACTGTCTGACCTCGGCAGCCTCAAGTGTCCGCCTGTCAGACTGGATACAGGGCAACTGTCTGACCTGGGCAGCCTCCAGTGTATACCTGTCAGACTGGATACCGGGCAACTCTCTAGCCTGGGCAGCCTCAAGTGTCTACCTGTCAGACTGGATACAGGGCAACTCTCTAGCCTGGGCAGCCTCAAGTGTCTACCTGTCAGACTGGATACATGGCAACTCTCTAGCCTGGGCAGCCTCCAGTGTCTACCTGTCAGACTGGATACAGGGCAACTCTCTAGCCTGGGCGGCCTCAAGTGTCTGCCTGTCAGACTGGATACTAGACAACTGTCTGACCTGGGCAGCCTCAAGTGTCTGCCTGTCAGACTGGATACAGGGCAACTGTCTGACCTGGGCAGCCTCAAGTGTCTGTCTGTCAGACTGGATACCGGGCAACTCTCTAGCCTGGGCAGCCTCAAGTGTCTACCTGTCAGACTGGATACAGGGCAACTGTCTGACCTGGGAAGCCTCAAGTGTCCGCCTGTCAGACTGGATACCGGACAACTGTCTGACCTGGGCAGCCTCAAGTGTCTACCTGTCAGACTGGATACCGGGCAACTCTCTAGCCTGGGCAGCCTCAAGTGTCTACCTGTCAGACTGGATACATGGCAACTGTCTGATCTGGGCAGCCTAGATTGTCCGCCTGTCAGACTGGATACAGGGCAACTATCTGACCTGGGCAGCCTCAAGTGTCTACCTGTCAGACTGGATACATGGCAACTGTCTGACCTGGGCAGCCTCAAGTGTCTACCTGTCAGACGGGATACCAGACAACTGTCTGACCTTGGCAGCCTCAAGTGTCCGCCTGTCAGACTGGATACTGGACAACTGTCTGACCTGGGCAGCCTCAAGTGTCTGTCTGTCAGACTGGATACCGGACAACTGTTTCCCCTGGGCAGCCTCAAGTGTCTGCTTGTCAGACTGGATACAGGGCAACTGTCTGACCTTGGCAGCCTCAAGTGTCTACCTGTCAGACTGGATACTGGGCAACTGTCTGACCTGGGCAGCCTCAAGTGTCTACCTGTCAGACTGGATACAGGGCAACTCTCTAGCCTGGGCAGCCTCAAGTGTCTACCTGTCAGACTGGATACAGGGCAACTGTCTGACCTGGGCAGCCTCAAGTGTCCGCCTGTCAGACTGGATACAGGGCAACTCTCTAGCCTGGGCAGCCTCAAGTGTCCGCCTGTCAGACTGGATACTGGACAACTGTCTGACCTGGGCAGCCTCAAGTGTCTGTCTGTCAGACTGGATACAGGGCAACTCTCTAGCCTGGGCAGCCTCAAGTGTCTGTCTGTCAGACTGGATACCGGACAACTGTTTCACCTGGGCAGCCTCAAGTGTCTGCTTGTCAGACTGGATACATGGCAACTGTCTGATCTGGGCAGCCTAGATTGTCCGCCTGTCAGACTGGATACAGGGCAACTCTCTAGCCTGGGCAGCCTCAAGTGTCCGCCTGTCAGACTGGATACCGGACAACTATCTGAACTGGGCAGCATCAAGTGTATGTCTGTCAGACTGGATACCGGACAACTGTCTAACCTGGGCAGCCTCAAGTGTCCATCTGTCAGACTGGATACCGGACAACTTTCTGACCTGGGCAGCCTCAAGTGTCCATCTGTCAGACTAGATACAGTGTAACTGTCTGTTACCTTAGTTGTTAAAAAGAGAAGATCTCTCAAGTCCCCAGAGTTCACTGTGTAGCCACGGTTTTTACATCCACTCTATTCTTGAAACACAAGCCTGGTTTAAAATGATTAAGGAGAAGCTATTTGATTCTTTCTGTGTAAGACACTGCTGCCTGACAACAAATAGAGCTCCACCAAACTTCGTTCTCATCTCCATAGAGGTATAACATATATTACTTACCATTGTAATCATCTCCAAATCATGAAATGCTATGATTGTTGATAGTGATGTTCTAAATCATTGATCATGATTTTCCTAAAGAACTGATGAAAATAAAAATGAATGTAGTTTGGAGTAGGAAAGGAGTGGGGTGCACATGGAGTTTTCTTTTGTGCTCTCTATTTTTATAGATTTTTGATCTCTGAGTCCAAAGTAATCGAAAATGATACCAATAATTTGCACGCCCATTTTATATAAAAAAAAACCTTCAACGTTTTCTTGCACATGAATTTCTGGTGGTTTGTTTATGAGCGGACGGTGGACATAGACAGCACAGGCGGAATGGGTTTAGAGGTATGAATGGGACGAAGCAGGGTGTGTCCTCAGCAAGACAAGTACTCAACATTGTAGTAGAGATTAGCCATGAAGAGGCGATAATGAGGAATAATCCGCCAGTGTTGTGTTAGTTAATCAGCTTACATTATCCCTATCTGGTGTCACGTGCATAGTGATTGTAGTTTGTGAATGGCAATTGTTGCAAGGCATTCTTTATTTGGATGGCTATTGCAGTCATTGCAGGGCATCCTTTATTGTTATAATTATTGCTGTCATTGCAGGGCATCATTTATTGTGATAATCATCGCTGTCATTGCAGGGCATCCTTTATTGTGATAATTATTGCAGTCATTGCAGGGCATCATTTATTGTGATAATCATCGCTGTCATTGCAGGGCATCCTTTATTGTGATAATCATCGCTGTCATTGCAGGGCATCCTTTATTGTGATAATCATCGCTGTCATTGCAGGGCATCCTTTATTGTGATAATCATCGCTGTCATTGCAGGGCATCATTTATTGTGATAATCATCGCTGTCATTGCAGGGCATCATTTATTGTGATAATCATCGCTGTCATTACAGGGCATCATTTATTGTGATAATCATCGCTGTCATTGCAGGGCATCATTTATTGTGATAATCATCGCTGTCATTACAGGGCATCATTTATTGTGATAATCATCGCTGTCATTGCAGGGCATCATTTATTGTGATAATCATCGCTGTCATTGCAGGGCATCATTTATTGTGATAATCATCGCTGTCATTACAGGGCATCATTTATTGTGATAATCATCGCTGTCATTGCAGGGCATCATTTATTGTGATAATCATTGCTGTCATTGCAGGGCATCATTTATTGTGATAACCAATCCCACACTGCACTCAGCACATATTTCCCTACTCCCTGTATGATCCCTGGTAGCCAACTCCAGACTGCACTCAGCACATATTTCCCTACTCCCTGTATGATCCCTGGTAACCAACCCCAGACTGCACTCAGCACATATTTCCCTACTCCCTGTATGATCCCTAGTTACCAACTCCAGACTGCACTCAGCATATATTTCCCTACTCCTTGTATGATCCCTGGTAGCCAACCCCAGACTGCACTCAGCACATATTTCCCTACTCCCTGTATGATCCCTAGTTACCAACTCCAGACTGCACTCAGCATATATTTCCCTACTCCCTGTATGATCCCTGGTAGCCAACCCCAGACTGCACTCAGCATATATTTCCCTACTCCCTGTATGATCCCTGGTAGCCAACCCCAGACTGCACTCAGCATATATTTCCCTACTCCCTGTATGATCCCTGGTAGCCAACCCCAGACTGCACTCAGCACATATTTCCCTACTCCCTGTATGATCCCTGGTAACCAACCCCAGACTGCACTCAGCACATATTTCCCTTCTCCCTGTATGATCCCTGGTAACCAACTCCAGACTGCACTCGGCATATATTTCCCTACTCCCTGTATGATCCCTGGTAACCAACTCCAGACTGCACTCGGCATATATTTCCCTACTCCCTGTATGATCCCTAGTTACCAACTCCAGACTGCACTCAACATATATTTCCCTACTCCCTGTATGATCCCTGGTAGCCAACCCCAGACTGCACTCAGCATATATTTCCCTACTCCCTGTATGATCCCTGGTAGCCAACCCCAGACTGCACTCAGCATATATTTCCCTACTCCCTGTATGATCCCTGGTAACCAACTCCAGACTGCACTCGGCATATATTTCCCTACTCCTTGTATGATCCCTGGTAATCTACCCCACACTGCACTCAGCACATATTTCCCTACTCCCTGTATGATCCCTGGTAACCAACTCCAGACTGCACTCAGCATATATTTCCCTACTCCTTGTATGATCCCTGGTAATCTACCCCACACTGCACTCAGCACATATTTCCCTACTCCCTGTATGATCCCTGGTAACCAACTCCAGACTGCACTCAGCATATATTTCCCTACTCCCTGTATGATCCCTAGTTACCAACTCCAGACTGCACTCAGCATATATTTCCCTACTCCCTGTATGATCCCTAGTTACCAACTCCAGACTGCACTCAGCATATATTTCCCTACTCCCTTTATGATCCCTGGTAGCCAACCCCAGACTGCACTCAGCATATATTTCCCTACTCCCTGTATGATCCCTGGTAACCAACTCCAGACTGCACTCGGCATATATTTCCCTACTCCCTGTATGATCCCTAGTTACCAACTCCAGACTGCACTCAGCATATATTTCCCTACTCCCTTTATGATCCCTGGTAGCCAACCCCAGACTGCACTCAGCATATATTTCCCTACTCCCTGTATGATCCCTAGTAATCAATCTCAAACTGCACTCGGGGTTTTATTTCCGGATATGGATATTAATATACATGATACCTCTCTTAATTACTGATGACAGGCGCTCAAATGTAAATAAATACAGACTGTAGAAATTAAACAGAATATCAGTGTTCAAAAACACACAGATATTGTTAATTAACTTCATGAAACCGATGCATGGTACATGATAAACAAGTAATTTATGAAATAGAGCAAATGTATGTATATACATGTATTGGCCCTTCTGGGATACAACACAATACATGGCTCTATTTTGGTTAGCTATAACTTGTGAGGCGACCACTCCAGATGAGGCTTTGGTTACAGAAATATGATAAACTACTAAAATATCATATTTCTTATTTGTTGATGTTACTGTCCACATGTCTGACAATCACCGATCTTGAGTATGTCTATCTAAAGATATAAAAGGCCGATGCATACCATCCAATATAACAGGCCGCTATTGCTACTGTGGTGATGTGAAATAGACACCGTCCATATGTTGTTACGCAGGCACCAGACATGTCTGATATGATGGAACTACACGGCTTTATCTCCTGTGAGATAAATCACAAGATTTGACATAAAATGAGAAATCAGGGAACGCTGTGTGCGTCAGTAGATGGCCAGGACAGATGCTAAGCAGTGCCTCACGCCGTGTCAACTACCCAGCGTGCACTGCGGCAATTCAACATTGAAAAAAAACCACTCTGATGTGTCAAAAGTTGTATTCCATTGAGTATATTGTGCAAAGACAAAATTATCCACCACAAAGCAAAATTGATTGTCCTGTGAGAACCACATCTAGTTGAAGCACACACACCATTAACAACATTGGCCAGAAAAGGCCATAAACAAATTATGTGGGGTGTTGAGGGGCAAAAGACAGCCCGAAAGCACATTGTTCTCTCCAACTTGACACATCCTTGCTTTATCTTGGCATTGTTTACATCCTGCCCTCTCATGCTAAATACGCCATTACTATATGTTGGCCTTCTCCACGTCCTGTCCTCTAATACTTGGTATATCCTTCCTTTGTGTTGGCCTTGTCTACACCCTTCCTATATTGAGGCCGTGTCAACATCCTTCTTGGATAAACCTTGTCTACATACTTCTTTTATTTAGGCCTTGTGTACTTCCCTCCATTATCTCCGTGTTGTCTACTTCATTCCATTATCTCCGTGTTGTCTACTTCCTTCCATTATCTCCGTGTTGTCTACTTCCTTCCATTATCTCCATGTTGTCTACTTCCTTCCATTATCTCTGCCTTGTCTACTTCCTTCCATTATGTCTGTCTTGTCTACTTCCTTCCCTTATCTCTGTCTTGTCTACTTCCATTATCTTTGCCTTGTCTACTTCCTTCCATTATGTCTGTCTTGTCTACTTCCTTCCATTATCTCTGCCTTGTCTACTTCCTTCCATTATCTCCGTGTTGTCTACTTCCTTCCATTATCTCTGCCTTGTCTACTTCCTTCCATTATGTCTGTCTTGTCTACTTCCTTCCATTATCTCTGCCTTGTCTACTTCCTTCCCTTATCTCTGTCTTGTCTACTTCCATTATCTTTGCCTTGTCTACTTCCTTCCATTATCTCTGCCTTGTTTTCTTCCTTCCATTATCTCTGCTTTGTCAAATTCTTTCCATTATCTCTGCCTTGACTTCTTCCTTCCATTATGTCTGCCTTGTCAAATTCCTATCATTATCTCTGCCTCTTCTACATCCTTCCATTATCTCTGTCTTGACTTCTTCCTTCCATTATCTCTGCCTCTTCTACTTCCTTCCATTATGTCTGTCTTGATTTCTTCCTTCCATTATCTCCGTGTTGTCTACTTCCTTCCCTTATCTCTGTCTTGACTTCTTCCTTCCATTATCTCTGCCTTGTCTACTTCCTTCCATTATCTCTGCCTTGTCTACTTCCTTCCCTTATCTCTGTCTTGTCTACTTCCATTATCTTTGCCTTGTCTACTTCCTTCCATTATCTCTGCCTTGTTTTCTTCCTTCCATTATCTCTGCTTTGTCAAATTCTTTCCATTATCTCTGCCTTGACTTCTTCCTTCCATTATGTCTGCCTTGTCAAATTCCTATCATTATCTCTGCCTCTTCTACTTCCTTCCATTATCTCTGTCTTGACTTCTTCCTTCCATTATCTCCGTGTTGTCTACTTCATTCCATTATCTCCGTGTTGTCTACTTCCTTCCATTATCTCTGCCTTGTCTACTTCCTTCCATTATCTCTGCCTTGTCTACTTCCTTCCATTATCTCTGCCTTGTTTTCTTCCTTCCATTATCTCTGCTTTGTCAAATTCTTTCCATTATCTCTGCCTTGACTTATTCCTTCCATTATGTCTGCCTTGTCAAATTCCTATCATTATCTCTGCCTCTTCTACTTCCTTCCATTATCTCTGTCTTGACTTCTTCCTTACATTATCTCTGCCTCTTCTACTTCTTTCCATTATCTCTGCCTTGTCTATTTCCTTCCATTATCTCTGCCTTGACTAATTCCTTCCATTATCTCTGCCATGTCTACTTCCTTTCCATTATCTCTGCCTTGACTTCTTCCTTCCATTATCTCTGCCTTGACTAATTCCTTCCATTATCTCTGCCATGTCTACTTCCTTTCCATTATCTCTGCCTTGTCTACTTCCTTCCATTATGTCTGCCTTGTCAAATTCCTATCATTATCTCTGCCATGACTACTTCCTTCCATTATCTCTGTCTTGACTTCTTCCTTCCATTATCTCTGCCTCTTCTACTTCTTTCCATTATCTCTGCCATGTCTACTTCCTTTCCATTATCTCTGCCTTGACTAATTCCTTCCATTATCTCTGCCATGTCTACTTCCTTTCCATTATCTCTGCCTTGACTTCTTCCTTCCATTATCTCTGCCTTGACTAATTCCTTCCATTATCTCTGCCATGTCTACTTCCTTTCCATTATCTCTGCCTTGTCTACTTCCTTCCATTATGTCTGTCTTGTCTACTTCCTTCCATTATCTCTGCCATGACTACTTTCTTCCATTATCTCTGTTTTGTCTACATCCTTTTATTTAGGCCTTGTCTACATCCTTCCCTTATTCAGTCTACATCTTTGTCTTCAAGCTTGAGCCAAAGTATGAATGTGAAAATGTGATTGAAATAGACTTTCAAATTGTTTATTGATAAAGCTATGAGAGAAGCACATATATGTTCATTTTCATTACTAAAGTTCAAGAAAAATGGCTACACTTGGTCTTTTGAAATGATAATCTGGCTGTGGCAGTGTTGGGTGTTTGACACGGTAATTTGAGAAATGCGACTCAGACATACAAATCCACACGTCCATATGTACTGCAATGTTCACAGCATAATATAATTTCATTTTTGAAAAAAAATATTTCTTGTTATTATAGTAAATAACTGCATTTCTTCGACAAGGAATAAAAATACTTTTATGATAATTCTATATGAAAAGTTACTTTAGACTAATGTTATCAATTTGAGATAGAGAGCAGCTGTTTCAGACATTGATAACTAATGCAGCAAACATCATATCTCTCCTTGTTAAACCCAAAGTGTACTTTATGGTAAATGTAAAAGGACTTAGGTCTGTAATGGTGCAAACATGGGCACTAGGGACGAACACATTGGTGAAATGATCTCTGAGCGGGTAATATAGACATGGACAGACGCATTACAATTGATTGGCAACGACTCTTCCCGTCAGATTTCAGCATTCTTTATCACTCCGACCAGACATCGCAGTGGTCATCCATCCTATTTCACTCATCACTTGTATATACATGAACCAATGTTCATTCTATCCTATCCCACCTGTCCATTCTATAAACACGCCCCATGTTGCAGTGTTTATCCCATCCTATTCCACCTATCCCTTCCATGTATACGTCCCATGCTGCAGTGTTTATCCCATCCTATTCCACCTATCCCTTCCATGTACACGTCCTATGTTGCAGTGTTTATCCCATCCTATTCCACCCATCCCTTTCATGTACACGCCCCATGTTGCAGTGTTTATCCCATCCTATTCCATCTATCCCTTCCATGTATACTTCCCATGCTGCAGTGTTTATCCCATCCTATCCCACCTATCCCTTCCATGTACACGCTCCACATTGCAGTGTTTATCCCATCCTATTCCATCTATCCCTTCCATGTATACTTCCCATGCTGCAGTGTTTATCCCATCCTATCCCACCTATCCCTTCCATGTACACATCCCACATTGCAGTGTATATCCCATCCTATTCCACCTATCCCTTCCATGTACACGCCCCACATTGCAGTGTTTATCCCATCCTATTCCACCTATCCCTTCCATGTACACGCTCTACATTGCAGTGTTTATCCCATCCTATTCCACCTATCCCTTCCATGTACACGCCCCACATTGCAGTGTTTATCCCATCCTATTCCACCCATCCCTTTCATGTACACGCCCCATGTTGCAGTGTTTATCCCATCCTATTCCATCTATCCCTTCCATGTATACTTCCCATGCTGCAGTGTTTATCCCATCCTATCCCACCTATCCCTTCCATGTATACGCCCCACATTGCAGTGTTTATCCCATCCTATTCCATCTATCCCTTCCATGTATACTTCCCATGCTGCAGTGTTTATCCCATCCTATCCCACCTATCCCTTCCATGTACACATCCCACATTGCAGTGTATATCCCATCCTATTCCACCTATCCCTTCCATGTACACGCCCCACATTGCAGTGTTTATCCCATCCTATTCCACCTATCCCTTCCATGTACACGCTCTACATTGCAGTGTTTATCCCATCCTATTCCACCTATCCCTTCCATGTACACGCCCCACATTGCAGTGTTTATCCCATCCTATTCCACCCATCCCTTCCATGTACACGCCCCACATTGCAGTGTTTATCCCATCCTATTCCACCTATCCCTTCCATGTATACGTCCCATGCTGCAGTGTTTATCCCATCCTATCCCACCTATCCCTTTCATGTACATGCCCCATGTTGCAGTGTTTATCCCACCCTATTCCACCTATCCCTTTCATGTATACGCTCTACATTGCAGTGTTTATCCCATCCTATTCCACCTATCCCTTTCATATATACGCCCCATGTTGCAGTGTTTATCCCATCCTATTCCACCTATCCCTTTCATGTATACGCTCTACATTGCAGTGTTTATCCCATCCTATTCCACCTATCCCTTCCATGTACATGCCCCATGTTGCAGTGTTTATCCCATCCTATTCCACCTATCCCTTCCATGTACACGCCCCATGTTGCAGTGTTTATCCCATCCTATTCCACCCATCCCTTCCATGTATACGTCCCATGCTGCAGTGTTTATCCCATCCTATTCCACCCATCCCTTTCATGTATACGCCCCATGTTGCAGTGTTTATCCCATCCTATTCCACCTATCCCTTTCATGTATACGCTCTACATTGCAGTGTTTATCCCATCCTATTCCACCCATCCCTTTCATGTACACGCCCCATGTTGCAGTGTTTATCCCACCCTATTCCACCTATCCCTTTCATGTATACGCCCCATGTTGCAGTGTTTATCCCATCCTATTCCACCTATCCCTTCTGGGCCACGGGTGGTGGCGCAGTTGGTAAGAGAACCAGCTTATTATCATCAGTTAATTTGTGGTGACCCAAAATCTTGGGTTCCATCCCCGGCTGTGCCGAGATTGAATTCATGATACAATTTCACACATGAACTGAGGCCCGTGCCAAAGGGTTAACCCGTTGGCCTTGTAAATCTGTGATCAGGTGGGTTGTCATGCCAAGGACCTGTGACAAGTAAGTCTTATCACAAAATAACTGAAATAATGTTGAAAGTGATGTAAAATCCCAAACGAACAAACAAACATACCTATCTCTTCTGTTCACAACTCTCACATTGTAGACTCTTTGAAACTCATTTCAGCTGCTTCTGTCGCCTTATTTTTATATAAGGTTAATAAAGTCTAATCAGAATGTTACATTTAGGCCATATGAGATAGAAATCTGTCATCGACAATCAATGCCCTACTCCTTTCTGACAGTAACTGGGGATCATTGTTTTGCATTATTCTCCGGCTATGATTGCTGCAGCTTTGGCTTCCTGTGCAGATTTTAGTGTGGCGTCTCTCGTCCATCATCAGCTACCTATCGCCCCAGCATACATGCATCTCTACCCACCTCTTCATTATTGAGAACCCACACAAAAGGCCAACCTTAAAGCTAATGTCAACTCTTGATGTAGATTTCTAATCTCCGCCTTACAAAATCGATGATCAATTTAACCACTTTGAAAAAAGGATTAAGTCTTTCATGCCAGAGAAAGGAGGTTTAATTGAACACATAACAGGTGTGTGCCCCGGGCTGACATGGGCAGTGCCTCTCTGTGGAAAGGGAATGCTTTATTCACTACATTACTGTTGTGACTGCATTTGTGGTTCAGGATCTATTAGCTTTTAATCCGCAGAGTGTCAAGTGTTAAGAACATGGTGTTATATTTAGGGAAATTGACATTTGAAACATCTACTTCTTTCTCACACAGACTCAATTAATGGAATAGTGTAGAAAAAAAAATCAGCCAAAAAGTTTAGTTTGTTAAATCAGCCAAAAAGTTCAAGGCATTCTACAGTACAATATTACTCAACATTCTAAAGTATATCGTTATTCTTTCATTTATGTAGGAGCATGGCTGATATATGTAAGAGAATAGCTGATTTATAAAGGAGCATGGTCGATTTATGAAGGAGCATGGCTGATTTATGTAGGAGCATGGCCGGTTTATGTCAGAGCATGGCCGGTTTATATAGGAGCATGGGCGGTTTATGTAGGAGCATTGGCGATTTATGTAGGAGCATGGGCAGTTTATGTAGGAGCATGGGCGATTTATGTAGGAGCATGGCCGGTTTATGTAGGAGCATGGCCGGTTTATGTAGGAGCATGGTTGGTTTATGTAGAAGCATAGCCGATTTATGTAGGAGCATGGTTCGTTTATGTAGGAGCATGGCCGATTTATGTAGGAGCATGGCCGATTTATGTAGGAGCATGGCCGGTTTATGGAGGAGCATGGCCAATTTATGTAGGATCATGGTCGGTTTATGTAGGAGCATGGCTGGTTTATGAAGGAGCATGGCCGGTTTATGTAGGAGCATGGCTGATTTATGTAGGAGCATGGCCGGTTTATGTAGGAACATGGCTGATTTATGTTGGAGCATGGCCGGTTTATGTAGGAGCATGGCCGATTTATGTAGGAGCATGGCCGGTTTGTGTAGGAGGCATGGCCGATTTATGTAGAAGCATGGCCGGTTTATGTAGAAGCATGGCCGATTTATGTAGGAGCATGGCCGATTTATGTAGAAGCATAGCCGGTTTATGTAGGAACATGGCCGATTTATGTAGGAGCATGGTCGATTTATGTAGAAGCATGGTCGATTTATGTAGAAGTATGGTCGATTTATGTAGAAGCATAGTCGATTTATGTAGAAGCATGGCCGATTTATATAGGAGCATGGCCGATTTATGTAGGAACATTGCCGATTTATGTAGAAGCATGGCCGATTTATATAGGAGCATGGCCGATTTATGTAGGAGCATGGCCGATTTATGTAGGAGCATGGCCGGTTTATGTAGAAGCATGGCTGATTTATGTAGGAGCATGGCCGATTTATATAGGAGCATGGCCTATTAATGTAGGAGCATGGCTGATTTATGTAGGAGCATGGCCAATTTATGTAGAAGCATGGCCGATTTATATAGGAGCATGGCTGATTTATGTAGGAGCATGGCCGGTTTATGTAGGAGCATGGCTGGTTTGTGTAGGAGCATGGCCGGTTTATGTAGGAGCATGGCCGATTTATGTAGGAGCATGGCCGGTTTATGTAGGAGCATGGATGATTTATGTAGGAGCATGGCCGGTTTATGTAGGAGCATGGATGATTTATGTAGGAGCATGGCCGGTTTATGTAGGAGCATGGCCGGTTTATGTAGAAGCATGGCCGGTTTATGTAGAAGCATGGCCGGTTTATGTAGGAGCATGCCCCCACTCCTCGATGCCCAGCATCATTATGCAGATAAGCCTTTTATGCAACATGTTGCATCTAATTGTGGTGAGGCTTTGGGCCACAGGAGAGTCATCAGAATGTTGGAGTAGGGTTTTGTCTGGCATCTGAGGGATGGGCAGGGTATTCACTACTTAAGCTACCTGTTCAGGCCTCATTGCCTTCAGCTAATGGTGCAGAATAGGAAAACCTGTGGGCTTGCAGCTTTTTGCTTGTTATGGCAGATAGATTGCCAGCTTGACCTTGGTCATACTTCTTACTTTCAGACTCTATAATATCACACATCCCAGGAACTTATGACCAAACTAGATATTTCACTTCAACATATATATTCTAAAATGTATATGACTTGAATGTAATATACATATTAACATATATATATATATATATATAGCTGTACAGTATAGCATGAATCATAAAGTTAATTTTCTAAGCTTTGGATATCTATAAGATTCATATTGTGATAACACATGGATACAAGCCAATGATATTATTGTCAGAACATGTTTATTGCCATTCTCACATTTCGAATTATAACTTCAACTGGGTGGGGTTTCAGGTCTAGGATAAAATCGTCTTTGGTATATGAATCGTTAAGAGATAAGCACTCGGAAATATATAACTATTAAAACTTGATCAAAGGGCGTCATCGGCTCAAGGTTCTTTTGAAAGTAAGGCATTTCTATGTAGAAACTAATTATTTATTTTTTGTGTTGATGGAGTTCATTGATATGGTAGGCAATATATGAAGAACAGCGTGTAAGTTGATATATGTAAGGTCATATGTTCTGAGCAGCGTGTAAGTTGATATATATATATATATATATAACATTAACTATATATACAAATATATATTATGGTGAGCAGTGTATAAGTTGAGCAGTGTATAAGTTGACAAATATATTAGGTCATGGTGAGCAGCGTGTAAGTTGGAATACTCACTGAGTATTGAGTTTTAACGTTCTGTTGACGAATGTGGACTCTCGCCTAATGTTTCGCCTCAGCAGTAATTTATCAAGGTTTCTCCATGCCAGAGAGATGAATTTATCGCATAAATGGTGCTGTTCAATGTTTTAGACTTACTAATTCACTTTGTGCTCGTCGTGCCCCTGATCATGTTTGACAGTTTCTTGGTAATATGTCACCATAGCAATAGCTTGGTATTTCGATTGGATTGAAGAGATTTGGAAGGTAGAAGGTTGAAATTGAGAAGGTACAAGCAATGTAGCTCCTTTATATGCGAGATGCACTTTTGAATCTTATTCACATACAATATATGTATTGTCCATATATGACGCATGGGTGATACAATTTTGAATATGTATGGCTTGCAATTAGGGGATTTTGACACAATACCTTAGAAATACAGTGATGGGAAATCCTGCAATGTCCTCGTGGCTGGTCATGACACCTGCCACAAACTCGATTGCCAGTTTACCCTGATAAGCACTGACCTGGGAACAGAGGTCACTAGATCAGCATGATATATATATTGGTGTCCCAAAGTCACCTTATTATGTAACAGGGATATTATATACTTTAACTGTATTTATGATAAACAGAAACTAATATTTCTCCATATAAAGTAAATTCAAGTAGGATTATGACACTAAATTGGATGGTTAAATACATCAAACTGTGTGAACCTGCCTAGATCCATAACAATTATTACAACACGTATTAGAAACATTGAGATATATTCGCCCATGATGATTGAGGCCAATTTCTCCCATTGCTTATGCGTCTAGTATGGTAGAGATGAGAAGATTCCAGGCTTCTCAATTAGCAGTAAAATATGAACCATCTGCACCCACAAAAATGATCCCACTCAGGAAATAAACCATCACATTGTATAAGTCAATGTCAGTGACAGAAACACATCAGGTGAACCATAATGATACATCTATTTGGGCCGAACGAGTCATTAAGTAAAACCTTCATGATAAACCATGAGGGGCCATACCATGAACCCTAATGATAAACCATGAGGTGCCATACCATGAGGCGCCATACCATGAGGTGCCATACCATGAATCCTAATGATAAACCAATTTGGGTTACATGAAACATCAAGTGTAACCTTAATGATACACTAATCTGGGCGACATGAAGCATTAATTGAAACCTTAATGATGTAATAATCTGGGCTACATGAAGCATTAAATGACACACCAATCTTGAACACATGCATCATCAATACCAATGCATGATCAATCTGGGCTAAAGTATAAAGCATCAAGTGAAATTCTAATGATACATCAATCTGTGCTTCATGGAGTTTTAAGCGAAACCCTTATGACCTTATGATAACAATAAAAAAATTATACAACGTTGATACCACAGTGTCTGTTCAAAGCGCTCTTCACGATAATGCTTTCTTAAGAGGTGTGTCTTAAGTCGTAACTTCACACATTTACCGAGATAATGCTAATGTCATTAGGAAGATCATTCCATAATTTTGGAGCTACCGCTGACAAAGTTATATCCCTAACTGTGTCCATGTTAGTGTTGGGGACCACCAGGTCAATACCATCATTCAATCACAAGTTTCTACTGCTCTGTCTAGTGATGAGCAAATACCGCAAGTAAGGAGATGCCTTACCCTTCTGGGCCTTCTAGGTGGTAAGAGGGATGTTGAAATGTATCTTATCTTTTTTAATTGTAATTTTATGTCATTGTTATGGTCTGAGGTGACCCCAAGGTCAACAACATTAGGTGTTATGTTATCACTTATTTTGACTACCAATGTCGAGTCCAGTAGAGGTAGTATTTCTTTGTTTCATTCTTGGAGCTGCATATTATTTGTAATCAGGAATGTTCTGACATTCCCATCCTTTATGCACATTTTGAGCTTATGTCCAAACGTGATTACACGTGTTTTACTTGACTGATCCATAAATATGTAAATATGGGTGTCGTCTGCATCATTATGGTCGCTCAACCCATACCGTGCAATAATGTCAGCCAGAGAGGATATGTATATGGTAAAAAGGATGTGTCCCAGAATCCATTGCTCTGGGATTCCATACTTAATTATGAGCACAAAGGGATGATCTGTGTGTAACGCACTTTTGCCTATCTATAAGGTATGACCTGATCCATTCTAGCCCATGACCAGTAACCTTACATTTGTTCTCTAGCCTATCCAGCAGTATTTGGTGGTCTATAGTATAAAATGCAGTAAACAACAAGCATAAACAACCAGCAATAATCTGATCAAGGATGAACCTGGACAATATATTTGACATCACTTAGGCTTCAGAGCACAAACACAATGCCCCCCGAAAACCATCGTAAATGCCTCACCTGCAAAACTTAAGGGACATCTTATCGGAATTTGGGTATTTCAACAATGTTGATCGAATGACAGACATGTTGTCTGTCTGAAAGCAAAGTGTGAAGTGAGGTTGACCATAGGAATGCATTGCCAGTGTTTGTTACAGCGACATCTAGCTTCAAAAGAGAGAATATGACATATAAGAATGAATCCAAAATATTATCCCTTCAATTGGTTTCATTAGTTATTTTTGATAATATTGAGAAAATAAGCCATTATTTTCACAATTCATTTAACGGCAAATTTGCATTTATTCTTGTTAGAATATTCGTTCACATACCAAAATAAATGTGTTAATTTTAATATGAAAAGGGTAATTTTAATTACCAAATATGTAGGCAATGATTGTTTAGTGTATGTTTTGTTAATTCTTTTTTTGCTTGTTTCTTTTTTGCCATCAGTGTTCCAGGTGGATCACCACTTTTCATATTTGTGTTTGACTGTCGCCCACATGTTGATATCCAGCCGTAGACATGTCTGATATGATCAAGCTATATTATGAAAATTGACAAAGTTATATCAAATGTACATAGAGCAATGTATATTCTAATAACGTTGGTGTGCCTGGCACAATAATCCATTTTCACAAGGATAGACTTAATCGCACCATCAAAACATATTTGTCTTGTCACACTATACTCACCACACTGCTCATTAATATTCAACGGCTGCAGGTTTTCATCCGGGTATTCCTTGTGATCACCATAAAACCTTCCTAAGTATGTGCATGTCTTAATTATCGCTCAAACAGATTCATAACCCCTCTTAACACGAAGCAAATACAAGTTCCATTGATACTCAACCAGTCCAAGTCGACATGTGTTCAGGTTTGTTGGCTTTCCTTTATGAGTAAAACCACATTTTGTGATTCACACCCAGAGAAATACGAACAGGTTCCGGAAGTAAAATGTGGATAAATTCCAACAACATTGATGAGATATGGATCCAGGTCTAAAAACCACAATCTGTTGAAAAGACTCCATGACAAAGCCTTTGTTACTGGTTACTTTGAAAATGACAACATTTTGCACAGCTCATCAAGTATAAAATGCAGTAGACAATTAAACATCCATGGCTTATTTTTTCCTGAATAGAGTTCAGTCATTTGATTACAATCATTCAAGGATAAGGGGCACCATCAGAACGAACTGAGATAGATATCTATATACACAAATATCAAATATCATAATGTTACAGATATCCCATCCCACCACCGCCTCTGCCACGTTGTCACTGTATAAATGACCTTTAAAATATATCTAAATGGGTTTCGTTGCTGACAGAATCTTGAAAACACTATTCACAATTGATTTTATCTATTTCAGGCGGTTGATGGCTTGTTACGTTAGTCTGTATTATTTGGGTTTGTGACATGTCTAATATTTGGGCTCATTGCTTGTGACATGGGTCTATATCATTTTCATTGATGACTTGTGACTACATGTGGAAGGCTTATGTGGAATTTATTGCATTGCTTCTGAGTAAAATTATATGAGCAAATTTCCCAGGAAACACAGCAATATACATTTTGCCTCACAACATGAATCAGTAGTTAATACTCTCCGATTAGTTTTATCTGGTCGAATATACAGGCAACAAAATCAATGTGGGAAGTGTACGTCCATGTCGCCAATATACAGGAATATTGATGGCTGGGTCAGCAATATATGCAGTGTTTCAGGATAAAAAATAACATAAATGCATAAAGTATGATGATAAGAGGGAAAGCGACAAATATTCCAATTAAAGAGTCTGTAGCATAACTGTGTGTTGAGTGAAAGAGACACATATTAGATTGGTCCATTGGAGGTTCTCAATGCTATTTATAGACAACAAATGAAATAATGTTACGTTGTCAGAAGAAACAGGTAACAAAGGTAACATTTATATAGCGCTGATTCCAGGCAATGTCTGTCCACCACGCTTACCAGTACTCTGTTTATATACAGCAGTACTCTATTTATATACAGCAGTACTCTGTTTATATAGCGCTGATTCCAGGCAATGTCTGTCCACCACGCTTACCAGTACTCTGTTTATATACAGCAGTACTCTATTTATATGCAGCAGTACTCTGTTTATATAGCGCTAATTCCAGGCAATGTCTGTCCACCACGCCTACCAGTACTCTGTTTATATACAGCAGTACTCTGTTTATATACAGCAGTACTCTGTTTATATAGCGCTGATTCCAGGCAATGTCTGTCCACCACGCCTACCAGTACTCTGTTTATATACAGCAGTACTCTGTTTATATAGTGCTGATTTCAAGCAAAGTCTGTCCACCACGCTTACGCGTACTCTGTTTATATACAACAGTACTCTGTTTATATAGTGCTGATTTCTAGCAAAGTCTGTCCACCACGCTTACCAGTACTCTGTTTATATACAGCAGTACTCTGTTTATATAGCGCTGATTTCAAGCAAAGTCTGTCCACCACGCTTACCAGTACTCTGTTTATATACAGCAGTACTCTGTTTATATAGCGCTGATTTCAAGCAATGTCTGTCCACCACGCTTACGAGTACTCTGTTTATATACAGCAGTACTCTGTTTATATAGCGCTGATTTCAAGCAATGTCTGTCCACCACGCTTACCAGTACTCTGTTTATATACAGCAGTACTCTATTTATATACAGCAGTACTCTGTTTATATAGCGCTAATTCCAGGCAATGTCTGTCCACCACGCCTACGAGTACTCTGTTTATATACAGCAGTACTCTGTTTATATACAGCAGTACTCTGTTTATATAGCGCTGATTCCAGGCAATGTCTGTCCACCACGCTTACGAGTACTCTGTTTATATACAGCAGTACTCTGTTTATATAGCGCTGATTTCAAGCAATGTCTGTCCACCACGCTTACCAGTACTATGTTTATATACAGCAGTACTCTGTTTATATAGCGCTGATTTCAAGCAATGTCTGTCCACCATGCTTACGAGTACTCTGTTTATATACAGCAGTACTCTGTTTATATAGCGCTGATTTCATGCAATGTCTGTCCACCACGCTTACGCGTACTCTGTTTATATACAACAGTACTCTGTTTATATAGTGCTGATTTCAAGCAAAGTCTGTCCACCACGCTTACCAGTACTCTGTTTATATACAGCAGTACTCTGTTTATATAGCGCTGATTTCAAGCAAAGTCTGTCCACCACGCTTACCAGTACTCTGTTTATATACAGCAGTACTCTGTTTATATAGTGCTGATTTCAAGCAAAGTCTGTCCACCACGCTTACCAGTACTCTGTTTATATACAGCAGTACTCTGTTTATATAGCGCTGATTTCAAGCAAAGTCTGTCCACCACGCTTACGAGTACTCTGTTTATATACAGCAGTACTCTGTTTATATAGCGCTGATTTCAAGCAAAGTCTGTCCACCACGCTTACCAGTACTCTGTTTATATACAGCAGTACTCTGTTTATATAGTGCTGATTTCAAGCAAAGTCTGTCCACCACGCTTACCAGTACTCTGTTTATATACAGCAGTACTCTGTTTATATAGTGCTGATTTCAAGCAAAGTCTGTCCACCACACTTACCAGTACTCTGTTTATATACAACAGTACTCTGTTTATATAGTGCTGATTTCAAGCAAAGTCTGTCCACCACGCTTACCAGTACTCTGTTTATATACAGCAGTACTCTGTTTATATAGCGCTGATTTCAAGCAAAGTCTGTCCACCACGCTTACCAGTACTCTGTTTATATACAGCAGTACTCTGTTTATATAGTGCTGATTTCAAGCAAAGTCTGTCCACCACGCTTACCAGTACTCTGTTTATATACAGCAGTACTCTGTTTATATAGCGCTGATTTCAAGCAAAGTCTGTCCACCACGCTTACCAGTACTCTGTTTATATACAGCAGTACTCTGTTTATATAGTGCTGATTTCAAGCAAAGTCTGTCCACCACGCTTACCAGTACTCTGTTTATATACAGCAGTACTCTGTTTATATAGCGCTGATTTCAAGCAATGTCTGTCCACCACGCTTACGAGTACTCTGTTTATATACAGCAGTACTCTGTTTATATAGCGCTGATTTCAAGCAATGTCTGTCCACCACACTTACGAGTACTCTGTTTATATACAGCAGTACTCTGTTTATATAGCGCCGATTCCAGACATTGTCTGTCCAGTTAGTTTCCTAATATTTATTTGAGCTATCCTAAAGGTTATCTTAATATTACTGTAATATTTCAGTAAACTATATGAATTGCACACTCCGGCTGGGACTGCTCTGATAGGATTCTGCAGATAAGATTATACCTAAAGATATCACATGACCCCTGGGGGTATCCTGGATGGGATGTATAGACATGTAACAAAGCATATAACAAAAACATAAAACAAGCGCATAACACACTCAAGCCAAATAATACGATTCTTAAACCCATATCAATAGTCTTCCCAGAAAGTAATTGCCATTGTTTGTCGTGTCTTCTGTCATTTTTCTTCGGTCACACAATTTTGCATAAAGCTGTAAGATACGGGAAAGGCCTCAACTTCATCCTTTGAATAAACCCAAAAACTTTTGATGTTTTCTCCAAACTAAGCCAGAGAGGTCATGTAACGGCCTGTTACCGGGACTCAATCCCCTTCTCTGTAAAATCACGAAACGAGGCCCAGTTGGTCAGAAAACAGTAGACATTGTGATTGTTGGTAACATGTATATATATCTTTGCGAAACCAAGCATCTCCCCCTCCCTCTCCAAGAAAAGAAATTTCAAATTACAGTTCATTGTATGTATATATTGTGTAGAAAATCTCAGACTAATGGTTCTTTTCCCCCAAGAGCGTTGATGTCATTGTATGGATAAAACATAAATTATATTCAAATGATGTGATTCTCTTAACTAAAGTCGTGCTTGAAATAGAATCCGTAGCTATATTTGGCCCCATAAGGAGATAATGACTATACTCAAGACAAAGGGCAGGTGTATTTATAATATATATCGAATGTGCCAATTATGAGCAAATGACATATTTAGAACCGTTTCCTGTTATTCAGAACTAATTTTCAGTTTAGAAAGGCCATATGAATCACTTCCAGTTACCTAAAACAGACAACATGATATTATAAACGTCTGGGTTGTTTGTCTGCTCCTTGAAGCCATAATGTGACTCATTATATCAGAATGGTTAGTTCCATCTACAGAGAGTGAAAGACGGATGGGTTCATTGGCCCCTTCTGTAAAGGCCATTGACTCTGTTCCCATTCACTATTTGCCACAGACTTTTTGATTGACTGATAGCTTATGTCACCCCAATAGGGACACTGCTCTCCACACATTGCCTGGCTTACCCTGTCTGCTCTACCTTGTCTGCGTCTGCTCTGCTCTGCCTAATATATTTTATGTTGTCTACCCTGTCTAGCCTACCCTGTTTATTGTGCTCTTTGGTACATCCTGTCTGGCCTACCTTCTCTGGTCTACCCTGTCTGTTATACTCTGTCTGGCCTACCCTGTCTGTTATACTCTGTCTGGCCTACCCTGTCTATTGTGCTCTTTGGTATATCCTGTCTGGCCTAGCTTCTCTGGCCTACCCTGTCTATTGTGCTCTTTGGTACATCCTGTCTGGCCTACCTTCTCTGGCCGACCCTGTCTGTTATACTCTGTCTGGCCTACCCTGTCTGTTATACTCTGTCTGGCCTATCCTGTCTGTTATATTCTGTCTGGCCTACCCTGTCTATTATGCTCTTTGGTACATCCTGTCTGGCCAACCTTCTCTGGCCTACCCTGTCTGTTATACTCTGTCTGGCCTCCCCTGTCTATTGTGCTCTTTGGTACATCCTGTCTGGCCTACCTTCTCTGGCCTCCCCTGTCTGTTATACTCTGTCAGGCCTACCCGGTCTATTGTGCTCTTTGGTACATCCTGTCTGGCCTACCTTCTCTGGCCTACCCTGTCTGTTATACTCTGTCTGGCCTACCCTGTCTATTGTGATCTTTGGTACATCCTGTCTGGCCTAGCTTCTCTGGCCTACCCTGTCTGTTACACTCTATCTGGCCTACCCTGTCTATTGTGCTCTTTGGTACATCCTATCTAGCCTACCTTCTCTGGCCTACCCTGTCTGATATACTCTGTCTGGCCTACCCCGTCTATTGTGATCTTTGGTACATCCTGTCTGGCATAGCTTCTCTGGCCTACCCTGTCTATTGTGCTCTTTGGTACAACCTGTCTGGCCTACCTTCTCTGGCCTACCCTGTCTGTTATACTCTGTCTGGCCTACCCTGTCTATTGTGCTCTTTGGTACATCCTGTCTGGCCTACCTTCTCTGGCCTACCCTGTCTGTTATACCCTGTCTGGCCTACCCTGTCTGTTAAACTCTGTTTGGCCTACCCTGTCTATTGTGCTCTTTAGTATATCCTGTCTGGCCTAGCTTCTCTGGCCTACCCTGTCTATTATACCCTGTCTGGCCTACACTGTCTATTGTGCTCTTTGGTACATCCTGTCTGGCCTTCCTTCTCTGGCCTGCCCTGTCTGTTATACTCTGTCTGGCCTACCCTGTCTATTGTGCTCTTTGGTATATCCTGTCTGGCCTACCTTCTCTGGCCTACCATGTCTGTTATACCCTGTTTGGCCGTCTATGTCTGTAAAACTCTCTCTTCCCGATCCTGTCATGTCTCCTCTGTTTGGTCTACCCTGTCTGGTCTACTCTGTTTGGTCTACCCTGTCTGGTCTACTCTGTTTGGTCTACCCTGTCTGGTCTAAACTGTCTAATCTACTTTGTTTGGTTTACCTTGTCTGACATACCCTGTCAGGTCAACTTTGTCTGGTCTACCTTGTCTGGCCGACCCTGCCTGTCATACTCTGTTCGGACTACCTTGTCTGTCCTACCCTGCCTGTCATACTCTGTCCGGACTACCTTCTCTGGCCTACCCTGCCTGTCGTACTCTGTCTGGACTACCTTGTCTGGCCGACCCTGCCGTTCGTACTCTGTCTGGACTACCTTGTCTGGCCGACCCTGCCTGTCATACTCTGTTCGGACTACCTTGTCTGGCCGACCCTGCCTGTCGTACTCTGTCCGGACTACCTTCTCTGTCCTACCCTGCCTGTCATACTCTGTCCGGACTACCTTCTCTGGCCTACCCTGCCTGTCGTACTCTGTCTGGACTACCTTGTCTGGCCGACCCTGCCTGTCGTACTCTGTCTGGACTACCTTGTCTGTCCTACCCTGCCTGTCATACTCTGTCCGGACTACCTTGTCTGGCCTACCCTGCCTGTCGTATTCTGTCCGGACTACCTTGTCTGTCTTACCCTGCCTGTCATACTCTGTCTGGACTACCTTGTCTGGCCGACCCTGGCTGTAGTACTTTGTCCAGACTACCTTGTCTGGCCTACCCTGCCTGTTGTACTCTGTCCGGACGACCTTGTCTGGCCTACCCTGCCTGTCATACTCTGTCCGGACGACCTTGTCTGGCCTACCCTGCCTGTCATACTCTGTCCGGACGACCTTGTCTGGCCTACCCTGCCTGTCGTACTCTGTCCGGACGACCTTGTCTGGCCTACCCTGCCTGTTGTATTCTGTCTGGACTACCTTGTCTTGCCGACCCTGCCTGTCGTACTCTGTCCAGACTATCTTGTCTGGCCTACCCTGCCTGTTGTATTCTGTCTGGTATACTCCGCATGGGGTACCCTGTCTGTTCTAGCTCACCAGTTCTACTCTGTCTCAAGTCTATCTTGTGTCTGTTCCACCCTATCCGCTCTGCCCTGTCTGACCCAGGCTATGGCCACCCATGTAGAAGCATGTACAAAGCATTACAGGTTTTAGTGGACCAGATTTGACCAAGTCTACTGGGTGAACCAGGGTATAGTGGACCAGACCTGACCAAGTCTCCAAGAGTGAACCAGGGTATAGTGGACCAGACCTGACCAAGTCTCCAAGAGTGAACCAGGGTATAGTGGACCAGATCTGACCAAGTCTCCGAAAGTGAACCAGGGTATAGTGGACCAGACCTGACCAAGTCTACTGAGTGAACCAGGGTATAGTGGACCAGACCTGACTAAGTCTACTGAGTGAACCAGGGTATAGTGGACCAGACCTGACCAAGTCTCCTGAAGTGAACCAGGGTATAGTGGACCAGATTTGACCAAGTCTACTGTGTGAACCAGGGTATAGTGGACCAGATGTGACCAAGTCTCCTAAAGTGAACCAGGGTATAGAGGACCAGACCTGACCAAGTCTACTGAGTGAACCAGGGTATAGTGGACCAGATCTGACCAAGTCTCCGAAAGTGAACCAGGGTATAGTGGACCAGACCTGACTAAGTCTACTGAGTGAACCAGGGTATAGTGGACCAGACCTGACCAAGTCTACTGAGTGAACCAGGGTATAGTGGACCAGATCTGACCAAGTCTCCGAAAGTGAACCAGGGTATAGAGGACCAGACCTGACCAAGTCTACTGAGTGAACCAGGGTATAGTGGACCAGACTTGACCAAGTCTACTGAGTGAACCAGGGTATAGTGGACCAGATCTGACCAAGTCTACTAAGTGAACCAGGGTATAGTGGACCAGACCTGACCAAGTCTACTGAGTGAACCAGGGTATAGTGGACCAGACCTGACCAAGTCTACTGAGTGAACCAGGGTATAGTGGACCAGACCTGACCAAGTCTACTGAGTGAACCAGGGTATAGTGGACCAGATCTGACCAAGTCTACTGAGTGAACCAGGGTATAGTGGACCAGACCTGACCAAGTCGACCAGAGTGAATCAGGATATTCAGGACCAGACCTGACCAAGTCTCCTAAAGTGAACCAGGGTATTGTGGACCAGACCTGACCAAGTCTCCTAAAGTGAACCAGGGTATTGTGGACCAGATCTGACCAAGTCTCCTAAAGTGAACCAGGGTATTGTGGACCAGATTTGACCAAGTCTACTGAGTGAACCAGGGTATAGTGGACCAGACCTGACCAAGTCTCCTAAAGTGAACCAGGGTATAGTGGACCAGATCTGACCAAGTCTACTGAGTGAACTAGGGTATAGTGGACCAGACCTGACCAAGTTTCCTTAAGTGAACCAGGGTATAGTGAACCAGACCTGACCAAGTCTACTAGGTGAACCAGGGTATAGTGGACCAAACCTGACCAAGTCTCCTAAAGTGAACCAGGGTATAGTGGACCAGACCTGACCAAGTCTACTAGGTGAACCAGGGTATAGTGGACCAAACCTGACCAAGTCTCCTAAAGTGAACCAGGGTATAGAGGACCAGACCTGACCAAGTCTACTGAGTGAACCAGGGTATAGTGGACCAGACCTGACCAAGTCTACTGAGTGAACCAGGGTATAGTGGACCAGACCTGAACAAGTCTCCCAGAGTGAAATAGGGAATAGTGGACCAGACATGACCAAGTCTAGTGAATGAACCAGGGTATAGTGGACCAGATCTGACCAAGTCTAGTGAATGAACCAGGGTGCAGTGGGCGGTGTAATGGGGTGACTCCTCCAGATTTGCCCAAATGAGCATGTGAGCAAAGCTGATGTATCACTGACAACTCACATTAGGCCTATTCAGAAATAATTACGGAGCAGTGACAAGATGGCATTTATTACACAAACCGACTTCTGAATGATGATCAATGATTGACTGTTAGCTTCATATTTTTTAATGAGAACATTGACTTCTGGAGAATGAAGAGAGGAAACAACTTTTATCATCATAGAGCAAATATCTGGTCAAGACGACATACCCTGATTCTATCAAACGGTCTAATCAGATGTACAGAGAGTCTTTTGAGGCATGTTATCTGTCTTGTGAATGAATGATTACTCTATGTTATCATGAGTTGGCACACACGCTTCGCTAGTTGCCCATACAATGCCACAAAGATCTCTGCAACAAACTTTCTCCACAGTTTCTCTCATCTCTGATAAAGGGAATTCAGCTTTGTGATATAGGAGCACTTTCGCCCTTCAACAGTGCATGTTGCAGAACTAAAGAAACACCTCAATAAAAAATATTGTAAAAATACCACCTCGTATTCTGAAATTACTCCTGATAAAAGTAGCAATTTAATGTTGTTGCAGCACAACATTGTTTTCTGAAATATACTTTTTCACCCGTTTCCTTGTCGCCACACAAAGGTGGAAAAACAGACTGAAAACGTACTTCCTGGTACATAGGGCCACCACTATCGTCACGTGACTTTGACAAACATTTCCGCGTGATTTCGGATAGGCAAGTTTGAAAAACACCGTCAGTCCCCATAGCTTGCTAATTTCATGTTTGGTTGCCTGTCAAACAAATTAACAGATTTATCTAAAGTGATAGAATAACCAGACCTAACATCACATGCCAGAGCTCCCATACCCTTAACATAACGTAGAAGCCCATATAACAAATTAAACACTGGGCTGTAAATCATGCCGCAGTGTTTGCAGTTCAGTATCATTTTATGGTCATACACACACACTGCCTGGGAGATGTGAACGCAGATGTGAACGCATTGCCAGTGTTTTCTATTGGTGTATTTGCAAAGTATATTTTTTTCCCAGAACTTAGAACTCGTAAATACATCTATTTTGCCTCTGGGCACATGTTTATTTAGTTTATGATTAAAATGGGTTCCAATTTCTACTAATATATTCATTTAAAAATGATGGCAAATAAGGAATGATCAAGAAAGTAAATAGTTTTGTACTAATATATAACAGAAAAATTACACACTGAATGTTTACTACCAATCTAAGATTATCACAATTCAATACTGTACATGAATTGCTATTTGTCCAAATTTGATATTTATAATGGTTACACTGAAGCACTGCACTTTATCAATATTATGTTTGTAAGAAACCTAATAAATAACATAACATAATAGGTTATTCTGAAGATTCAGAAGACAATATTTGTTTGATGATATCATAAAAATACTTGTAAAACCTATATTTATGAAAGATAATCTGCAATCGTACGGTGGAACACCTTTTAGTGCGATAATACTCAAGAAAGTTGCATGACTTGTGCCAACTTTTACACACTGACCAATTACACCGTAAAGTATTCCTTCCCATTTAGCATAGTACACTAGAAATAGTTTGTCTCTCTCATTATGATTACAGACTTTCTTGTCTCTATACAAGAAGGGTATGATTACAATTGGGTAGAAATATTACTCATTGTTGGGCCGTACAAATAGAATTATAAAGGTATGTATTATGCTACACATTACTAAACATGCTTTGATTTTTAATATCTTTAAATACATGGCTTGAGAATAATCTTTCCCCAGGTTGTATCTGAAGCTTTTATCTCTTAAGATGTATTGATCATAAACACCACTAGTTGGCCATGAGATATGAAAAGCTACAATTCTATTGAAAACCAATTAATTACCATGGCCTGAACTGTTGCATGGTTTGTCACCATAATTTGTGGCTTCACAAGTGGCCGAGTTTAAAATTGATTGTTACGTCCTTTGGAACTCTCTACAAATTTTATGTACTGGAAGAAGCTTTTAAAATACTGTATGATGTTTACACTAAAATGAAGCAATGCAATACAAAGCTTATGTTACATCATATTGAATAATACATAACATCATAAGATATAGTCGGCTTAATACAGATACCGTGCTACTCCTGGATGTCAAGAGATACTCAGATAGTCTCTAGTCTAACCACCTAAAGCCTCATATAACAACCACACTTAGTTAATTAACAGTGGCTCTCTAATATGCTGTTTTACCCATATCATTCTCAATAGCTTTTGCCCCTTATATTTAATGGATACTTTATAAGTTATTAGCCCTGAGACCTGTCCTTGGCACCTTATGCCCGTTCTATAAAGATATATACTTCAATCACCTCATTGATGTTTGATATCAATGATTTAATATAGTAATTTTATAATTGAACTGACAACATATTCCTCTGAATTATTTTGAAGTTCTGGGTCCAACTTATTAGGACTTGTACCTAATGACATCCTTAAATATACACCAAATTGAATCATTCAATAACATATATGCATATCTCGTTATTATATTTCTCGTAGCCAGAAAAAATGTTAAAGCATTCATCAATAAAACATGGAAAATTATTTGGAAGGTGACCAATCGGTTTTGCATTACTAAAATCCTGTCGGAACTCTGCAATTGTGTTTCTGTAGCATACTCAATGGTGTTGTTTCCGTTGCACTGACATTGATATGAACAAAAAACATAATTTTCAACCATTGTTTGGCAAAATACAAGAATCGTCCATTTTAATAAGCATTTCCTCATATCTTTGATTGATCAGTGTATGTCCTTAGTATAACCCTTGATGATTGATCCTTCCTGAATGAATAGCTGTAACCAAAATATCCTGGCAAACATATCCTTCCTGTTCTGTCTGTCTGTCTATTTACATATCTGTTCATTTATCTAGATATACATTTATTTTCATTTTTCAATTCTTTATTTTTTATATTATTTTTCTATTTCCCTTTATTCTGTTTTTTTATTTTTTTCTTCTTATTTTCTATTTAATTTATTTATTTATCTTATTCTTTTTTATTATTTTATTTCTAAATCTTTATTTTCTATTTCTGTTTTATTTATTTATTTATTTTTTTTAATTTTATTGTTAATTTATTTATTTTTTTGTAAAATACAAATTGTAAAATACAAAAATAAATTCAGTGCCTTCAATTCTTTAACAAGAGGAAATAGTGTGTTGATCACATATTAGTTCTTCAGCGTATTGTAGAATAGTTCAATCTTGTTTTTAAAGTACATGAACACCAATCTAAATTTAATACCAAAAAAAGCCAAAGTGAAAATTCCAACTTACCTGGAATAAATTAATATTGAGGAGTGTATTCGTTATCATCCACGCTGGCTTGACAAATAGTGTCCAGTCGCGGATATCTACGACTCTACATTGTCTTTTTTCAGCGTTGGAATCAAGTCTCTTGTAAACTTGCAGTGCAACACCACAAGAGAATAGAAGGTTTGAAGGGAGCAATGTAGATGGGCTGATTATGGAAGGTTTGAAGGGAGCAATGTAGATGGGCTGATTATGGACGCCACTGCGATCATGGTACTGTACTCTTATGGATGTTTGCTATGGTAAAGGTTGCCTTGACTATGGATGTCTGCTGTGGTGGTACTTGCCTTGACTATAAATGTCTGCCGTGGTGGGACTGGGCTGACTATGGGTATCTGCTGTGGTGGTATTGCCTTGACTATGGATGTCTGCTGTGGTGGTACTTGCCTTGACTATAAATGTCTGCCGTGGTGGGACTGGGCTGACTATGGGTATCTGCTGTGGTGGTATTGTCTTGACTATGGATGTCTGCTGTGGTGGGACTGGGCTGACTATGGGTGTCTGCTGTGGTGGTACTGGGCTGACTATAGGTGTCTGCTGTGGTGGTACTTGCCTTGACTATAAATGTCTGCTGTGGTGGTACTGGGCTGACTATGGATGTCTGCTGTGGTGGGACTGGGCTGACTATGGATGTCTGCTGTGGTGGGACTGGGCTGACTATGGGTGTCTGCTGTGGTGGTACTTGCCTTGACTATGGATGTCTCCTGTGGTGGTACTGGGCTGACTATAGGTGTCTGCTGTGGTGACTATGGATGTCTGCTGTGGTGGTACTGGGCTGACTATGGATGTCTGCTGTGGTGGTACTGGGCTGACTATGGATGTCTGCTGTGGTGGTACTTGCCTTGACTATGGGTGTCTGCTGTGGTGGTACTTGCCTTGACTATGGATGTCTCCTGTGGTGGTACTGGGCTGACTATAGGTGTCTGCTGTGGTGACTATGGATGTCTGCTGTGGTGGTACTGGGCTGACTATGGATGTCTGCTGTGGTGGTACTGGGCTGACTATGGATGTCTGCTGTGGTGGTACTTGCCTTGACTATGGGTGTCTGTTGTGGTGGTACTTGCCTTGACTATGGGTGTCTGTTGTGGTGGTACTTGCCTTGACTATGGGTGTCTGTTGTGGTGGTACTTGCCTTGACGATGGATGTCTGTTGTGGTGGTACTTGCCTTGACTATGGGTGTCTGTTGTGGTGGTACTTGCCTTGACGATGGATGTCTGTTGTGGTGGTACTTGCCTTGACGATGGATGTCTGTTGTGGTGGTACTAGGCTGAATATTAACGCGACTGGCGCGGTGTGCAGGACCTGTCCGCTAACTGCCTCATCCCAACATGAATCAGGACAGACAATGCACAAGAGATTCAATGTATATTAATGGCAAGACTGCAATGAACGTTCAAGAAATTCGTAAACGCCCCAGGAATGGTCATGTCTGTTCTGTTTGATTGCTATTTAGATGGTGTTGTATTTGAAATGGAGAGTGTCGGTCTGTATTCAGTTCAGTCTTCCTCCACCGGGGCACAAGGAAGAAGCGTTGTGGGATCATGATACTCTCTGCTGACGGACTACAATAAACTCCTTTCATCAATACTGTTCTAAGAAAACCTTTTTTTAAATAAAACATATTGGAGTTTTGCACATTGCTCTAAGGCAAAGAAAATTCAGAGTTTGAAGTGTGGACTGATTGAGTATCTATCTTTCTGATTGTTGGTCTTTAACATATGTTATAATAAATTCAGGCTTTATCAAATCAAATTGGAAGTTGGGGTGAGCCGTGGCTTAGTTGGTAGGATGTCTGTCTCCCATGTTAAAGGTCTGGGGTTCAAATCCCAGTTGGGATATGCTGCACTGTCGAGAAAGGTGGATATCTGCTACTGTGTTGTTCCATTCCAGCCAGTGTTCCATGACTGGTTATGAAGGGCCGTGGTTTGTTTTATCATATCTATCATTCTAATAATATAATAATAATATATAATAATAATGATTTATATAGCGCTATACCAGACCAGGTCTGCTCAAAGCGCTTAATACAAAAGTGAGACACCCAAATGGCTATCTGATATGAGATAGCATGATCGGCGCTGGAAAGGCCATTAAAACCAATAAATCTAAATCAAGCCAGACGGAAGCGCACCGCAGGGACTCAATACCCTGCTCTTTTCGAAGAGGGGCCTTCTTTTATGTTATCATATGATGACACAAACCACTATCATTTATCACCATTTAATGAGAAGCAACTAAATAATACATAAAAAATGACCAGATGATTGAAATTTTAGTCCCGCAGAGCAGACAACCTCCAGACTGGATGCAACTAGAAAAGGCCATTTAAATGTTTGACGCACGGTGTATGATCATCCATCTGTGGCAGATATATATGACCATACAACCAGATGCTAGATCTCTTGCTTATTTATATATTCAATCCTGTCAGATGCATATGGATAAGACTTTTTTACTATTAGTATTTCAATCTGCTGATTTTTTAACGATTAAGTTTTTACAACATTTCAAATGTTTAAAACCACTTTTTGAAACAATGACAAGCAAGAAATGTTTTGCTTGAGTTTATGTCTATATCTTAGTTCCAAGCAAGGTCCGTAACCGTAAATGCCGTTTTTCCTTTTGAATGAGGAATTGAAATTGTTGAAATCCTATGAAAATGTGAAAATAGAAGAAATGCTTTGATGCTTTTAAAAGGCCTTTTAAGACACCTATTTATATGTTACAGGAACGATTTCTATAAAAAGATTTACTGGTTGAGATATTGATTTTTTAAAGCTTTTTAGGAACACAAGATGGAATTACTATTTTATGCAGATGATATATAAATGGAATTGAACGTCTGTTGTAACTTTTCCTAAAGCCGACCCTGTCCCCGATTGAATGAATTTCTAAGAATGATTCAGAATTGTTTTGATATTGGAGTTACCAGCTGTCATTAGTGGTGGAGTTACTGTTTTAAGTGAGGTCACATTGACCCCAAAATCAACATTTCTTATTGAGAAATGAACTGAAATAGAATTCATGATGTGACATCTCACAAATAAATTATCGTAAAATGTCTACAAAACAAAGAAAAAAAAGAGCAATTACTGTCTAACTCTTATTTCAAAATGGACACATACATGTATTATATTTGGCGAGGTTCTAAATATTGTTAATTCGTTTTTACCTGGTCAATTAAAAAGCTCAGCACATCGCAAGTCCTGCGGTAAGCGCATGCGCAGTTAAGCAACATATCGAATGTTTTAACCACGACATCTAGAAGTTAAAGACGAGGCTTTTTTCCATTGTAATGGTATAATTGAATAACGCAAAGTTTGGGAAATAACTTTTCAGAAAACATCTCACAATGGAAAGAATAAAAACTGACATAAAAAAGCAATGAAATTTGAATAGGCAAAGCATATTTGAGACATATTGGTTCTAAAATTTAACAGGGACGTGGGTGGTGTATATTGAATTCACAGCATATTACGACATGCCGTGACTTGCGGTAAAGTTTAATGGATGCCACACTGTCTATTGACTGACAAGTTAAGGCTGATATTTGAGGCAGATACCTTCCACTAATGCTCACCTATTTATAGACCAAATGCCGGTGGACTCAGTCACAAATACTTCTTCTCAAGGATCCTTAGTTACTGATGTCCTTGTTGTGTTTTCCCCCCAAATTGCCTCTGCCAAGCTGTGTATTGAGACCAAAAAACAGTCTTTTCCCTGACCGAAAAACACAACAGATGGTCTCAGCCTTAGAAAGTATAAAAGGGTATGTGAAAAAAGAGAACCACAGAAATACAAACAGGGAAATGACTTTGTAAAAGTACATGAGAACATGAAATGCAGTAATGGAAGTGATCAGTGAGGAAGTGAAGTGGTTCACAACCGTTTACAGAGACAGAGACCCATCTTTATCTTGCTAGTTGTCTCGGTTTCTAAGATCTAGATCATCCTTTGTCTCGAGAGATGAACGCCATTCAGATTGAGATAACCCGCCGTCTGCCAGCAAGTTGGTTCTTTTAATCTGCAGCACATGCCGAACACATATCTATTAGAAAAAAAAAGAACAAAAGGTTCGCTATTTTTGACTCCTTTTATAACTCCTTTTTTGACTCCTTTTATAAGAGTCAGTGCAATCAATTGATTGGACGGTTTCGATATTAAGCTATAAGCTTTTATACATTTTATCATAGGGTAATACACTTCACACAATGGCAACACTGATGAAAAATAGACTCACAGGTAAATGTTTTATAATAAAGCTCTGTAATTAGAAATGAAGGTTGAACATATGGGAACAATGTGCCCTCAGATGACAAATGTTAGATATGAAAAATGTTCAAGAGATGCGTGCAGCTGGGCGTTTTACTGTATATGGCTCTCCTCAAAAGGAACTTGTGGGAACCTCACCATTTCTTTAGGACAGATATAAAATACAATTTCTTGGTATAAAGTATGTTATTTTCACATATGATTTTCTGCTCCTTCAATATTTGTTCTGTATTCTCTATAATTGTAGTGCTAATATGTTATTATGGCAACATAAGCATCAACATATGTCACTATCCTTTTTAAGGGCAGTCTAGTTTCCTGTGCGCTGCTTTAATTTTATATGTAAAATGGTGTTTGGTATCAACAAATTAATGTCAGTAATTTGTTTTCATAAACATAGAAGAAAATAATTACTCTCATGTAAAATGCTAAGTTATATTCCATGTAATTATAGTGTAAAGCTCTTGGTTTTTATTTATTTTCTTAATATTTAAAAAGGGCAATTAAGTAAGGGATATGATATTAAAGATGTGCTCAGTAATAGTGTGTGATATATTTAGATTGAAACAAGGATGACTTAATGTTTCCTGATTCATCATCTTAGTTATCGAAAAGATATAATTTGTCGTGTCATGCACAGCCCGGAATAGCTATGGATGAAATGTCACATCACCAACAACCTGAGTAACCTAGTTATGAGATGTCACATCATCATCAGCCTCAGATAGCCAGACATAAAATATCACATCACCCACAGCCCGAGTAACCTAGTTATGAGATGTCACATCATCCTCAGGCTCAGATAGCCAGATATAAAATGTCACATCACCCACAACCTGAGTAAGCTAGTTATGAGATGTCACATCATCCTCAGGCTCAGATAGCCAGACATAAAATATCACATCACCAACAGCCTGAGTAACCTAGTTATGAGATGTCACATCATCATCAGCCTCAGATAGCCAGACATAAAATATCACATCACCCACAGCCTGAGTAAATTTGTTATGAGATGTCACATCATCCTCAGGCTCAGATAGCCAGATATAAAATGTCACATCACCCACAGTCTGAGTAAGCTAGTTATGAGATGTCACATCATCCTCAGCCTCAGATAGCCAGATGTAAAATGTCACACCCCCCTCAGTCTGAGTAAATTTGTTATGAGATGTCACATCATCCTCAGCCTCAGATAGCTGGATATAAAATGTCACATCACCCACAGCCTGAGTAAATTTGTTATGAGATGTCACATCATCCTCAGCCTCAGATAGCCAGATATAAAATGTCACACCCCCTCAGTCTGAGTAAATTTATTATGAGATGTCACATCATCCTCAGCCTGAGTAACCTAGTTATGAGATGTCACATCATCCTCAGCCTCAAATAGCCAGATATAAAATGTCACATCACCCACAACCTGAGTAACCTAGTTATGAGATGTCACATCATCCTCAGCCTCAGATAGCCAGATATAAAATGTCACATCACCCACAGCCTGAGTAACCTAGTTATGAGATGTCACATCATCCTCAGCCTCAAATAGCCAGATATAAAATGTCACATCACCCACAGCCTGAGTAACCTAGTTATGAGATGTCACATCATCCTCAGCCTCAGATAGTTAGGTATGAGAAGAGTAAATGTCAAGCCATGGCAGAAACATGAGCAAGTGGTGTACTAGAAGCACACAATGACATTACTTATGTCAGATGCATCAGATGCATTCGGTTTTACTAATCAACATGTTGGTACATCTATAATGCGGGTGTCAGGGGTTGTTGCTCATTCATATAGCTGTCTGTTAGTATGTGCACATTCCGGATTGGCTATACTCATTCTCCTATATCTCATGTATGCTGTTAAGACTACAAAACATATTTTTTAAAGAAAATAAAAAGTTAAAAGAGATTAACTTTGTTAGATTGGGATAATTTGACCAATTGGTAAACAAGCAGTTGCGCCCAAGCGTCGCTTGTATTTGTATGTGCGTTCATTTAGCTGCTGGCAGAGAAGCTCTCAGATTCATACTCAGCGTTTTGTTAACAGCTCCTCATAATCTCTGTTTGATGCTGGACATCTGCCACCATCAACTCCTCCAGGATATGTAAAAAAAGTCATTCTTCGTCTGGCCTGCCTGCCTTCAGATACCTGCTTCCGGTTCATTTTTGAGTCTGGTCCCCGTCCCTCGAGATGTGCTTCCGGTTCGCTTTTTGTCTCTCCAGACTACCAGTCCATGGTATGGAAAGATCCATACCTTAAGGTCAAACACTTGCTTCTCATGACCCCTAGTGGTGGCTTTGTTTTTGTTTGGTCTAATCACAGCTTGTGAGACCAGTTCTCTTACTTCTAATTTGATATTATTGTTTATGTCATATTATATCATATCATAGCTGCATATGCAGAAAAGAAAGAGAAAGTTTAAATCCTGCTTATAAACACACTAGGCCGTTTAGGCTCACATATCATACGATAATATTTTATAAACCCGATATTTGTAATCTCGCTATAAGAAGAGGTTTATCTTGCCTTAGATCCATTCATATCATTTTCAGTAAAGTGACATTTGTTAAATTGTGATCATTGCATGTAATTGGGGGTTGCTGCAACACATGCATTATATTCAAAATATGCTTATTCCGGAGTTCCTGACGAACTTTGTCAGGATTTGTGAATATATAAATATGTATATATAAAAATATGTATAATATACATTCATATATATATGATTGTATGTATTGGTTTTAAGACTACACCTACATGTAAATGGTAAAAAGATAATGTTAAAGGTTTGATATTATGCCAATAGAAGATAATAGACATATAAAGTTTTATATATACTTTTTGTAAGTTATATATATTCATAAGGAAGCAGCAGTCATTTGAGTTTTCAGGCAGTGATATATTACCCTAGTGTGATGTATATAATATTTTGTTATAAAAGGACAATGAGTGATTCCACACAGCTCAAATATTCCATTATTGATGTAATATTCGCATTTGCCATTTCACCTATTTCAACGATGAAATACGTTGATATTAGTTTATATTACAAATATCGTAATACCAGGGTGGCAATTATGTTTGCTGAAAGGTTCCGACCTGAGCTGTGGATCGACATTGTGTGATGCATTGTGCTCATATCGACCATGCAAGCTGTTTAATGTCAGTGTTAAATTATAGATATGCCCATGGTGCCAAAGTCTATGGAAACACTTCAGCACCAAAATATATACAATAAAGGATACAAAAATAACTTAACTTCCACAAAAACATCTTTAAAATGTAAAGGTAACAAGAAGGTTTTCCTCCGTTATTGTTGTATTACTGGAGCATGTGGACAGTTTGTTTGTAAAAGAACAAAATACTCATTATATTTGTCCTTCTTTTAGAATAATACAAGTTGTGCGTCATGAATGACTTAATCACATACTTAAAACTTTGAAAGAAGCATGTATTTTACCAAAGTAAAAACTCATACTCTACCATAACCACTTATGCTCTACCTTAGCCACTCATACTCTACCATAGCCACTCATACTCTACCATAGCCACTCATACTCTACCTTAGCCACTCATACTCTACCTTAGCCATTCATACTCTACCTTAGCCACTCATACTCTACCTTAGCCACTCATACTCTACCTTAGCCACTCATACTCTACCTTAGCCACTCATACTCTACCATAGCCACTCATACTCTACCTTAGCCATTCATACTCTACCTTAGCCACTCATACTCTACCTTAGCCACTCATACTCTACCATAGTCACTCATACTCTACCTTAGCCACTCATACTCTACTGAAACTCGGTCTACTGAAACTCTCACTGCGTGCGTGAAAAGCCCTATCTGCGAATCTCTGCAGTAAGTACTCTAATATATTTTATCAAACTGCTATTCAATAGAAGAGAATAGTACATTAATAGAAGGGAATATTATATATACATATAACAAGTATAGACATTTTGTGGATAAACACTGTTCAGTACAGAAGAGAACAGTATCTATACAGAAAGCATACAAACATTGAGAAAAATTGCTGTTCAGTAGAAAAGAATAGCTTTTCACAATATTGAAGAATATTGTGTAAATTTGTAAAACAACAAATCGCCAGCATTAAATATCTGGTGATTTATATTTATAGCTATACAAATATCTAAATATATTTAATTTCAAAATAACCGACTGTGTCACTAAGTGTCAGCACTATAATCCTGGTTACAAAGTGTCACAAACTCTTAACTCGGTTTCTCACAACCTCTTAATCCAAACACACTATTTAAGGCACAATCCTATTATATAATATTTCAGACAAAGCAATATGGCAACTAATGATCCTGCAGTCGGGCTCGAACCAATACCCGAGGAGGAGGTAATCACCCAGGAAGACACGCCAACAACTGCTAGACCGCAATGGGCTAATGCGGCAAAAAAGGGTTCCACACAGACGAAGGTGGCGGACAAACTTAGAACAGAAATAGACAATCTAAAAATAGAACTTGTAAATAAGAATGATTTGATCACTGAGTTGCAAAATAAATGTATGAATGAGTGTCAGCCTGAGTTAGAATTTAACAGGAATAAGTAAGAAGAATTCAGATTATCTATCACCGGCAAAGACAGAGAAATTGCCAGGTTACATGAAAATCTAGTGTTTGAAAGGAAAACGAATGATGAGCTCACAAAAACTCAGATGGTAAGCACTGATAGTACTGTCATCACAACTCCTACTCACCCAAGGTATCTGATTATGACGGAACAAGAGAACAGTAAATGTATAGCCGAAAATAATAAATCTGATCTTTTTGAACTTGTTCCAGCTATGCAGACTGATACTGTGTTCGATTTCAAGCAAGCCTTCAGCATAAGAGAAACTTTCTTAAAATTAAGAGAATTCAATGCAATAATTCTAATGTTGGGTGCATATGATATAATGAACAACAAGAATATTGAAGACATCTGTGTAGAAATTGCAAAAATTGTTGAGACCATGAGAAAGCACACCCGTGCCAAACTGGTACTATGTACACCACCCCCTTTCGACTATGGGTATGGTCCTCAGGCAGTTCTGCTTAACTACCTTAGGGAAAAAAAAATTCCTGATGTCACTTTCATTCACACCAGGGAAATTTTTGATAAACACCTCAGATCAGACTGCATGACTGGTGATTCTTACAAGCTGAGTATAAATGGTGGCAGGATTATTTTTGAGGAGATAATCATGAAAATTAAAGTTGATATGTCAGTGGACCTAAAATCAAATTTTCCGGATAATAAATCGAAAGATCCTAGACCATCCACAAGTTCGCAAGGTAGCGCCAGTCACACTGGGGTAATTTCAGAAATACAAAGCGACCTCTTGTGGTCACTAAATAAACCAAACATAAATATAATTAGGGAAATACCTGGTGAGAAAATGGGGATGATCATGGGGAGGGGAGGAGCAACTGTAAAAGCCATCCAACGTGTTAGTTTTACCAAGATACACAAGATGGCATGGAAAGTTCCCTCAGATGAAGGTCTAGTGGAACACCAAGGGTTATTAATTGTGGGACCCCCTACAAACTTAGTACATGCATTGAATGGTATTGACACCGTTCTTGCTGGCCAAGATCTTTATGAGGTATTTGATATGCAAAAACCCCCAGAAAATAAGACCATCTTATGCCAGAATTTTGAAAAGATGGGCGAATGCCGCTATGGGGAAAGATGTAGGTTTATGCACCCCATATCTAAGAGACGCAAGTTAGGAAAATGATGGGATTTGGGGGATATGAAAAACACAGAAAAGTTGGGATTATCAATATTTATCTAATTCATATTGTATAAAGTGCTGTCAAGGATGTAATCTAACTCCTGATCAAAAATGTACCGATTGTATGGAGAATCATTATTGTTGTACTGATGCCTCAGAAAAAGCGTCAAATATCTATAATAAAAAAATGTATTGCTATTATTGTACTGATGCCTCAGAAAAAGCATCATATGTCTATGATAAAAAAATGTATAACTCTAAAACCTGTAATATAATTGGTCAATCGGCCCTCGAAGAAAAGTGTGCTGATCATGAAACACATAATATTAGGTGTTATAGTCAATTACGCCAGTATGCTTTGAAAAATATGTATGAAAATTGTTCGCAAAACTGTAAAAACAAATTCGAGTGCATGAATATCGCAGAAAAAAGACCATGTATCTGTTTTACAAATGAACAGAAGTGTTTTATGATACATGACGATTTTAATATGAAAAGCATGGAAATAAATTTTAGCAAAACTGAAAAAATCTTGCCTAATAACTCTTATTCTTTAAGAAATGTTACATATAAGCCTAATACTTTTTCATATCCCCGCAGTCAACAAACCATCATAAATAAAAAATCCATCAAAAATAAGAAAACATATGCCCAAATATTAAAAACAGCACGACAAGAAACAAATCTATCTACACACATTCTTAATTTAAAAAACGATCAAAATATGAACTCAAACAACCTAATTTTAAACATTAATAATAAAAGCATTGAACAACTTAAACATCTAAAGGGGATTCCCCCGATGGACACTCTTAATGGAAAGCATCTTAACGGTATCCCTTACATACGGAACATAAGAAAAAACGCTAACCAATCATGGGCCGTACCTGGATCACGTGGTCAAAATGGCCACTCCAACCACAGGCTGGTCCGTACGAGTAAAATAAGATCTACTAAGGCACTAAATGAAATATCTTTCTTAAATCGATTTGAATGTCTGTCTGACAGTAATCTAACGGTAACACATGTTTCTGGTCAACAAAAACACAATCCTTATATTATTAATCATCTCATCAAGTCACGAAGCGATCAGACATTGGCTCCGCCCCTCTTCAATCTGATTGGCCGTCGTGGCGGGCAATCTGCTGGGGGTGAAAGGGGATCCCTCTATAATGACGTCATAGGGTCAATGACCAGATTTCCATCTGAAAGTAGCATTAATGCTCAAGCGAACACAAATAAAATTAATTCCTCTAATATTAACTTAACTAATAACAAAAAGAATGTGAAACGTAACATTAAAAATAATACACATACTGCAGTGAACAAAGATCTAACTATTGCTACAGCTAATGTTCAAAGTCTTGGAAACAAGACTGAACTGATAAACTTATATATAAATGAAAATAATGTTGATTTATTCTTCATAACTGAAACTTGGATTAATGAAATGAATGAACGAATCATTAGGGGTGAATTTAAAGATAACAACTATGATATGGAACATATACCTCGGTCCTTAAGGTCTGGCGGAGGCCTGGCGATTATCTACAAACCTGAAATATATATAAAGAAAATTAATCACAAACATAAATTATCAACAATGGAAATGATGGAAATAAATATTAAATCTAAAAATAAAATATGCACTGTTATTACAATATACAGGCCTGAACCTTCTGATAAAAACAAATACACTTACACAGAATTTTTTGAAGAATTTAGTGAACTACTATCCTACTATAGCACATATACTCATGAAGTGATGTTAGTAGGTGACTATAACTTTCATATGAACAAACCAGAAAGGCCTAATGTGATAAAATTCAATGAAGTCTTAGATTTATATAATTTACATAATCATGTGACCGAACCTACTCATATCATGGGAAATACCCTTGACTTAATAATAACTGGCATACATAGTAATATATTAAAGGAACATATAGTGGATGAAAAAATATCAGATCACAATATAATAAAAATGACATTAAATCTGCATACTAACATAACTAACAAAAAAAGGGTATCATATAGAAATTATAAGAAAATGAATATAAATAATTTTAAAAGAGATATTGAGGAGATGTTCGGTGGAAATCGAACTTATCAAGATAAAGATCTAAATAAATTATTGGATAAGTATAACAAATTGACAACGATACTTGATAAACATGCTCCTGTTGTGGAGAAAACCATAAATAATAGGAAACCGGCCCCATGGTTATCAGAGGATATACGAATAGAAAAGAGAAATAAAAGAAGGCTAGAAAGAAAACATAACAAAACTGGTCACTCCTCAGATAAGATACAATTTAAAATACAGAGGAACAAATATAACAAGATCATTAAGGACTCAAGAAACAATTATTATTCGGGAATAATAAATTCTAATAAAGCGGATCCGAAAAAATTATTTAAAATATTAAACAAATTGCTGCATACTAAGGAGGACACTCCTTTCCCTAGACATAATGACAAGAAGGAGCTAGCCTCTGAATTTAATAATTTTTTCCTTGATAAAATCACAAACCTCAGGGAATCTATGGACAAAAATGATAAAAATATAGAACGGCATATTGAAGTAGTCAAATTCAATACACAGTTAGAAAAGTTTAAATTGTTAAGCGATTCTGATGTCAGAAAAATAATTAAAGAATCCGCAAAGAAGTCATGTGAATTAGACCCCATTCCAACATGGCTACTCAATGAATGTTTGGGAAGTCTGTTGCCATTAATAAAGGCTATCATAAATAAGTCAATATCACTGGGAAATGTACCGGATGACCTGAAGATGGCTATTATTAGACCCTTAATTAAGAAATTGGGCCTTGAACTGATAAAGAAAAATTATAGACCAGTCTCGAATCTGGCCTATTTATCAAAGCTAATAGAAAGGGCTGTTGCTACACAGTTTGTGGGTCATTTAGTTAAAAATGAAATTCAAGGGCTATTTCAATCAGCATATAAGGAGTTCCATAGTACTGAAACTGCATTGCTCAAGGTTCAGAATGACATATTAATGGATATTGATAATGGTAAAACGGTAATGCTGGTACTGCTAGATCTATCAGCGGCTTTCGACACTATTGACCATGAGATATTATTAAATAGGCTAGAAAAAAGATGTGGTATCACGGGAATTGCCCTTAAATGGTTTAGATCATACTTATCTAATAGAAAACAATGTGTAATAATTGATGGTAAAAGATCTGATAACATGAATATTAAATATGGCGTTCCTCAAGGCTCTGTTCTGGGACCTTTACTTTTTACTGCATATATGGAGCCTTTATCAGATATCATTGGTAACTATGGTCTCAAGCATCATATCTATGCTGACGACACACAACTATACATCACCATTGATCCTAAATCTGAAGAAACTAGAAATAGGTCTTGCATAGAGATGGAAAGATGTATTATAGATGTTAAGAAATTTCTATTAGAAAATAAGATGAAGTTAAATGATGGAAAGACAGAAATGCTTTTATGTGGTAAAAGCTGTGATTTCAGAAAGAAAAATGTACCAGAAGAAATTTTAGTAGGGGAAACAAAAATTCCTAGATCAAATGCTGTTAAAGATTTAGGGATTATTCTAGATCAAGAACTATCTATGAAATCACAAATCAAAAAAATGTGTAAAAATGGTTTCTTCCATGTAAAAAATTTATCAAGAATAAGAAATTGTTTGGATGAAAAAACTTCCAACACCCTTGCTCATGCCTTTGTTACCTCTACCCTTGACTATGGTAATGCCCTTCTTGCTGGGTTACCTGGATGTGAATTAGCTAAACTACAAAAATTACAGAACGCTGCAGCCAGGGTAGTTGGGAAACTTAAAAAGAGAGATCATATCACGCAAAAACTTATAGAACTTCACTGGTTGCCTGTGAAGGCTAGAATTGATTTCAAAATAGCTCTACTAACATGGAAGGTGCAAAATGGCTTTGCCCCAAAATATCTAGCCAACTTATTAGAGTATAAGCAGCTAGGCATGGGTCTACGATCGAATGATAAGAATGAATACATAGTACCTATGACTAATATGAAATCCTATGGCGACAGGGCTTTCATGGTATATGCACCGAGGATCTGGAATGCCCTGCCCCTTGAAGTGAAAAATTGTAAAACTATAGAAACCTTCAAGAAAAAACTTAAGACTTTTTTATTTAGAAAGCACTATCTTAATGAAGCGCTTAGAGCAGACCTGGTCTGATATAGCGCTATATAAATCGTTATTATTATTATATTACTCTACCTTAGCCATTCATACTCTACCTTAGCCACTCATACTCTACCATAGCCACTCATACTCTACCTTAGCCACTCATACTCTACCATAGCCACTCATACTCTACCTTAGCCATTCATACTCTACCTTAGCCACTCATACTCTACCATAGCCACTCATACTCTACCTTAGCCACTCATACTCTACCATAGCCACTCATACTCTACCTTAGCCATTCATACTCTACCTTAGCCACTCATACTCTACCTTAGCCACTCATACTCTACCATAGTCACTCTTTCACTTCCATAAGCACTCATACTGTACCATGGCCACTCATTTACTACAAGTCACAACGTAACATTTCGTGTTATAAATTTGCTGAACAGTGTTTTTTAAGCATGTTTATTTTCAATATATTCTAAGAAAGGAGCACTGGTCTGCTTCAAACAAATCATCCCTGAGGCTTAATTCCTTGACATAATGCATGATCATTTTGAAACAAATATACAGCCATGAGGAGCAAGTTCGGTTGGCATGTTGCTTGTATTTTTCAAGGCCGTCGGTGCTTTTGATAACATCAACTTCCACCTCTGACAGCAGCCTGGGAAACATTGCTTTAGCACTGTCTTAAAGTTTCACTGTGTGGGACGGCAAAAGGGTCAGCCGTCCCGGTAGTATGATATGTATAGACCCCCTGCCAACCTCTCCGACCAATGATTAAATATAGTGGAGTTGTACAGTTCTGGTACAGTTCCGGTGTGTACTTTTCAATGGGGAAAAAATAACATGGATATCGGCAAACGGTCTATGTGGATCTGTTTATTTTACCATTTTGGGTGGGGTGGTGCGGGGGAGTAAACAAGGTGTATATCCACTACGTGTTGAGAGATTGTGAGGCATTTTTTGCACAACTTATATCCACGATGTCTTTAGTACTTTCCATACCAAAGAATGTCCTCTTAAAATTTGGTATTTTCTCCCAAGTATATGATACGTCATGATTTCTCTGATATGGAGAACGTAAAATCTCGATGGTAACTTCACCACACTTTTTTTCACACAAAACAGAACAACACGAATGCCAGCATAGTTGAAATAGATAACATCACTACTTCTAAGTAATAAATTTAAATATTGACTAATACCATATGTTACTGGGCAGTCACCTGCGATGTGAGAAAGAGAAAAAACAAAACAGGATATTCTTGATGTCAGTCGAAATAGAGTTTCTTTTGTTTTAAATGACACCATTTGATCTTTTATCTGGTGGAAATAGCCCAGTTGATTCGCCTTGAGACCAGTGATAATGAAGCGCTACGAGCAGACATTGCCTGGAATCAGTAATATATAGATGTTACCTTTACCTTCACCTTTTTTTATCAGGGGATTTATAAGGATGAAGTTGGCGAGGTTTCCAATTTGTCATATCTTGTGTCACTCTTCCATACATCACTGATGTCCTATTCCTCATATGGTTTACACATTTGTTGCGGATCTCAGCCACAGCGGCGAACTGGTATAATGGAGTTGCATGGGAGGAGTGACACTTGTAATGAATGTAATGATGTGGAATAAAATGAGGAACAAGTCAGCCATGTGCTCGGAACTCTCTAGTACTGGAGATTGTTTATTCTGATGGGGGAGCAGGCATTGTTTTACAATTGTCGAATATGGAGGGATCATTCATTAACATGTACATATATTACATCTCCCTTTCTTTAAAGAAAATTATAAATTCTACAATATGTCCTTTTTTCAACCACAAAAAAATTACAATGTTACTATTGACAATATTAATATTAAATTTTTTTTAAAAAGTCCTTGAGATGTATCATCCGAGAATGTTCTACATATTTACACAGTGTAGGCCTTTCCACTGTATGAACACATAAGACAGAATGAATGAAACAACACATTCCAGCTTCTCTCCAGTGTGAAGCATTGCTATTGAATGTTATTGAATGTTGCTATTGTGTCTATTTGGTTATGCATATATCCTGGGCACACAAATTATATGAAGTTCCATTAACAATAAACAATAATATTCACACATTCTCACATTGACACATCATATTTGTGTTTCTCCCATACTGTCTGATGATCATGAAAACACTTTCCGTATCCTTGTGATAACATGTAGTCACTGTCACATTACCATGATTACATTACATAGTCTTTCAGCTTTGCCGGCAACTTCACCTCTCTACCTGATGAAGTTCGTGTCGGCATCACTTGTGGAGGTGTGCTTCTCACCTGGGGAGTGCTTCTCTCCTGTGGCTCTGTTCTCACTACTTTGCTAGGACTTTTCTCCTGTGTGTTTCTCCTTGTCAATACTGGTGTTGGCTGTTCACCAGGTGGCACTACATGTACTGGTGGCTGAACACTACCAGGTGGCGGTGCTCTCACAGGCGGCTCCACTTCCGTCTCATCTTCGACCGGAGTACTATGAAACGGTTCCGTTGTTCTCAGCAGGTGGCGCCTGTTTCGCCTATACAGCTTCCCAGCTGCATTTTCCACAATGTACGAACGCTGATTTGGTGTGTGATCAACAATCCGTGCTGGCCTCCATGTGCGCTCAACACTGGATCTCATTCGTACAGTGTCTCCTGGTTGGAGGATGGGCAATGGTTTGGCGTTTCTGTCATAAAAGCTCTTCTGCTTCTGCCTATGCCATTCCAACCTATCCTTCACTTCCTGTGTATTGTCATTCTGAGGTTTCAGCAATGACTGAGCTGTTGGCAGACGGGTGTTTGTCCTGCGGCCCATCAGCCTCTGGGCCGGTGACCCGATCATGTGATCTCTAGGGGTGTTTCTCTGGTCTAGCAGGGCTAAACACAAGTCACTGTTGTCTGCTCTGGTTTTCTTCAACAGCCTTTTTGCCGTTTGGACAGCCTTCTCGGCCATACCATTTCCCTGGGCATAGGTAGGGCTTGATGTTTTATTCACAAATCCATACTCATCTGCGAATTGCTGAAACATCCGACTGGAAAATTGTCCTGCATTATCACTTACAAATTCATCCGGTATGCCATGTCTACTGAAAGACTGTTTCACACACTGTATCACTGTGTTTGTGTCCGTTTTGAACAGTTTGGCCAACTCGAAGAATTCACTGTAGTAGTCTACAATCACCATGAAATATTCACCATCTATCTCAAAGATATCTGAGGCGACCTTTGCCCATGGTCGGTCTGGAACCTCTGATGGCTGCAAAGGCTCTTTCTGTTGTTTGCTGCGATATTGCAGACAAATTGCACATTTATTTACAGTTTCTTCGATTTGTTTATTCATCCCAGGCCAAAATAACACGTCGTTGGCTCTCAGCTTGCTCTTGACTATACCAAGGTGAGGTTCATGAATTAACTTTAGCATCTCATCTTGCATACTTGCTGGTATCACCACACGCTGGCCTCTGAAAATAATGTCATCATACACAGAGAGCTCATCTCGGACATCCCAGAACTGCCTGACTGGGATCGGCACAGCTTTCTTGGTTTCAGGCCAACCATCAGCAATGATTTGTGTCAGCTGCTGCATCACTGGGTCTTTGGCTGTGGATTCATGGAGCACATCAAACTTCTTGGGACTGAATGACACAACCTGAGCAGCACAAACCATCATCTCATCATCCATGGTTGACTTTCCTGTGTATGGTAGGTATGCACGACTCAATGCATCTGCGACCGGTATGTCCTTTCCGGGTTTAAACTTGAGTTTGAATGGGTACGGTTGCACTTTCAGTAACATTTTCTGCAATCTCATTGGTGCTTTGTGCAATTCCTTCTCATAGATTGCTACCAAAGGCTTATGGTCAGTCTCTACTGTGATGTCTTCTTTTCCATAGATGTACTTGTGGTACTTTTGGCATGCAAATACTATGGCCAACATTTCCTTCTCTATCTGTGCATAGTTTTTCTCCGCTTCTGTGAGTGCTCTAGATGCATATGCTACAGGTTGATCTCCTTGAGATAACACTGCTCCGAGCCCCGCCTTGGAGGCATCACATGTGATCACTACTGGCTCATTCACATTGTAGTATCTCAGAACTGGCTTGGAAGCTAGTGTGGTTTTCAGCTTTGTCCAAGCTTCTTGCTGGGGTTCCTCCCAGTACCATTCCTCAGCTGCTAGAGACTCCCTCAGCGGCTTTGCCATTGACGACAGATTGGGAATGTACTTGGATAGATAGGTGGCGACACCGAGTGCTCGCTCCAGATCCTCACGATTTTCTGGTTCAGGCATATTCACAATTGCCTCTGTTTTGGATTTCTGTGGTTTCAGACCATCTTCTGTGACTGTGTTTCCTACATAGTCCACTTCAGGTAGAGCCAGTTTCAATTTCTTCTTGTGAACCTGATATTGTTTTTATCCGCTCTTTTCAGCACATTTTCTAGGTCATGGAGGTGCTTTGGCCACCCATTCGCATGGAGTAGGAGGTCATCCATGACAATTTCCACGGCATCCAGGTCCCCAAATATGTCTTCCATGGAGCGCTGGTAGATCTCAGGACTGCAAACCAGGCCCATAGGGAGGGCCAAATACCGGAAACGCCCAAAAGGTGTGTTCATGACCAGCAGTTTGGATGATTTTTCAGTGAGCCGAAGCTGATAGAATCCTTGATTACAATCCATAACTGTGAACAGCTTCGACCCGTGTAGCCTTGTTGACACATCTTCTAGTGTTCTCATGGGGTGGTGTTCTCTCTTGATATGCTGATTCAGCATTTTTGGGTTTATGCACAGTCTTATCTTATTTGGTTTTGTCACAATCACCATGTTTGATACCCATTCTGTAGGCTCACCAACTGGTACCTTTTCTATGATTCCTGCCTTTACCATGTTATCCAGCTCCTGTTTGACCTTGGCCCTCAGTGCTACTGGCACTGGACGAGCCGGCTGGACTACTGGCACTGCACCCTCTTTCAACTGTATCTCATACTTTTGTGGAACTGATCCTAGTCCTTCAAATACATGTTTGTATTTTTCAATCAACTCTTCTGCCTTTTTCTTGCCTTCTTCCTGTGTGTATTCTGTCTTACTTGTGCTCACAGCCTCTATTCTCTTCACTAGGCCCAAAGCCTCACTGTCTGTAGCACCAATCAGGTCTGGTACATTCTCCAGAATTTCAAATGTGACTGCCCTGGTCACATTCTTGTGATCTATTGGCAAAGTGATCTTTCCTAGTGTTTGGAGATCCGTACCTCCAAATGCCTTCAGTTGGGTTGTGCTTGGCCCAATCTTGGTGATTCCTAATCTTCTTACCGTATTTGCTGACATTATGTTGCACTGAGCACCTGTGTCAATCATCACTTGCACTGGAGTATCTAGAATGTTTATATTTACTGTCCAGTTTAGCATTCCAACATTCAATGAATTCACATGTAGGCTATCTTGGTCACACACATATAGACTGTCTGACAATTCATATGCTAACTCATCCTCATAGTTGCTTCCACTCGCACCATAATCTGTTTCAATATTGTGCACATTGGCGTGACGTCTGCCGCGCCCACGACTCCTGCCGCGATATCCACCGCCACGGTTCGGCTGGGCGAAGCCACGCCCACGTGGAGGTCTGCCGACACCGTGTGTTTTGCGACACATTTTGGCAAAATGATGTTGGATCCCGCAGTTGTGACACGTTTTGCCATGAGCCGGGCAGCGACCTTGTTCGTGACGGGTTCCGCAATTGCTACACACAGATCCCTTGTCGCAGCTTGTGCGCCCTCCTTGGAATCTACCCCGTGAGTAACCTCGGTAACCACGCCCACGCTGTACATAATGGACACTGGCATTACTGGGAAATACTTCCTTTTGCTCTTTCCTGTGCTCATGTTTCATACAAATATCTGTTGCAATATCAAGGGTAAGTCTATCTTTGTTCAATAATTTCTCTTTCAGTTTCTCATCAATCACACCTGCACAGATTCTATCTGCTATCAGATCATTTGTCAGTTCATCAAATTCACACTGTTCTGCCAATGACTTCAAATCAGTAATAAACTCAACCAAAGTTTCTCCACTTTTCTGGACTCTTGTGTGAAATTTTCCTCTACAGGTAGTCAGGTGCTTTCTTGGTTCATAATAACTGTCAAATTTGGCCAGTACTGATGTGTATTTCTTTTTATCTGCATCATTGTCAAATGTAAAAGTATTGAATATTTTCTGACACTCTGGCCCCATGCAGTGGAGCAGAATTGCAATCTTCCTTTCATCAGCTGCCTTTGTCAGATCTGCTGCCACAAGGTATACTTCTACTTGCCCTTTGTATTGCCTCCAGGAAGAGGCAGCATTAGCCCCTTGCCTGAACTCTCCGGGGGGTTTGAATCCCACTTCTGACACCATGTAATGAATGTAATGATGTGGAATAAAATGAGGAACAAGTCAGCCATGTGCTCGGAACTCTCTAGTACTGGAGATTGTTTATTCTGATGGGGGAGCAGGCATTGTTTTACAATTGTCGAATATGGAGGGATCATTCATTAACATGTACATATATTACAACACTCACCGTGCTCAAAGGGTGCGGGGTTCGATTCCTTGTCAGCAGAAGATATGGTCAGTTGTTTACTCTCAAGTCAAGAAAAAATATTTGTGAAGGTAATCGAAATTAAGTCTTGCATTTGAAACTAAATAATAGTCTTTACATTGCACTGATGATTTATGTTGGTTTTTTATATCTGCAGTATAATTATATTTTTTTTCAGCATAATATTGTTTTTCTTATATAAACATGATCAATACAATATTCTACTCTATTCAATGACTGACATGTGATAAGTATATTGTACTATAACTATAACCTTGGAGTAATAATTATTACTCCAAGCTATAACTATGACATCAAACCATAAGCTACAGCCTGCCAAGATGGATTTTGCCAAGGCTATGAAGAACTTAGATGTTTATTAACATAAATATCGATGCTGAAGTTACCTGTATGTAATTTTTTTTAAATAATGATCTATACATCTGCATCTCTAATATGGCAGAGCCATTAGGCATCCCACCAGGCTACTGACTGGACCATTTGAGTCTGACAAGACCCTTCCTGAATGATGCCGAGCTGCCAATAATAGCCATCTGCTTTGAAGTATTTTTAGATCTGGCCTAGTCTTTATTTGGACACTTTGATCATTTCCCCCACCTCACACTTTAATCAGAGGGTCTATTCCTCTCTGCTTCTTTCCTTTCACTTTGACTGCATTGCACCGCTCTCCACTTTGCCTCCCCACCTCTTATTCCAAAACAACACCTTCTTCCACCGAGGCTTCATAAGCAAGCTGCCACGGGTCACAGTGTAATAAGAACATATTGGCGGGCGAGATGTCTGTGTGGTGCCCGACACTGGAGCTGTGTACCTCCGTGAGACATGATCATACCACCACCAACCAGCTGCGCTACGCGTCTTATCTTGCCTCACCTAAAGATTAACATAAACATAGTGTGAAACAGGAAAAATGCAGCATTTTTCCCTCTTATGATTTGGATATGCTGCATGGCTTAGAAACCCGAAGTATATGTTAATTACACTCAGTGCACTATATGGATATATTGATAAAGTAGTGTGGTACATAATTAAAAATATAAGTATAATAATTAGTTGAATTGTCTCACTTTGTGTTTGTTGTAAGGGGGGGGGCAATCCTATGCGGTTGATTGTAAATGTAATACTAATAGAATGGCATATAGATGATATGATGCTCATATAGTGGTTAAGTGATATGCAATATTGCCAAGTGTTAAACAATTAAACCAGTATCTCTCAGGACTAATTACGGGCATTTTATTTCACTCATATAAAGATTACTCACTTCATTTTTCAGAGATTTTTTTCTCCATCATGATATATTTACAAAGCAGAAGAAATCATTTGCAATAGATGGAAACGTTCCAGCGGGCAAAACTGGTTATCATGACGCGTTTTACAAGATAGATTTCAGATGTGGTTTTGACGTGGTTAACTGTTGATATATTGATGTGAATTCACGTGAATTATTTGTGTGAGAAAGAATTTACTTTTCATATTTACAACATAACCCAAAATTTTCAGCTTTCAGCTTTCAGCTCATTTCCAAGCAAACCTCTCATATACAGGTATTATATGTTATGCCCTAAATATTGATATATATTGATATATATGATAAATCTCGATAAACCTACATGTATGGTAACCATGATTTTATAACTGTCACAAACTGGGCCAGAAATTGAAGTCTTGAAAAAAAATCATTTCTTAACCACGTCACAAGCCTGACCAGATATTCACTTGAAACAAAAATGTTTCGGATATGTTTTCCTGACAGTGTCTGTGAAAATTAGCTGAGTCAAAAACTTCTCCAAGCATTCATATCTTCGCGCTTTCGTAAACAAGTGTTAATTCTAAAAGAAATCAAGCTTGAGTAAGTTTGCAAAATCCAAGAAAATCTACTCTACCACGCTTTCACAAATCACTTCTCATTAGTGTTCTCTGATCACCAATCGGCAATCCCAGATAGGTGATCTGGAAGGGTTTGTGGAACATGCAGCGTCTCTCCTATTTCAACCAAGGAGAAGTTTGGTGGAGTTGATAGAGCCCTTGTTTAAATGGGTCCAATTCTGTTGTTTTAATGTGTTTGTATTTTCTTTATCTAATGTCATCCAAAGAATAATCAAGCATTTTTGGGAGATTTTAGATATAATCATACATAGAATATGAGTTTTCACTGAAAGTAACAAATCTCGGTATTCGGCATAAAAGTGCCAAACAGCTTATTCATGTTGAAACCTCGAATATTCAATCCTGAAGTCAAAACAAACGCAAGTGGAACAAGTGCTATTTTTTTTTAATCATGCTCACGTAGGTTTGCAAAATTCCAAGGTAAAATACAAGAAAATCTTCATACTCTACCCCACACTCACAAATCACTTTTCATGCCAAAGCGCTATCTGACGGTGGAAGCAGAAACTTCGTGTCAAAAACATGGCCGACATAGACCGATGATAGGTGTATGCTCCATCGACTTCCAGCTCAATCATGTTAAAACCTCGAACATTCAGCCCTAAAGTCAAAACAAACGTGAACGTAAACAATAAACTAGCGTCTATGACAATTCGTGCACTAATTTTCAGAAGAGTTCCGTTTTTCACTCACAGAAAGGAAAATGCATATCATGAAACTTGTGAGGCACTTTATAATAAAACCTTTGGAACTATTGCATTGCAAAATTACACTTATTTCCAGTTTATGTTTGATGAAATACTGCAAAATCAAAGGTTCTGTGAAATTAAAACTTTGAAGCAAAAGCTCTTCTTTGGGAGTAATAATTAGGGTGAAATCAATAATGATATGGCATAAACAACCTATGTATGTTAATTTCCCCACATGAGGACCTTTTTAAGCTTATTGCACACAAAGGTCTGATTTAAATAAGAATTGCCAACAAGCTGTGAACCTGCACATTCATCATGTTCATTAATAGTGGGTGTCTTATTTCAGGGACTTACTTTCCTTGTTAACATCTATCTAAATTGGACTGTCTAAACTGGAGATATCATCGGTGCTCCTAAGCCAGACATTTCTACTAATAAAACACTTTGTTACCATCAAGAAAGCTGTTGATTCAAAGCAACATCTCTGTTTTTATAACAATATTTTTTTTTCAAATATTGTTCTCCAGACATCTACAACATGCACAGAAATAGGTCAAATGGAGCTTTACATTTTCAGTCATATTGTTGCCTAAAACGAAGGAATGTGTATGTCTACATGGGCTTTATAAATGTTTGAGTGGACTCTTCATGATTCTGATAATATAGAGGGCACCACATGCAGGCGATTTCACAAGAAAATATGTTCAACACTTGTATCAAATAGCACACAGATCTGCAGGCAATACCAACAATGAGGACAAGACAATGCAAGATTATCATTTATCTATAATATACCAGACATACACCAAACCTCCGTGATATTGGTAAGAAATAAGACCTCTCATGACTTAGTAGATTTTGTTATTATATATATCACAATAAGCTTATCCTTTCTTATAGTTAATATATATATATATATATATATATATATATATATATATATATATATATATATATATATATATATATATATATATATATATATATATATATATATATATATATATATATATATATAACAACTCATAAATCTTTGAGTTCACATTGAAACTCAAGGTTTCGTATTTGTGATATTCTGCACACCAGAAAAAAAGATTTGACCTTCAAAATCAAACAGTGTTAATTGGCGTTTATCAGCATAAGATTTCTTGCTCTCTGTTATCCCATCACTTCACACTGTAAAATTATTTATTCTCGAGTTAGTCTTGAACAATGCAGGCAGAAACACTTGAACAGGAAGTTCCTGTTAAGAAGTACACAAGGAAGGTAACAAAGCGCATGACGAAGGGAAAAAGGTGCACAAACAAGGTGAAGAAATGCACGGAGAAGACTCTCATAGGAATGATTACATATGTGTGTGTCTTTTTCATCTTTTTTTAATATCTCACATTTTTCAATTCAGCTCAATATCAAGCCGATTGGTACAGCAGATGGCTGGGTATGAATTAATTAATGACTTTATTACTCATATTCATATTATTATCATTTCGGGTTTTACATTTTACTTTGACAGTTGACATAAATACATGAATTGAGTGTTAAAGTGCTATGGTATCTAAATTTCACAATATATTTTGTTCTTAACTCCTGATTCAGCAATTGGAGGCCCGCCTATACAACACCGTATTATGTTACGGACAAATTTGATTATATTTAATTTGTTTATAGTGACAACCTTTTCGGCACTTTTTAGGCTATATAAGGCCAGATAGAAGAAGCCTGTCACTGGGACTCAATGACCTACTCTTTCTTAAGTGTGACTGAGGTCTTTCTATTGCATTATTACAAATCATGGCCAATTATAACCAGTTATGGGGAATCAAAATCTCAACTTTCCACCTTTCTGCCTTTGCAGCATTACCGAACCATGGACCTTTTAGCATACATTTGGCATGTTTAGGACATTTCATCAATTTAGACTTGCCTGAAATATATCAATTTTCAATTAATTCAATAAACATCAAGGCCAAAACTCAAATATCATGAACAATATCGGTGACAGAGCCACGCCCTACTCCCTGTTTGAGCTGGAAGGAAAGAGGAAAGTATATACATCATACTCTTATCATAGGATCCATTGCCAAACATTATCATGCAAATGTACTCTTTGATATGGGCCAAAGCATTAAATCTGCAAAGGCTCAGAATTTCTGTGTGATCCTAAAGTCTCTCATATTCCAGTGCTAGCATGCTCTAATTTCGAAATCTAATGTCGATATGTAATAAATTGGGGCTGATTTGTGAAAGCGTCCCTAAAAATATTTGGCAAAGTCAGACATTGATTAGGTATCTTGAATAACATTTTGTCTGCAAGAGCTGCTTCCCTGGAGAAAAATGCATAACCGCCAGATGGCACTTGGTTAACCTGAACTGTATAAACATTTGGCCCAATGTTGTTTTTAAAAAGCAGCCTGACGTATCAGAAAATCAAAGCGTTTTCGGCCCTTAAGTGATTTTAGCACGATGTTCAACCAATTTTCAGCCATTTAGGTTTCAGTATTTTCACAGCTTGGCAACCACTATTATATATGATTTTGTCGCAAATACAATACGGGTAAACGCACTTGCCCTGTCACCTCGAAAATCAATATGTTCTCTTTTTGGGAAACATGTTATGGTATATGCTTCATAACCTACCTCAGATATATATAAATATATATATATATATATATATATATATATATATATATATATATATATATATATATATATATATATATATATATATATATATTTATATATATATATATAGAGATTGTATCAGAAGGGTCAATCTACGTATATATATATATATATATATATATATATATATATATATATATATATATATATATATATATATATATATATATATATATATATATATATATATATATTTATATATATATAGAAAGAGATTGTATCAGATATGGGGCATTGACGTACTGTGAGGCATATAAAATACCCCACTCTTCATAGTGCAGCTGCTTAGTCACAGTTACATAAGTAACCTGTACAAGGCCTTTTTGAACAAACATGTCTGAGAAGCATATTTATACAACCAGGCCATAACTATATAAATCACTGCCATCTAGTGTCACAGTTAGTAATAAGTGCCCTGGTGGTGGATAATGGCATTAGTGCCATTGATATGAACATTAGATTTGTGGGGTATGTAAAATAAATTCATTATCAACACCAGATGGCACTCTTCTGTTACACACATTAAGGTATGAGATGGTATCCCATAATGAGGTCTGACAAAGATACTTCCAGTACCTCATATCTGTACCAGCTTCTAAATATATATAGGTCTGAGATAGGTAAAAACCCCATATCTGATACAATCTCTATATATATATATATATATATATATATATATATATATATATATATATATATATATATATATATATATATATATCTGAGGTAGGTACTGAAGCATATACCATAACATGTATCTGTAACATATTGATTTTCGAGGACATGGTTATAAAGAGAACATATTGATATATATATGGGAGAATATGTCACATGGGAGAATATGTCCTATAAGCCAAGCCCTGCATATGGGACCGACCTAAATTCAGCAATGGTTGATACTTTTAATGAACATTGTCTCACACAAGTAAATCCTCATCCAACCAGGGGAGGCAATAGGTTAGATTTGGTCGGCACAACAAACCCTAGCCTAGTAAATAAAGTATCTGTCCATCCAGGCATGAGTGACCATGATGTGTTGATAACAGAAATCAATGCAAAAGCCACACTGGCCAAGAAAAAGCCAAGAAACGTACTGCTGTACAAAAAAGGAGATATGAATGCAATAAAACAAGACATGCATGTCTTTTATGAAGATGAAGTTAAGGATTCAAGTCTCCCAGTTGAAACTCTGAACAATAAGTTCACAGCCAAGCTTATGGATTCCATCAATAAACACATTCCTATTAAGAAAATAACTGGTAGATGGGATGTGCCATGGATGACAAAGGAAATCAAGAGGCAAATTAAAAGGAAACAAAGACTATACAACAAGGCTGAAAAAACTAAAAAGGATTCTGATCGTAGAAAATTCAGAAACCTTAGGAAACACATAAAACATAAGTTGAGAGATTCCCACAATGAATATGTCCTTGGGCTACTCGATTTACCTGACATTGAATTCAGTAGACCATCAATGGGAAAAAGGTTCTGGAACTATATTAGATCCAGGCGCAAAGATACTGTTGGTGTACCAACACTAACAGAAAATGGCATTGAAGTGAAAGACAGTAAAGGCAAGGCAGAAGTTCTTTCACGTCAGTACAAATCTGTCTTTTCTACTGAAAACATGGAAAATATTCCTGACAAAGGTGATCCAACTTCTCCGCAAATAGAGCCAATTACCATCACAGTTGCTGGTGTGGAAAAATTGCTCTCTAACCTAAATTGCAAAAAAGCCAATGGCCCAGATCAAATACCCACAAGAGTCCTGAAAAAAAAAGAATGTTCACATGAAATAGCTCCAATCCTCCAAAAAATATTCCAAGACTCACTCGACAAAGGAGAAGTTCCAAAAGCATGGCGCACAGCAAATATAGTTGCAGTCTTTAAAAAAGGAGATAAAAGTTGTGCCGCAAACTACAGGCCAGTTTCCTTGACATCTGTCCCCTGTAAGATCTTGGAGCATATAATTGTCAGACATATGATGAATCACTGCGAACTTTACAATATCCTGGTAAATTTTCAGCATGGATTCAGGACAGGCCACTCGTGTGAAACTCAGTTAATCACAACCTTACAGGACATACTCAAGGCTAGAAATGATGGGCAAAATGTTGACATGCTCATTCTCGATTTTAGTAAAGCCTTTGACACAGTCTGTCACGAGCGTCTAAATCAGAAGCTTGGGCATTACGGAATCTCAGGACAGGTCGGTTCATGGATAAAAAACTGGCTTACAAACCGTGAACAGAGGGTGGTTATTGACGGTGATGAATCTGACCCTGTCCATGTTAAATCTGGAGTGCCTCAGGGTACAGTACTTGGACCAATATTATTTCTACTCTATATTAATGACATTGGAGAGAAGCTAAAATATTCAAACATAAGGCTCTTTGCTGATGACAGCCTCCTATATAGAATAGTCGAAGATGACGATGATGCAGAGAAACTGCAAGTGGACCTAAATATGCTGGAGGAATGGTCAAGTGAGTGGCAAATGGACTTCAATGCTCAGAAATATCAAAGAGGCTGCCTACAATACACTTGTGCGCCCTCACTTAGAATATGCATCAAGTGTGTGGGACCCTTACCTCAAAAAAGATATAGACCGCATAGAATCAGTTCAAAGACGAGCTGCTAGATTTGTGGCTGGCAACTGGAAGAGAGAAACAGGCACTGTAACTAAAATCTGGAAGACCTAAAATGGGATTCACTAGCAGCGAGAAGAAGGACCCAGAGGCTGGTTTTATTGTACAAGGCTATAAATGGTGAAATAGCTTTGAAACTTCCAGATCATGTCAAAATGAAATCAGCTCCTACAAGGAAAAACCATGGAAATCGCTATATCGAAATGGCAACAAGCTGTGACCCTTATAAATACAGCTATTTTCCAAGGACAGTGATGGACTGGAACAACCTTTCCCCTCATTTAACTACATTGGAAACAGGTAGCTCGGCATCCTTCAGAAACTCCCTTGCCAGAGTATAAAGGTTGGCAACAAGCAGCTGGTGTGTACCAGCTGCACCCCTTAGTGCAATCTTGCACTCTTGGCGGGATGCCAATTGGTTTTGCCGAGTAAACTTATAAATGTAGAAACTTATAGATAAAGCGGCACGAGGGAAAAGGTACCGGACGTCGTCAGATCACTAAGGCTCTAAAAATAGCTTCAAAGTTGACCTACTTTTCATACGTAATTTTCAGCAGAGTTGCCACCTTGAGAAAATAAAGCCAGTTAAAATGATCGACTTACTTTGGCTTAAAATAGGATCCACAAATAATATCAATGGTACAGATGTTTGAAAAAACATTTAAACTGCATTTCTACATTCATAAATCTAAATGCCATGCCCATATTTTTGTGTTTGGCTCACTCTGCAAAGAATTCGAATAAGTTCTGTTGTCTGCTCAATAGGCTGTGTAAATGTGAAAGTATGGCCCTAATATCGTTTTACCCTATGCCTTTAAAAGTGTCTATAAACTTATAAATTTATATTTTAAATCAAAAATAAATATATGTTATTCTTGTGCACTACAATAAATAATATTTCTTTTTTAAAAAACGTTTTTTTTCTCTGGATTCAAAAATCATTTTAATGGGAAAATCTTCTTCCCGCCCAAACCAATTTGATCGAGGTAAAACACTTGAAAATGCATTCAGCTATCACCAGTGATAAAAACTGTGAAAAATGTCTCTCAGAGAACAAATAAGTAATGTGTATGGTTTGGAGGAGTTTGTTGAGGTGTTTGAGGAGTATTTGCTGGCCACATGTGGTGTGGCAGAGCCAGGAGATCGTCGGACAGGATCTGATGACATGGAAGGTGCTCAGGACATTCATATGCATTGAAGGTGATCTGTCAAGATTGCCTGCGACTGTGGAGGATATCGCCCAGAGATTTTTCAATTGTGGTGAGTATTAGTATCAGCTTATATTAACTGTAAATGTATCATGATATGGGGCAGAAAACTGTTCATCTTACATTTCAATACAAAACAGTGACAATATAAGAAATCTACAGGGCATCCAAAATGTCAGTTTTCTCAAAGATAATGCAATCATAAATAATAATTATCAACGATGAATGATAATGGCATGTTATATTATTCATATTTGTTGCTTTCGGTCAGAAATATTTAATAAATATCATGATTTGGGGCAGGAAACTGTTCATCTTATATCTTAATATAAAACAGCGACAATATAAGAAATCTACAGAGCACCCAAAATGTAAGTTTTCTCAAAGATAATGCAATCATAAATGATAATTAGCAAAAATGAGTGATAACGGCATGTAATATTATTCACATTTGTTGGTTTTGTGCAAAAATATTAAAAAATTATCAAGATATGGGGCAGGGAACTGTTCATCTAACATTTCATTACAAAACAGTGACAATATAAGAAATCTACAGGGCATCCAAAATGTCAGTTTTCTCAAAGATAATGCAATCATAAATAATAATTATCAACGATGAATGATAATGGCATGTTATATTACTCATATTTGTTGGTTTCGGTCAGAAATATTAAAAAATTATCATAATTTGGGGCAAGAATCTGTTCATCTTTCATTTCAATATAAAACAGTGACAATATATGAAATCTACAGAGCACCCAAAATGTCAGTTTTCTCATATTTGTTGCTTTCGGTCAGAAATATTTAATGATTTTCATGATTTGGGGCAAGAATCTGTTCATCTTACATTTCAATATAAAAACAGTGATAATATATGAAATCTACAGAGCACCCAAAATGTCAGTTTTCTCAAAGATAATGCAATCATAAATGATAATTAGCAAGAATGAGTGATAACGGCATGTAATATTATTCATATTTGTTGGTTTCGGTCAGAAATATTAAAAAATTATCATGATTTGGGGCAGGAAACTGTTCATCTTATATTTCAATATAAAACAGTGACAATATAAGAAATCTACAGAGCACCCAAAATGTCATTTTTCTTAAAGATAATACAATCAAAAATAATAATTAGCAATAATGTATGATAACGGCAAGTTACATCATGCACATTTGTTGGTTTTGTGCAAAAATATTTGATAACTTTCATGATTTGGGGCAGTAAATTGCTCATCTTACATTTCAATACAAAACAGTGACAGTGTTTGAAATCTACAGGGCACCCAAAAAGTCAGTGTTCTCAAAGATGTATTATTCACATTTGTTGGATTTGGTAAGAAATATTTATAAATTATCATGATTTGGTCAGGAAACTGTGCATCTTACATTCCTATACAAAACAGTGACAATGTTTGAAATCTGCAGGGCACCAAAATGTCAGTTTTCTAAAATATTATGGAATCATATATGATAATTAGCAACAATGAATGATAATGGCTTGTTATATTGTTCACATTTGTTGGTTTGAAATATTTATATTGGGGTTTCATTTGAACAATATGCAGTGGTGATTAGAATGTAGCAGCTTAAATTTCAGGTTAAATATAATTGTGTAAAGATTTCAGTCATGTTTAGTGTTCCAGGATGATGCTCAATGGCTCTGATATATAAAATTTTCCAAGATACAGAGATTTCATCTTTATTTTCAATTATTTTTTATCAATAGTTATAAATTGGAGCCAAACAGCTATCTCATTATGTCATATTTGTAATTATTCTTGATGTCATGAAAGATTTTAATAAATTTGCATGTACCGATTTCATCTTTAAGCTAAGTTTCTCTGTTGATCAGTTGTAGTCAAACACCTATATAGTCACGCATGAAAGTGACCATAATGTGTTGCACACAAAGTCTGCATGACATTTCATTTTCCTTTTACACCTATCAGTTCCTCATTTGTTAATGTGTGTGACCTTACAGATGATTGGCATCAACTAACAAACATATTTCACCCAAGTAAGTCAGTTATGTAAATATCGGTAACTATCCATGGAAACTTATTATATGTGCACTTTTTATGACCTTGGTTAAAGGTCAAGGTCATGCCCAGTAAAAGAGCAACTTAGATTGTGAGAGCTCTATTTTATTCAAGATTGTATGTATGTATGTACGTATGTATGTACGTACGTAGCGAACAGCCTTGTCATCGTGATAAATGATGGCAGCTTGATGAAACTTAACACACACGAGCATCTGGTGAATACCTCAGACATATTTTTATGAAACATGACCTTCACCTTCTTTTCAAGGTCACAGGGACAATTATGTGAAATCCCAAGAATCGCGATAACTCAATAACAAATGATGACAGCTTAATGAGATTTGACACACATGAGCATCTGGTGAATACCTCAGACATATTTTTTATGAAACATGAGCTTCACCTACTTTTGTGAAATCCCCATCATTGCAATAACTCAAGAACAAACGATGGCAGCTTTACGAAACTTAAATAAAATTTATATTGATTTTTCAGGTAAGATTAACAGTCAGTGACAGTGCAGTAGACAGTGGCATGAGGAACTTTGTCCAATCCCATAACCTAAGATGATGAACATCGGAAATGACCCTGAAGCTGTTGGGTTTGAGACAGAACTTCTTGTGTGGATATCGGTTAGGAGAAAGAACCAAATGGCTTGCCAAAAAGGAGGGAAAAGCTTCTTGCATGCATGCACCTGTTATATGGCTCTGGGTATTGAGGAAAACCCAGAGGACTGGCCAAAGAGAATGCAAATGTGGAAAATCCACAATGATAATTATTCATTATTATTGCAATAGACAATAGTTAAACAAAAAAATGTATTTTTACCAGTGCTCTGTTAAATATAAAATATGAATAGTGTCAAATATGAAATATGTACAGTGTCAGATCTTGAATAAATATCAAAATTAAATATTTTGTTGAAATGACCAACTTTGGTCTGTGATTTGAATTGTAATATTGCAATTTTGAAAATAACTAAATGTTGATGAATAAATGAAAAGATCAGCCATGCATATTATCTGTTCACACTTCAAATTTCCCTTTTTACCCTCAGCCCCTGATGTAATCAGGCTGAGGGTATTGCAGTACTCCTGGCGTGGGTATGTATGTCTATGTCTGTATGTCTGTAGTGAACATCCTTGTCATCGCGATAACTCAAGAACAAATGATGGCAGCTTCATGAAACTTGACACACATAAGCATCTGGTGAAAACCTCGGACGAGTTCGATGGACAGCGATCTTGACCTATTTTTTAAGGTCACAGGGACAATTATGTGAAATCCCAAGAATCGTAATAACTCAAGAACAAATGATGGCAGCTTTATGAGATTTGACACCCATATGCATCTGGTGAAGACCTCAGAATTTTTTCTATGAAACATGACCTTCACCTACTTTTCAAGGTCACATGGACAATTATGTGAAATCATCCTTGTCATCGCGATAACTCGGTGACAAATGATGGCAGCTTCATGAAACTTGACACACGTAAGCATCTGGTGAAAACCTCGAATGAGTTTGATGGACGGCGACCTTGACCTATTTTTCAAGGTCACAGGGACAATTATGTGAACTCCCAAGAATCACAATAACTCAAGAACAAATGATGGCAGCTTTATGAGATTTGACACCCATAAGCATCAACTTTTCAAGGTCACAGGGACAATCATGTAAAATCCAAGTCATTGCAATAACTCAAGAACAAATAATGGCAGTTGAAAATTGGGAAGACTCCAGATGAGTTTGATGGACGGTGACCTCAACCTGCTTTTCAAGGTCACTGGCCCATCATCTCAATAATTCTAGAGTAAATTATGACAGTTTCATGATAATTGACACACATAAGCTATCAAAGGAAGTAGATTTTATGGGTTTTTTTACCCCTGCATCAATTTGCCTTGGTGCAGTGACGTTTTGTTTACAAATATTGTGTGGAGCGAAAGTTGTGCAATAAGTTGCCAGGGCTGAGGGTTGATGCATCTCTGATGCCTATGTTTCTATTCGCTCCTCTCTTTGCTAAATTACAAAATGACATATTGGAGTCCTTGAGGCCATCATGAAGGCCACAGAAAGGATAAATGGGTATATATACAAAGAACCGTATATATACAGGGTATTTGTCAAGATTCTAATAAAATAAAAATTATGTGAATGAGTAACCCCTCCAGCTCCATTAAATGAATATCAAGGGTTATATATCTTTATTTAAATAACATTTCCTATAAATATAATAAGAACCAATCAAGAGAAATTCCAAATAACTGACCCTAAAATGAACTTATAAAAATACAAAAAGTACAAAATTGTATAATGGCCATGTGCAAATTTGCTTGGCCAAAGGGCTACAATTTTGTTTTTTGGCTTCATTTCCAGTGCCTTTTTGCCTTTCTTTCCTCTTTACCTTTGCAAGCAAGCTACTCTTTGTTGATCTGACCTGTGTCAAGGTCAAGGTCGTCTGAAGGTCACCGTGTGACCCTTTAAGAAGGTAATTTGATATCGAAAGTGGCGATTTTTATCGAGTGATGCCTCATAGTTTCTAAATCTGGTGTTAACTCATTTTCGAAAATCAAGTCCATTAGGACCCTTTTTGCCTGGGGGCTGTCACGCTTCGTATGGTCTCCTCCCCATCAGGCAACCCCCATAAGGGCCTTATATAGGGTGAATTCTAGAATCTGCCTCCTGGTCAAACCATGCTTGGCCAAAGGGCTACAATTTTGTTATTTTGGCTTCATTTCCAGTGCCTTTTTGCCTCTCTTTCCTCTTTACCTTTGCAAGCAAGCTACTCTTTGTCGATCTGACCTGTGTCAAGGTCAAGGTCGTCTGAAGGTCACCGTGTGACCCTTTAAGAAGGTAATTTGATATCGAAAGTGGCGATTTTTATCGAGTGATGCCTCATAGTGTCTAAATCTGGTGTTAACTCATTTTCGAAAATCAAGTCCATTAGGACCCTTTTTGCCTGGGGGCTGTCATATATATATATATATATATATATATATATATATATATATATATATATATATATATATATATATATATATATATATATATATATATATATATATATATATATATATATATATATATATATATATATTTATATATATATATATATATATTTATATATATATATATATATATATGATTCTTCAAGATTGATGTTTGTTTTTGTTTTATGTTGACCATCAAAACATTGATACATCCAAAGAGCTGTGTTATCGTTCATAATGTCCTAATTGCCTGAGGAATATGATATTTTCATTAAAAATTATAATGACGGAAAATCTTCATTGTATTGTGTTGATAATCATATTTACGGAAAAGAGTTGAATTATCAACAAAATATAGATTATATTACATGACCTTTTCAATAGAAAAGTGTTTATGCAGCAAGAAGATGCCTGAGGAATATGATATTTTCATTAAAAATTATAATGACGGAAAATCTTCATTGTATTGTGTTGATAATCATATTTATGGAAAAGAGTTGAATTATCAACAAAATATAGATTATATTACATGACCTTTTCAATAGAAAAGTGTTTATGCAGCAAGAAGATGCCTGAGGAATATGATATTTTCATTAAAAATTATAATGACGGAAAATCTTCATTGTATTGTGTTGATAATCATATTTATGGAAAAGAGTTGAATTATCAACAAAATATAGATTATATTACATGACCTTTTCAATAGAAAAGTGTTTATGCAGCAAGAAGATAGTGATAATAAGCTGAAATTCGCCATATGGAGATACCAGGGTGACAGGCAACAGAATGAACTGACATTCAATAGTGATAAGAGATGAGGTTAAATATATATAAGAGAAATCAAAAACAGCTATGGTCAATTTTGAAAGGAGTATATGAATTCATCATGCTGATCATTACAGTGTTTGCGTTTATTGTTTCAATCGGTAAGATCATTATTTACAGATCGTTAATGATTCCACCGGTGAGGTCATTATTGAGAGATTGTTGCAGTGTTTGTGTCAAATGTTTCCACCGGTAAGGTCTTTCATTAAAGATTATTACAGGTTGTGTCTAAAGTTTCCACCGTTAAGGTCATTATTTAAGATTTTTACAGTGTTTGTGTACATTGTTTCAACCCATAAACTCAATATTTACGTTATGAGCTGACTGGTTGAAACTGGCTAATCTCTCACTTTCATTTACATTGACGAGGGCTTTGATGTTTGAGCATATATCTATGTCTTTGAAATCTTACAAATTCCTTTAACCAAGAGAGGACATATTCTCCCTTTTAAACAACAGTTACCATACTACCTATGTTATGCTGCTCCTCTGTATTCAATCGCAGAGACAAGCATGGGATTCTGTGTGGTGTAAAAATGTAGTTTTGTGTGGAAAGCATGCAAGGCAAAAACAGTAGAATTATTTGTGTTGTCTGGTGTCTTTTAGTGTTGTCTGGTGTCTTTTAGTGAGCCCATTGTATATACATTTTCCTTCAACACCAGGCCACTGCTATTCTTAGCTAAGCAATTCATTGGTCATTATTTTTACCTGTTTACTTTTAATATATTCATCTTCTTAATTTACCAGAATGGAATTTCTGCCTTGTAGAATTCTGCCCACGTGCAGAATTTTTGTTTTTATTACTTTTGTAACGGTAAAGTTAAGGTACAATTTTCTACTTTATTCTTATGTATTCTTGCTGTTATTATTTCATGATATCTATTTATTACAGTTGGATCCTATCACGTGACAGAAAGAAAATCAATGCCCCTAAAATTGGGTCAACACCGTCTTTGATATCCTCACAAATTATGTATTCTATACATCTATACTGCTGCAAAATAAGGTTCGAAGACTAAAATCTGTATCATTTATGTTTGTAATCAGCATGTACTTTACATTTTAGCATTTGCCCGCGACCCTGGCCAGTTTATAGTTAATGGAAACGATGCCTGGCCTGGAGCCTTTCCCTACCTGGGGTCGCTGCAGACTACTTTCGGTAAACATCTGTGTGGTTGCAGCCTTATCTCAAAGGACTACGCACTCACCGCGGCACACTGCCTGACAGAAGGAGGGTGGGCTCAATAAATTACTTGCCTCAATTTAAAATTAAATGGCATACATCGATATCTCCAACAATGAAGCAGCTATCTTTTTAAACAGAATTCCACCTTGAAATACTCAGTATAGCAAATGAACTCTGATTAATCCTTGAAGCTTTCTGGTTGGCTTTCTGGTTGGCTTTCTGGTTGGCTTTTTGGTTGGCTTATATGACCAACATGTATTCATATTCCATGACGTCATCTTCTACCTTTTGCATAGAAGTGTTTTTCTGGAAAGTTTAGATATTTAGTTTCAGTCTAGTGTGCAAGAACTTTCTCGTAAATTCCTTAGTTTAATTGAATTTCCTCTGCAAAATAATTTCATAATATAATTGCTATACTTCAATTGCTATGTATCGGTGTCTTCTAGTTCAAGTTCTTACCGGTTGGTGTTTGGTTTCCATGACATCAGTGACCCGAGCAATGGTGGCCAACCAGAGACCTACAGACTGGGATACTCGGTACATGTAAGTGGCATTACTTCCGCTCTGGAAAGATAATTTAAATAGTTCATTTTCTAATCTATTACATTTTAGTCACTGGTACAACTAGGTTTTATTATTTTTTCTAAATGCTGGGAGGTATGTATTTATCAGACGTAACAATGCCATTGTGATATTCAGTTACATGGTTCTCGTATTTGTCAGATTTCATTATTCACTAGCCAGACGATAATTCAGGCCTATTGCTCGACTGGACAAATTCTCTCTATATCCTTATGTGCAAAATGTATCAATGGGTCCCGACTAAAAAGAGGAGAATAGTTTCAGAGAGTGTTTCAAAATAGTAAAATGCCAATTTGATGATTAATTATTATTCATGATTGTTGGTCATGACGTGTAAGACCCTCCATAGACTTTGAGAACATTTTCAACCAACTTTCAACCATCTTGGTTTCGTGTTTTCACAGCTTTTCTGCCACTATGGCAAACGATTTTGCCACCAATTTATGTTATGACTCAGTCCTCTTCACCTTTTTAATCCTCCCTACTTGTTTCTTTCGAATGTTAAGTCAAGTTTGTCTTCTTATGGGGAAAACACATCATGAAATCCAAAAAAGACCTCAGGTTCAGAACTCAGGTTTATATTTTTTATTGAGATTAGCAGATTATGTGTAAATTTGTCTCCTTATGGGGAAAACAGGTCATAAAGACAACAAGAGCATTGACTCTAAGCGTAATTTGAACGATTGCAACAAAAACAATCAATCACTGCCATAACCTAATCAGATTGGGGAAAGGTCCCCAGGAGGGCATGTGTGCAATATCTAAGTTAAATGTCAAACCGTTCTGGCTGTATCATGCACACAAGCCAAGTTGGCGACATAGTTGTCATGGCAACAGAAATTGACCAATCACAGCCATCTAATCAGATCAGAGGAAGGTCCCCAGGAGTGTATTTGTGCAATATCTAAGGTCAAACTGTTGTGGCTGTATCGTGCACACAAGTAATTTACCACGTACACACACGCACACGCACGCGCACGCAGCTCAATTTAATGTCCCCGCTTTTCGCGTTGCAAAGAATGTGGGGGACAAAAAGGATCACGGTAGAAAGTTTATATTTTGCTATTGAGATTAAACGATGGGTGTTTTTGATCCACAGCATCCACATTACAAGCCTGGCAGCAGTGGATTACACTATGACATCGCAATCCTGAAACTCTACGACCCTGTCAACCTGGACAACCCGTACATCTCAACCATCAGCCTCGCCAAACCCGGAAGTGACTTCGAAGGGACCCTCTGCACCACTTCCGGCTGGGGGCACCGTTGGGGTAAGATCGCAATCATCCAAGCTTTCTAACCTCTATCTTTTTCAGTGAAGCTAAAGCTTTGTATATGTTTTTCTACTAAGAGCATAAGTAGAGGTGTGCTAGACAATAGCTCCTTAACCTACAGCCCAGAGAAAGCTACTTACACAGAAATCCCACGAAATAGTGTTTTCCACGTGGCCCTGCAACACTAATCAGCCAAAGTGTCAATAGTCATTATGCTAAAATAAAAACCTAATGTTCACATAAGTTGTCTTTGTCCCTTTTTTACTGCCATTCATCTTTGGTATAATAAGATTAAGAGATACCATTGCCATCCATTGGTTCATCACGTAATGCTCTCTTTGATGATGCACATTAATGTATTGTAATATTTTGTGAAATAATGGTTTCCATTCGCTCTGGAAAAGAGGAGGGCATTGAGTTCTGGTGACAGGCTTCTAAATATATTCTTCGTATTGAGAATACTAGTTTGAACAGTTCATGGAGAATATATAAACGCTTAGAATGCCTATGTCACATGGCCACACATGAAAGTTGTATAGGTGATGAACTAACATTGTTAATCTGTAATGTATAAAAAGGTCAAATGTAATATAAAAAGAACTTGTAATGTCGGTTGGGACAATTGCGGTGTGAGTGAGAAATCTACAATGAAATGTACCGGTGCTCCATGGCTGATTATCAAAAGACATTGTTTATAATATCATGTTTATAGGATCATGCAAAATAAGATCCCCAATCACTCTTCAAAAGGAGAAGGGTACCGTGTGCCAGTGACAGGATTCTATCTGACCCGATAAAGCCTGATAAATTGCGTTGAAAAGGACATTCATACACACCTCAATACAAACCAATAACAATATTCACGTAAAATATTTGCACGAGGCCAATGATGACCAGAAAGTTTTCAATCTTGCCAATTACATTATGTCTATTAAATCAAGCTAATATATATGTAGATGACTGGATGTGTTTGATCATTGCAGGAGGGGGTCCTGAGGCCGATATACTCCAGTATGCAAACATTCGGTCTATCGCCAATGAGGAGTGTGAATGGCGTATCAACTTCAGTCGAATCTTTGAAGGACACATCTGTGTGTATGACACCAGTCACCGGCTTGGCATCTGTGATGTATGCTACCCTTGTGTCATAAGTTGATTGTTTGATAACTAACAGTAAATTTAATGTTTCTGTTTTGATAGCCTATGCTCTCCCACCATAAAGGAGAAATAATTTCCAATATTAAATACAAAATGGATACTTTGTCATGTGCATTGTAGGTTATTACCATAAAGCTGCATTTGATACACAATAAGAAAAAATGCATATTTTGATTGTACAATTTTAATACATTCTAAAATATCCATTTTTATTATTAGAAATGTCTTATCACTGCTTTTGGTATCAGGTATATACAGAAAGCATATTTGTGTGATTGTTTAATTATGAATGAAACATCCACCAGAGGACAGCCATGCATGTTCAGACTTGGTTAATAAATGTTAGCAGGATACCTTACCCATAAAGGGTAGAGCCACAGTGAAGTTAGGTGAAGAAAGAATATTAACCCTCAAATATTGTATGTTTTTAATTTTAAATTAACAAAATCTTTAAAATTACAGAATCTGACCATATAGCCAATACTATAAATCATCAAACTTCAGTTTACCAAAAGTGTAAATGTTAATCTGATGAATATGTTTATATTCATCATTTTATAAAGTGTCTACTGTAGTGTAGAGTTCCAAAATTCAAGAAGTCTCCGGTGGCAGTGATAGAGCTGTGATAATTATATGTAAGGCCTTAACGAGATTTTGAAGCAATATTCATCGCGCATTCACCCATCTTGGTTTTGGTGCTTTTACATCTTGGATACCACAATCACAAATTGAATTTGCCCCGAACGCAATAGCTGTAAATGCCCTCCCGACTCAACTCAACACCATTCACTTCTTCTTCTGTTCCTAACTTCAAAGTTAGGCATATTTTCTTTTAAAAATCACGTTATGTATTGGCAATGCTGCATGGCAGTCTGAAAATTATGATAAATGAATATCATATCAAACTAAATGCACATCAATGAATGGATAAAATCAAATGTATAATGGCTATTTAGTTATTGTTCTTGTTTTTTTCAGGGTGATTTTGGTGGTCCCCTTTTGTGTCATGGCAAACTGGCTGGTATAGCCTCCTGGATCCTTGGCAAATGCAACAACCGGACTCCTGCTGTGTTCACCCGTGTGGACTACTTCTATGACTGGATTCAGAAGGAAACAGGACCGTTATGAAACAGCCATTGCTTATATTATTATTGGCAATAAAGAAAGTATGGAAATTATGCAATGTAATAAAACACTAAATGACTTTGAAAGTTTTATCTATGTTATTTCTGTATTGGACAGTCTTTGAATAATCATGGTAATCACATCAATGATCCAGCATAAACCCTGTAAACATATGTTTTTTGTTGTCTTATTTATTTATATATATATATATATATAGACAAAGTTTACACGACAACCCTTAGTTGTGCCTTTCTTGCTGGGCTTCCTGCATCTGATATTAAAATATCTACAATATCTGCAAAACTCTGCAGTCGACCATATTTATGAGAACTGGAAATATGAACATATCTCTGAGAAACTACACTTTCTCCCCGTCTGCCAGAATTTTAAAATTCTTCTAAATAGCTGATAACGGTAACGTACCAACCACCTTACTTGCTACTCTGCTTTTCATAGGTAGTATTCAATTACTACCTCTGCAGCCATTGCCCTGTTTTTGATCTCATTCAAAGTTTGGACATCCCAGAGTCATGAATACTTGCCTTGATCAAAAAAATATTATCAAATCTGAATTGACCAACATTAGGTCATAAACCGTAACCAGGTGTCTGGCACCTATACTGACCAATCAGTACAAATGCTAGTACAAAACAAATCTAATTGTATACTTTTACCAATGAGTTGACAGACAGATTTTTAAAGATATTAAAGAAGGATATAATTTAAGAATGGCAAGAAAAATGAATTCTCAGAACATGTATTGTCATTCATGTACTTGTTCACTTGATTAAATGAATACACAATTCATTTAATCAAGTCTTCAATTCTACAGATCAATTTTGGTAATTTAATCATAGCGTTTGTATATTATGTGTAATATCATATATATTAATATTGTGTGGGTTGTCCACTTCCAAAGGTCATCATGCAGGAGTATTTATGTTCCCAGGTAAACAAATATAATAGACCAATTTAACTGCACATGTCAGTGTGAAAGATATAAAGGTGTTTTACCTGATAATGAACAAGCTTGGCCTGGGAAAGTTCCCATATGGAGACAGGGATGGACGGGACTGCGATACACAATACCTGCAGCATTGAGTGTGAGGATCTATTGGACACTCTTTGACAAACAGAAGGTGGATAATTCTGTTTATATTCAACATGTTAATTCTTTCTGTTGTTTTTAGTCTTGCTGCAACAGGTAAGGTTTTTTGTTCATGTGTATGTCATAGATCTTAAAAACAATATTATCCAAAATATGATCTTTCGAACTTATTCGTCATCAAATATCAGATTACTCTAATATTCTATTAATAAGTTGCCACATGAACTTATCGAAAACAAAATAACAACATTTTCCAAGAAATTATATTTTCACAAATACATATTGGTCTAGGATTATTAATTACAATGTCCATGCAATACTTATATGTTTAATTTGGCTATTATTGTTTAATTTGGCTATTATTGTTTAATTTGGCTATTGTTTAATTTGGCTATTATTTGTAACATGTGCAACTATAATAAATAATAATATACTAGTGAATTGAAAAACTCTAAGCACTTTTGATGTGGACATATTTGATATATGGCTTATGGAATGTCTTGAACAATATTACTCAAATTAAGACATCATATATGCTCAACGAACATTTTCTTATGAATGAATAATTTATTCAGGAACGTATAGATGATGACTTAATTTGATCTAAATTGGTTCCCAAAGTATTTTATAGTTTTTGGAAAGTGTTTGATATTAAACCTGACAATGTATATAGTCAAACAATCCGATATAATGTTTGATAAATTGTCTCTATAATTCCAGCATTTGCCCGCTATCCCATTCAGTACATAGTCGATGGTGAAGATGCTAATCCTGGAGACTATCCCCACCAGGGGTCGCTGCAGTTCCTTTCCGGTTCCCACACGTGCGGCTGTTCCTTGATTGCTCCTGAGTTTGTTCTGACTGCTGCACACTGTGTTGGATTTGGAAGGTGATATATGTGTAATTAATAAATAGGAAACATTACAGTCACGTCATTTATATATATATTATATTCAGAAATCACATTCTGTTTTCATAATTTTTATCACAACTAAGAGAGTGAAGGTGTCATTTTTAAGAATAATGTTCCAATCTATGAGGCGTATCTTCGATGAGACTTATAATTATTTACCAATCTTTAACATAAACTTATAACATGTTATGTCAGGAGCCCATATGCTATGATAAGATCATTTCGCAATAAACAGTTTTATAGTTTGATAATCAAGATATAGTTTTGTCATGAAATAATGGCGTAAAGCATTTAGGATTATTTGGAAAGTTCCTTATAAGACTCACAGATATATTTTACCTTTGTTGTTGTATGCCTCTCATGATTAGTTTAGAAAATCGATTTGTCAAATTCTATATAAGATGTATAGATAGTAGATCATCTCTTGTAAGAAATGTGACAAAGATCTGTTTTTCATCCAATGTCGATAATGGAAAACAATTTTATTCAGTTAGGGCACAAGTATAAATTGTATGCTGTATGAAAGTATTAGTGATGACAATTCATTCACTGTCACCGTAAAAGAATTAATTGATGGATGTTATGAAATGATTGAAGATTATTATCTAATAAAATCTGACATTTTATCAGATGATGATGTAAATGAAATGATTGAAGCAATTTGTGTAAAGTGAAAATCTGACCTAATTTTCTTGATCTTTTCTTCGAAAATTTCTACCTATGTTATGCCAATGTTTTGAAATTTGTATATATATATATATATATATATATATATATATATATATATATATATATATATATATATATATATATATATATATGTATATATATATATATATATATATATATATAGCGGATATTTATATTGATTCATTCATTTTGCAGCTCAAATTATCAGGTGGTGTTTGGTCTTCATGACTACAGCGACCCCAGCAATGGTGGTAACCCCGAGTACTACAAGCTCTCTTACATCACAGTAGTAAGTGAACAGGAAAACGTCACATGACAAGAGTGATTGGGGTTAACAATGGGTAATGTTATGTAACAGGCTTAGAATGGGGTAATGATGCGTAACAGGTTCACAATTAATGGGTTTGCGTTACATAACAATGGGTAATATAATGATTTAATGGGGTTATATTACGTAATAGGCACAGAGTAGTTAATGGGGTTATATCAACTTATATTACATAAGAGGCTCAGATAACTTGTACTTTCTGGTTTCATAAATGTCTCATAGATTTTTTATTTATATTCATAAAGGAGATTATTGGAATTGCATAATATGGGATGTATATTGGGCACATGCATTTTAAACTCCACCATAATAAAGCAAGCCAAGATAAAAATGAGTTTATCATAAAATATATGATTGGTACCCGAGATATGTTGGTAATTGGACTGTAGCACCCTGACTACATTGCTGATGGTACCCAAGGCTTCCCTAACGACATAGCCGTGATGAGGCTCTCTACCCCGGCAAACACAGGCAACCCTTACATCTCTACCATCAGCTTGGCGCTCCCCGGAAGTGACTTCACTAGCGCCACCTGTATCATCTCAGGCTGGGGACGTATCGTGGGTAAAGTGACATCCTCAGCTCCTCCTTGCATTTAATTTGGAAAAGAATAGTTTATGTGATATTCTAACTCATATCGAACATTTTAAAAGGTTTAAAGTAGAGTTTAGTTAAATAAAAGACCAAATATTTAGATTAAACTTACAGTCATTGACTACTTTGTAAATTTGAAAGAAGATTTCAGCCAATGAGATTGTTTGACTCTTGCAGGAGGAGGCCCTCTGGCGGGAGAACTTCAGTACGCCAAGACTAAAGTGATATCCAATGATGAGTGTGCCGCACGTACCGACCCTGACTTCATCAATGATGGTCATATCTGTGTATATGATAGCAATGGACAGATCGGTGCTTGCAATGTGAGCTATATATCCGTATATAACTTAAATCTCAATAATGTTCAATTTACCATTGTATATATTTAGATCGGTCATATATGGGTCAAGTCATTATTGGCATTATATGTAATTCACACCGAAGGACAACAGTCATTAGGACAGAATATTAAATATCACTGAAATTAAAACGAATAATACTGAAATTTAATACCAACATTTTCAATAAAAATGTATTTTAAAACACTCCATATAAACTGGAGTAGGAGTTATGGGTTTATACTTTCGTACGTCCATTTTCAAAACTTTTCCTATACCTGCATCTCTTTATATCTTTATACACTGACTCAAGATTTTTTGCACCAAAACACTTCATCAAGGCCCACAATTGATATTTTCAAAACATGACCAGTTTTCAAGTCACAAGCTTCAGAATGTTATGAAAGCTTCTTCGTCTTTTCATTGTATATATCAGTACAAATTTGACTTGGGTAACTGGCGTGAATCTCGCAAGACTGCCAGAGCCCTTGCTTTTTGTACTTGAAACAGATAATGACTTTGATTATTCTACGTGATGGTATTATTTTGTGCATGTGGAGATTCCAGCAGCCCTCAGATATACACAGGAAGCCTTGATGTCACTGAATCTTGAGTTGATTTGCTTTCAGGGAGATTCCAGTGGCCCTCAGATATATACAGGAAGCCTTGATGTCACTGAATCTTGAGTTGATTTTCTTTCAGGGAGATTCCAGTGGCCCTCAGATATATACAGGAAGCCTTGATGTCACTGAATCTTGAGTTGATTTGCTTTCAGGGAGATTCCAGTGGCCCTCAGATATATACAGGAAGCCTTGATGTCACTGAATCTTGAGTTGATTTGCTTTCAGGGAGATTCCAGTGGCCCTCAGATATATACAGGAAGCCTTGATGTCACTGAATCTTGAGTTGATTTTCTTTCAGGGAGATTCCAGTGGCCCTCAGCCTCAGATATATACAAGAAGCCTTGATGTCACTGAATCTTGAGTTGATTTGCTTTCAGGGAGATTCCAGCAGCCCTCAGATATACACAGGAAGCCTTGATGGCACTGAATCTTGAGTTGATTTGCTTTCAGGGAGATTCCAGTAGCCCTCAGATATACACGGGAAGCCTTAATGTCACTGAATCTTGAGTTGATTTGCTTTCAGGGAGATTCCAGTGGCCCTCAGATATATACAAGAAGCCTTGATGTCACTGAATCTTGAGTTGATTTGCTTTCAGGGAGATTCCAGTAGCCCTCAGATATACACGGGAAGCCTTGATGTCACTGAATCGTGAGTTGATTTGCTTTCAGGGAGATTCCAGTGGCCCTCAGATATACACGGGAAGCCTTGATGTCACTGAATCTTGAGTTGATTTTCTTTCAGGGAGATTCCAGTGGCCCTCAGATATATACAAGAAGCCTTGATGTCACTGAATCTTGAGTTGATTTGCTTTCAGGGGGATTCCAGTAGCCCTCAGATATACACGGGAAGCCTTGATGTCACTGAATCTTGAGTTGATTTGCTTTCAGGGAGATTCCAGTGGCCCTCAGATATCTACAGGAAGTCTTGATGTCACTGAATCTTGAGTTGATTTGCTTTCAGGGAGATTCCAGTAGCCCTCAGATATACACGGGAAGCCTTGATGTCACTGAATCTTGAGTTGATTTGCTTTCAGGGAGATTCCAGTGGCCCTCAGATATATACAGGAAGCCTTGATGTCACTGAATCTTGAGTTGATTTGCTTTCAGGGAGATTCCAGTAGCCCTCAGATATACACAGGAAGCCTTGATGTCATTGAATCTTGAGTTGATTTGCTTTCAGGGAGATTCCAGTGGCCCTCAGATATATACAGGAAGCCTTGATGTCACTGAATCTTGAGTTGATTTGCTTTCAGGGAGATTCCAGTAGCCCTCAGATATACACGGGAAGCCTTAATGTCACTGAATCTTGAGTTGATTTGCTTTCAGGGAGATTCCGGTGGCCCTCAGATATATACAGGAAGCCTTGATGTCACTGAATCTTGAGTTGATTTGCTTTCAGGGAGATTCCGGTGGCCCTCAGATATATACAGGAAGCCTTGATGTCACTGAATCTTGAGTTGATTTGCTTTCAGGGAGATTCCGGTGGCCCTCAAATATATACAGGAAGCCTTGATGTCACTGAATCTTGAGTTGATTTGCTTTCAGGGAGATTCCGGTGGCCCTCTGGTATGTGGAGATAGCCTCGCTGGTGTTGCATCATGGGTAATAGGAAGCTGTAATACTGCCTTCCCCTCAGCCTATACCCGCATAGACTACTTCTACAAATGGATCACTGACCAAATGTGATCAATTCAATCATATTGTGTTCTATTTATAAGTTGTAAAACTGTTTTGTAAATAAATATATTTTATTTCATACATGAATTGTTCACATAATCTTTTGTTGACCAAATTTGTTCCAAATTTATAAGATGCAAAAAAGAAATTCCAATTATTTAAGGATGATTCTATGACTTGCTCTCAGACAAATGTTTGGTCCCATTTTACTGAGTTTATAAGTACCCACCACTCCCACCATAGTACTGCACCCACCACTCCCACCATAGTACAGCATCCACCACTCCCACCATAGTACAGGACCCACCACTCCCACCATAGTACTGCACCCACCACTCCCACCATAGTACAGCATCCACCACTCCCACCATAGTACAGCATCCAGCACTGCCACCATAGGACTGTACCCACCACTCCCACCATAGTACAGCACCCACCACTCCCACCATAGTACTGCACCCACCACTCCAATCATAGTACTGCATCCACCACTCCTACCATAGTACAGCATCCACCACTCCCACCATAGTACTGCACCCACCACTCCTACCATAGTACAGCATCCACCACTCCCACCATAGTACTGCATCCACCACTCCCACCATAGTACAGCATCCACCACTCCCACCATAGTACAGCATCCACCACTCCCATCATAGTACAGCATCCACCACTCCCACCATAGTACTGCATCCATCACTCCCACCATAGTACAGCATCCACCACTCCCACCATAGTACTGCATCCATCACTCCCACCATAGTAGAGCACCCACCACTTCCACCATAGTACAGCATCCACCACTCCTACCATAGTACTGCATCCACCACTCCCACCATAGTACAGCACCGACCACTCCCATCATAGTACAGCATCCACCACTCCCATCATAGTACAGCATCCACCACTCCCATCATAGTACTGCATCCACCACTCCAATCATAGTACTGCATCCACTACTCCCACCATAGTACTGCATCCACCACTCCCACCATAGTATTGCACCCACAACTCCCACCATAGTACTGCACCCACCACTCCCATCATAGTACAGCACCCACCACTCCTACCATAGTACAGTACCCACCACTCCGACCAGAGCACTGCACCCACCACTCCCACCATAGTACTGCACCCATCACTCCCATCATAGTACATCATCCACCACTCCCACCATAGTACAGCACCCACCACTCCCACCATAGTACTGCATCCACCACTCCTACCATAGTACTGCACCCACCACTCCCACCATAGTATTGCACCCACCACTCCCATCATAGTACTGCATCCACCACTCCAATCATAGTACTGCATCCACCACTCCCACCATAGTACAGCATCCACCACTCCCACCATAGTACTGCATCCACCACTCCTACCATAGTACTGCATCCACCACTCCCACCATAGTACAGCACCAACCACTCCCATCATAGTACAGCATCCACCACTCCCATCATAGTACAGCATCCACCACTCCCATCACAGTACTGCATCCACCACTCCAATCATAGTACTGCATCCATCACTCCCATCATAGTAGAGCACCCACCACTCTCACCATAGTACTGCATCCACCACTCCAATCATAGTACTGCATCCACCACTCCCATCATAGTACAGCACCCACCACTCCCACCATAGTACTGCATCCACCACTCCTACCATAGTACTGCATCCACCACTCCCACCATAGTACTGCACCCACCACTCCCACCATAGTACTGCATCCACCACTCCCACCATAGTACTGCACCCACCTCTCCCACCATAGTACTGCACCCACCACTCCCATCATAGTACTGCATCCACCACTCCTACCATAGTACTGCACCCACCACTCCCACCATAGTACTGCACCCACCACTCCCATCATAGTACTGCACCCACCACTCCTACCATAGTACCGCACCCACCACTCCCATCATAGTACTGCACCCACCACTCCCACCATAGTACAGCACCAACCACTCCCATCATAGTACTGCACCCACCACTCCCACCATAGTACTGCATCCACCACTCCCACCATAGTACTGCACCCATCACTCCCACCATAGTACAGCACCCACCACCCCCACCATAGTACTGCATCCACCACTCCCACCATAGTACAGCGCCCACAACTCCCACCATAGAACTGCACCCACCACTCCCACCATAGTATTGCACCCACCACTCCAACCATAGTAAAGTTTCCACCACTCCCACCAGAGCACTGCATCCACCACTCCCACCATAGTACTGCACCCACCACTCCCACCATAGTACTGCATCCATCACTCCCATCATAGTACTGCATCCACCACTCCCACCATAGTACTGCATCCACCACTCCTACCATAGTACAGCATCCACCACTCCGACCATAGTACTGCATCCATCACTCCCACCATAGTACAGCATCCACCACTCCCACCATAGTACAGCACCCACCACTCCTACCATAGTACAGCACCCACCACTCCTACCATAGTACTGCACCCACCACTCCCACCATAGTACTGCACCCACCACTCCAATCATAGTACTGCACCCACCACTCCTACCATAGTACTGCACCCACCACTCCCATCATAGTACTACATCCACCACTCCCACCATAGTACTGCACCCACCACTCCCACCATAGTACTGCATCCATCACTCCCATCATAGTACTGCATCCATCACTCCCACCATAGTAATGCACCCACCACTCCCACCATAGTACTGCATCCACCACTCCCACCATAGTACTGCATCCATCACTCCCACCATAGTACTGCACCCACCACTCCCACCATAGAACTGCACCCACCAATCCCACCATAGTACAGCATCCACCACTCCCACCATATTACTGCATCCATCACTCCCATCATAGTACTGTATCCACTACTCCCACCATAGTACTGCATCCACCACTCCCACCATAGTACTGTACCCACCACTCCCACCATAGTACTGCACCCACCACTCCTACCATAGTACAGCATTCACCACTCCCACCATAATACTGCATCCACCACTCCTACCATAGTACAGCATCCACCACTCCCACCATAGTACTGCATCCACCACTCCCACCATAGTACTGCATCCATCACTCCCATCATAGTACTGCATCCACCACTCCCACCATAGTACTGCATCCATCACTCCCATCATAGTACTGCATCCACCACTCCCATCATAGTACAGCATCCACCACTCCCACCATAGTACTGCACCCACCACTTCCACCATAGTACTGCATCCATCACTCCCATCATAGTACTGCATCCACCACTCCCACCATAGTACTGTACCCACCACTCCCACCATAGTACTGCACCCGCCACTCCCACCATAGTACTGTACCCACCACTCCCACCATAGTACTGCACCCACCACTCCTACCATAGTACAGCATCAACCACTCCCACCATAGTACAGCATCCACCACTCCCACCATAGACCAGCATCCACCACTCCCACCATAGAACTGCACCCACCACTCCAATCATAGTACTGCATCCACCACTCCCACATAGTACAGCATCCACCACTCCCACCATAGTACTACATCCACCACTCCCACCATAGTACTGCATCCACCACTCCCACCATAGTACTGCACCCACCACTCCAATCATAGTTCTGCATCCACCACTCCTACCATAGTACTGCACCCACTACTCCAATCATAGTACTGCACCCACCACCCCCATCATAGTACTGCACCTACCACTCCTACCATAGTACAGCACCCACCACTCCTACCCTACCATATTACAGCATCCACCACTCCCACCAGAGTACTGCACCCACCACTCCCACCATAGTACTGCACCCACCACTCCCACCATAGTACTGCACCCACCACTCCAATCATAGTACTGCACCCACCACTCCCATTATAGTACTGCATCCACCACTCCCACCATAGTACAGCATCCACCACTCCCACCATAGTACAGCATCCACCACTCCCACCATAGTGCTGCATCCACCACTCCTACCATAGTGCTGCACCCACCACTCCCACCATAGTACAGCATCCACCACTCCCACCATAGTACTGCATCCATCACTCCCATCACAGTACTGCATTCACCACTCCCACCATAGAACTGCATCCACCACTCCTACCATAGTGCTGCACCCACCACTCCCACCAAAGTACAGCACACACCACTCCCATCATAGTACAGCATCCACCACTCCCATCATAGTACTGCATCCACCACTCCTACCATAGTGCTGCATCCACCACTCCCGCCATAGTACAGCATCCATCACTCCCACCATAGTACAGCATCCACCACTCCCACCATAGTACTGCACCCACCACTCCTACCATAGTACTGCATCCACCACTCCTACCATAGTGCTGCATCCACCACTCCCACCATAGTACAGCATCCACCACTCCCACCATAGTACTGCATCCATCACTCCCATCATAGTACTGCATCCACCACTCCTACCATAGTACTGCATCCACCACTCCCACCATAGTACTGCACCCACCACTTCCACATAGTACAGCACCCACCACTCCTACCATAGTACAGCACCCACCACTCCTACCATAGTACTGCATCCACCACTCCCACCATAGTACAGTTTCCACCACTCCCACCAGAGCACTGCATCCACCACTACCACCATAGTACTGCATCCACCACTCCCACCATAGTACTGCATCCACCACTCCTACCATAGTACGTATACAGCACCCATCACTCCTACCATAGTACTGCATCCATCACTCCCACCATAGTACAGCACCCACCACTCCTACCATAGTACAGCACCCACCACTCCTACCATAGTACTGCATCCACCACTCCCACCATAGTACAGTTTCCACCACTCCTACCATAGTGCTGCACCCACCACTCCCACCATAGTACTGCATCCACCACTCCCACCATAGTACTGCATCCACCACTCCTACCATAGTACGTATACAGCACCCATCACTCCTACCATAGTACTGCATCCATCACTCCCACCATAGTACAGCATCCACCACTCCCACCATAGTACAGCACCCACCACTCCTACCATAGTACAGCACCCACCACTCCTACCATAGTACTGCACCCACCACTCCCACCATAGTACTGCACCCACCGCTCCAATCATAGTACTGCACCCACCACTCCTACCATAGTACTGCACCCACCACTCCCACCATAGTACTGCACCCACCACTCCCACCATAGTACTGCACCCACCACTCCCACCATAGTACTGCATCCATCACTCCCATCATAGTACTGCATCCATCACTCCCACCATAGTACTGCACCCACCACTCCTACCATAGTACAGCACCCACCACTCCTACCATAGTACTGCACCCACCACTCCCACCATAGTACTGCACCCACCACTCCAATCATAGTACTGCACCCACCACTCCCACCATAGTACAGCATCCACCACTCCCACCATAGTACTGCATCCATCACTCCCATCACAGTACTGCATTCACCACTCCCACCATAGAACTGCATCCACCACTCCTACCATAGTACTGCATCCACCACTCCCACCATAGTACTGCACCCACCACTCCAATCATAGTACTGCACCCACAACTCCCACCATAGTACAGCATCCACCACTCCTACCATAGTGCTGCACCCACCACTCCCACCAAAGTACAGCACACACCACTCCCATCATAGTACAGCATCCACCACTCCCATCATAGTACTGCCTCCACCACTCCTACCATAGTGCTGCATCCACCACTCCCGCCATAGTACAGCATCCATCACTCCCACCATAGTACAGCATCCACCACTCCCACCATAGTACTGCACCCACCACTCCTACCATAGTACTGCATCCACCACTCCCACCATAGTACTGCACCCACCACTCCTACCATAGTACAGCACCTACCACTCCTACCATAGTACTGCACCCACCACTCCCACCATAGTACTGCACCCACCACTCCAATCATAGTACTGCACCCACCACTCCCACCATAGTACAGCATCCACCACTCCCACCATAGTACTGCATCCATCACTCCCATCACAGTACTGCATTCACCACTCCCACCATAGAACTGCATCCACCACTCCTACCATAGTACTGCATCCACCACTCCCACCATAGTACTGCACCCACCACTCCAATCATAGTACTGCACCCACAACTCCCACCATAGTACAGCATCCACCACTCCTACCATAGTGCTGCACCCACCACTCCCACCAAAGTACAGCACACACCACTCCCATCATAGTACAGCATCCACCACTCCCATCATAGTACTGCATCCACCACTCCTACCATAGTGCTGCATCCACCACTCCCGCCATAGTACAGCATCCATCACTCCCACCATAGTACAGCATCCACCACTCCCACCATAGTACTGCACCCACCACTCCTACCATAGTACTGCATCCACCACTCCTACCATAGTGCTGCATCCACCACTCCCACCATAGTACAGCATCCACCACTCCCACCATAGTACTACATCCATCACTCCCATCATAGTACAGTTTCCACCACTCCCATCAGAGCACTGCATCCACCACTACCACCATAGTACTGCACCCACCACTCCCACCATAGTACTGCATCCACCACTCCCACCATAGTACTGCATCCACCACTCCTACCATAGTACGTATACAGCACCCACCACTCCTACCATAGTACAGCATCCACCACTCCCACCATAGTACTGCATCCATCACTCCCACCATAGTACAGCATCCACCACTCCCACCATAGTACAGCACCCACCACTCCTACCATAGTACAGCACCCACCACTCCTACCATAGTACTGCACCCACCACTCCCACCATAGTACTGCACCCACCACTCCAATCATAGTACTGCACCCACCACTCCTACCATAGTACTGCACCCACCACTCCCACCATAGTACTGCACCCACCACTCCCACCATAGTACTGCACCCACCACTCCCACCATAGTACTGCATCCATCACTCCCATCATAGTACTGCATCCATCACTCCTACCATAGTACTGCACCCACCACTCCCACCATAGTACTGCATCCACCACTCCCACCATAGTACTGCATCCACCACTCCCACCATAGTACTGCACCCATCACTCCCATCATAGTACTGCATCCACCACTCCCACCATAGTACAGCATCCACCACTCCTACCATAGTGCTGCACCCACCACTCCTACCATAGTACAGCATCCACCACTCCTACCATAGTACTGCATCCACCACTCCCACCATAGTACAGCATCCACCACTCCCATCATAGTACTGCATCCACCACTCCCACCATAGTGCTGCATCCACCACTCCCATCATAGTACAGCATCCACCACTCCTACCATAGTGCTGCACCCACCACTCCTACCATAGTACAGCATCCACCACTGCCACCATAGTACTGCATCCACCACTCCCACCATAGTACAGCATCCACCACTCCTACCATAGTGCTGCATCCACCACTGCCACCATAGTACTGCACCCACCACTCCCATCATAGTACTGCACCCATCACTCCCACATCGTACAGCATCCATCACTCCTACCATAGTACTGCACCAACCACTCCCACCAGAGCACTGCACCCACCACCACTTTTTTTTTGGGGGGGTGGGTAAAAACATATTAAATCAAAATAGAAGTTACACACATTCCATCATTATACATTACAGAAATAAATGCATTTGAAACAAGAGGACACAGATTTATCTGCCGCTAGAGGAAGTTTATACGCACACTGTCCACCAGAGGGGTGCACGTACCATTTCGCCATCTGGTGGAGATTTACTATACTCTCCTGTGTGAAGAGATAAGAAATATTGAAGTACTCTGTATGATAATTTTCGCGAATCATACTATGCTCTCAAAATAGAGACTGTAGTTGTCCCAGACTTAAGGGAAATCTGGAGGGAGGAAAAACGCCCTTTTTAAAGACTTAACTGATTAATTCCAATGGAAATACGAAGAGCTTATCTCAGTTCGTACGTAAGTAACTTAATTTTATGAGTACATGACATAATGTTGACTGGGTTCATTTTGGCGTTTGAAGTACAGTGCTTCTTGTTGCCAGAACCTTCCTCACTGACTCAGCCAGGAACAGTGTCAATATACAGGTATAGGAGGGGGCAGTCATACGGGCACTTTCACACATACGGGGCTTTCACGCCCTGGCAACCCCAATTGGCGTTGAAAACAAATCTCTGTCAGCCATTGAAATAGTACAGTCAAATTGAACCCAAATCTGAAGATTTCATCTTTAAAGTCATTATCTTTTTTATATATTCTTTCAAATCTTTGTGTGCAAAAAAAAACGCAGTTCAATTCTCTACAACACAAGCTGTCAAGCAATGAAGATGGGCAAATCTGTCATAAATATGACCAATAGGCATCGCATATTATTTTAAATTATTAGATATTAATGTGAAATCTTCAAAACTATAATTGATATCTTGTTATATCCTTTGCAATTACGGCAGTCTGTCTTCATCTTGGTCTCACGATTTTAGACATACATGTATATAAATCATTTCTGTAAGTGTATTATTAGCCGAGATATTAATATAAAATCTTTAGAACCATCATTGACATCTTATATTGTTCACAATTACGGCAGTCATTTTCGGGGCCAAAACAAAGTAAACTTGAATCTACAGAGTACATATGTAACTGTCTTCCTCTTGTTCTCACGATTTCATACATATAAAAATCATATTCAGAGCCAAAACATAGAATTTTTTTTTATAACACTATGATACATTCATGACTGTTCCCACGATCCCAGATATATTTACCGCTAAGTAACTCATTTCTCTGTGTATTGTTAGTCGAGAATCATGAAAAATATCTTGCTTATAAGTTATGTGAAAAATATCTTACTTATGTGAAAAATATATTATTATGTGAAAAATATCAAACTTATATGTCAATAAATTTCAATGCAGAATATTATTGTCAAATGGGAAGACATCAAAGACTGCAGGGGCTGAGTTGTGGAAACAATGACAGAATGACCTTTGATCACAGATTTGGCCTTACATCACAGGGACTTTGAAGGTAGCTTTAGGGGTGATTTCAATAGATTCTATTTTAGGGGTGGCTTCAACAATTTTACACATGTTTGCAACTTGTCTTAGGGTTGGCTTCTGGAACTATCCAAATATTCAACGCATCTTAGGGGTGGCTTCACCACTGAACACAAAGGTCATTTCGTGCCCTTTGATCTTAACTATAGTACAAATAAAAAATAAACAATTAAGAATTTATTTTTATTGATAAGGTAAAATATTTTGAAGATGTTTGATGACCATGGAACAAACTCTTGTTTCTGCAATTTTCTTGTACCTGCAATAAATGGAAAAAACAATGTAAGACAAGAGTCTATATATCAAATGAACAGTCGAGGCCAATAACTTTTTAACTTTATATTAATGTTAATCATTTTTTTAAATATTTCACATTAATATTTCTGCTTATAATACACGTACAGAATTGATTTTTATATGTCTCAAATCGTGAGAACAAGAGTAACACAGCTGTTTATGTATTTTGTAGATTTTACTTCGTTTTGGCCCCGAAAATGACTGCCGTAATTGCGAATATATGAAGATGTTAATTATAGTTTTAAAGATTTCATATGCTGGTGTATGTGTGCACTGATTTGTTTTCAACGTATCCAACGTGGTCACCACGTTGTCAACCGGAAATGACGTCAGCTCGCCCTCTCCTATAAGAGTTTTTTTCTCTATGATAAAACTGACAGAGACAGGAGGCTTTTCACCAGTGATGTTTTCAGGTGGTGTTAATTATGTGTGAGAAGTAGTTTCTGACAGTCTTATCACACCTTGGTGAAAAAATAAATTAGAATTTTTTATAAATTACATTATTATACTCCAAGCCATCGGCAAAATAGACTTGCAATCCTCTGTTGCTGTTTCCAGAAACACCACACACTGCCCATCAATGGCATCATATTGAAGTTTCCCAACAATATGAACTCGACCTCCAGCAATTAACTGTTCTTACTTATTTACTGTCTCTGTGTCTTGCGCCCGGTAGTAATCGCGGCCAAGTAGGAATTCCTACATAGCGCAAGTGCGCTCAGTAGGAATTCCTACTTTGCGCAAATAAGTAGGAATTATTTTTTTCAGAGATTTTATGTTTTTATATCCACTGAGAATATTCAGTGAGACTGAGATAACTTGTACCCGACCATCTTGCACCCACGAAAAGTCGCACCCAGCCTGAGCCTGTAGGGTTTATTTATATTAAATAAACACTGGTTAAAATTGACATAATTCAACTCACTTTTTTTATAGACATCTACATTTCATAAGCAATACAAATATATGCCTGGTAAAGCTGTATTCTTAACAAGAGGTCGGTAAAACATCGTTATTCATATATCGCGAGTGTCAAACTGGAGAGGGCAGTCATACGGGCACTTCACATAGGTTTCTACATCATGTACATGTGCATGATGTATACCTGGCTTTCACACCCTGGCAACTTCTTCAATTGGCGTTGAAAACAAATACCTGTCAGCCATTGAAATAGTATAGTCAAATTGAACCCCTATCTGAAGATTTCATCTTTGTTTCATGTTTTAAGTCACTATTCTTTATATTTCTTACGTTTGCAAAAAACAATTCAATTTTATATGTTCTGATGTGCATATCGCTTAAATAGATGCCCTATACGAAGATTTCACCTTTGTTTTCTGTATAAAGTCATTATTCTTTATATTTTCTATATGTATCATGATGGATTCCTACATTGTGCAAGTTGCACAATGTAGGAATGAGATATACCAGCATGTAAGAATGGCCAAGTTGGGGCCGAACGTCTGTCTCATGATGGATTCCTACATTGTGCAAGTTGCACAATGTAGGAATGAGATATACCAGCATGTAAGAATGGCCAAGTTGGGGCCGAACGTCTGTCTCATGATGGATTCCTACATTGTGCAAGTTGCACAATGTAGGAATGAGATATACCAGCATGTAAGAATGGCCAAGTTGGGGTCAAACATCAGTTTCATGATGGATTCCTACATTGTCCTGTTGGTCATGTGCTGGTCTCACTCATAGAAGAAAGTTAGTGTAATGTAACAATCTTTTATTATTTGTAACTATATATTTGATACATTAGCAGCAGTATGTTTCAATATTTGATACATTTGGATCAACTTGTCAGATGAGCTGTCAATCATTTTCACAAGGAAGTACCTCAAGGTTATATTACAAAAAGGAAAAAAAGGAAAACACTGACAACTTAAAAGTGAGTTTATTTTTTCGCTCGCGTTTGTTTTGACTTTAGGGCAAGATGTTCGAGGTTTCAAGATGATTAAGCCGTAAGTCTATGGAGCTTACCCCGATTATCGGTCCATGGCGGCCATGTTTTGGCTTAATAATTCTGCTTACACCGTCAGATGTCGCTTTTGTTTGAGAAGTGATTTGTGAGTGCGTAGTAGAGTAAGAAGATTTACTTGGATTTTGCCAAGGATTTTGCCTCAAGGATATTGGGATTTTGTAAACTTACGCGAGCTTGATTTTTTAAAATCAACACTTGTTAGAAATCATATAATAACTCAGAATGTATGTAAGGTCAAACCGGTGATCAAAGGGCATTTTGTCATTGTTTTCACAGCTTTGAGTCATGTCTTCCCTTTTTGACAGAAATGCTTTGACACACACAAGATATATATATTTTTTATATAGTAAGTAATATATTTTTTTATAAGTTAGATATTTTCACATAAGTAAGAAATTTTTCACACCCGCACAATATTTTTCACATTTATGATTCTCGGCTAACAATACAATGGACATCGTGAGAACTGGCCGTGAGAACAAGGTGAAGACAGTTACATATGTACTCTGTAGATTTTACTTTGTTTTGGCCCCGAAAATGACTGCCGTAATTGTGAACGGTACAAGATGTCAATGATGGTTTTAAAGATTTCATATTAATATCTCGGCCAATAATACACTTACAGAAATGATTTATAAATGTGTGAAATCGTGAGAAAGAGAGGAAGACAGTATGTATTTTGTGGATTTTACTTCATTTTGGCCCCGAAAAAGACTGCTGTAATAGGCCGATTGCGGGTTACCATCTTGTTTTTTTTAATGATTAGATTTTAGAGAGTTTTTTGTGCACTTCCGATTGTAATTGTGCAGTTCCGGCGTGTTGTTTTCAATGGGGCAGTATGGCGACCCGCAATCGGCCTATTGCGAATAATATAAAGATGAAAAGGCTTTTCCTGGTTTTGGAAAATTATATCTATATTGAAATATACAGTATTATATGAAGATCTACCCATTTTATTATTTTTATGAAAAATGAAAAACGAAACACGAACCACGAAAAAATTTCCCTTGAACCACAAACTACGAAACACGAACTACGAACCACGAAAAAATTTCCCACACGCGTAAACGCTCATATCATCCAGCATGTGCTTATACAAGTAGGTGTCAGTTCACCATGTTCACTCGCGATTTAAGAATAGTGATTATTTACTTACCAAATGTTGAAAATAAAGCTTTAACAGACGTACCTTCACATTCTGTATAAAATGTAGATATGTTTAAAAAAAAAGTGAGTTCAATTTGGTCAATTTTAACTGGTATGAGAAGAATAAATGTAAACAAACCATGTGTGACAGTCGTGACCTTATGCATGTATATAACCTGAACACCCATCAGACTAATCCAGAGACATTCAGTAACGTGTGTTTCTCTTTTGCCACATTAAATTTGTATTCCTACTTATTTGCGCTGGATAGGAATTCCTACTTATGTTTGCGCAATGTAGGAATCATTCCTACATCGCGCAAGATTCCTACTTTGCGCATGACATCTGCATCTTTCCTGGTCAAAATGTTTCTAAATACAGAAACAGGTGCTATCTGTAGCGTCTTTTCCTCAGTTTTTTACCCGACATTACGCGTGACAACGTTAAATGACATTCAGAAGAGTCCAAATCATGACGTCATGGCTACAAACAGGGAGAAACCTCATATGACTTTGGAAGCATACTATGTTGTGGAGCTTCTGATTGTTGCTGTCATTCCTATAATTAGACTGACCCACTTTCACCTGAATGCACAAACTCATAAACAATGGTGAAACAATGGTGAAACAATGCTGAGATCAAGAAAAGGCAAAGAATTTTTTTCTAACAAGCCTTAAATCCAATGTTGAATTAATGGAAACATGGTTCCTTTAAAACCTGTTGCCACAGAACAAGTTCTTTCGGAGTCGGGAATTTATAAAGATTTTAATCATATTCGGCATTTCTACTACGAACTACTAACAGAAAGCAAACCTGAAAAATGATGTGTTAAATACGACTGTGATCATTTATATTTTGACAAATTTGAATTGAAGAATTGAAGAAACAAAGCAAGTCATAGAAGAATTAAAAATTACATTTTTCTGAGTATGTACAGATCCACGGGCGCTTTATCAGTTATATACTGATCAAACTGGACTCCCGTTTGACTGTTGTACTCACTAAAAATGTCAATACCTTTTCCAGTCAAAAGTATTTAAATAAAAACCTCTGACTTTGTATTTTGTAGCATTTGTCTTGATAATGTTAAATGGCATTTAGAATAATCTATACCCATATTCATTGTCAAAATAAACTTAAAATCCACTGTTTCTAGAAACACCACGCACTGCCCATCCAATTTAACTCACAACTCTTGTAAAACTTGAACTCTGACAACTTACATTCAAACAATTATGTACCCTTTAAGTCAACATAAGATGTCAGTCCTGTCAGAAAAAAATTCTTTGTTATTTCTTCATCTCAGCATCGTTCAGCCATTGTTTATGAGTTTGCGCAATCAGGTGAAAGTGGGTCAGTCTAATTATAGGGATGACAGCAACGATCATAAGCTCCACTTGTGCTTCTGACGTCACATGAAGTTTCTTCCTGTTTGAAGACATGATGTCATGACTTCATTTCACGTTGTTAAGGTTAATGTCGGGTTAAAAACTGCAGAAAAGACACTACAGATGGCACCCATTTCTGTATTTAGAAACATTATGACAAGGAAAGAAGGTGACATGGGTCAAAACTGCAAAACTCAATCGCAGGAGGTCAGAGTCACACCTTTGCACATACGATCATAGCCTACAGTACTGACCTCTCATCTATGCCAAAAGATGGAAATTAATATATCGATCATCTGATTACATATTTGAAGAGAAGAGCGCAATAGCTCAATTTTGCGTTGTCAATGATGTAAGTCGGTTAAGAACTAACAGAGCAGCACCAATTTGTCTGTTTTTGTAACAAAATGCTTCTTCCACGTGTGTATATTGTCACATTGGCAAGGTTACCAGGTGCAATTTTCATACCAATTGATCAATACGATTCATATGATTTTTTCGGTGACAAAAATGCAATGTTCCATTTATTGTGTATTTACAAGCCAATTTCAAAATTATCAGCCAATCCTATGATTGCACGGATCCTATGTTCCTTAGCTCTACCGTTCCAGTGCATACTTTTCAATGGGAAAAAAACAACAACATGGAAATCAGCAATCGGCCTATAGACAAAATGAAATGTTTTTCTGAAACTAGATAATCTTACCTATTTTACTCGCTTAAAAGTTTTCAACATGAGTGTGTAAATAACATTATTTATAACAGACCAGTATTATATAGATCTATTTTAACAAAATCTTTCTTGTTTTGATAAGTAATACAAAGTTGTCCCATACCATCCAATAATATCTGTTTAATCCTTGTTTACTGAATATTTCAGTGATATCAGGGGATGATGGAGCAGGATCCTCATCATGTTTCCCATATGCCTTGTCCACCAGGCTCCATTGCTGCCTTATCTGCTGATAAACACATTCAGGGCCAGTCAGCCGATGAAGATTCTCAAAATACCGTTATGGGTCAATCTAATTTGATGAGTATAACTGAGGCTCATAAGGCTTGGACAGATAATTCGGACTCAGTGAAAGAAAATGGAATTAAAGGTTTGTTGGACACTGACGGAGCTGATATTGAGAAAAATGATTTACCTAAATGCGCTATATGTAATAGAGTCTACAAAAGTGTTAGACAACTCCAGAAACATATGCATAGACATCTACAAGAGAAAAAGTTCCAATGTGAGGAGTGTGGGAAGCGTTATAAGTCTGCAGGAGAGTTGGCCCAGCACGTAAGAACTCATTCCAGTGAAAAGCCATTCTGTTGTGAGATATGTGGCAAAGGATTTGTGACTCTGACTACAATGAAAATCCACATGAGGATACACACAGGAGAGAAGCCATTCACGTGTGATGTGTGTGGCCTCAGCTTCACACAAAAAGGAAACCTTAAAACACATCGCCGACAACACACCGGAGAGTTACCATACAAGTGTACAGAATGTGACAAAGCGTTCAGCCAGCTGGGCAATCTTACTCAACATATGAGTCAGCACACTGGAGTGTACCCCTACATGTGTACAGTATGTGGTCAGGTGAGTCAGCACGCTGGGGTCCCACCCTACATGTGTACAGTATGTGGTCAGGTGAGTCAGCACACCAGGGTCCCACCCTACATGTGTACAGTATGTGGTCAGGTGAGTCAGCACACTGGGGTCCCACCCTACATGTGTACAGTATGTGGTCAGGTGAGTCAGCACACTGGGGTCCCTCCCTACATGTGTACAGTATGTGGTCAGGTGAGTCAGCACGCTGGAGTGTACCCCTACATGTGTACAGTATGTGGTCAGGTGAGTCAGCACACTGGGGTCCCACCCTACATGTGTACAGTATGTGGTCAGGTGAGTCAGCACACTGGGGTCCCACCCTACATGTGTACAGTATGTGGTCAGGTGAGTCAGCACACTGGGTTCCCACCCTACATGTGTACAGTGCGTGGTCAGGTGAATCAGCACACTGGGGTCCCTCCCTACATGTGTACAGTATGTGGTCAGGTGAGTCAGCACACTGGAGTTTTGGTCAAACGTTAAACAATAAATGTTGGTTATTAACTGATAAACTGTTGCTTGATTAAGGTATATTTTAAGCATGTTACAATAATATGATCTTGACAATTGAAACATTTTACATGTAGGATGCTTAATTTTAAGCTTTTGTGTGACAGGATCAATCCCTACATGTCCAGCAGTATTATTTGTTTCTGTTGGCAGGAACCTCTAGGGCCTGCCAGTGTCCTGTATTTTACCTCATTGTTGATTAGTAGAAATATGTCGCCTTTTTCTCACTGTTACAGGGATGCCTCGGCAAGACTCATTTTGCCCGTCACATGCGAGGCCACACAGGGGAGAAGCCATACAAGTGTACGTGGTGTGGTAAAGGCTTCTCTACTAGTCACAGTCTGAGCATTCACATTCGCACCCACACAGGAGAGAAACCCTTCCAGTGCACAGTGTGCAGTAGTATGTTCCGCAGGCGGGGGCATCTGCTACGGCACATCAGCGCCATCCACAAGGGAGAGAGACCGCATACGTGTGAGGTAAACTCTCCAGCCCCTTGAGGCATTCTTATATCAAGGCCATATGAGAATAATTGAGGTACTGAGAGGTAACCTCCAGTACATCTTGGTAATCATCCTGTCTGTCCTGTGCCCTTCCATCCTTCTTTCCGTTCGTCTGTCCGCACTAATGTTACCATGCTCTATAAGGTTCTGGGTTTATTTATGTGTGATCCATCAGAGCAGCCATAAGATTATGGTTTAAGTTATTTTAGACCATAAGCATTTGATCAACAGCAACTTATGACCAATTAGAGCCATTTGATGATTTGTTTTCACATTTTGCAAAACCTGATTGTGATCAAATTAAATTATGACAAAACATAAGAATACCTAAAAGCCCCACTTCTCGGTAGAGGGGTACCGAGAATCTGGGGCGGGGCTTAATCTTATCTCTTCCTGGGGGCTGCTGAGAAGGGCTGCTAAAAAATACCCCAAGGAAGCCAACACACAGGCACAACCACATGGCCAGATTGACCATTCTGACAGCTCTCAAATACACTAGCTTTGTAATTTCAAAGCCACAAAGAAGTGTTTTTATTTCATGTCATGCTATACACACTCATACCTTTTTTTTCATTGGACTCACCCAATTTAGAAAGAGGTAATGCAGAACTGACCAATTATTCTCTGACTGGGTTCAAATTGCTATCTACCTATTTGCATAAGTGTATCTGGTACTTTTTATCAGTTTTTAAATCACTTATCTTCACTAGATTCCTCTGGTATATCCTTTTCTCAGCATGTCCTTCCCCTAGTACAGAAGTAGGGGTCATGTTCATGTAGCATTTTGATAAGAAATAATTACTTGACATGTCCAAACCAATGGAAATTGATTGCGCATAGACTATGTAAGATAACATAATATTAAATACTTGAATACATTGTTGATAGCAGACCATTTTCTTTTACCCCACATTTAAAAAGGGTTCCTCCAACCATTCTGTAGCATGTGGCCAGTGATAAAATCTGTGCAGAGGACACATGGCCCTGCACTACAGGTCATTCAAGCTCAGTCTCAGGGCCAGAGCACAACTAAACATTTGTGTGAATATGTCACGAACTACACCAAAATGTATCAAAATTGTCAGACTAAGGCTAACACAAAAGCAGGAGTGCATAATAAGACAGTTATATGCAGAAAAGGGATGGAAATATGATGTTTTGGAGGAGCAGGTAATGCCTTTGTTGAGCTTTCCTGGAGTAAGCAGATTGGTGATTGGGATTACAATTTTAGTGAAGTACACAGCACTGGTGAAGACAACACTAATTATTACAAGTTTAGATAATAATTATCATAAGTGAAGACATATAATTAATAGTCACACAATTTATCCAAGTAAATTGGAATTATAACTTTTCATGCAGTCCCAGTGAGCAAGGGGATTATGTCAGTTGGAGCAGGCATGCATCCATGCAGCCTAGCCATGTGCTTCGGTGTTTACAAACACTAACCACACACACAACTGTATAAACAACACAGCTGTCACTCAAACTTGAAAATAACGTTGTGGTAGGAATTGTACATTATGCATCTATATTTTTGTACTTTGACTACAGGAATAAATTCCCAAAGTATTCATGTTTAGTACTGGTAATTATTATATTTCACAATCATATATTAACGTTGATAGCAGTAATTATTATTGAAAATTGGGCTCAGCTCAGCTCAGCTCAGATTCAAATCCATTCACAAGCTGGCCATCACTCTCACAGGCCTGTTTATATAGTGGCAGTGGGGCTTTAAGGTAAGACTGACTTGTGAATTTATGCCAGGTGCAATTTCCTTTTGTGTGCAGAGCTGATACTTCTACTACTAGTATTAAGGAATGTGGCTGGAGCCATGCCTACTATTATTATTGTTGATACCACAGATTATTTCTGTACCTTATAGTATTGAATATATCACAGAAAAGGAAATCTCAATGTACATTTCACATTAGAATGTTCAGTATTTTAGGTTTTATGTATTTGAACAGCCAGAAAATAAGATTTCTTGTAGTTGGCTATGATTAATACAGTATATCTGTACTGTCTGGGGATAAAGCTTCTTTGTAGTTTTATATCTCTGTGTTTTATACATTTGTATTGCCAAAGCTTAAAGTTACTTTTGTTTGTTTATGTTTTATATATTTGTATTGCCATAGTTTCTTTTAGTTGCCAATTTTTTATATATTTGTACTGCATGAGCATAAAGCCTCTTTTATTTGCCTGTGTTTTGTATATCTGCAAGGCTATTAAAGCTTAAAACCTCTTTTAGTTGCCTGTGTTTTGTATATCTGCAAGGCTATTAAAGCTCAAAGCCTCTTTTAGTTGCCTGTGTTTTGTATATCTGCAAGGCTATTAAAGCTTAAAACCTCTTTTAGTTGCCTGTGTTTTGTATATCTGCAAGGCTATTAAAGCTTAAAACCTCTTTTAGTTGCCTGTGTTTTATATTGTACTGCCTCAGCTTAAAGCTTTCTTTTATTTGCCTGTGTTTTATATATTTTAAGACCAATGCTCAATGCTTCTTTTTATTTGCCTGTGTTTTGTATTTTTGTACACCCAGGGCATAAAGCCTTTATTTGCCTGTTTTATTTATTGTCTCATATATTTTTGATTTTCATAAAAATGATAAATGGATTTTCAGCAAATCTGAAACATTCAACTTTATCATGTCTATTTTATATACATATTTTGATAATGTGCCATCTTTCTCTTTCAAAATATTTTTTAATCAAACATAATAAATAAACATTGTACAGTAATATTGAACATGTTAGTAGGTCATTAACTTTTTTACATGGTAGCACATAAATATTCAAGTAAAAAAAAGTGAATGGATGACGGTCAGCTTCACATTTTGATTGTTTAAAGAGACTTCGTTGTTTTAGGTGTGTGGGCGGGCATTTTCCCAGCCGACCCATCTGAAGGAGCATATGAGAACTCACACCGGGGAGCACCCGTACACGTGTGGGTATTGTGGCCGATCCTTCACCCAATCCACCCCACTACGGCGCCACAAACGCACCCACCACCACGACCCAGCCTATAGCCGCTGGCTGGAGGTGAATGCCGAGGAGAATGCGAGGGTCATCACCCCCAGACAGGAATCTAACATCAACCGTAATGGTGTCACGAATGTTGATGTCTATAAAAATTTGTCTACTTTATGGTTGGAACAAACTGAAAATGTGGACGAAAATCATCGGAATTTGAGAGATATTGCCATGTCTAATTTATATTATCAGTACTCGAAAGTGATGCAAGAAGCAGTTAAGGAAAAATCTCATTTTATTCCACCTTGTGAAAGGAAAGAACTTGCAACATTTGATTCTCCTGATGATAGTAAAGAGGATAAAGCTAAACAAGACGCTGATACAACTGTCTCCTCAACTATGAAAAAGAACAATTGTCAAAAATCAGAAACAAAAATGCTTGCTAAAGTAAAACATGGAAGGAAAGTAAAGAATTTGCATAGGAAATTGATAAAAACTGCACCAAAAAGAAGAGCTCAGAAAAAAACAGAATTAGTGACAAAGGAAGATGTGATGCATGCCGAAGACAGCCATGGTGACAGTTACCATGGTGACAATTACCATGGTGACAGTTACCATGGTAACAGCGATCAGGACTTCATCGATAATATCACAGCTCACGAACGGTCCCAGCATGTCCTCCCAGAGGATCAAACAACTTGCAATCCTGACTCTGTTGTTCTCAAGCAGGAAGTTGATCATGACACAAGTCGTGAAATATTACCAGAAAATAATGGGCAAGTTGCTGAAGAAGACAATAGCATTTTTCTAACAAATGATGTCAAACAAAGTGAAACATTGTGTATTCCTGTGAAGAGTGAGCAAAACAAGAGAAATGAAATTTTCAAAAAGTCAAAAGTGCTGCCATCTTGTGAGCTGAGTTCTCATTTGAAAGTGCCATATGATATCGAAATGAATAAATTTGACCATGTAAATTTTGAGACTGAAGATGCCGATTCAACCACACTTAAAAATGGAGGTGAGTAAATTATTCGCTGTAATTCGATAAACAGGTCCATGACATCTGAATCTCTGGTATAGCATGAGGAACCATATATTAACATGGTTAAAAGAATCGCATCTAAAATTATTGATACAAGAAGGAATAATTATTGAGTCATGCATTCAGTGCCAGTTCCTCTCTACACCTGTGTGTGAGCAGAGACATTTAATACAGAGATTGGAAACAAGCTGAAGTTCTGCATTATCGCTCAGGCGAACCGATCTCGGTAAATACCTCATGTAGCCCTATAACAAGGACCTAGATCCAGATTTATGCACACGTGGACTTGTACAAATATGTCTTTTTTGCAAGAAATTATGACATATCACTTATCACATATCTATGTTCATGGTACGTCAATTAAATCAAGAATGGAAGACTTTGTGTGATAAATGCAAAACTATTTATCGCTGATCTGCAACCGTTGCAGTGTGAGTTGGATGGTGCACCGCGCTGACACCTAGTGGCAGACCTGCTGTTTCCAATGTCTGTTTGAATATCTCTGGTGTGAGATAAACTGGGTTCCGTCTGAATCCTCCCAAGTAGGATAAGGGACCAGTACTGGTACAGGCCACTGCACACGGCCCTCATCTGCCTCAATCCAGCTCCATTTTTCTGATTGGTCAGTTACTTTCACACCTTTATGCCTCATACTGATTGGTTCATTTATCAACACTCACAAAACAGAGTGCACTCACACTGCTCACTTACTCACACACACAAGTAGGATTGGTTTTTGTCTCCTTCCCTTCCAAAATTCACAGCAATCACACTGCAGGGCCACCTCTCCAGGCTACGGCCCTCTTGCAATTTAATATTGCATAGATTTCATTCATTCAAAATCATGATTAGGGCCTGGTATGGGCTATTGAAAGCACAGCTGTGATTTGTGTGTCAGAGTTCCATTAATTTGGTTTAAGTTCTGATCACCCAATCTGGCCATTCTATTCCTACTTGGACAGGACAGAATCCAGTTTAGATTGATATATGCTATTTCTCAGGAATTGTGAATAGCAAGTAACACATAATTGGTTTAAATAATTTAACAAGTAGATCTGCAACATCATGTTAATTTGACTTTTGAGCTTGCTTGAAAATGTGTTCAATCTATTTCTCAGCAACTATGGATATTCAGTACATTATTTTTATTCTATGATATCGTTTTAATGTATATTTGTGAAACATCATGTTTATTTGAACCTTATTTGTTGATTTGATTTTTGGGTCAAAGATTAAATAACCAGGGATGGTATTCAATTGGACAGATGGGTTGTACATAGTTTTGCCATGCCATTTATTTTTTTACCTCATCATAGTACAGCTTCTGCAGTGAGGGGGTTGGGGGGTGGGAATTTTCTGTCATTCTGTCTGTTCCTCAACTTTGACCTTCTCCACTGAAACTAATGGTTGAAGGTCTTAGTTATTAGTAGGTAAGATGTATTTTCCATTAGGCTTAGAATTTGCCATCTTTTTATGACTTTTGAAAAAGTCTAATGCCTATCACTGAGTTGTCAAAGAGGCTGCCATATTGATTAACATGACAAACATCAGGCAATGAAAATTTAGAAAACAAATTCAATATGCAATATGTTGATTGTCAATTATCATTGATGATGCAATTTGCAGGCATTTCCAGAAAATGTTCACAAACATAACAAAATAGTACTGCGCAGCATAGATCTAGGGCTATTGGCCTATGTTTTTCTTTTGATTAAAATATCTTTGGGATATGGAATTTTAAAAAATGTCTATTGTCTACAGGCAACATAATGAAATTATAAAATTGCTTGTTTGCAGGCTTGGAGCTGATGGACCAATCTGAGAAGTCTGCACTAGAGCAGCACAAACAGACAACAGTAGAGAACTTGTCTGTTGACAGTATCAGCCAAAAGGTGGCACTCTCAGACGCACAAAATTGGATAACTATGGCAAAGTCTGTACAGTGTCCCTCATGCAGCAATTCCACCACTCAACAATGTGAATGTGACAAAAAGACAAACCAAGGCTTATTGAATGAGGAGCCCAAACCTCAGCCATGGACTGAAAAACTAAAAGTGGGAGATGTTCCAGAAGAAGAGGATCCAGCTGAGGAGGAGGAGAAGAAAGAGGAAGAGAAGGAGGAGGAGGATGAAGAGGAAGAGAAGGAGGAGAAGGATGAAGAGGAGGAGAAGGCCACAGTTGGACCAGAGGGAGGACCCTACCAGTGCGTGCTGTGCAACAAGTCATTCAAGCAGTACAGGTATCTGAAACATCACATGCGAGTGCACAGCAGCCGTCCCACGCCTCATAAGTGCAGTAAGTGTGAGAAGGCGTTCCCAACAAAGAAGACAATGTACCAGCATAAGAGGGAGGAGCATGTCAGTGAATATAAATGCATTGTCTGCTCAGAGACCTGTAAGACAAAATACAGCTTGTCCCGCCATATGCTGAGTCACCCGGGACCCTTCAAGTGCCAGGATTGTGATCGAGAATATCCAACTGTTAGAAATCTAACTAAGCATAGACTGAAGCACATAAAGCCTGAAGATCGACCAATCAAATGTGCTAATTGCACAAAGGGATTCTTCTCGCCAAGTGAATTGACTGTTCATATGAGGACACACACTGGAGAGAAGCCATTTATGTGTGATATATGTGGTAAAGGTTTTTCGCAGTCATCATGTGTGATCATACACAGGAGAACGCACACAGGCGACCGGCCTTTCACATGTGATGTATGCGGACTGGGCTTCTTGCAGTCTTCAAATCTACAGGTTCACATGCGTAAACACACAGGAGAGTTGCCCTATGCCTGCCATCTCTGCCCCAAAAAGTTCGGCCAGGCTGGTAACCTGCAGCAGCACATGATTTCACATACCAGGGACTATCCGTATTACTGTAGCACCTGTGGGGCCGGGTGTCATGCCAAGTCACATCTCAGGAAGCACATGCGGACACACACTGGAGAGAGACCTTTTATATGCACTGTCTGTAACAAAGGCTTCATGACCGGTCACAGCTTGAAGATACATTCCACAATCCACACCGGAGAGAAGCCTTATGTGTGCAAGGAGTGCGGCAGCCAGTTCCGGAGACAGACTCACTTGGACAGACACCTCAAGTCGGTTCACCAAGGATTACGGCCCCACAAATGTACGTACTGCGAGAAGTCATTTGCGCAGGGCATTCACCTCAAGCAGCACATTCGCACCCACACAGGAGAGACGCCCTACAAGTGTGATATCTGTGGTCGTGGCTTCACTCAGTCCACTCCCCTCAAACAACACAAGCAGACACACATGACTGACTCCTCAATTCCCTCAAACAGCATGATTAGACACACATGACTGACTCCTCACTCCCCTCAAAAAACATGATTAGACACACATGACTGACTCCTCACTCTCCTCAAACAACATGATTAGACACGCATGACTGACTCCTCACTCTCCTCAAACAACATGATTAGACACACATGACTGACTCCTCACTCTCCTCAAACAACATGATTAGACACACATGACTGACTCCTCACTCCCCACAAACAACATGATCAGACACACATGACTGACTCCTCACTCACCACAAACAACATGATTAGACACACATGACTGATTACTCACTCCCCTCAAACAACATGATTAGACACACATGACTGACTCCTCACTCCCCACAAACAACATGATCAGACACACATGACTGACTCCTCATTCCCCACAAACAACATGATCAGACACACATGACTGACTCCATGATCAAATCGGTTCACATATGTTCATGACCTAGTCAATATTTAAATTTAACAGGTGGAAGATAGTAAAATTGACTTAGGTACATAAACAGCTAAAAACAAACATTTATTCAAATTAGAAAGTAAAGGGTCTTAGGGTCTTTGATGTTCCAGATTTTATGTTTCTGATTGGCCAATGGGTAAAAGCCAATGAAAGAACAAGAAAGAAAATATCTGCAGATCTCGGTTGTCACCATGTATGTCAGATTTTTTTTTTTTCATTGTGAGAAATTTTAAAATTGTTATTATGTTCTGGCAAGGAGCCAGGTTTTAATATGTTGATATTCCAAAGATATCAGGGCCACCTTGATATGTTAGTCTGCACACAGAATACATGTTCTAGTCAGTCACAGCTGATATCTAGGTCAAGTCTGGTTGCTTGTCATTTGGGTCAGTAGGTCAGATACCAGCTGTAACATGGTCAGTGCTCAGCAAATATTAAAAGTATATTGTAAATATTGCAGTGTACCATGTGTATTCCACCTGCCAACATATTGATGAGTTCTCTTGTTAATTGAAAAATTGTGACAAAAAAGAAATGGCCAAAAATGTTTGCCAATAGTGCCTGTTTTAAAGATTACAAAATAATTGACCAAAAAGATCAAAATGAAATAACTTTCGAGAAATTAAAAAAAAAAATAAAACATGTAATAGTCTCACATCGGAAGATATTTCCGGTGAGGAAAAGCTTCCCTGGTTAAATATTCTTGATAATATATTAATTTTCAGCAAATAACACATTGATGTGCAGAAATTATGTCATCTTATAACGCATTTATCTCCTATATTTATTAACAATGATCAAATCGAAATTTAAAACAAGAATGTTTTTTTTTAATTTAGGGGCTGTCTTTGCCCAGTTTTAAGGTCTGACTAATAAATGTTTGTGATTTATATGCTATGAAAACTGTGATGGAGTTATTTTTGTGTTCATATTTGTTATGTTGAGATGTGTAAATGGAACTTTTTTATTAGTAATATTCAATAATTACTTTAATACAATATATAATATAAATAACTTTTACTCCAGAATCATTGCATTTAACAAAAAATATTTCTTTGAAAAAGAAATAACATGCTGTTGTAAACAAAGTTATCTACACATTCATTTGGTAGATTTTTCAAAAAGTATCAAAACTATTTCAAATAAAAAAATCAGGATTTTGTTTATTAATGAACAAATATTTTTACATTTGTAATATATTTGAATTCAAATTTGGCACCAACATTTGGGTGATTTTGATTTGTTGAGTGCAATGATAAGAAATGTGTGCCTGCTGAATCACAATCTATGATAAATATGTTATTCTGAAAGATCGGAATGGCATAGTAAAAACGGTTTTTAAAATAATTTGGATTTATAATTTATTTAAACAAATAATGTGATGACCACATGCTTGCATACATTTTAATGCCTATATGCTGTGAGAACATTTATACTTTTTGCCCTCTGACTAACAATGTTGGGGGATCCATTAAAACAGCAGTCATTCCATGTCTGTCTGTGTGTCTGTCTGTAAACCTATACAGTTATTCTGCAATGTTCTGATTTCTTTGATTTTTTTCCAATCAGATCTTACCAATCATGATATAAGGTTATTTAATATCAGGGGACATGTTTGTGGTATGGTGTTGATCCTTCAAGGTTCCAATGGGTTTATTGATGAAAACATTTATTAAGTAATGTCATTTGTGGAGTTTTGAACTTTTTTGTTGATTTTGAAATAAATTGTTTCACATTGAGTAAATGCTTGAAATAAAATTTTACATTCCAATGTGAGTCACTTTTTATTCCTCAAAACAAGCAAAGCTGTAGGATAAGATACCGGTATTAAAAAGTAAACTTTTTTCTTTTTTTTTTTAAATTTGTCCCTCAACGAAGTTTGAGGGAAACTTCAAACTTCTGTCTGTGTCGATCTGAAATTATTTGGGTGCACAATAAATCCTAGCCTATTACGGAGTGACTTGAAATTTAATAATAATAATAATAAAATACTTGTATAGCACTCAATCAGGCAAACCTGTTCTAATCGCTAAAAATTTACAGGGACGTTCTCAGTATATTGAATGAGATATACACTGACCTTTCCCTGACCTTTTTTACCTCAGAGAAGGTCAACATCTTGTCAATTATTCCAATTCCTTTCAAACTATACAGGAAAATATCTTAAAGCTGACCCTTCAATGAAAGCTTCAATGGAAAGTATATTTACTGTAATATTTTCAAATATATTTTATTACTAAAGAATACAAAAACAATGAATGATTTATAAACTCCATATACTGCACATTTTGCATATTTGGACTGGTAATTGGGGATATACTGGGGATAATATTGGATTTTTAAATTGTTATTCACTACATTAATTTTAATTTATGTTGTTTGTTCACACTTTATCATGTAGCATTTTTGTTGTTAAAAGAAATAAATATTGCATTTTTTTGTATATATGACATATCTGAATAACAAAATATTAAAATTATAACCAGAAATGTAATAAACCTGTTCATCCTGCAAAACATATTTCAGCACTTAATAACCATACAACTGTCAATTCAATTTCAAAGGGAAATGTAAAATAACTTTTTTATTACATTTTGCCAGAAAATTTATTGATTTCATTGTTTAACTTAATATTATATGTTAAACCCTGTTATTGAAAAGCACTAAATCACCAAGCAACAGAGGTCCCATCAAGATTCAGGCATGACAACGCTCACTATGTCAATGAGAAAAAACAATAGTATTCTTTATGGACGCACTTCATTTTATTGCAAATATGTTCAATAAAATGCTTATTAATGACTTGGTCATTGCTAAAGCTAAATTATGCTTTTATTGTTTCTCAGCAGTTGCCCCAGACTCCTGTTTCGGTTCCTTTTCTTCTGTCTTTTCCTCCTGTTTTTCATTTTTGTCTTCAGGAGTAGGGGTTGTGTACTGAAATTGAAAATAAAAATATTCATGATGATGATGACAATGATTATAATAATAATGAGAATAACAATAATGAAAATAATGATTAAATAATATATTAATAATAACAATAAAAGATATATATCAAAATTTCAGATCAGATTTCCAAGCAATTTTTTCCTGCCATAATAAATTTAGATACACCAAATTTTGTGAAGAAATCATATTTAGCAGAAAGGTGACTTACAATAAGTTTGACACCAAATTGTCCATCAATCTCTTTGCCTGTTACTAGAGCAGGTTTGAGCTCGCCAGTGGACAGAACCCCAACATGATGTCCTCCGTCCTTAATGGACTCCAAGGTCACGTACTGACCACATAGGCTCAGCCGAAAACAGGTCTCTGCTCCTGCCATTGTATGATCTGTCTTGTTAACACAAATAAGTGATTTTTGCAATGAAAATTGGTGAAGAGAATGGCATTATGATTTGTTGTGCGGCTATTGCATTGTATATTTATGCCATCATATGGAAATTTGTAAAGAACCATCACTAGCATACACTATTTATGTTGATGTTTATGATAATATCTGACATTGTTCATAGCACTCTTTCTTCCATATACATCCATAAATATTGCTAGAAGAAAAGACTTTTGTCTCCTCATAAATTTAAAATGATGACACTTGATGACAAGTGCCAGCAAAAATTACTAATTCTTTATACAGCATAATTTAACAGTTATTAATTAGCATTAGCAAATATGATTATATGCAATTATCTGTATATTACTAAAATGAATAAATGTGATGGAGGAAAATGGTTATTTGACTTAAATTTGACTTATTTTTTTAAAAATGGAGGTTATTATTTAGTAAGTAAAGTAAGCTTACAAAGTTAACAATCTGGGTTGCTCCATCTTTAATGCATAAGAAGTTGTTTTGGTTGTGGAGATGCACCCCCTTCACACCTTCATTTAGGATGCTCCAGTGTGCTGCAATATTGCATATAATAAGTTGAAAAGAAAGTTTAAAAAACATTATTGGGGAAACAAATTTGCCAGCGACAAAGAGATGAGTTTCATAATTTCTGACACATTTTAGGTTGGGGCAAATGGATATACATATATGGTGGTGTTTTTTAAAGATTAATACAATATAGTCCAATAGATACCAATATTATATTCTGATGACACTAAAACTAATAAATTAAGGTGTGATATATATTCCAAATATTTCACTGAGACTATATATGTATATATCTTAGGTTATCATAACCTGCATGTTGAATTTCTCAGGAAATAATTGCATGCTTGTGATCAGTTGTGAAATCTTTTTTGGTGTTGCTAAATATTGGTTTTTTGAAATATCACGTTTGAATTACAATATTATTTCAGTCATATCATAATGAGACCAACTTGAAGTAGATATAATGCTTTTCTTTAATGTATTGCATGGCAATTAAAGGTGTTGGCAATAAGTAAAGCTAATTTTTTAGGATAAATCAACCCCTACATGAATCGACCCAGTTATTTACCACTTTACCTTGTTGAGCACCATCCGAGTCTGGACCCTTGCCATCCACCACTTTACTCACCATGTTGAGCTCCATCTGAGTCTGGACCCTTGCCATCCAACACTTTACTCACCATGTTGAGCTCCATCTGAGTCTGGACCCTTGCCGTCCACCACTTTACTCACCATGTTGAGCTTCACCAGAGTCTGGACCCTTGCCATCCACCACTTTACTCACCATGTTGAGCACCATCAGAGTCTGGACCCTTGCCATCCACCACTTTACTCACCATGTTGAGCTTCACCAGAGTCTGGACCCTTGCCATCCACCACTTTACTCACCATGTTGAACACCATCAGAGTCTGGACCCTTGCCGTCACCATGTTGAGCTTCACCAGAGTCTGGACCCTTGCCATCCACCACTTTACTCACCATGTTGAGCTTCACCAGAGTCTGGACCCTTGCCGTCCACCACTTTACTCACCATGTTGAGCTTCACCAGAGTCTGGACCCTTGCCGTCCACCACTTTACTCACCATGTTGAGCTTCACCAGAGTCTGGACCCTTGCCGTCCACCACTTTACTCACCATGTTGAGCTTCACCAGAGTCTGGACCCTTGCCGTCCACCACTTTACTCACCATGTTGAGCTTCACCAGAGTCTGGACCCTTGCCATCCACCACTTTACTCACCATGTTGAGCTTCACCAGAGTCTGGACCCTTGCCGTCCACCACTTTACTCACCATGTTGAGCTCCATCAGAGTCCGGACCCTTGCCGTCCACCACTTTACTCACCATGTTGAGCTTCACCAGAGTCTGGACCCTTGCCGTCCACCACTTTACTCACCATGTTGAGCTTCACCAGAGTCTGGACCCTTGCCGTCCACCACTTTACTCACCATGTTGAGCTCCATCAGAGTCCGGACCCTTGCCGTCCACCACTTTACTCACCATGTTGAGCTTCACCAGAGTCTGGACCCTTGCCGTCCACCACTTTACTCACCATGTTGAGCTTCACCAGAGTCTGGACCCTTGCCGTCCACCACTTTACTCACCATGTTGAGCTTCACCAGAGTCTGGACCCTTGCCATCCACCACCAGTTTATTGTCAGGAGAGGCTACCACCTGTAATGACTTCCCACTGCTGTGAGACAGTAGGCATACCACGTTTCCAGTTTGAAAATTATCCTTAAAATATAAAGTTTTATCTTTTCATTAGTCAGTGGAATTGCACCCTTTATTGCCATGAGAAGTTGAAATCAGCCTCTTGATGAATTCTTCTATGAAATCACAAATCAAAAAAATGTGTAAAAATGGTTTCTTTCATGTAAAAAATTTATCAAGAATAAGAAATTGTTTGGATGAAAAAACTGCCAACACTCTTGCTCATGCATTTGTTACCTCTACCCTTGACTATGGAAATTCACTTCTAGCTGGTTTACCTGAGTGTGAATTAGCCAAACTACAAAAATTACAGAACGCTGCAGCCAGGGTAGTGGGGAAACTTAAAAAGAGAGATCATATCACACAAAAACTTATGGAACTCCACTGGTTGCCTGTAAAGGCTAGGATTGATTTCAAAATATCTTTACTGACATGGAAGGTGCAAAATGGCTTTGCCCCAAAATACCTATCTAAGTTATTAGAGTACAAACAGCTAGGCATGGGACTGCGATCTAATGATAAGAATGAATACGTAGTACCTATGACTAATATGAAATCGTATGGCGATAGGGCTTTCATGGTATATGCGCCAAAGAATTGGAATGCCCTGCCCCTTGAAGTGAAAAACTGCAAAACTGTTGAAACTTTCAAAAAGAAACTTTAAACATTTTTATATAGAAAGCACTATCTTAATGAAGTGCTTTGAGCAGACCTGGTCTGATATAGCGCTATATAAATCGTTATTATTATTATTATTATTATTATCCATGTTTTGATAATTACCAGTGGGGTTGGCTCCTTTTTGCCTTTGACTGATGTTTCTATACTCTTTGCCACACTATCAGCACCACGCTGTACATCACGTCCCAGCTTGTCCAACCCTTTCTTCATGCTCTTCAACATCTTGCTGCAATATTCCTCATCATTTCAATATAACTCACAAGCTTCCCAATTGTGTGTCAAACTACGGACATAACAAATCATAAAAGAACACTGAGATATGTTTTTTTTTTCTTTTTTTTTCATTTTTTTCATTTTTTACACTTAAATACATTCTTTCTAGATATACATGTATATTACACAGAGGAATGGCATTCTGTACATTCTGTATCATTGCCTCATACCTAAGACTTGCCCAGTAACCATGCTCTATAGTCAACACAGGCCATGACACAATGACTCCTGGATATTAATCTAAGTTCATCTAAGCTCCACAGGACATTTGTTTGTTTGTAATAATAAATGTATGAATTAATTATTCAGTTTAACTTACCTTGGAGGTGGTTTTGGATGGATGTGTTGATGGGTAAGCGTCACTGTTGATTCTGAGATATTGTGTACAGCATGGGCATATGTTCCTTGTGTATATGAGTCATGCAAAGACCAGCCCTACTAGGGGTGTATATATATATATATATATATATATATATATATATATATATATATATATATATATATATATATATATATATATATATATATATATATATATATATATATATACTCTCATATTGCTCATTATATTTCCCTACTCTCATATTGCTCATTATAATTCCCTTCTCTCATATTGTTCATTATATTTACCTGCTCTCATATTGTTCATTGATTTTACCTACTCTCATATTGCTCATTGCATTTATATATTCTCATATTGCTCATTATATTTCCCTTCTCTCATATTGCTCATTGTATTTTACCTTCTCTCATATTGTTCATTATATTTACCTGCTCTCATATTGTTCATTGATTTTACCTACTCTCATATTGCTCATTGCATTTATATATTCTCATATTGCTCATTATATTTCCCGTCTCTCATATTGCTCATTGTATTTTACCTTCTCTCATATTGCTCATTGTATTTATCTATTCTTATATTGCTCTTTGTATTTACCACCCTGCGTGCCATAATATCAACAATGAGTTTTTGTTATAATCTGTTAGGGTCCTGATATCTTCGCAGTCCCTTGAGGGCCCCTTATCCCCACCACCCACCAGTCTTGTCATCTGAGTCCACAGACAGCAAGATGACACCCTAGGTGTATACAAACTCCACCTCTCCCAGAAATATAGTCAGTACCATAGAAAACACATAAAAACTATGTGTAAAATTCAACCAAAATGTCTAGTGTTGGTTACATATACTTAATAGTATCAACATAATTATAACTAAAAAAAGAACAGATGACAAAACGATATGCAACATTGGATCGATATGGGAACATACTGCGCTCAGTACAATACAATATAAATTTATTATCATATATATTAAGTTGTAAATACTAATGTCCATTGACTTTACCTTAGGTTATAATGTTAATTAGCTTAGTTATGGCTTGGAGTAATTCCTCCAAGGTTATGGGTATATTGGTGGTTCAAAACAATTTCAGAATGACCATGACCTCAAATTACCAATCCCTCCAATTCTAGCGTCAATATTAAATGCTTGTGTCCATGTCGTCCGTGAATGGGCAGGGCGTGAGCTCAACATGCTCAATCTGAATATTACAAATAGCTCTTGTCATGATATGACGGAAATAATGTTGAAAATGATGTTAACTCCATACACACACCTTACTGTTTAATTACTTAATCATATTTAAAATTCTAACCAATGTGAAAGGGCCGCGGGCCGTGGCGCAGTTGGTTAGAGCGCCAGCTTACTAGCACCAGTTCCTCTGTGGTGATCCAAAGGTCGTGGGTTCGATCCCTGGCCATGCCGAGATTGAACTCATGATTCAATTTCCCATACGAGCTGAGGCCCGTGCCAAAAGGGTTAACCCGTTGTCCTTGTAAATCTGTGACCGGGTGGGTTGTCATGTCAAGGACCTGCGACATGACAATTCAGTGAGGCAGCACTATATCTGCTACAAGTAGGTCTCATCACGAAATGACTGAAATAATGTTGAAAGTGATGTAAAAACCCCAAACAAAAAAACAAAAACAAAAACCAATGTGAAACAGTTTATACACCTGGTGGCGGTAAATATCTTTGTGTACCATCAAATGAACATGTTTTATAAAACATACAATTTTTTTGTTGGTGATTTAAATTTGATTTGAAATGTCAACTCTTGATGTTTCTGTCAGCCTTGTCATCTCAAAATCTGTAAGGAATTCTATTAATAAATGGCCACTTCTCAAAAGTAGGCTCAATATTGGATCGCAAATACGTTTCTGTCACAAGATGGAGTTCTATGTAAGAAAACCAACTGCTCTTGCAATCTTTTAACTGGCTGACTAAAATTCTATAAAATTGTTTTTAAAATCTTTTTTTTTTTTTCATGTGGGTCTGCATGTGAGAACTAAATCGGTGTTTATCTACGTACCAAGGCAGCTTAAATTTCATATTGACGAATGTTTGTAATCCCAAATATAATAATTATATTGTCTTAACTCTATGTCATAAGATCATTCTTTATTACATTAAAAGACAGAAAATAATCACAAATAATATATTTTATTTATTTAATCAAGTGTTGATTGGAATATTAATGTGACAATTATTATGCAAATTCTTGTGGTCCACAGAAAATAACTACAATTAGCCTGATTAATTTAAAATAATTTGCAAAGCAATTCTATTTGTAATACCCATTCCCTTAGGCATCATTTTAAGAAATAAAAATCATCAGATATAGAGATATATTGAGATAGAGCATAGATAATAGATATTAAAGCCATTATTAAAATTGTAATTATCAAATTCATATAATAAGACCAAATTTGTCGAATCAAGACTTACAAACCTTTATAATTATTTGGAATACAGGAAAACAATAAAACTGCAATTACAGAAGGACTTTTAAAGAGAATATGAGTCATGTGCTGGACTAAAATGCAATATTGAGGAAACTTTCAACCTATTTTCACCCATCTTGGTTTCATAGCTTTCACAGTCCAGCAGCAACAATTTTCCCCAAAGCAAAGCGTGACTCTCCAACAAACCCTATACTCTTGTTAATACTCCACACAGGATGGTGTTTCCAGTAATGCATCTCCAAGTTTGTAAGTTTCTCTCAAGGAAATATATGGTACGATTAACATAATGATACAAATGCAGTAAACAGAATTGTGAACGTGCTCAAAAGAAACTAGATCTAAAGACAATTACATGAAATTTTTGTTACATAAATTTGTTTATTTATCTCTAATATGTCCATATATTGTAGATATGTAACTCACAACCATAATTGTCATTCCAACATCAAATCGTAAGAACACACTGGGGGGATACTGGATTCGGTAACTGCAGTTACCGAATCAAAATGGCAGACTCTGCACCAGGTGAGAAATCTCAGCAGCTTGTATTTCATCTTTCCTGGGGTTATTGATAACTGCTACCATGACCAAATGCTTCAGTATAGTATATAAATACAGTATGATCAAAATGATTCACATAGCTTTACAGGTAATGTAAAAAAGAAGGAATGTAGTTTCACTCATGATTCGGTAACTGTACATGCATGATTCTGTAACTGTAGTCTTCTCCATGTGGATGATTCGGTAACTGTTGAATGATTTGGTAACTGCCATATGTGTATGCCAACAAAATATTAATGTTAATGTGTACTTATAAGCAAACAATAATAGTAAAGTTACCAGAACAATATGCTCTGTACAATGACTGCAGGTATGTATAATGTGTTGCAATCCAGTGATTGCAATGTTCATTGTAACTGTAACTATAATATGACATGCTCACTTTTTCAGCCTTTATGTGTTACCATTGCACAAAAACTGGTAAAATAGAACTAAATATATTCCACCATAATAAATCCAGCCACCAGAATTTGCCTTTTAGCATTCGGAAAGAAGAATTAGATGAAATCACTAAACCAAAATATATAGATCTGTTCACTTTGGCCAAACAATCAATGCCATAATCAATAAATATGGGCAGAACTGTGAACCATATATTGAAACAAATGGTACAAAAAATATTCTGAAGATCAAGAGAAGTTATTAGTTCTGAACAAACTGTTGATTATAATGCACCTGAAAAAGAAAAAGGACAAAAGGTATACTCCTAAGCAGGAGATTATTTGAAAGAGTCTGAAGTTTGCAAATTTATGACTGACAAATTAATGAAAGTCCTTGATCTTATGGATCAGCAGGGTAGAAAGGAGAACTTCATGTGTGTTATCCAGTCCATTGCTGATGGAGTTTTATCAAGTCAAGATAATTCACAATTAATATTCCTTGTCAAAAGTCTGTTTCAATGCCGAAATTGAATACACAATTAATATTCCTTGTCAAAAGTCTGTTTCAATGCTGAAATTGAATACACAAGGTTTGCTTATAAAAAGGAGACATGAATGCAATAAAACAAGACATGTATGTCTTTTTTGAAGATGAAGTTAAGGATTCAAATCTCCCGGTTGAAACTCTGAACAATAAGTTCACAGATAAGCTTATGGAGTCCATCAATAAACACATTCGTATTACGTCAGTTCTTTCACGTCAGTACAAATCTGTTTTTTCTACTGAAAACATGGAAAATATTCCTGACAAAGGTGATCCAAAAAAGCCAATGGTCCGGATCAAATACCCACAAGGGTCTTGAAAGAATGTTCACATGAAATAGCTCCAATCCTCCAAAAAATATTCCAAGTCTCAAAAGCATGGCGCACAGCAAATATAGTTGCAGTCTTTAAAAAAGGAGATAAAAGTTGTGCAGCAAACTACAGGCCAGTTTCTTTGACATCTGTCCCCTGCAAGATTTTGGAGCATATAATTGTTAGACACATGATGAATCACTGCGAACTTTACAATATCCTGGTAAATTTTCAGCATGGATTCAGGACAGGCCACTCGTGTGAAACTCAGTTAATCACAACCTTACAGGATATACTCAAGGCTAGAAGATGGGCAAATTGTTGACATGCTCATTCTCGATTTTAGTAAGGCCTTTGACACAGTCTGCCACGAACGGCTGAATCACAAGCTCGAGCATTACAGAATCTCAGGGCAGGTCTGTTCATGGATAAAAAACAGGCTTACAAACCGTGAACAGATGGTAGTTATTGACGGTGATGAATCTGATCCTGTCCTTTTTAAATCTGGAGTGCCTCAGGGTACAGTACTTGGACCATTACTATTTCCACTCTACATTAATGACATTGGAGAGAAGCTAAAATATTCAAACATAAGGCTCTTTGCTGATGAGAGCCTCCTATATAGAATAGTTGAAAATGACGATGATGCAGTAAAACTGCAAGAAGACCTAAATATGCTGGAGGAATAGTCAAGTGAGTGGCAAATGGACTTCAATGCTCAGAAATGCTACACCCTGAGCAGCACGAAAAAAGCCAAGCTCTTGATACAAGAAAATATACATTAAATGGTCACAACTTGCAACATGTTGAACATCATCCCTACCTGGGAGTTTAGCTCCAAACAAATATGAAATGGGATGGAAATATCAACAACATTGTCTGCAAAGCAGATCAAGTACTGGGATGTAAGAAGAAATTTCAATATGTGCCCAGGAAATATCAAAGAGGCTGCCTACAATACACTTGTGCACCTTCACTTAGAATATGCATCAAGTGTGTGGGACCCTTACCTCAAAAAAGATATAGACCACATAGAATCAGTTCAAAGACGAGCTGCTAGATTTGTGTCTGGCAACTGGAAGAGAGAAACAGGCACTGTAACAAAAATCCTGGAAGACCTAAAATGGGATTCACTAGCAGGGAGATGAAGGACATAGAGGCTAGTTTTATTGTACAAGGCTATACATGGTGAAATAGCTTTGAAACTTCCAGAACATGTCAAAATGAAATCAGCTCCTACATGGAAATCACTATATTGAAATGGCGACAAGCTGTGACCCTTATAGATACAGCTATTTTCCAAGGACAGTGACTGACTGGAATAATCTTCCCCCTCAATTAACTACATTGGAACCAGGTAGCTCGGCATCCTTCAGGAACTCCCTTACCAGAGTATTAAGGTTGGCAACAAGCAACTGGTATGTACCAGCTGCACCCCTTAGTGCAACCGTGCTCTCTTGGTGGGATGCCATTTGGTTTTGCCGAGTAAACTTATAGATGTAGATGTAGATGTAGTCTCAAGTTGATCAATCCCATACAGCTCCACTTGGGGCTATCCTAGGAGTATCTACATGTATACATACCATCTACTTGATGCAAAGATTCCAAGGTGCTCTGGTAATATCAAAGCATTAAAGCTTGTGACAACATACAACAAGTGATCATTCAAATACAACTTAATTGAAATGGTGTGGTACAGGAAATAATAGATTAAATTATCAAGATTTATTTTAAATACTTACTAAATTTGCTTCTTTGGCATTCATGTTTTCAGCTACTGAAATATGTGTCAAATGAAACAAAATAAACTTGTGAACCATGTGTTATATGTTGTACACTTCTCTGCCCCACAATTTAATGGCATGCATATCGATTATGCTAAATGCATGAACCTGCTGATTGATAGATCTATATACGATCTCATAACCTGAAATTATTTTGGGATAGTAAAGTGCTTAATATGTGTTTAAAGTAAAATAACAATCCAAGAAAATGGGATGTTCAGACTTGGTTGGAGTAAGCCCATATTCTAAGATCAGGTCCCTCTCAGTGATAAACAATGATGATTGTATTCAATAAGCATCTGATAAGTGAGGACCCATAGCGCAGTTACCAAATCATGACACCCCAGTTACCGAATCTTTAGACATACACTGATCATAGTTACCGAATCTCAAGACAAAACAACATGGCCCAAATCAGACATTTAAGCCATTGTCCTGCCTAACTGTAGCATGAGATATTATTATATTGCTTTTATCTATAACAAGGAACACAGAACAGTGGCACAGAATGCAATATACCCCTCAAAACACGCTGCTGAGATTTCTGACCTGGTGCAGGGTCTGCCATTTTGATTCGGTAACTGCAGTTACCGAATCCAGTATCCCCCCAGTGAGAACATAGACAAATCCATAATTTTGATGGAAGGATATTTTGCACTAAAACAACATTTAAATGATATATGTTGTTAACTTCACAATATAAATTCATGCTATTTTTCCTAATGGATTTTCTATCCTTGGCGATGTCAGATTGCTGGCTTCTTAGATTTCCTTTTCAAATCATCTACATTTAAACAAATGACCAGGAGAAATGACTGGGAGAAAAACGCTATATACTACAATACCTGAATCATTATATATAGTTGATAAGCTAATAAGATGCATTAGTATCATGCAACTAATTCCACCTCAAATAAGAGTAATTAATCAACAGTTTGTTAAGTCTTTATAAAATTGTCTTCTTATGTATAATTTCAGATTGTAAATTTATGTTGATCTTTGTAAAGGTCATATATCTTTGCAGTGTGCTGTGTAGTTTCACGAGAGAATTGCAAAAAAACATTCATCACAGTCTCTGATCTCCTGGGTGACCAGTGCCTACAAAAACCTGCTTCAGATATAGGAAACCTATCCATGTTTTCACACTTACAATATGTTCAAATGTATGAATCATTAGCGGTAACAGATGATGATGTTGAGTGTGATTTAGACTCTCTTTTTTTGCAAAACAAATCTTTTACATTATTTCTGAACTCGGTCCCACAAAGCATATACAAGACAAAATTGATAGAATAGTTAAGTCTGGAAAGATTTAAAACGATAGACCAACGGAGCAATGCCATAGCCTCTGAGTGATATTGGATTCTAACAAGTGACAAAACCGCAGATCCATAAGCTATTACAACAACCCTTATTGGAGTAAGACAAGCAATATAGGAGAAACTAGCCACAAGTAGAGTTAATGTTAGAGAGTTCTGGTTTTTGCTTGCTGTAGCATCATCACCTTGTGTGAGATCTTTTCGAAGTTTTGATTGCTTTATCATTGTGGTAATGATGAGAATATTACACAACATAATGAGGAAACCAGGTACACAAATAATCAATGCAAATTCAATCCACGGTCTCACACTCATCATAAACGTGGTGGTGAACCCGTTTCTATGTATGATATCACAGTATGACAATAACTTTTGTTCACTATCAACAATATCATATGTGCGTCCATAAGTCCAATAAAAATGCATATACAATACAGGGCAAAATATATCTATCATTGCAATGATACAATAAGAAAACTTCCGGTTATTAGCAGATTTAGCTGCCTGCAATGGCCTTAGAACGATGAAACATCTCTGTATAGTGACCGCTACTATTGATAAGCCTGACATTGTTTCAATGGACAACATAAAATGAAAAAAGAATTTACAGAAGAAAGAATCAAACTTGAATATGTCCACATCAAACAAAGTCTTTGGGAGCATTCTCGATGCATTGACTATGTTAAATAGCCAATCACACAATGCCAAATTAATTAGATAGATATCAGTGGAATACCTTCTTGATTTTCGAAGGATTACTATTATAATGAGCAGATTGCCAACAATCCCCATCAAACCAAGAGCAGCCGTCCCTACTGATATGTTATAGTTGGCAAATGTTTCTTCCCAGAAATACGGAAATGAATCCTGGCTGGAGTCAGTTTGGTTATTCAGTAAAAAATCATCTGAAGAGCTTGTTGTTTCCATATCATCATTGATATTGTTCATCAGTGTTGTATTTTCATCTGCAGCCTCAGTCATGTTGGATGAATGATTGACAATGCTTAAACACAATGTTCAACACAAATTACATTAAAGAGTTATTTTAAAAAAAAGATTTGTGTATGGACAAATGAAACACCATAGAGAAGTTTCAGCTTCAGACCACTTCACGATAATTGACAAGATATCAATACTGTGAGCTTTACCTGTAAAGTCTGTTCAGTATAAATCAACCAATCCAACAACCTATAAATAAGACATGCACAGTTTGAGCCCGAGAGTGTGCACAGACCTGCATTTGGTTGCCACATGAATCTCTATTAGTTGCTGGACACTACAGCATTAGAGCCAGATAACTGAGGTATTTAACTTGCCTCCAAAACCTTAATGTCAATTGGCCAAATGTATGTGCCACGCAGGACACATGTCATGAGGCAAATGCCCATGGGCTCCAAAATGTAATATATAAAGGTCTATGTATTCAGCAATGTGGTGAATTCTTTGTGAGATACAATGTCTTACTGTCCCCGGCTGTGTTTACAGTGAGATATTACATAAGTAAATCCAAGAGGTGTCCAGCTAAATATATGAATATATGAATATATATGAGGGTGTAATTTATTGTGTTTTATTCATATTAGGATGGTTGATTCCATGCATATTCAGAGAGAAGGAAATAGTACAAAACTGCCTGATATCTCTTATATATAACATAATATAATTGGTGAATAATCTATCAAAGAATTAATCATCTGTTTAAATCTAAATCTTATCTGAATCTACTGGATGGGAGGCCACGGGCCGTGGCGCAGTTGGTTAGAGCGCCAGCTTACTAGCACCAGTTCCTCTGTGGTGATCCAAAGGTCGTGGGTTCGATCCCCGGCCATGCCGAGATTGAACTCATAATTCAATTTCCCATATGAGCTGAGGCCCGTGCCAAAGGGTTAACCCGTTGTCCTTGTAAATCTGTGACCGGGTGGGTTGTCATGTTAAGGACCTGCGACATGACAATTCAGTGAGGCAGCACTATATCTGCTACAAGTAGGTCTCATCACGAAATGACTTAAATAATGTTGAAAGTGATGTAAAACCCCAAACAAACAAACAAAACAAAATCTACTGGATGGAGGTGCTATTATATTCTCAGGGGGCTAATTCTATCTTTTTGCCATGGAGCTTTGATTTTTTTTCCAGAACCTGCTACATGACAATCCAGTGATGCAGCTATTCTGCTAAAATAGCACCGTCAGAACACAGTGGGCATCTTGAGCGAAAACTTGCCTACAATCTGGTGCTACACTCTGTTCACTGTTTTTTGTAGTGAGTTCTGTATTGTGTCTGAACTGGATTCTCATTTCATCCATTGTGCCGCTGTTGCCATGAGAGCTTTAAGTTGTGTGATATTTGAGTGTCATGCATGCAGTGACAACAGCAGGGGAATGTCGTGGGTGCCATGGGAGAGCAGTGGATGTGTTATAAAATTCTATTCTGTCATTTTGTAAACAATGTTTAGCCAGATATTGTGTGACACCAGTGCCTTTAGTTAATATTTAATAGCACAGCCAACTCTGGGCTAGTTGAGCGTGACAGGGTCCGATAGAACACAGTGCATGTGCAGGGAACAGGGTGCAGCTACAAAATGATATGTGCTCTGTTCATGCTTATTAGGCTTCCTTGGAGTCTGACTGGGGTTATAAGTCTTACTTACACTGATATCATATTGTATCAAACTGAATATTCATTGTGAATACTTTGTCTACAAATGTCTACAGATGATGACACTATCCTTTTTCGTTTTTAAAAACCTTTGTACATTGCAGGTACATGGATAGAAGAGATCAAACTGTATAGACTGGATTACTGAGAAAAACACCCTAATTTCACTTTAAGCATTATAATTATTAATCAAGTATTAATAATTATTAATCAAGCCTATTTGAATGCAATTTGATTCAAAACAAATTTTGATAGAACTTACTTTTTTGAAATATGCAAGTTAATGTTCAAAGACAAGATATTCAATACACCAGCCCGGCTGTGAGTTTAGCCTTATGAATGTCTTGAGGTAATAAAGTCGAGATCAAACTCTTGAAATATGCAAGTTATATGCAAGAGTTACATGGATGATTAAAGCGAATTAATGGGGGATGAAAGCCAGTTAATATTCAGAGACAGCCTGGGAAATTGGCCATCTGAATATCTTGAGATATAAAAATCGATGGAGGAGGTAAATAACCACAGAGATTAACCAATAAAGCTTGTTTGATTAATCTATTTTCGATTATTAATATTTGCCAAGAATAATTGAGTTTATACCTCAATAAATGAGATTATCACGGTATGTAATTACAGGTTCTATTTCATTTGTATAACTAGATTGTTTGAATGGATTTTTTTCACAATGAAGGGCCAAAAGATTATGATTATGTACAAGTACACTTACCAATGTGTCATTGTTAGATACGATACACTTTAAATAGTTGGAACAGTAAAAAAATAATTGCTGTCAATCTACAGGCAATCTTGCAGCACGGTCACTTCTATTTTTGCATCAACAATAAATTGCTACAAAATCAAAATTGACCTTAATCAACATTGTGTAACCACCCATTTGAGATGTTTGCCATTCTCATGAGAGTTCTCTCAAGAAATCTCACGAGAAATATGATACACGAGATAAGGGATCACTTCCATGACCCTTACAAAAGGTGGAAGTTCATTTCTCTGTCACTTGCAAGGTGAAATATGTTGTATTAACATGGGTTGGATTCATCTAAATTATGGGATTTTGAAAGTGACTTTGGCTATTCAAAAAATGTTAAATTATTATTCTCTTTTATCACGTCATTTAAAGAGGAGTTACAGAAACTTGTAAAGCGAATAGCTTTTCTTAAAGTATTTTTTTTCTGTCCTCCCAAAGCAAAGTTGTCTATTTATGTCATTGGTATAGTCAACATACCCCATTTTTCTTACCTTTATCACATTTAACTGGTGAACAACCCTGTTTTCATAGCTTTGCTGTAAATAAGGTGTGATATTAGATTATCTGTCCAAATAAAAAATATATTAATGTTTTACAAACTAATGCCAGAATATCTGTATGTCTTTATCCACTGAACTACAATTTGAATCAATAGAACAAATATAAACATTTACCAGATGTAGGAAATATAAATATTTACCAGATGTAGGAAATATAAATATTTACCAGATGTTGGAAATATAAATATTTACCAGATGTAGGAAATATAAATATTTCGCTCCAAACCAATACAGATATGAATGTAATGCCACAAGTATACTCCTCATAAGTCATCTGTTTGAAGGTTAATTAACATTGTCATAACTGTTTGGCTATCGGCCATTGTATATTCCTCTTCTGATAGCCATAATCTCAGGAGATTGAAGATTGAAAGCCATGTATGTATCACAAGGTATTTTACCACCTAGACATATGTATTGCTTGTTACATAAGGTATTGAATTGTCATGAATTGTCTAATTACTAATTAGCTGCCTGATGTAAATGTCAAAGCATTAAGTAACTAATATTGAGATATCAAATTTATATCCCCTTTTAAAATATATACACACAGGCGCGAGTCTTGGTTTCACAGGGCCATTCAATGAATGATTGGATAGTTTGGCCAAGGTTTCCATAGTCGTCAGTCAATGGCGACTCTCGGGGTTCCATTCGCCCATTGTAGGCTTTGAAACCCAGTATATAATATTCATCATTGTAGGCTTTCCAATCCAGTATATAATATTCATCATTGTAGGCTTTGCAACCCAGTATATAATATTCATCATTGTAGGCTTTGCAACCCAGTATATAATATTCATCATTGTAGGCTTTGAAACCCAGTATATAATATTCATCATTGTAGGCTTTGAAACCCAGTATATAATATTCATCATTGTAGGCTTTGCAACCTAGTATATAATATTCATCATTGTGGGATTTGCAACCCAGTATATAATATTCATCATTGTAGGCTTTGCAATCCAGTATATAATATTCATCATTGTGGGATTTGCAATGAAACCTAGTATATAGTATTTTTCATTGTGGGGTTTGCAATGAAACCTAGCATATAATGTTCATCATTGTAGGGTTTGCAATGAAACCTAGCATATAATAATCATCTTTGTGGGATTTGCAACCTTGTATATAATATTCATCATAGTTGGGTTTGCAATGAAACCTAGTATATTGTATTCATCAATCATTATATCGTATATATTACATTTAGAATGATTATAAGCATATCATAAAACTAGATGTATCTGAATATGTTGATGAGCTGAAATATGATCTTTAATAGATAGTAACAGATAATAAATATTATCATCATCATTATTTTCAATATCATATGTCGTGACAATCACCTTCAAGTTGCTATGAGCCATTTCCTAATCAAAAGCGTAACCACGACCTGACATGAAGGAAAATAGGCATTAGTTTGTAGAAAAGTAAGTATCAGTATGAAAAAAAGTATTAGCATGAAAAAATAGGTATTAGTGTGAAGAAAAAATAGGTATTAGTATGAAGAAAAAACAGGTATTAGTATGAAGAAAAATAGGGATTAGTATGAAGAGAAAATGTGGATTAGTATGAAGAAAAAATAAGTATTTGTATGAAGACAAAATAAGTATTAGTATGAAGACAAAATAAGTATTAGCATGACGAAAACATAAGTATTAGTATGAAGACAAAATAAGTATTAGTATGACGAAAGAATAAGTATTAGTATGAAGACAAAATAAGTATTAGTATGACGAAAGAATAAGTATTAGTATGAAGACAAAATAAGTATTAGTATGAAGAAAAAAATACGTATTAGTATGAAGACAAAACAGGTATTGGTATGGAAAAAAATTAGCATAATACACGTTGACAGGGTAATGGTTAGGGTTATTTGACAGTGGGACATGGGACTATTTTTGCTCCCCATCCCCTCCTCCCTGGATGACACAGTAACTTGTGGCAACATGATCTACCTGAAATTGTGAAACTGTATCATGATTTCAATATGTTATAGAAGTGAATATCGGTCTATAACCTGGGGAATTAACAGTGGAGACACTCACTGGAAAACTGGTAATGAGAATATAATCACAAAGGAAGGTTACTCTTTGATATAATAAAACATTTGTTCAAAAATTATACAAATACTGCAAAACCTAATATATGAATCAAATTAATACAGTCAACTTACAATCAATCTGCACAAGCCAAGCAAGGTTTAACAGTAAGTACTCACTCTGTTGAATACGATGTTACATGTGAAATTAAAATGAAAACAAAGAACTCAGTGACAGTTGCGTGAATAAACACTGGACCATATCCCTGGGCGTGGCTATGACATATTTGTGTGATGAAAAACTAAATTTGATTGACAGTTTAGGAATATGCATGTTATGAGCCAACCCATAAGCATCGTGAGAGTTTGACCAGCGACCAGCAGGTGAATGCAAGTTTGTCGTCAGTAAAGATTATGATCTGGGTAAACCTTCTGTTTTATACAAAGGTGTATACATACAGTTTGCTTTAAAGAACATTTAAAACCATTCTCATCATCATCTTTTATTCTATATATTATAATGAGTGCTATTGGAGCTATCTGTCAACGGCATGTATGCTTGTAAATTAAAATTGAAATTATCAACAAATAAAGAGCAATACATCCCAGGTACATTTGATTATACTCTTGGTTTTAATACAACACATTGGGTTACAGAGTGTACTACCCTGAGGAACAAAACACCAGACATCGATGAACCAACTCAGCTCCTAAATTGTTTATTTGACAAAAAGTTGCAAATAGAAAAGGGTAATCCCATTATCATGATTATTCCGTGTGTCCAAGTTGTACCAACAGTTTCTCCAAATTAAGGAAAATACCAGCTGAAATACTGACATGTTCGACTTTCATGATATCCTCTATTTTAAAGGTTTATACCATAGAGAAAAACTTATACTTTCTCTATGTTTATACACACGTATTTCGGGTTTTTCTGAAGCCACTCTGTGTAGCTGTAATATAAGCCAGTTTCTAAAAACACTGAACGCTTGTTAATCATTTATTCCATATTTCTACATACCCAACTGTTAAAAGCAATGGGATGATAATTATTTGAGTCTGATGAGTTTTTAATTTGCCAGGTTTAGGAATGGGAATAATAGTGGCTTCATTGCATGAAGGAGGAAAATCATCATTGTCCCTAATTTGATTTAAAATATATAAAAGATGCCCAAGTGATTGGTCAGAAAGCCATTTGAGAGTTTGATAGTGAATTTGATCAGGTCTTGGAGCAGTATAGTGAGATTTTTTCATGAGCAAGTTTGAAATCTTGTAAAGTCCCCTTAGTAGTGTTTCTCTTGGGCTCAGATATGCACCACCTCCCACACGGGAGTTCTGATAGCTATTTCCCCAAAGGACAAACTCAACGCGTCCTCTCTGTTTGAAAACCAAAACCAAACTGTCTTTATTCTGACAAAATACTTGCCTGTTAGTGTCAGTCAGATAACGAGGTGTGCAATCAAACCTGGCTGTGTGGATATTGGTCCTATATATCAAAGTAATTGGCTTGATGCATAATAAAGAAGCAAAGCAATAAAAGTGACTTCTCTGCCAAAGTAAAGACAATGGAAGGGCAATAAAGGATATCATAATTGTAGTTTAACTTTTAAGACAGAGAGAATTTTGGTTTAGTTCAAATATCCAGAGATTTCAGAGTGATTTTGGTAATACAATGTTTGTTATAAATTATATTCAGAAAATAATGAACATAATGTCATCCAATTTGTAGTAATATATTATAAAAATATAAAATATATAGTGCAAATAACATTGATATAAAATCGATAATAAAATTGATATAAAATCAGGTAAAATCAGATCAGATTTTACAATCTGATATTGTAAATGATTTATCATATAGTTATTAGAAATGAAATTCAGTTGGTTTCTTTATCTCCTATTTCTAATTTATTAGAATTGTTCAGAATAATTCTCAGAGGATGATTTCTTGGAAATCGTTTGACCTATTGTCTTTTGGATTTGTAATCATTCCTCAGGATTTTTAATTGGAGTACAAATATTCAATATTTTTTATTATTTATTTATTTATTTGCTCATTTCCATACTTGATTCAGAATGATTGGTGCAAATATTGGGCTGGCTCTCAATAACGTTTTTAACGCTTTTTGTGCACCTTGACAGCTTTCTTGCACTGATCATTGAACCATGGTTTTTCTTTAATTTTAGAATCTGGCTTTGATTTCGGTATACACCCATCGGCGATATCATGCAAGGTATCTGTAAAAACGTGAAGAGGATCATCAACATCTATAGAAATATTTGGAGTAATTTTGTTGAAACTGGAAATTTGCCCAATCAACATTGTGATATATATTTTTATCAACTATTATTATTGTTATTCTTGTTGTTATAATCATCATTGTCGTCATCATCATCATCATCATTATTGTTATCTAGTTTTATCTATTGATATTATCATTACTATTATGACACAGAAAAAATACTTAAATTGTGAGAATAATAAGTTTGTTTTCATCACTAGAAATGGCAGACATAGGGATATAACTTTTTTACAACTCAGAATACATCTACAAATGATATGTGATCGAATGTCAACCTTCTTAGGCTATTTTGATCAAATATTGCAAGTGACCTTGAAGTGACCTTTCAATGACCTTGAAAATAGAAAGCCTATTTCCAAGAAATTATCTACGTGTTTTATTGTCCTATCATCTACATCACTCAAATACGAGCTCGTAGAGTCCTTATTCATCAAAATATGTTCATAATTAACAATTTGAGAGCAATTTATAGTTTTGGGTCAATCTATAAGGGGAAACAGAGGAAAATACTATAATACTAAGTTTTTTTGAAATAATATAAAAATGCCAGCTTATTGGGGGCTAGTTTATGAAAATATATAGAATACTGCACAGAAAAACACATTAATACTAAAAAGAAATTGAAAAAAAAGTCTGTCAATTTCAAGATTTATTATGAAGCTAAAATGATTAAAAATAGCTTAAATCGGTAGGGTTACAAAAGTGACAAATTGACGGACTTTAATTTGACCTCACATTTATTTTTGAGATATTAGATAAATTAAATATTAATCTAATTTCAGAAAATAATCAGCAATAAGTTGCTCTTATCATAATAATACCTAAAAAAGAAGAAATATTCCCTGAAAAATATGAGAAAATTAGTAATGAATAGAAATGATTAAAAAAAATATAATAAAAGATATATTGAATGTAGAGTCAATTGGGTTATAACATTTTGATAATTTTTGAAAAAATGGCATTCTTTGTGGTTGATTTGGTCGATGGAAGTAGAAATCGGCCAATATTAAATGTCACTGAAAGTGTTCTGCAGGGTGCTTTCTTGACGTCCGCAACTCCCACTGCTATAGACCCGTTACATGCGCTATGTCACTCATTCTCGCTGATGGTTTGTTTCTTTGTAGTTTTACGTCACTAGTAACATTATTTCAGTTATTTCATGACGAGACCTACTTGTAGGAGATATAATGCTCCCTTTAACATGTTTAAGCAGACTTACAGCAAAAAATTGCAATAGTAATACACTGCCAAAAGAAAGATTAATGAACATGATTGAAGTCATTGATTCAACTCGCACTGGAACAGTCTTAAAGTTGTGAACACCGTTTGATCTTGGAGTATAATGAATGGAGTTGTGACGCCATAACCGGCATAAGCATGATAAGATCAAAGATGCAATGTGCGTTACCGCCAAACCATTGTGTCTTATGATGCCATATGAGCCGAAAACCTTAAGAATGTGACGTTATTCAACTTTGTGACAATTTTGACCCATCATAGACGGTATGGTAATTAGACCAAAACATATCGCAAGTGAAATGTTCTACTTTCTCCACTGATTATGGAGATATAAATTTCAATTCTCTATTCCAAGTGTAGACATTTCTACAACGTTTTAGAAACGTCCATGTCAGGGATTTCCACAACACCCGCCCAACCCGCAAAGAGCTCAGTACAAATGGCATTGATTTACCTGAAATATCACACAATTCAGACAACTCGTACAACGTTCACATTTAGTTTATACCACCAACGCCTCCATTGGCAGGCCTATACAATGTATCATTTTATTAATATTGGGAAAACATCTTTCCTTTGATACTATTTTCAAATCTGCCAATATATGCGTCCATTCCATTTACATAGCATTTGCCCAGCAAGGTGATTTCACATTGACAGCGGCATTGATGCAACACTTTTACCCCCAAAAATCTGAAATTCTCACAAAAAAAGCTTGTGGTTTTTTAAAAAAACAATTCTTTTTTACAAAAATTGTGCATATTGGTTTGTAACAATGGGTTGCTATGACGTCATGCACACAAGCTACAACGTCACAACCCCATTCATTATACTCCAAGGTTTGATGCTGCGAACAGTAATAAATACATGACTATTAATGTAGCGACCTAACATGACTATTAATGTAATGACCTAACAATCCAGTGGCGATGCACAATTCAATCTGTCAATAAACATGATATATAAGACATCTTAGTTTCAGCAAAACAAAACGTTGTTGACAATCACTCTGCCATTTTGACATGTCACATATTTAAACTTAATGTTTGTTTCAGTTTCAGTGCTGGTGCATTGCAACAGCAACATTTTATGGAAACGTAAAAAAGAAATTGGTTTCAGGAATGTGAAGGTTAATCATGTTTTAAGTTTAAATTTCGCCATTGAATTCTCCTCGCTTGACCTACTTGTCTGGTGGGTGCAAGTGACCTCAATGTTCCAGGTGTTTCAAGAAGATTGAATTTTGTCACATGATCATGATGATCACATGATAACTTTCGTAAGGTGTGGAATCTTGTCTTGAGAGGTAAGTTTGACCGATTTGTTGCTATTTACTGTTGTACTTGCACCATGTGCACATACGCTCGTGACATGAAAAGGTGTGGAACATCAGATTCAGCTCAGTTGCAATTATTCCCAGAGACATCGGCAAAAAACCATCGACGCATCGTTTTCAGAAATGCCAGCCATCGCAATCACTCTGTCTGTCCTGTGTCCGTTTGTTTGTTTGTCTGTTTGTCCATGGACTAAATAGTCCATGGTTTGTCTGTTTGTCAATTCGTCCCACCCTTCTCTTTCCAAGATTATTCACATTTCATCAGCCCCAGTAGTCATGGAATCCACTCCATAAATAACTATAGCCTTTTGCAAAGGAAAGATACACAAAAGAGATTATTTCTTTTGACTGTATATATTAGAGCAGAGTGCAAATACACTTAAAAGAATGCAGCACATAGTACACAAGCTAGGTCAATAGGTCAAATAGCAACCTTTTTATTTCAGAATTTGGCAGTAGTCATGTCTACTATTATTGTTGACACCATATACTATTTCAATACCTTAAGTATTCTTTGTCTAAAAATGTGAATTATAAAAGTCTACAAATGTTCTATATGTGTTTAGTTACTGATGTGAAGGCATCAGCACCATATATATATATATATATCACATGATATCACTTCTCAAACAATATATATATATATATATATATGTATATATATATATATATATATATATATATATATATATATATATATATATATATATATATATATATATATACAAGGTCAACTACAAGGTCACCAGTGTGAAGGCATCAGCACCTTTCTTAACCTCAATTTGTAACGCCCTGGTGACCAAGATATTAATATCTTGGAGCAATTATGAATGGAGGTGCATAGACTTGATGAGTCAAAATTGCTTTGAAAAAGAATTATGTCAAAACTTCCTTATATGGCGTCATCATAACAATGACCATAGCGGCAACTATGATGTTCCTTTTGATCTTGTGACGTTGCGCCTCTATTCATAATTACTCCAAGGTTAAAACATAGATAGTCGACCCACTATCCGTGTTCATCAGAGTATGCTTTACTTCAAATTTTGAACAAATTCTACTAATATTATGTAGTATTTCATCACAGGTAGGGATGGGCCCTGGTACTGAAGCGTCCCGGGAACCGGTCGGTTTATAATGTTTTGGAACCGTCCCGGTTCTTTCTACTTGAACCGATTCTTGGAACCGGTACTGTACTAACCTACAGTATTATCTATTATAATCAGTGTTGAGCCTTGAAGTTCCCCCACTTGACCGCACATGACATGCCTATAAGGTAATTAACCAATTAAGTTACAAGAGGCTGGGGTGTGCTACTGGGCACCATACTGTGACCCACATATGATGACCCTCACCCAGCATTCAGGTGTCAGATCTTACACATTAATGCAAACATGAGGAGTTGTTTACCGTGTAGCATCATGTGAAATTGAGAAATATTCAAGTGTTTGTGGCAAACATTACAAGGGGATATGTTTGAATGCATATTGCAAGAGAAGTTGTGAGTACTGTTTTATATTAATTACTGAGATGGCAAGCCCCTGTGGATTGTAAGTCTGCAGCTCCACTATCCCAGTCACCAAGGCCTGGTCTGCAGATAGGCTTCAGACAGGACTATTAGGGATAATACTGTATACGTTCTTTATTCAGTTCAAAAAGGTATTTTTTTGCACTGTCAATTTTGTTTGTGAAGTTCAGGTGTGTTGTCTTCAATGGGACAGTATGGCAGCCCTATTGTCAGGTATCGGTATCGGTATCGTGCAAGTATTGGTATCGTTTATAAAGTATTGGTATCGGTATCGTCCCGCTAAATTATTAACGGGGCCCATCCCTAAATTCACAGGTTGGGAGATAAGTTGGGTCAAATAGAATTCTCGTTGGTTGGATGAAAACCAATGCTCATGTAAATGATGTGCTAAATTTAATCATTTGTCCTATATTTGCAGAGTTTTCTGGAGTGACATTGAGCAATGAAGTGCAATAGGCTTGCTGCCTTAGGGCTGCTGCTTGGGGTCAGCATGTGTTATGGCTTTAATGCCATTGTTACAACAGACCATGTACATAAAACTGTGGATGAGAAATACCTCAGCTTCACACTGGATGCTGACATACTGGACACTCCCAAATGGAAATATTTCAATTTAAAGTCAGTTTTTTTCTACAGCTTTGAATTATAGTAATTAATTAGATACACTCGTCCAGAGAAAAAATAGTTCAGGAGGCGAGTTCTTTAGGGGTTTATAGGGAAATCACCTTTCATTTTAATCAAGATTCGGTTACCACCTTTGTCTCTCTCAGAACTTTTATCAGTATTTTGTTGAATATGGAGAGTGAGCAAAAGTGAGACTTTGCTGAGTTACTGGTTTATTGATTTCAGGTCCACAAAAATCCAGACTTTACTCAAAGGCCTTTCACCTGCATTTCTAAGATTTGGTGGAACTTCAGCTGATTATGTATTCTACACAAATTCTGACCCTGAAAAATTAGATGTGGGACTGAAACCAAAATATTTAACAATGAACAGTAAGTGACACATGCTAAAATTACTCTCTTTTCTTCTTCTAATAGTTTGTTGTTTTCTCTTTCATGTTATAGGGCCATTGATCATTGGGGTTTTTTTTCTTCTCATATTTGGGGGTCTTCAGTTTATAACTGAATAGGTTGAAATGGCTAGTAACAAAGATAGCATGACTGGACTTTTAAATGGGGTTTTGTTGGCCTTTAAATGATGTTAGTCATGATATCTAATTTGATTGTTTTTATGCAGGCACCGACTGGGACAATTTAGTTGCCTTGACAAGAGCAACAAATTTGCGCTTCTTATTCGAATTCAATCTTCAACATCGTTATGGAGAACAATGGGATCCGAGTGATGCTGCAGAAGTATTGGCCTATCTCGCAAGCAAGGGCTACGGGGAAAATCTAGATTTTGAATTAGGAAATGGTATTATTTTAAAATCAGTGTTTTAAAAAGATAAACAAAAAGTAAAGATTTAAAAAGATAAACAAAAACTAAAATATCTTTATATATATATATATGTGTGTGTGTGTGTGTGTATGATCTTAGAGAGCCGCAATAAAAAGGTAGGAAAATATGTCCTGGTTAAAAGTGATAAAAGTATTCAAACTAAAATTTGAAAATATCATGTCGAAGGTTTTAAGGCATGTTTGGTGAATATTTGACATATTTATTGCACTGTCACATATACTAACACGATTCAAAATTTGAATTGAAATTTTCCTCCTATGGTAGTGTTATCTCAGATACAGGGTGTTGAGGTATTGCTGGTTGTTTTCAGAACCAGACTGGTATTATGACAGCAAGTTTGCAGGATTTGAAACATTTAGTGGAGAAAGAATTGCTGAAGATTATGGAATCTTCAGAAAACTTCTTGATAAATATTCTGTATTCAAGAATTGCTCCTTAGTTGGTCCAGATACTGGATCAGCGACCATACAATCTGACCATGGACACTTCAAGCTGTTCAAAGAGTAAGTCTTCTATGAATCAGCTACTTTTTTTGCCAAACCTGGTTTGTTTTTTAGATTTTGAGGTATAAATTAGCTCCCTTGACCATTTCCATCCCTTATGAACCTTTTTATGCTGTGATAGTCCAAATAGGACTTGAGGTGGGGCCTGAAACTCAGTCAACTGCCATTGTTTGGGATTATGGGATTTAAAGAGAACTTCTAAGAAATGTATTTCTAATGGAAAATAATTTATTATTGGTTTGGCTGGATTCTGGTTCAGCTACATGCACCTCATCTCCAGGCAATCATTTCAATATGTTTAAAGAATAAACACATTTTCCTATTATTTTCCTAACTATTTTTGAAGTTCACAAATTGTTACCAAAATCTTTATTAATATTATTATTACATTTTAGTTAAAGACTCAAGATTTCTACCACACATTTGCCTCGTGAAGGCCCACCTTAAAGTCTCAAACATGACCTTGAACTTTTGTTTCCAGGGTTGCATTCTTCAAAATGTCACCTTTAATTATTTCTTAGCACTCATTTTATTTTTGTTAGCTTTTTTTTCACCAAACCCTAAATTTACTGTATTTTTTTAGCCTCTTAGGCAATAAAGTAAATTATGTATCATCTTTATCACAATTATCAAATATAAAAAGGAAAATGGAAAATTAAGGTTATTCTCTTCTTCTTTTTTGTAGTTTTTTAAACAAAGGATATGAGAATATAAATGCTGCAACATCTCATACGTAAGTAGTAAATGCATATATTTGACTCGCTTGCTAAACAGAGGTAACCGATCCTCAACCTACATGTACCTCTGTCCCCGGGAACTCTGCCTCCGAAGCCCTGACTTGCAGCCAATATTGGCAGTAGGTCATGAACATTAAAGTTATCAAGAAAAATTATATTCGTAGTATCATCAGACTCTTTTTGTTTGAACAGTGTCATGTAATTCTTGCTGCTCGAGTAGACTATGCTGCCACCTGGTGTGTTAAAATCTGTCACACATTGGGGAAATTTGTAGACAAGCTGGGTTCAAACCAAGAGCAATAATAGATTCTGGTTCAAATATAAAGGAAGTTTTATGCTTTTACGTGGATGGTTCAGGTTTATAGGGTTTTGATGATGAATTATAATGTTTTGCAATCAAACTGAAGAGTTGTGGCCAACCATCCCATAATCAGCGAATGACCCCGGCTTTATTGTTTGTAACAAACAGAATATATGATAGGGTTTACTCTTTGTTGCAGATATTACTTTAGTGGCAAAACAGCCAAAGTCAGTGATTACTATGACTCAAGTCATTTTGATTTCCTATACAACTATATCAAGACTGTGCAAGATGAAGCTATCGCCAAATGTCCAAATCCCAAGCTCCAGTACTGGATTGGGGAAACGGCAGATTCCAACGGAGGAGGGACTCCTAATGTCACCAATAGATACGTGTCTGGATTCCTGTGAGTATCCTTCAAAGATAACCGGTTTAAAGAGATGCTTCCTGATAAAGGAAAAGCTATAAATTACATATTTATGTAATCATATATAGGCAAATACATAGGAATTCAAAGAAAAATATATATGTAACTGTGGAAACACACACCAACTTTTAAATTTATCTTTTTACTCCTGAAAATATGATCAATTTTTGTAGTCAACTCAGAATGACATTGTACAACTTGATTGATTAATGGTATTGATATCAGTGATGAATGTTGTGCTTGAGTGAACAGTTTGTATAAAATATTGACATATTAGTTATCCGAAAGTCCTTTATTACTTTCGCTATTCCAACCTTCATATACTTTGATCAGTGTCAACTTACTGCACTTGCTCAACATAACATGGGAAACGCCCATGGTCCAAATGGGTAAGGGGGAGCCATCTTGTCTTTTGCTAGCATGTTGGCATGATTGTAGATTCAACGGTGACATGTTGGACTATTGAATGGTGGCACTTGTGTTTCTGATGATGGGAATAATGGAAGAACCAATCTGCTCTTTTCTTGATTAACTAGTGATTTTCAAACTTCTTGTAATTAGAGAGAAATGAAGGCCAGTGGAGGCAATGAGGCCAGCAATGGGGTAGGTAGGGAACCCGAAGTAGGGATTGACCCTGCTCCACAGACACAGACGATCCTCCACTTCCTTCTGCCTGTAAAACCCAATTTGCAGCCAGCACTGGTAGCAAGTCATGAATATTCACATTCTCAAGAAAAACCATTATTCACAATAATAATAATATCAGTTTATCTCATTTGAACATTGTCTACTAATTGCAATTGTTTTTTGGTTTTGTCTGCCTTATGCTTGTCTTGGGTCAGTTAACAGTAACAAATTAAATACTTTTTTTTGCCTTTTGCTTGCCTTGGGTCAGTTAACAGTAACAAATTAAATACTTAATGAGGATTGTTTTTCTCAGTGTCCTACCTTTACCACGTCCCATAGGTGTCAACATGTTAATAAATTTATATGTTTGTAATGGTTCCTGTTATCTAATGATTTGATAGGATTTGATTTTGATTTGATTTGATTTGATTTGATTTGATTTGATATGCTGGCCGCTCCACTTTTGTCTCGTGGGCACTCAGAGCTTGATTTGATTTGACATGTTGGCTGCTCCACTTTTGTCTCGTGATGTGCATGTACATTGAGGAAGGAGCTTTACTGGATGTAAATAGATAATGTGGGGTTTTTAATATTCTTTGTGAAAATGATTAGAGGGCAATCAATCAAGATGGATAGATGGATCTATGAACAGACCTAGTCTGGTATATTACCATACAAATTTGACTAATTGACAATGTCTCGTCCCTGCATAAATGTAATTAAATACTTATTTGCAGTATATTTTAAATTATAGTTATTTATTTGATTGTTATTCTGATTTTTGTAGTTGGTTGACCATCAGCTTGTTGTGCTCACAAATTATTTACATAATCCAATATGTTAAAACCCCACCTGACTGGTAATTAATAAATATGCAGAAAGGCAGCATCTCCTATGCATGACAACAATACTGCACAAATTATGACAAATAGATGGCCTTACGTGTATATTCTGATATGTTATGATGATGTTGAAAACGAGAAAAAAAACAGGTATGAAATGGAAAAATATTATCATGTCTGTTCTCCAGACATAAAGAGTTCAGATGATTTAATATATTGAAACTTTTGGATCTTGTCAGAATTTGATTGAAAATTTTGGGGACCGCGGATAAAAATCTTTACAAAATAAGCCTATTAAACCATTTCTGACAATAAACTTTTTATTTGTAGATTGGTTTAATTTGATTAAATGATATTTTTTCATGAAAGTATACCACAGAAATGCTTTAAGACCTTCACAAAAATGTATGCCAATTTAATGGTAATTGATTTTTGAACATTAAACCTTGGTCTCAGTTGGATGGACAAGTTGGGTCTGGCAGCTTCACGCGGTGTCCACATTGTGATGAGGCAGTCCTTCCAAGGTAGCCATTATGGTCTGGTGGAACACATTGGAAATACTTCTGATCCAAACCCTGTAGGTGTCCTCAACACCTCCATCACCTCCCAATTAGTCCACTAATCAGTTAATCAATTTAGTTATTATTTAGTATATTTTGGTATATAATCAATTAGTCTTTTGTTATATAATCATTTATTCATTTGGTTAGGAATATGTTGAGACATGTCTTTATGTATTCCTGATAGTTTAATATGCTAATGGGGCTGGATCTATACTAATATAATTATATGTTTTGTGAGGTGAATTTAATATGGTCGGGAATGTATGAAGACATGTTTTTTTTAGTCCTAATATAATTATAGGTTTTGTTGGGCCTACCAGATAAATTGCTTTATTAAAAGGAAGAATTTTATTGAAGTCCATAATACTTTTTGCATTGTTTATATATTTGATATTTGCAGGCAATTCTATTTATTTTTTGCTCACATGCATTCTAATATTAGTCTATAAAATGACAATTCTGTCCATTGGGCTCTTTTTTCCCTTACTATAAGCATAAGGCTCTTCATATTTGTTATGGACAAACACCACAATATGAACATTTTACTCATGAATGGGCCCTCAAAAAATGTTTAGTGTCAGAATTTTGCAGCTTCATATGTAGCTGGGTTTAGATCTAACATCATTTTTGCAATATTCAAATAGTTTGCATAATTAGTTGCCATATGTACATCTTATTATGCATTATATATTGGATATTGCTGCCTTAGGATTTCAAATAAAGCAAAATATTAGAATTTAACCACCAAGATGGATAGCTTCATTTTGTCTTTTGGGGCTACTTAATTCATTAATTACCGGTACACATTTTGGCTGGTGGTGTGGACTGTGTGCCAGGCTCAGCATGGTATCTTAACACTGATTCAGAGGGCCATAAGGTCAGACAAGGGCCTCGCAAGTTTAATCCCTACAGATCTTCATCATAACACTGACACTGCATATGATGAAGATCAAAACCCTAAGTTAGTTGATTATTCAACATGTTTAAGGGGTGGAAAGAATGTGAGGTGGGGGGTTTGGTTACCACCGATCAGTCTATCCCAGAATATATATTTCCTATCAAGTTCAGTCAATTAGATTATTTTGAACTTGAATTATTACTTTGACAGTTTACATATACAAGAGCTTCTTAGATTTTCAAAACAACAATGGCAAATCAGTATTGCTCCCTCAATTTCACAATAAATAACCCTTTCTCAAATTAATACGCCGAGAAGCCCTTCTCTGTATTCTTATGAATATGTGTTTCAAGCTGAAAAGAAATCAATTATTATCCTCAAAATATAGGATCCTTCTTTTGCAAGAACTCTTGTCATTTATTGTGCCATGAAGTTAATTTCCATAAATTTTTCATCATTTACGTACAGAGAGTAAATTTTTTTTTGTACTTTCAAGTGTTTTATGAAATTAAGAAGGTTGCCAAAAAGAAAAAAATACATGTACCAGGAAATTTTCTTTTTTCACTTGTTGTCAATTTAATTGCGAAATTTCAAGAATAGGGTTGTGAAATATCAAGAAGGGGTTCTGTTCAGTACAGGGTGCCAGAATATTGTCAGCCATGGGCCATGGTGCAGTTGGTTATTAGAATGCCAGCTTATTAGCATCAGTTCCTCCGTGATGATCCAAAGGTTGTAGGTTCACTTCCCAGTCATACTGAGATTGGTTTTATGTCACAATCTTTCATATGAGCTAAGGCTAGTACCTGTTGTCATTGTAAGCCTATGATCAAGGACCTGTGACATGACAATTCGGTGAAGCAGCACTGTATCTGCTACAAGTGGGTCTCGTCACGAAATGTCTGAAATAATGTTGAAAGTGATGTAAAAACCCCAAACAAACAAACAAACAAACAAACAAACTAGAATCAGCTTGATACACTAGTCTGAGCCAACTTTCATTGAATTTTACTATTGATTTTCTCATTGTATATTGCAGCTGGTTGGATAAGCTTGGGCTGGCTGCAACAATGGGTGTTGGGGTGGTGATGAGGCAGACATTTTATGGCCATTATTATACTATGGTGGGCGGTGCCGATGGCCAGTACTACCCAGTTGGGCATGATGACATGGACCCTAACCCAGTATGTTCCTATATTGAATACCAGTAATCTTCATAACTGTCCAAACCTTGTACAGGGCCATCTCGTCTTTCAGAATAACTTATTTTTTTAGGAACAAGATATATGCGGCTCAGTTTATGGCACTGGCCATTCTAATCCTTGCACATTTGATGTTTTAAACATCATCACTTTGTGTGCTCTTGGCAGTCAATTTTGTTTATACATTCTCCAAGCTACATGTCTAATGTACAATATGATAAGCTAGAAGGTAAACTTCAGGCACCACAAACATTCTGGATCTGGCTCCCTCAATAAAAGAAATATGAAAACTTTATATTGGAGTTAAAGTGAAATTATTCATCAAGGTTCAAACTGGAAATGTAGAGGTTTTTTCCAATGATATGATGAGGCTAATTCATTCTGAGGAGGAGGGTTATTTCCTGAATATTCAAAAATATGAGGGCGAAAAAACTTTTGAATGTGTCATATTGAAAATATTTAGAGTTATCCCGACTAATGTGAAAGAAAGTTTAGCTTGTTTCAAAAACTCAAGAAGTCTCTGCACATTTGTATATGTTCAATTGCCAACAAACATACTCAAAGGGCTTCTCAAATTCATTCATTTTAAAAGTTTTATAAACATAATTTGAGGTAATAATTAAAAAAGTCTGACAAAAACATATTACGTTACGACATCTTGAGAATGAATTGCATATATATCTTTGTCAAACATTTTTTTCTTTAGCTGCTATCTCTCATATAAGATGCTTTGAAAAGATTTCACCTGAAAAAGGGGGAATGATCAAAATGAAAGTCTGCTTGAAAGCAAGCATATTTTGCCCAGTTTTATAGAAGATATCATGACTCATATTTCTTTAACCAACCTGTAAAATGTAATACTTTTTTTAATAATTTTTCTGAAACTGCTTTGTTAAAAGTGCAAAATGATATCTTGGGTGCTCTAGACAATAGAAAGTCAGTTATCTTGCTGTTGCTTGACCTTTCCGCTGCCTTTGACACTATGGACCATCAAATCCTTTTGGATAGACTGAGGGATAGATGCAACGTCAAAGGTCACGCTCTCTCCTGGATTCGGTCATACCTAATGAACAGGAAGCAATGTGTGAAGGTTGGGATCCATAGATCCTGTCTCAAGTCCATAAAATATGGGGTGCCCCAAGGCTCAGTCCTGGGTCCTATACTGTTCACCATTTACATGACACCCCTTTCTGATATCCTTGCCAAATATGGTCTGAGCTATCATATTTATGCAGATGATACTCAGATCTACATCCCTGTAGACCACACGTCCCCCCATCAAGTGGATATGAGCAGACACAAACTGGAGGAGTGTGTCTGCGAGGTCAGAAACTTCCTTATATCAAACAAGATGAAGATAAATGATGGAAAAACGGAGATGCTCATATGTACTGACAGGTACAGTACTACCACCCGTGGTAGTATCCCAACCACAATCAGAGTGGGTGGCTCTGATATTGCTCCTAGTGAGTCAGTGTTGGACCTTGGCATCACATTTGACTCCAACATGGACATGAAGGCCCAGATCAAGAAAATGTGTCAGAAGGGCTATTATCACATTAGGAACTTGGCGGCCATCAGACATTGTCTAGACGAGAAGACCGCAGTAACACTTACCCATGCTTTTGTTACATCTACCCTGGACTATGGGAATGGTCTTCTGGCTGGTCTTCCTAAGACTGACATCAGGAAACTACAATACCTCCAAAACTCTGCAGCACGGGTTGTAGGAAAAATCAGGAAATTCGATCACATTTCAGGAAAATTACAGGAACTGCACTGGCTCCCTGTTCACGCGAGAATTGATTTTAAAATTCTTCTCTTAACCTGGAAAGCCCTAAATGGTAAGGCTCCGCCTTACTTACGTGATCTACTCCTGATCAAAGAAGGGGAACGCTGTCTAAGATCCAATGATGGCACCCATCTACAAGTACCTAATACCAGGCTAAGGACAGTAGGTGACAGGGCCTTCTCATCTGTAGGTCCACGACTATGGAATTCCTTGCCTACTAATATTAGGACAAGTACTTCAGTCTCCTCGTTTAAGAATAGACTGAAAACTCATCTCTTCAGGATGCACGTCCTGAGCGCAGCGCTATGAACAGACTTGTCTGGTATCAGCGCTATACAAATTTTATTATTATTATTATTATACCATTAAATTTACAAAGGGTAAATGTGCTTTTAGAATAGAGTACTTAACATGACTTATATTTCTTTTAACCAACCTGTAAAATATAATACCATTAGATTTAAAGGGTAAATGTGCTTTTAGAATAGAGGACATGTCAGGTTAATACATTAACTTATTAGGGCAAGAAGTATCTGACATGTAATCATGGTTATATATAGTTCAGTTGTTACTAATCCTGCAATATAGTCAATACTTGACATCTATATGTATATGGCTGTGCCTTAAATATAATGTGCTTTGCTCATTTTATAGTCAAGAAACATCCAAGCAACAGCCAATTAAGCCCAAATTCACCTGATTTTAGAATTAAAAATATAAAAAATAGTGGTTTGGCATAGATTATCAGATATATACATATAAATTAATTATACAATATTTTATTGAAAAAAACATCACATAAAACGGGGGAAATTATGGAGATGGTAACTGGGGTACATTGTTTGTCTGACATTATTTATGCTTTGGTTTAACTGGGATTTTGGGAATTTTTAAGAAATTTAAAATGTTTTTTTTTTACTTTAAAATTGTAATTTTAATTATAGAAAATATACTAGTCAATACTTGGCATCTCATTATTTATGCTTTGGTTTAACTGGAATTTGGGTAATTTTTAAGAAATTTATATTTTTTGAAGGAAAATGTCTTTTTTAAACTTAAACTTGTAATTTCAATTAGAGAAAATAGTTTTTAATATTTGGATAATTTTAATTTCAAGGACCTTTTTATTTTTTGTCGCTTTTCAGGATTACTGGATATCTTACCTGCACAAGCAGTTGGTTGGACAGAGAGTGTTGATGGTAGACACAGTAGCAGATACATTTGAGTTCAAATATGTGTACAAAATGGGGCCCACGTCATATAAGAAAGCCTTTAGTAAAGATGTGAGAATTTATGCACACTGCACGCAGCTTGGGTGAGTAGTAAATAATAACCTCAGACAATTATCATTTCCTTTCCATGGCTTGAACTTGTCAAGATTATTTTTTTGAGAAATGTTTTATTTGACAAAGAAGATCATCCAAAATTGAATTTTAACAACCAAGGAAGGAGAAATATTATATGTGGTTATTTTGGTGAATTTCCATTAACTTCTGTCTGTCTGTTTTCCACTGAGGGTAAATTCATGTGTGGACAAAATAAGAATGAGGCGACTGATTCTGTGAGCAATCTGTAATCCCAGGTTTTAATGATAATGAATTATGCTGTATCCTGGATTACGTATGTGTAGAATGATTTTAATTTAATGTATAATTTATAATGTATATCATGTCTAGTATAAGAAAACTATACCTTGTATGTGTATGAATAAAATATTTAATAATTTAATAATAATAATTAATGTAGTTATAATAAGCTGAGTAATAAATTAAAAATAAATAAATAAATAAATAAATAAATAATTTTTTACCCCTTGGCAAATCTTGAAAAAATGTGTTCATTATTGACCTTGACCTTTATTTTAAGGTCATCTGACCATCTTTTTAATGTAATAAGTTGGCAGCAAATGAAGAAAGCATTACAAAGCTTAAATTATTGTTGCATCTCATCAGTCTCTTGAAATGTTGGGCTTATTCTTTAACCCATTTTCTGAGGTCATGTGACATCATATCATAAAGTCTTTGGAATATGATGATATTCAAACAAAACGATGTGATACTTAGTGACCGTGACCTATATATTTGCTTGACCTATATTTGGCTTAGGGTCATGATTCACTTCATTTTGAAAGGGTTTAATAAAAGAAATAAAATTGGACAATTCCATTTTTGCTAACAATCTAAACTTGGTGGCCATTTTGAATTTGGGCAATAAGTCATGGTGAACCTTATTTTGAAAGGTATATACGGGAGATTTGACTGTTATTCCTCATTGTCACATTTCTTTGGACTTTAAATTTGTCAAAAGTAGCCCAAAACACAGTATTCTGAATTTGACATTTGATTAGGACATTTTCTCCAAATGTTAATACCCCAATTACTTATGTGGTATTATGGTTTCAGAAGGAGAACACATTTTTTTTCAATTTACAATTAATATTCCCAATAAAAGTTGTTTATTGTAAAGAAGCAAAACTAATTAAATGATTATTTATTGTTTTCCATCATTTTGCACCTCATAGCCAGAAATATGGAAAAGGAGCTGTGACAGTGTTTGGTCTGAATGTGAAAGACCACACAGAAGTGATGCATTTTGAAGGAAGTCTGGGCCAACAGACTGTTGACGTCTACCTTCTAACACCCTATGGCCCAGAGGGGCTTCTATCCAGGTAATTTACAACTGACTTTGTCTTTATATCATAGGACTAAATCAAGATCAGAATTTTTCTTAGATCAACTTACTCAAAGTTGATGAATTATGTTTATATTGTTTTATCTTTTTATTTTATTTTTTTAATGTTTATCAATTATCAACATAAAATTAGGTCATTATCATCACCTAACAAACCAGGGCATATCTGTTATTATAGATATAATTAGCTAAAATGTTTTTCCAAAAACCAGGCATGGCACAAAACAGAATGTTCCAGTTGTCCCAGTTCTGAACTAAATTTAAGGGGGATAGTGAATGTTTTCAACCCAACCAAAGCCTTTGCAAGATTTTTGCGAATCAGGTTTTATTAATGACTTAAATAGATTTCCTATAAGTAATGTTCAAAAGGAGTGATGATTTCTGACTGTTGTTAATGACAGTAAATTCTTTATTGATATTTATATATTTCAGGTCAGTAGCCCTAAATGGAAAGCAACTGGTCTTGGTGAATGACGAATCACTCCCAGAACTAGTACCAAAGTCACAGAAGGCATCAGATGGAATAACTATTCCCTCCAGAACATTTGGATTCTTTGTATTTCCAAATGCTAATGCCACAGCTTGTATGTAGCAGAATAATAGCAAACATCATTTGATTCTTTTATATCTAAATTAACTCATAAAATTTCTTAAAGATGAGGGATAAATAAATATTCCACAATGCGCAAAGTTTTATGTGAGTTTAGAATATACTAAAATTATTCTTGGAATATGCATATACATGTCAGGGTAATTAGCTGGTTAGTGCAATGATTTATATAGGGACTGTGTTTTTTTAAAATATTCTTTTCATGAAGTTTCTTTCTGCACTTTAATCAGGTACCATATAGAAATCAATACTTTATTCTGAAATGATAACCCATGGGAAAAGGGCATTACTAATTGCATGATTTGTTTGTACCATTGGCCATTTCTGATAGTCACAAGGCTATTTTTGTCACCTGCAGGGTCTGTCTGTCCGTCCATCTATAATTTTATAATCTCTAACAGGTGACTCCGATGAAGAGCTTCAATGCTATTTTTTTTTCAAAACATCTTTATAGGATAACTTTAGAAAAATTGAATGGAATTCCTTCATGTTTAGTACATTGCACAGTTGCTCTATAGAAGGTCTTTAATGGGTCAAATCATGATTGAACTTGCCCACTTTTCAAGGTCATCCATGCCCTTTTTTTCTCTGTGGGACCACAGTATCCCAGTCTGTCAACAATTTTGAAAAAAATTACCATATGCAAACAATTCATTTAGGTCAGCCAAAATTTCGACTTATTTATTAGCAATAACTATTTCAATGTTATAAATAAAAATATGTTGCACAAGAATAATCTTTACCACAGCAATATCTGACAACTAAGAAATGTTTTCAACCAGATTGGCTTGGAATTGAACAGAAAGGACAAATGATTGGATTTGTCACGAACAGAACATCCATCTCTGATTTTCAACTCAGAAATGCCAGAAGCTTGGAAAGGCCTGTGTTATAAAAAATGCCTGTGTTATAAAAAACTATTAGAATAATAAGCGCCATGAGCAGACACTGTCTGATATAGCGCTATAGAAATCTATTATTATTATTATTATTATTATTATTAATACATCTTGATGAGTAGTATTGGTTACAAAGAGGAAAGTCATATTTCAGTGAACAGTTCAAGTGCAGTGAGCACTTAAATATGTTGTGCCAAAAACTTTGACATGGCTTTCATCTCATCTTCTATGGAACATCTGAGCTTGAAACTTGGTGTAAATGGGAATCACAATTTTCTCCACTGAGGGCTTGTCGAAATATTTATACTTGAGTCAGCAATCATGTCTCAGTATTAATATCAGCTATGAACCTTATTCTTGAGAGAGCAGAGTAAACAATTAAAATCAAATATGGACTTTATCCAGTTGGTATGACAGATAAAGCTATTGATTTTGTTATGACACACCTTGATAAGTTGTATTTCAGATTTAAGTCTTGATTAGTATTTCAGATAAATGTCATGCTTAAAGCTTTCATGAAAATCTCAGGCTTTCAGTATTTGACTTTGAAAAATTAGGTCAAGGACATATTTGAGAATATCAATAGTTAACCTTCATGATGTGCATATGTCGTAGAAATCTTAAAGCATTCATGGAACCACAAATGTCACTGGTTTTTGTACAGAGATTTGGGGTATGATTAAATGATATGTGGTCATGAAACTGTGATAAAAACTGTTCTATGTCTTCCTGTAATCAACCAATAAACACCTGCCATGATTATTGTGTTTTGCTGAATGTGCCAAGTACTGTGCTGTACTCTTATGCAGTTAAATATCAATGAAAACTATTGAGAAAATATTGACAAGAACAACCCAATTATGATGGATGGAACTCATTTTTGATTGGAAGATGCAATTTGATGAATAGTATTGGCATCAGTGACGAGTATTTAAATGTGACTTTTTTACATTATTTGGAACATTCCAAAATCAGTCGTGATCTCCAGATTTAGGGGATTTAGATTTGGGGCATTTTAAAATGACTCCTGTATAAAAGTTCTGTTTCTATCCCCTCCCACTGTAGTTATGGGCTGAGGGATCTTCTGTCTCCTACAGGTATTTTTTTCACAATATATTCACATTCCATGTACATTATGTATTTTTGTTTCTGATAATTAAGGGAATAAATGTTGCCATGAAATCTATATAGTTCTCTGTTGTTTAATTTGTAGCATGATTTAATGTGTTTTTACATTCCACTGATTTGTCAGAGCTCCGTGTTTTGTTTTTGTCCAGGATCCCTGTGACTCTTTGTCCTGGAAAATCAAGTCAAGTTTGAAAATACCAGGTGTATTGCTTTTAAAATATTTTGACTATTGCATCAAAACTTAATCAAATATTAGTTAATTTGACAATTTTGATTAGCGGTAATACTTTAAAATACTAAATCCATATTTCTTTTATTCTTGATACGCTTATGCTCATCAATACCCCAGTCTCACAGCTTAGAATCATTATCCAAAATATGAACAAGAATAACATAGTATTGCTTGATATAAACATAGGCATCAGAGATGCATCAACCCTCAGCCCTGGTAACTCATTGCACAACATTCGCTCCACACAATATTTGTGAACAAAACGTCACTGCACCAAGGCAAATTGATGCAGGGGTAAAAAACCCATAAAATCTACTTCCTTTGATAGCTTAGGTGTGTCAAGTATCATGAAACTGTCATCATTTACTCTAGAATTATTGATATGGGCCTGTGACCTTGAAAAGCAGGTTAAGGTCACCGTCCATCAAACTCATCTGGAGTCTTCCCAGATTCTTATGTGTGTCAATTTTCATGAAGCTGCCATCGTTTGTTCTTAAGTTATCACGATGACAAGGATGATTTCACATAATTGTCCCTGTGACCTTGAAATCAGGTGAAGGTCATGTTCCATCAAGAGAAGTCTGAGGTCTTCACCAGATGCTTGTGTGTGTCAAATCTCATAAAGCTGCCATCATTCGTTCTTGAGTTATTGCGATTCTTGGGATTTCACATAATTGTCCCTGTGACCTTGAAAAATAGTTCAAGGTCGCCGTCCACCGAACTAGTCCGAGGTTTTCACCAGATGCTTATGCGTGTAAAGTTTCATGAAGCTGCCTTCATTTGTTCTTGAGTTATCACGATGACAAGGATGATTTCACATAATTATCCCTGTGACCTTGAAAAGTAGGTGAAGGTCATGTTTCAAAGAAAAAATTCTGAGGTCTTCACCAGATGCTTGTGTGTGTCAAATCTCATAAAGCTGCCATCATTCGTTCTTGAGTTATTGCGATTCTTGGGATTTCACGTAATTGTCCCTGTGACCTTGAAAAATAGGTCAAGGTCGCTGTCCACCGAACTAGTCCGAGGTTTTCACCAGATGCTTATGCGTGTAAAGGTTCATGAAGCTGCCATCATTTGTTCTTAAGTTATCACGATGACAAGGATGATTTCACATAATTGTCCCTGTGACCTTGAAATCAGGTGAAGGTCATGTTCCATCAAGAGAAGTCTGAGGTCTTCACCAGATGCTTGTGTGTGTCAAATCTCATAAAGCTGCCATCATTCGTTCTTGAGTTATTGCGATTCTTGGGATTTCACATAATTGTCCCTGTGACCTTGAAAAATAGGTCAAGGTCGCCGTCCACCGAACTAGTCCGAGGTTTTCACCAGATGCTTATGCATGTAAAGTTTCATGAAGCTGCCATCATTTGTTCTTGAGTTATCACGATGACAAGGATGATTTCACATAATTGTCCCTGTGACCTTGAAAAGTAGGTGAAGGTCATGTTCCAAAGAAAAAATTCTGAGGTCTTCACCAGATGCTTATGCGTGTAAAGGTTCATGAAGCTGCCATCGTTTGTTCTTAAGTTATCACGATGACAAGGATGATTTCACATAATTGTCCCTGTGACCTTGAAATCAGGTGAAGGTCATGTTCCATCAAGAGAAGTCTGAGGTCTTCACCAGATGCTTGTGTGTGTCAAATTTCATAAAGCTGCCATCATTCGTTCTTGAGTTATTGCGATTCTTGGGATTTCACATAATTGTCCCTGTGACCTTGAAAAATAGGTCAAGGTCGCCGTCCACCGAACTAGTCCGAGGTTTTCACCAGATGCTTATGCATGTAAAGTTTCATGAAGCTGCCATCATTTGTTCTTGAGTTATCACGATGACAAGGATGATTTCACATAATTATCTGTGACCTTGAAAAGTAGGTAAAGGTCATGTTTCAAAGAAAAAATTCTGAGGTCTTCACCAGATGCTTGTGTGTGTCAAATCTCATAAAGCTGCCATCATTCGTTCTTGAGTTATTGCGATTCTTGGGATTTCACATAATTGTCCGTGACCTTGAAAAATAGGTCAAGGTCGCCGTCCATCAAACTCGTCCGAGGTTTTCACCAGATGCATATGTGTGTCAAGTTTCATGAAGCTGCCATCATTTGTTCTCGAGTTATCGCGATGACAAGATGATTTCACATAATTGTCCCTGTGACCTTGAAAAGTAGGTGAAGGTCATGTGTCATAGAAAAAATTCTGAGGTCTTCACCAGATACTTATGTGTGTCAAATCTCATAAAGCTACCATTATTCGTTTTTGAGCTATTGTGATTCTTGGGATTTCACATAATTGTTCCTGTGACCTTGGAAAATAGGTCAAGGTCGCCGTCCATCGAACTCGTCCGAGGTTTTCACCAGATGCATATGTGTGTCAAGTTTCATGAAGCTGCCATCATTTGTTCTTGAGTTATCGCGATGACAAGGATGTTCGCTACAGACATACATACATACAGACATACATACATACATACATACCCACGCCAGGAGTACTGCAATACCCTCAGCCTGATTACATCAGGGGCTGAGGGTAAAAAATAACTCAAATACATCAAAGCTGAAAATAAAAGGAAAAAAATATATAATTTGGAAGGGTTCATGGGAGAAATCAAATCCCATTTCTTTAAGTTTAACCCAACAGAAAATCTTATAAAACCAGAGCAAAATGGCCCTTCGTGAATGTAAACTTTAAAAATGGTGTTATAAATCATACAAAAATACATGTAAATCACCAAATGACACCATAAAAGTTAAACCTGATTTTTTTCATGATCATAAGGTTTATTTTTCTTTGTTAATAAGAATAATTCCTTCTCGACATATATGTTGACATGCATGTTACACATACAGTAGCATTAACAAGGCTCTGTGCTACATAACTGTAGATCACTTAAACATCCAAAATAATATTAATACTACAAAAATATCAATTAATTTCACTGCTAAAACAATTCTTTCATTGTTCTACATTCATCTATAATTAATACCATATCATATTATTGATATCTTTATTTAAATTGATGGGTTTCTTTAATAATCTCAAAGTAACATTCTCTGCTGCATGCAGTATGTGTCCTAAACTAAATTGTTTTTGTCCGTAAACAGCTAAATTTTTCAACTCAACCATGATAAGCCTCACATAGCAGGGCTTGACATATGCACTGGCCCGGTGGCCCGGGGCCACCAGATCCTCTGTTCGGGCCAGTGAATGCTCTGTTGTAGTGGCCCAGTTGGGCAACCATATTTTTGGTCTTTTAGTGGCCCAAACTATCTTGAGTTTATTATTCTAATCCTTGATAGATATCATATCACGATCAATAGACATTTTGGACAAGTATCCCCCACTCAACCACTATACAGCCTTATGTACAATGCTCTTTATTGTATCACACATCCTATTATCCTTAGAAACTTTGGGCCACCACTTCTCATGCTCTGGTGGCCCAACTGGGCAACCAACATTTTTCTCTTTATGTCGAGGCCTGACATAGCATCAATTATCTTACAAGAACAAATAGCAAACAACTCACCCTCATTTCATAATAAATATAACAGTTAAATAGTTTACTTGAATATCTATATGACAAACAATCTCTGTACCCTTCAAATTAACTGAAAATATTTAACAGCTGCTTGGAAAAATACATTTTACAGTTTTTCAAGTGTGCCTCACAAAATCGGGATGACCAATTTAAATATAAAATGAATATAAGACATGAAAACACTGTTAATACTTTTACTGTCCTTTATATAGCTACTTGGTTCTTCTGAGGTAATCAACAAAGCTTTCACATCATAAATGTTCTCGGACATCAATCTATGTTAAGGTCATTCTGTTGTTTTTTGTTTTTTTTATCTCTTTTTATAATTATATTGAAATTAATAGGAAACAACAAATTATAACACCTTGTAAATAACCACCTAAGATTCAAGAGTCATATTTCATGCTATTAAACTCATCATATTTCATTTTTATGTCTAGCTGTCAAATATGACAATTATTACAACACTAGCAATATCATAATAGTTTAAAATAAAATCATAAATAAATTTACATAAAGAAACTCCTTGTTTTATTTTTGTCAAGTCAATTTAGCATTCAGTCTTCTTTGTACGTATTCTTTACAAATTACAACATTTTTTTATTAAATAAAATTGGCATAATGATATGCAAAACAAGACTTGCCAGGACTGAGATTTTCCCCTCAGATGTAAGAAGCTCTTTATTGAAACAACTTCATTCATGCAATCAATAGTGTTATTCAGTTCCTTCCAACATTATACCTTATAGCATCTTCATATTATAAAAGTTCAACTTGGCTTATATCTCTTTCATTTAAATGCAAGATTATTCCCAATAAGTAAATGATTACATAACAGATGTTCACATACCAGAACAACACACTTGAATCAGGAATACTTTTTCCAGATATTTAATCATAAGTGCACATTGTAAAGTATTCCATTTCTATACATGCTGTATTGATTCTGATAAAGATTAATACAAGGTAAGCACAGTTTATAAACCATAAAAAAGACTATAATACTGATGTTTCCTCATGTAATAAAGCAATCATGATCAGAGTTGGCTTATAGCTTTTTAAAACCACCTCTTTAATGTTCGTTGCATAGGCACTTAACATGAGAGGACCACAAACCACACTGTCCACAAACAGGAACATTTGTCATTCATAACAATAAACATAGACCAATGGCCTCAGAGCTTTGCTAGTCATTGCTTATTTGCAATGTTTGTGAACAATTTCTGGAAATTGCTTCATAAATGATCATTTAAATCCTTTCCCAGAGCAGACTTGTTACAATAAGAAGGTGATAATTTTGACCAATTAAAATGCATGTTACATATAGAATAGCCACCTAGTTATCTAGATTCTCATTGGCTAATATTTGTAATTTTATTTAAAATGGCAGCCTCCTTGACAACAAAGTGATAGCTTATTAGAGTTTTGAAAATATCAAAGCAAAATTGAGGAAAGATCTGAGCCTAATTGAAAACAGATCAAGTTGCTCCCCTGAAAATACATCTTTCCTAGTAATTGCTAAGAACTCCGACCAGTAGATTCAGAGGAGAACATCACAGATGACAGACAGAATGTGAGACAGCTGCACAAGAGAGATATAGTTACAACAATGAGATAGCTGCATAAGTTGCAGAGACATCTAAAACAGCTGCATGAGTGAGAGATTGCTGCACAAGTGATTGATGGGTACAACAGTGATAGACAGCTGCATAAGTAAGATAGCTGCATAGGCGAGAGTCAGCTGCATAAGTGAGAGATAGTTGCATATGTGAGCTAGCTGCAAAAGTGAGAGATAGCTTCATAAATGAGAGATTGAGAGATAGTTGCAAAGGTGAGAGATAGCTGCACAAGTGAGAGATTGTATCCCTTCCCAGGCAAAGGCATTTGTGTTACTTAAAATGTCAGCCTGCTTGATAACTCAAAAATAAAAAAAAACTGAAAATACAACATCTTGCCTACTAATAGCCTAGAGCTCTGACCAGTAGTTTCAGAGGAGAAGAATGAAGTTGACGGACAGACATAATGACAGAAACATATCCCCCCTCACCGCAGAAGCTATGCTATGCACAGCTAAACAGACCTTTACATTATGCAATGATCCAAATCTGCTCACATGAAAATATCAAATCAACCTCCCTCAATGTTCATATTGGGTATTATTTCTCTGTGGTCCCTTTGGGTGTCCCGCTGAAGTGGTCCAATCAGTTGAGAACGTTGAGCTGTGCTGGATGCAGGATAAGAAGCTATGAATACATGGATAAGGCAATGCTCTAGGCTTGAGATTCTCAACCTGGTAAATAGTCTGTATTAATGACACATTAAGTAGGCTCAGATTTCCTTATTTTCCTTCAAACTGGCATATCAAATGTGAGAGATGTGTTACGCTTAATCCTTTTTATCATCGCTCACTTATTTTAAAAGGCAAAGACATCATCTGAGTCTATTATAATATTCTCTTCATAGAAACTTTGATAACCTAAATTTATTATTATGGAATCCACGTCGTGTGGGCTCCCTGAATTCAGATGGTCAGAAAACAACCTGGACTGACGACAGTTATACATTCAATGTGATGGTCTGGGTATAATCTGTGGTTATTATCCCCTGATAAAAGCTAGAGTAATTCTAGTGATCCTGTCACTCTGTCCACCTGGTCATTTTTACCCATGATTCCGAGCACGGTTATTGATCCTGCAGGTATCTGAAACACAGTGGAGACACCAATTAGAATATTGTTCATCAAATTCTTGCACTAACTGTGGTATATTGTATTTTAAATAGTTAAAATGATCTGATCTCTGCCAGAGTTAGTGAAGTTTCATGCCATGGTAGCCTAGCTAAGCTAAGGTTTTAAAAACCAAGTCTTGATTTGTTTCATTGTTATTTTGGTTAAGTTATTTTGGTATGTTTTTGGAAATTGTTTGGTCAAGATAGTTGTTTCATTATGAATTAAATATTTGTTTTACTGTTAGAGTATGGCAATAATCTACAAAAATCTTGATAAAATTATAAGTTATGAATTTAACTAATTACAAAAATTAGGTATTCATAATTATACAGCCATACATGACTTTGTGGAGAGGAATGATGCCAAGTAAGAGAGTCAATGACAACAAAAATAAACAATGATATACAATATTTCCATGCAAAGGTATATATCAAAACCAAACCTAAGCACATTAACTAATCAATCAAAAACGGATTTCATAAATAGAGATGGATTTACTATTAGTTGAGGTATTGGGTATATCTTCCAAGTGGATAGGGTAGGGAATTTCATGGTTCAAATAGTTCATCTGGATATAATCTGTACCATTTATAACAGTGACCCAATTGTGTCTTTTTCCTATTTGTTTTCTCAAAGTTTTATTTCTTAAAATATCTCTATTACTACTGTGGTGAAATAATTTTAGGTCAACTGAAACGGTAGCCCAATTTTCAATTATATTATGTTCTGTGCAGTAATTTCAAATCATTTTTATATGAACTTTTTTGTAATATTTTGGACTCACTTATTAAGTAAAATTGTTTAAACGTGCACAATATGTACACTAAATGACCAGACTTATAACCCATAATACTAAGATACAACTCAACATACATTATCATACAACTCACCCAAAATACAATATCAGAGAATGAGAAAATATTTCTTACCCCCTAAACAAAATACCAAAATAAGATGATGTTCAAGATTATCAAGTTTTGTTTATTGATCACATTTTTTGGATGGTAAAATAGATAATGTATAGAACATCCCATCAACTTTTTAGCAAAAGATATGGGCTTATGTTTTTCAGGCTGATACACATATATTCTAATGCACTTTTATTTCTAAACCATATACTCCGGCAAACTCCACCAGAGGGCGACACGGTGAACCTATTACCTAATAGTTTGTGTGCCTCTGGTGGACAGTGTAATACTCAGGTATGTCTAAAGCATATAATCAGGTGTGTAATGTCTGATTACTTTTTGGCCAAGAAAACTCGGTACCTGACAGCTGGGTTTGAATACCTTTTAAGGATCTTTAAGGATCCTGTAAACTATTTTTTTTAAAGAAATGAACAACCATTTGAAATACCTACCTGCCAGAACATACAGTCATTTTGTTGTATCCAGATAGAAACCAAAGATTTATAATCCTTTTATTGGGTTGAGCATAAATTTAAATATGATATCTTTTCCCTTTTTGGCATTGGCAGGAAGGCAAATTTGGTTATTGCAAAGACTTGGGATGTTTACCTGTGTGCGGCCGGCATCCTGGACGAGGTAATGGGCGAGGCCCAGAGATTCTGCCTTGGTTGCCATGGCTGTCAACTGACTGACATCTGACCCTTGTAATACAATCTTGGACTCCCTGAAGAAAGAGGGTTGCACAAAGAAATTATCTAATGACTTTCAAACACAACATACATGTATCATTTACCCCCCAAAAATCTTTTTTTTTTAAATTGTGAAACAAATGTACATTTTTACAAATATTATTACATAAGAGATTTATCAAATAACTTCAAAATAAATGAATAAAAAACAATACTAAATGAAGCATTTTCTGGGTTTTTTGTGTGTTTTGATATGATATTTATGTTCTGATATTGGAAGACTCACCCGAACTGTTCCCAGGCGAGCATCATCTCTCCAAACCTTCTCTGGTCCCCGACACAGATCTTATACAGTGCCAGTGTGGCGTGGGCGACCTGTGCTGCCACCTTCCCCGTGCCCATGTTAAGAGACGTGTTCACTACTAGCACCATCTTGAAGAAGTCGCCATCGTCAAGGAAACCTTCCATCCCTGGCTCGGCACACTCTTCCTCATCACTGTCCATGTCTGCCTTTAGTTATATTGTGAATATAGAAAACAATTGTATGACAATGTAAACATTAGATGTGAAAATTTTGATACACTAAACAGATATGAAAAATTTGTTTATATGATGAAATATGAATGGAAACAAACTTCTAGATGTATAGAAAAAGCCATGGATTAGAAAAACAAGTATTTTTTATCTAATATTCTAATTCTTATTGCGATACCATGTACAATGCTGATATTATATACGTTCACTATTTGTACTATACCACAGCAGCTTAATAGTATGAAAAATTGTACAAGATTTAAACTGACAGATAAGTCCTCAGGGGCTGGGATACTGATGTTCACTGTACATATATTATCATTGTATTTTGATATCCTGTCAGAATAATAAAGATTTACAATAAAGTGCAAAATATCATTCATTCTAATTTATCCCAGACCATATTTCAGTTTGTGTTGAAAAGGTTTCAGCACTTTCAGGTGAGAAATATTCGTTCTGATCCATTGTACTTCAAATCATAAATCTGAACATTTTAGCCAAATATGTTTCCAAAATTGAAGTATTCTGAATTTTTTTCATCATGCTCAGACATGATGATGTCATATTTCCATTTTTCACTTGAGTAAATACTCTCATGATGTCATATTCAATGAGAAGATACAGAGGTTCAAAACAGGGAATATTGAGGCTCATAATGGATCATAGATATCTGTAAGTAATTCTGTTCACTCCCATATGTAAATCATCAGATTTCCCATATTTTGGTAGCCGTGACCAATTTAGCCTTTAAATAGGCCACTGTGACCTTGTTACATAAATAGTTCTTTAAAATATGAACAGATATCTTGTGTCTGATAAATATGTTGGCAATAAATGCTATTTGTAGTGTTTTGCAAAATATGACGTTCAGATGATATTGAAAATCAACTTCTGTGGCCAAGAAAACAGCTCAAGGTTATCCAATATTAAACTTGTCAAAGTCCCTCATAGATAAATCATATCTGCCACATCATATCAATATTGCTGTAAGGCACTATTTTTCAGAAAATAGAACATTCTAGGGCACAGTTGCTGGTCACGACTTGACCTGACACCTCAATAAATTACTCTTGGATATTTACTTTATATTTACATAATATCAAGATCTACCGGTAATCTTCTCAAATGTGTAAAGGATCAATTTCCTAATATTTGGGAAAAGGTGACCTATATGACCTCCAGGTAGGTCACTGTGACCTAATTACATGAATAAGTTTTTAAATTATCAACTTTATATTGTGTCAGATAAATATGGTGGGAATAAATGCTATTTGTAGTGTTTTTCACAATACCATGCACAGATGATTTTGAAAATTGGCTCCTGTTACCTTAAAAATAACTCAAGGTCACACAATATTAAACTTGTCCAAGCCCCTCGGAGGCGGATTATATCTGCCAAGTCATACTAATATTGCTACAATTTTTCAGAAAATAGAGCATTCACAAGCTAAGTTGCTTGTGTTGTGGTCATAACAATGACCTTGACACAAGGTAACAAAAGTTTACCCTAAAAACCTTAAGCCTATATATATTATCATGTTAAAGTATCTAGCCCTTATGTCCAAGCATAAATGAATGCGGAAGAAAACAAAGTGCAGTGCATCACCATTGCACAAGGTTTTCAAACCTCTTAATAATTTTTAAAAACTGTTTTATAGTATATGCCTGCCTGATAAAAACATCGATGGTTCTGGAAACCGAACTGCAGGGACAAAGGCTTTAGAAATTCTGATCTTTGTAATGTTAAAAAGTGGGGAAGTGGTTAATATGTCATGTGCTGGACTTACCCCTTGAAAGTCGAGAAGCCATGTGGCAGCCAGGTCTGCACTTTTGTTGGATGTTCTCTTCAAAGCCTACAATAAGATATAATATGGCATGGGCGAATGTCAGGTAGTAGTCCAGTCAATATATGACAAAAAATGGCCTAACCCGGAACAAATTAGAACAGAAATAAAACTGATAGAAAATGTCTCGGAAGAGCCTAGAGAATAACATAGTAAAAGTCTACCAAAATCCAAGTAGTGGAACAATGCGTAATTTGCATAAATACAAAATGGCCGAAACATGGCAGGGCAAAACTTAAATATAATATTGCTTGACTCCTATTTGACATATTTGAGTAATCTTAGAGTCTATTTTATGTTTTTTTGGACATGAGAAATCCATTGGGAAACTTTTCAAATTGGTAATACCCATATTTTGTACTCTTCCTCTCAAAAATGACCAATAAAAGTGCATCGCTCAAAATAAATTGAAACTGATGACCCCAAATCTCTTGACTCGAAAGTGTCAGGTAGTAGTCTGAAGACAAACTCTATCTTTGCCAGAGAACCTATTAAAACTCATCATTGGTCTGCTTGGTGACTACTAAGATAAAAGAAACAGTAACTACGGGTTCTCCTGGCATAAGGTTCCTTTGTCCAACCAGATGGACAGTAAAGACAGATACTATGAACAATGTCATTGTGAATTTTAAAGTTTTAAATGAAGTCTGGGAAGAGGCTTTAGATTATGTTAGAGATTCTAAAATGCACAGTAGAATTAGAGGTGTATTAGATGTGTACATGACTTTGGTTTCTTATTGGCAGAAAACATTCTGAAACACAGTTATAATCTTAGTAAATCTGTCAAAGTCCACCAGTGTCAGCAGCAGAAAGCCAGAGAATGGCTAGCCCAACAATTATAACACTCAAAACAAAACAGACAGACACAGAATTTGATCAATTTTAGAACAAAGTGAATAAAAAATGTAATGTATTAGGTGTAACTGGTCCCCAGCTCTTTGGATTAGGGCCTACATATCACCCCGGCACCCCACAGGAACATTACAGAAAAATCCATTATGAAGCTGCAGATTTCATAATCAATGCCATAGACGATAGATTTGATCATCCAGGCTAAAAAGGGTATATTAATTATAGAATATGTTGCTAAAGGCTGCTGCTGGTTATACATATGACCAGAAGTTTGCAATTATGACAAATCTGTATGCTTCAGACATTAATGCACAGAGACTGAAAACTCAAATAGACACATTAAAAAGCAACATAGTTCTTAAAAAGAATACACCAACATGAAATTCCATAATTAATTTTATGATTCTAATGGTGCATCTCTATACAGTGAAATTCTTGTAATGCCAGCAACAAATGCTACCAGTGAACAATCATTCAGTTTTCAAAGTGAAAACATACTTTTGGGCCAGCATGACACAGAAGAGGCTAAATGGTCTAATGAAAATTCACGTTCAAAAAGATCACACAGATGATGTTATCATAATTCATGTTGCCAATGATTTTATATCTGTTCATGAATGACTGAACATATCTATATTTGGCACTTTTATGGAATCTGACATGTCATCTGTGATTCGATCCTTGATAATTCAGTGCACAAGTGAATTGGAACTTTGTGTTATTTGTATCCACAGCCATAGCATTATTTTACCTGAATGCTAAAATTATTTATATGGACATCTAAAGGTAGTGAAGGAAAGTGGTGCCACACACCTCGTTTGACATTAAATTTGGAATTTGTGAGGAATTGATTTGCCTGTGTTGAAATTGGTGCTGCATGCCTGATGTTTGGCAGCATGTAGGTTATTAACAAATTATATTCTAGTTTTGACAGTTTTGGCCAAGTCTCATAATGCTGTTCACAAATAGTGGCAACACTTCTGACAGTCCTTTATCTAACTGGTATTAAAACCCTTTTTTTCTTTCCACCATAAAGATGTTAAGAATATACAATGTATTTCATAGCAGAATTATGCTGGCATTGTATGAAATACATTACAAGAAATGCTATATAAGCTATTTATTTCCTTATCATGGCCTAAAAATAACTGCTTAATACCAACAGCAAGGGCATGACATTATTTCAGTATGCAAGGAACCTTTAATCATACAAAAAAACCTGAATATAAGCATGAAATAGGATGAAACGTCAATGAGAGGCGGCCATTTTGAATTTATGCAAATTAGGTGATGTTCCACTAAGTTGATTTTGATAGACTTTTTATACATTCATCTGGGTAACATTCTGAGACAAATAACACCAACATGGTTTCTGTTCTAATTTGTTCTGGGTCATTTCATATTTTGACTGGACTATAGCTATCGTGATTACTTGGTCTGTAAAGAGTTTTTATCCCTCCTGGAAAGTTTAGGGGTTTAAGCATATTCATAGCATTGAGAAATTCTTGCACTTTCGGTATCCAAATAGAATCAGAAAGATGTAACAGGTGGTTTTATCCAAAAAGAAATCATCTATTTCCCCCCAAAAAAGGTAAACCTTATTCACTTTAGAACATATTATTCCAAAATTCCAGGCCCAAAAAAAAAAATACATGATAACTTTTGACAAAATAAAAATAAAGATAAAAAATGATAAATTTGTACAAAAAACATAGATAGTGTAAATGGGTTATTAAAAGGGAAGGAAACCTTCAAAACTGTGGAATAGCAATTTAAATTTCATCAATATGAACAAATATAAAACATGAAAAGAAGATTTTTGAGATATCATTTTAATACTTTTAGTGTGGTCAAATTTCTGATGTTTTGATCATCTTTTGTTGGTGGCAGCCATCTTGTCAAGGGAATACCAGCCAATCAGAAACATATAGATTTATCGCAAATTAAACCAAAAATGTGGTAAAATAAATCCAAAAATTTATGTGTTAATATCAGTGATAAGTTCAAGTATTAACTCAGTTTAACAGGTCGAGATTAGGTAATGTAGCAGAAGGAAAGTACAGTATTGCACATTATCATGGGCTAACCACGTCACTTTCACATTAAATGACAGAAAATCAACCCCCTCCCATGGTCAGCACAGCTAAATATCAACAGAGAGACATTGTGATTACAGACATTGTAAATTTTAAGTTATCTTAGAGTTTCTCAATAACCCAATCTAAATTTGAGCATGGCCATTCACACATTATAAAACATATGCAACTCATTGTATCTTGTATGATACATACCCGTGTAGAATCCTCTTTGGAGTATCCCATGGCTGTCAACATCTCCAAGTAGTCTGGGTTGGGGACAAATTTGCTCATTTTTTTTTGTTTTCAGCTATATCAAATAAAGAATTGACCTGCAATTATCTATTAGTTCATGTCAATGAAATATAGACAATTTAATTAAACCTAACAATTGCTTCGAAATTTAAGTACAGTGAAAAGACAACAAAGCAAAATCAAAAGAAATTATGGAAACTACTTGCATATCTCAATTAAACAGAACTGAGTCTCAGTATACATGACTCATTAAAATAATCCTGAGTGACAATGGGTGATTAAATCTTGGACAAAGAAGCCCTTGGGAAATGCACTTTGGAATTTTCAAGTGATTGAAATTGGACTTTCCCAAGATTTTTTTCACTCCTTCTGTATTATTGCTCTGTGTATGACACACAACTCAGTCTCAACTAATGTCATCAGTGTCAAACCAGTCTGAAACAGATTTTGGGCACAGAGACCTGTTTACACGAAGAAAAGTATGACATTCTAGCCCACCAGGCCGATATCCTTTGGAGTCGAGTGAGTCATTTATGTTACATTTTGACAATGGACCTACATCTTTATCTGTAAGCAAGATGCATTTACGGGTAGGTGTGATAAGCATTTGAATTAAGCTTGAATAATGTTTACCCTTTACAGAGATCCATGTATTTTACCGTCTTTAGCAACTAGTGTAGTGGTGGCTATGGCCCATATTAAGAGACTGAAGCACCCAGTACGAGATAATGGCCCATATTTAACCCCATGGTATGATTATTGACTTCTTGATACTTTGACCTTGGGGGTGATGCAATTAGAAAAAGATACCACATTTCAGGAGTTGTGCTTTCAATGCCCAAACAACATAAAAAAATGTCATTTAAACACTTTCATATTTTAACCATATTTTATAATGGTATGTAATATTTATGTAAAACCAATTAAACACAGATCAGTGTATCAATATAACACACATGCACACATGCACACACACACACACAGTATCTTTGAACATGTTGAAGATGCTTTTGAAATGGTCAGTAAATGCATAGAGAAAAAATACTTATACTTTCTCTATGGTAAATGCCACACAGAATATAGACATGTACAACTAAATTATTGTACAAACAAATAATGTGTCCTTGATGTGCAACATGTCAATTAACCCTTTAGTTATTGTTATATCATGTCACGTAGAGGTCTGAAGTCTGGTCTAAGTGAAGACATAAGTGAACTTCTGATATCCATGTTACCTAATTATTAGCTCGAGTATCTCTAGCAGTGAATTTGCCTTTTGTTTATTTTGGGTCCGGCGGCCATTTCACGGCGAGAGAGAGATCGTCAAATTTCATCTGCCCTAGCACATCCCACTGGGCTGCGTGTGGTAAACATACACTGCAGGTGTCGTAGTTATGTACTCACTGCTTACATGGCCTGGCTGTTTGCAAAGTATAATCTGTTTTCTGCAATATCCAGTTGTAAAACAATCATTTTACTCTGTTTTAAGTCAGTTATCACACTTTTAAATGGACAAGAATTTCAGCTTCTTCAGAATTGAAATGGCCGCCAATGTTAAGACTGGTTTAGACCACGTGACTACATTTCACCCTCCACTTTTTGTGTATTGTGGGGAGTGGTTTTTCACTGCTTTAGGGGTGTTTTATCTGGTGATGTTTTCAGGTCTTTTCATAATTTCAAACATTGAGAGGTTTCCACTCGATGCTTCATTTTTTTCCTGCTGGATGTTTCAAGCAATATAAAACTTTAAATGTTACACTGGCAATGCAGTCATCTTCAGAAATATGTAAGGTAACTTTGTAGTGCACTTTTAACAAGTGTCCCATCATGATTCAGAAGAAAACAGTGCATTTTTATGAAGAAGCCAGGAAATTTAAAAATCTGATTTTTTTACTGAAGTACTCCACGACCTAAAAACTGCCCCTATGTTATGTTTAACAACTGGAATGACTAACAGAAACAAATTTAACAAGACTAGTATGATAACATGAGAATGTATAAGCATGCAATGGAAGTAAATAAAACTGTATGAAAATGAACCAAACAGATGATTATAACTAGCAGGGTGTAGGCTTCATGTACCAACACATGATCTGAAAACACTATGTGCTCTCAAATGTGTAAAATGAAAATAAAAAATGACAAGAAAAAATCTCTTTGGAAGGGCTTGTTATTTAGGGAGTGGATGCCATGACTACCTACTTATATCGAATACTGGACGATATGAGCGTGTGCCAGTATGAGCGTGGGACGTTATGAGCGTGTCCCTTTATGAGTGTGAGTCTGTATGAGCGTGGTTCACAGAAGTAATTTAGTGTAATGTAACAATCTTTTATCATTTGTAACTATATTTGATACATTAGCAGCAGTGTGTTTCAATATTTGATACATTTGGGTTCAACTTGTCAGTTGAGCTGTCAATCATTTTCACAAGGAAGTCCCTCACAAGGTAGGAAAACCAATTTTGTAATAATGCGTCAATATTAACAATCAATTTTGTTGTGTGGCACACACAAAACCCTCAGAATGTTATGAGGATGTTTTGTGAGTGTATTAGAAATAAAATACAATATTTATATATATATATATGACTGAGTATATATAAATATATACGCTCATTAAGGGACACGCTCATATAGTCCCACGCTCATACTGGCACACGCTCATATCCTTATATCCATGTATCTGCAGTCTCTCAAGCCATGTGAATGCACTTGTGAAATTGACATCGATTGCCAGCCAAACAATCTTGACAGGCGTTTGGAAGCTCCCATCTGGTTTGGAAATAGTGCAATACACATTTTCCAAACTAGATATTCTAATTATTAATTTCAATAACAACATTTACCTGGATTTTAGAGGAAAAATCTACCAAACGGGCGAGGTTCCCAAATTTTTATTTACGTAAAACACTGACAATAATCCGGCTGCAACTGACATTTTAACCCGTTGCAATAATAACTGAGGGTGCGCAAGATTGGAATCCGCCGGCACAGAGCAGCAAACGGCGTATCGGAAAGTCTTCAATCGAATGCATTCCGATTTTGACAGCGATCATGTGATTCATTTATAAACAAACAAAATGGTGAAAGACAAGAATTGAGAGATGGCTTCATTCAGACAGTAGTATTTACAGTTGAACACAAGTGGACAACTGGAAGAATTTTGCAACATACAGGAGTCACATATTATTAACCAGTGCGACATCCTTGACCTTCTGGTAACTACATTTGTAATTAGAATTGTGTATGCTATGTTTTTGACAATATGATATGAGGTTTATTTCCAATAATTCATAATTACAATGTACAATAAGTTCAAGAACAATGAAGATTATAACAGTACAATTATGAAATAAAGGAGGTAACCAGAAAGGCTCGGGAGCCTATCAGTGGATAACAAAAAAAAATTACATTTTGAGTAAGGAAAAAGAGAATATATGGGTTTATCTAAGTACATAATATAATGTTTTTGCACATTAGACCTGTACAATTTTTGTCAGGCTTATAATGAAAATTGAAATCTAATACTTAATTGATACTGTACTGAGCTTAGGCTAGTGGTCTATGCTTGTGTTGGTTTTTTTATGTATTATTTATCATGTGACACCCAAGAGCAATAATCAATAACATTTGAACATTGTCAAACCACTCAGAACAAAAGAAATCTCCTTTGCCTTTGGTCTGCCTCTTTTTAGCTCTGCTGAGACTTTAGCTCGCAGAGCTTTAGGAGGGGGAAAATGTCTGTCGGTCTGTCTGTCCGTCCGTCTGTCAACATTTCTTTAAAAATCTTCTTCTCCAAAACTACCAGTAGTACATCTTTCATATTTTATATAGAGGTAGATATATAGTTGAAGATTCAGATTCCTTCAAATCTTAGTGATGTCACCATTGACCTTAGTGCAGTGACCTTGAGGTCACAAATTTTGTACTGAGCATATCTCAGCAACCACTTATTACAGGATATTAAAACTTGGTATGCAGAAATGTCATATGTTAAAGCTGTGCCTTGTCATACAATTTTAGTCATGTGACCTTTGACCTTGACACATTGACATTGAATTCAAAATTTGTGAACATGCCACATCACAACCATCAGAAGTGAATAAAAAACACTTCATATCTGTTATATACTAACACTATGTTTAAAAATCTTCTCCTCCAAAACTACCAGTAATATTTGTTTCATATTTAATACAGAGGTAGATAGAGAGTTGAAGATTCAGATTCCTTCAAATCTTAGTGATGTCACCATTGACCTTAATGCATTGACCTTGATGTCACAAATTTTGTGAGGAGTATATCTCAGCAACTACTTATAAGAAGAAATTAAAACTTGGTATACAGAAATGTTTTAGGTCATAGCCGTGCCTCACCATACTTTCTTAGTCATGTGACCTTTGACCTTGACACATTGACCTTGAATTCAAAATTTGTGAACATGCCACATCATAACCATTAGAAGTGAATTAAATGCACTTCATATCTTTTATATACCAACACTATTTTATACAGAGCTAGATAGAGAGTTGAAGATTTAGATACCTTCAATTCTCAGTGATGTCACCATTGGCCTTAGTGCAGTGACCTTGATGTCACAAATATTTTAAGGAGCATATCTCAGCAACCACATAAAAAAAGAAATTAAATCTTGGTATACAGGAATGTCTTAGGTCATAGCCGTGCCTCGTCATACTTTCTTAGTCATGTGACCTTTGACCTTGACACATTGACCTTGAATTCAAAATTTATGAACATTCCACATCATAACCATTAGAAGTGAATTAAATGCACTTCATATCTTTTATATACCAACACTATTTTATACAGGGCTAGATAGAGAGTTAAAGATTTAGATTCCTTCAATTATCAGTGATGTCACCATTGAGCTTAGTGCAGTGACCTTGATGTCACAAATTTTGTAAGGAGCATATCTCAGCAACCACTTACAAGAAGAAATTAAATCTTGGTATACAGGAATGTCTTATGTTAAAGCTGTACCTCGTCATACAATTTAGTCATGTGACCTTTGACCTTGACACATTGACCTTGAATTCAAAATTTGTGAACATGCCACATCACAACCATCAGAAGTGAATAAAAAACACTTCATATCTGTTATATACTAACACTATGTTTAAAAATCTTCTCCTCCAAAACTACCAGTAATATTTGTTTCATATTTAATACAGAGGTAGATAGAGAGTTGAAGATTCAGATTCCTTCAAATCTTAGTGATGTCACCATTGACCTTAGTGCAGTGGCCTTGATGTCACAAATTTTGTGAGGAATATATCTCAGCAACCACTTATAAGAAGAAACTAAAACTTGGAATACAGAAATGTCTTAGGCCATAGCCGTGCCTCGTCATACTTTCTTAGTCTTCTGACCTTTGTCCTTGACACATTGACCTTGAATTCAAAATTTGTGTCACTTCATATCTGTTATATACCAACACTATGTTTTAAAATCTTCTTCTCCAAAACTGCCATTAATTTATGTTTCATATTTTATACAGAGCTAGATAGAGAGTTGAAGATTCAGATTCCTTAAATTCTCAGTGATGTCACCATTGAGCTTAGTGCAGTGACCTTGATGTCACAAATTTTGTAAGGAGCATATCTCAGCAACCACTTATAAGAAGAAATTAAAACTTGGTATACAGAAATGTCTAAGGTCATAGCCCTGCCTCGTAATACTTTCTTAGTCATGTGACCTTTGTCCTTGACACATTGAGCTTGAATTCAAAATTTGTGAACATGCCACATCACAACCATCAGAAGTGAATAAAAAACACTTCATATCTGTTATATACTAACACTATGTTTAAAAATCTTCTCCTCCAAAACTACCAGTAATATTTGTTTCATATTTAATACAGAGGTAGATAGAGAGTTGAAGATTCAGATTCCTTCAAATCTTAGTGATGTCACCATTGACCTTAATGCATTGACCTTGATGTCACAAATTTTGTGAGGAGTATATCTCAGCAACTACTTATAAGAAGAAATTAAAACTTGGTATACAGAAATGTTTTAGGTCATAGCCGTGCCTCACCATACTTTCTTAGTCATGTGACCTTTGACCTTGACACATTGACCTTGAATTCAAAATTTGTGAACATGCCACATCATAACCATTAGAAGTGAATTAAATGCACTTCATATCTTTTATATACCAACACTATTTTATACAGAGCTAGATAGAGAGTTGAAGATTTAGATACCTTCAATTCTCAGTGATGTCACCATTGGCCTTAGTGCAGTGACCTTGATGTCACAAATATTTTAAGGAGCATATCTCAGCAACCACATAAAAAAAGAAATTAAATCTTGGTATACAGGAATGTCTTAGGTCATAGCCGTGCCTCGTCATACTTTCTTAGTCATGTGACCTTTGACCTTGACACATTGACCTTGAATTCAAAATTTATGAACATTCCACATCATAACCATTAGAAGTGAATTAAATGCACTTCATATCTTTTATATACCAACACTATTTTATACAGGGCTAGATAGAGAGTTAAAGATTTAGATTCCTTCAATTATCAGTGATGTCACCATTGAGCTTAGTGCAGTGACCTTGATGTCACAAATTTTGTAAGGAGCATATCTCAGCAACCACTTACAAGAAGAAATTAAATCTTGGTATACAGGAATGTCTTATGTTAAAGCTGTACCTCGTCATACAATTTAGTCATGTGACCTTTGACCTTGACACATTGACCTTGAATTCAAAATTTGTGAACATGCCACATCACAACCATCAGAAGTGAATAAAAAACACTTCATATCTGTTATATACTAACACTATGTTTAAAAATCTTCTCCTCCAAAACTACCAGTAATATTTGTTTCATATTTAATACAGAGGTAGATAGAGAGTTGAAGATTCAGATTCCTTCAAATCTTAGTGATGTCACCATTGACCTTAGTGCAGTGGCCTTGATGTCACAAATTTTGTGAGGAATATATCTCAGCAACCACTTATAAGAAGAAACTAAAACTTGGAATACAGAAATGTCTTAGGCCATAGCCGTGCCTCGTCATACTTTCTTAGTCTTCTGACCTTTGTCCTTGACACATTGACCTTGAATTCAAAATTTGTGTCACTTCATATCTGTTATATACCAACACTATGTTTTAAAATCTTCTTCTCCAAAACTGCCATTAATTTATGTTTCATATTTTATACAGAGCTAGATAGAGAGTTGAAGATTCAGATTCCTTAAATTCTCAGTGATGTCACCATTGAGCTTAGTGCAGTGACCTTGATGTCACAAATTTTGTAAGGAGCATATCTCAGCAACCACTTATAAGAAGAAATTAAAACTTGGTATACAGAAATGTCTAAGGTCATAGCCCTGCCTCGTAATACTTTCTTAGTCATGTGACCTTTGTCCTTGACACATTGAGCTTGAATTCAAAATTTGTGTGCATGCAAAATCTCACAACCATTAAAAGTGGAGCAGACTTGAGCAGATGATGATTTTGACCAATCAAAATGCATGTTACATTTCAAATTTGGCCCCAACTTGTTATCTTGATTCTAATTGGCTATGTTATTCAAAATGGCAGCCTCCTTGACAACTTAGTGATAGCTATTAGATTTTTGAAAAAATCATGACAAAATGGAAAAAGAACTGAGTCTAATGGAAAATAGATAGAATTAGACCTCAGAAAATACAACATCTTGCCTACTTTGGGATCTTGTATGGAAAATCATAACCTGGTTGCTTGTTGTACTTAATCTCAGTTCATGTGTTTTCATTCAAGTCAGCAGAGCTATCAACCCATGGGGTTATGTTTTTTTAACCAAATACAAATCTTCCTCCCCTTCCTGGTATTCCTGATTATTTAATTTTCTTCGATCAATGGGAATGAGTATTGAACAAGTGTTGATTTTAAAAAATCAAGCTCGCGTAAGTTTGCAAAATCCCAAAATCCTTGGAAAAATCCAAGGAAATCTTCTTACTTTACTACGCACTCACAAATCACTTCTCAAACAAAAGCGACATCTGACTGTGTAAGCAAAATTATTGAGCCAAAACATGGCCGCCATGGACCGATAATCGGGGTAAGCTCCATAGACTTATGGCTTAATCATCTTGAAACCTCGAACATCTAGCCCCAAAGGCAAAACAAATGCGAGCAAAAAAATTTATCTTCTCAAGTTACTCAATAACCTTTAAACTGAGTCAAAATTGTCAAAATTGCATTTTTTGAGAGGATGCTCCATCCAACCTAACAATTGGCTCTTTTGTATTTTATGATATGGCCATGAGACCGCATATCCAAACAGACATACCACTTTCAAAACCATAGATATAGATTATTTATTAAATAAGATTATTAGTTTCACTATTTTCTTATACTGTATTTTATTTTCAGTCAACATGACTCAGGCAACGTTGCATATCACATTGGTTTGCTGCCTACTTCTACTGATAGGGGGCAGCAGAGCATTTATTGTTGATGTCAATACAGATTCTGTGCTATTCGAAGTTAGCGATAAGTTTCTCAGCATGACTATAGACTGTGCCCTCCTAAACTCAACCCCAAAGTGGCAAGCGTTTGATTTCAAGTAAGTACCAAAAAAAAGTATATATCTACTTTCAGCTGAACACATTAATTTTGCTCACTTATTCAATATTAAAAAATGAAACCTTTGCTGATAACATAATAAATTTGTTTAGATCAGAAACAAATATAGAAGTTCAGTACAAAGACCTGAATATTTCGTGGTTCCTCTTAAATGTTAGATATGTATTGTTTAATGTTTATAATATTAAAATCAACTAATCATAAAATTTTGATAGGAATCCACGACTGACAACATTACTCAAGGGTTTGAGCCCGATGTATTTGAGGCTAGGAGGCACTCCAGCGGATTGGACAGTGTTCTCTAATGCAGACTTCAATATGTTTAAACAGCTCAATACAACCCCACCCATGTTAACATTGACAAGTGAGTCACATGCAAGGTTATTTATAAATATATATTTTCAATGTTGACATCAGATGAACAATATACAGTGATGAAAGTATTCAGGATATAACCTGAATTCAGGTTTTTTTCTTCAAATGTGAAATTCAAAATGGTCTGAACTCAGTCTGAAACATCCAAAAGTGACATTTCTGGAAGGGGGTAGGGGTATCTTCAGGTTAATTTTCAATGGTTTCAGGTTTTTTCCTGAATGTTGACTTTCATCACTGAATATAACACTTGACAAGTGAACGGTTCTTAGAGTAAGGGCATCAAAGAATTTCAGTGTTATACATTATAATGTGATTTATTGGTTAAAGGTTTTAAGCATTAAACCTGTATATTTGTGTGTAAAGAGCATATCTACGTGTGAACATCATCACATATTGAAGTTAAAAATTCAGTAATAAGATTTTTTTTACCTCAAATGAGGCTCAAAGTAGAAGAGCTCTGTTTGGCGTCATTCTGGTACTATTCAAAAGACAATACCTTTCATGGTGCCATAAGCTTATTTTGGGGATGTATAAATCGAAAAATTAATTGACATGAAAGAGAAATAAAATTGGGACCTATATGTAAATTTTGATTTTTTTTGTGTGTGCAAAATTGGTGCTTAATCCCTTTAACATATAAACATAAATTATTTTCTCAGTCCTGTTACATGATTGTAAAACATTCTCATAATATGTTACATAAATATTTTTTTAAATAAAAAATGTACCTGTAGTGAGTATGTGATCTTTTAACATATAATTTGTTATCAGCTGATGACTGGGACAACCTGGTGAATTTGACGAGAAGTGCAGGAATCCGCTTCCTGTATGACCTCAACCTTCAGCTGCGTTATGGGGTACAGTGGGATCCCACCAATGCCATCAGCCTCATGCAGTACCTGCAGGCCAAGGGCTATGGAGACAATCTCGACTTTGAAATGGGAAATGGTGAGAAACTACAATATCTGTAGATTTTTGTGTGGAATTCCTGTGAACATTTACTTTAAATTCAAATTTTCAAGAATATTTCTTCAAAGAGAATGCAAAAATAAAGTTATGGTATTATTTCCCAAATACAATATTTTATGATGATAATTTAATTTGTATAGTGTTTGTTAAGGGATTTACAACGTCAGTGAGTACACTATGTCATCAATGATATTTGTGGTGGCAAACCTTTACTTTGTCTATTCCTCTGTGGTGATCCAAAGGTCGTGGGTTCGAACCCCGGCCATGCAGAGATTGAACTCATGATACAATTTCCCATATGAGCTGAGGCCCATGCCTAAAGGGTTAACCTGTTGTCCTTGTAAATCTGTGACTGGGTGGGTTGTCATGTTAAGGACCTGCGACATGACAATTCAGTGAGGCAGCACTCTTATCTGCTACAAGTAGGTCTCATCACAAAATGACTGAAATAATGTTGAAATTGATGTAAAACCCCAAACAAAGAAACAATACTTTGTCTATTTGATTATGCTTGAGATCTGATTGATAGTGATTAATTCATGTACAATTACTTAAACAATGATCAAATTCATAAAAAGTGACTGAATATTTCATATATGAATATTAGGTCACAAAAGACCTGTTCCTTTTCTGTGTCCTTTTCGTGGGCTAGTACTTATCTGTGACCTTCATCCCTAATCTATGTCCAGTCCGTCCCCAAATGTGACCACAATTCACAATGGCTTATTCCTGGGGCTTATTTGATACTCAAGTGATATCATAATTAAGTCATTTAAGAGTCACAGATGGGGGCTAGGGCAGACAATTTAGTGATGGTGGTCACTGATTGGGGACAGAGAGGAAATAACCATGGTCACCAATTGGGGATGGAGAGGTCATATATTAGTGATAATGGTCACTGATTGGGGACAGAGAGGGAGTAACCATGGTCACCAATTGGGGATGGAGAGGTCATATATTAGTGATATATATTAGTCATATATTATATATATTATATCTGCTCAAAGGTAGGAACTGGCTGGAATTTAAACTGGAAATTCCTGGGTTTCAAGGCAAATTTTCTTACCAATTATCCTATTTCAGTCAGTTCTTATTTTAACGAAATTTTATTATGGTCAATCTGAGTGAGTATTATTTCTTTCAGGTTTTATAATGAATAAAGTATTTCCAATAAAAGAAAAATACTTGCTCACCTCGATAATATTCCTATTGACTAAGTCTTCCCCCACTCATCCTTTTGGTGAGAACAATGGGCACTGTTCTGACAGTCCAAGCAGGTGACACTTTGGTTCCTTTAATAAAGTGGCTTGATGTACTGACTGGAAAGGTCAGTGGGTGGGACTCATATCAATATCTTTGGAAATTTTAAAACTGGCAAGTGTGCAAAAATGATATAATTTTAACATTTTATTCCAGTCTGTGTATGGACCCTTACACAGCATGAATAGGTTGGTTGATAAGATGGAACGAGTCAAATTTTTCCGTTAAAGTGTCAGAATTTTTTTCAGAGCCTGGTGCATTTCATCTTCATCCTGGACAGATACCCGTCACAGCTGATCAACTCGCAACAGATTTTATCAATCTCAAAACATTGAAAGACAATTATCCCGCATTTAGGAATGGGGCTCTGGTTGGACCTGATATTGTCATTTTGTATGCAAACCCTGATGCTGAGGGGGTTAAGATACTAGCGCAGTGAGTTCATAAAGAATTATTCCACACAAAACATACAGACACACTTGTTCCCTAAAATCTAAGATTGAAATATTGAGATAGCAATGGCCTCAGGATTTCTTTTTATTGAATACCAATAAGAAAATAACTTAAGAGCACCAGATGAAATTTGAGGTGAGAACAGAGATTAGTTTAACTGGACTGTCCCAAGTGTGAAAATGGAGCAGACATTTTATTTAGTTCTTGTCCATTATAACAGACATTTTATATTAATCTCAGCATTTATATCAATGTGAATTATATTTCTATCGTTTAGATGATCTTCTGTCCAGTGGAATATGTTATTTTCTACCTACATCAATCGGCATTGCACAGACATTCTATTTGTGACTTTTCTTTGTATTTTGTTTGCACTATATTATATTTTTCCATAAAAGCTTAAATATTACTGACACCTTCCCTATCTTCTTTAGAGTACATAGTTTTGTTCAGAATTACTTTCAATAGTGTAAATTATTGACTAAAAAGCTTTCTTTGCCGAGTTGGAAAGTCAGTGGATGGGACTTGCATGAATAACTTGGAATATTTTAGGATTGGAAAGTGTGCAAAAATGGTACTGTGCAATTTTGATTGCTATTCCAGTCCCAAATGGACCTCGCATCATAAAAAGGTTCATAAAGGATGATAACAGTGAAGACATCTACCAATCTCTGATCAATATTCTTGTGAACACAAAAAATAAGTCTTTTGGAAACAACATCTCTCACTCTTGTGCAGGATGAAAACCCCTTTTTCGCTCGCATTTGTTTTGCCTTTAGGGCTAGATGTTCGAGGTTTCAAGATGATTAAGCCGTAAGTCTATGGAGCCTACCCCGATTATTGGTCCATGGCGGCCATGTTTTTGGCACATTTGCTCTGCTTACACAGTCAGATGGCGCTTTTGTTCAGAAGTGATTTGTGAGTGCGTAGTAGAGTAAGAAGATTTCCTTGGATTTTGCCCAAGGATTTGGGGATTTTGCAAACTTACGCGAGCTTGATTTTTAAAAATCAACACTTGTTATTGATACCATCTTAATTTTATTGCAGGCCTTGTGCAGTTTTTACAATCCAGTCTTCTTGCCACTGGCCAGGGCAGACCATGCTGTCATGATTGCCTCCAACACTCATAACTGAATATGCAGTGTATAATCTATCCTGTCACAAGACTTTCTACTCTTTACTAACCCATTGATCTTTCTTGGTAATGTTTCCCACCCATCCCAAACCGGCCCCATTAGCACAGTTTGTTGAGCACAGGATTTGTGCCTTTAATGGTTTAATAAGTGAAGGACTGGAGTTTTGTGGGTTCGACTCCCACTGTTGGCAGTCTTACTTTCACACTGGTTAAAAGGCTCAAAAGTCGACCTGATATGGCCATAGTTGCTGAAAGGGTCATAAAAACACTATTTTACAATTTCCCACCCATCTCTCAGCAGGTTATAGTTTGCATGTACGCTCTCTGACATCGTGTCCTTTCCGGATATTTGTAGAGCCTGGAGTTTACAGTGCCTCTGGGGGCAGACTCCCTCTCACTGGCCAGCAGATTTCTGAAGATTTTTATAGATTAAAAGAGGTGATGGATCATTATCCTTTACTCCGAGGTTCCATCCTAGTTGGACCTGACACAGTCGGGGAAACCAAGGGCGGCAATCCCGGATATAAGATATTATCTGAGTGAGTGAATGGCTAAAATGTAAATATAAGACAAGATTAAGTCATTTTATCTACATTTCTTCCAGAGCCGGGATATTACTCAGAAAACGGTGGACGTATAAAGTTGACTGGCTCACAGATTGCGCAGGATTTTGAAAAATTAAAACAGGTTCTACTTAAGTACCCAAATTTTAAAAATAGCATTTTGGTGGGTCCGGACTCAGTGGGAATGTTCCATTGGCAGCACCAAGTATTACAGGAGTGAGTGACACGAGAACATTTGGCAACTTCTTCCCCCTTGGTAGATCTACATCTGTCATGTTTATCATGCATGGACTCCTACATTCTCACTTCTTCCATCAAGTTGGTCTGCTGCATGTTTGTTCGTTCGTTTGTTCGTTCGTTTGTTCGTTCGTTTGTTCGTTCGTTTGTTCGTTCGTTCGTTCATTCGTTCGTTCATTCGTTCATACATTTATTTATTCACATATGTTATTTTATTCTTGTCGGTATTAGTTCTTTGCACTTTAAGCTTGTAGCTCATCAGATAAAAATTGACAGAACAAAATACATCCAGCTTAACATAGAAAAATGTATTGACCTTTTAACACATTTTGCATATGGTTCTTAGAAATAATCATAGGAATTTTTAACATATCATTTCTGGACTTTCCAGGGAATTATAATTTTTCACTGTGACATCAGCAAGCTTTAAGATTTGCATTGCTTTGCACCTCCTCAGACTTTCATAAGATGCTTGTGCTATCTCAATTTTCTGCATATTTATTTTTTATTTGAGTTCTGTATTTTAAAATGTGGCACCTAATTTAGTTTTAAAGATAAAAATATTTTGAAATTAAAAATAGGATTTGCAGTGAAGCATGTTCCTTTGTTTTACTTTGAAATTAATATATTTAAAAGTTTAAGATAAAAAAGATTTTCACATGTATGTTAAACTTTGAGATATATGATTTAAAGATTTCTTAAAAGAATATTAAACCTGAAAGATTTATATTATAAGTGCCTTAGAACAGCTGTGTAAATGATATTGAAGGATAAAGTAGATTTTTTTCATTAATAGATTTATTAGATTTTTGGTAGATTTTTTATTAGATTTTTAGATTATTAGGATTTTTAGTAGATTTTTTTATTAATATTTCAGGTTCGTGCAGCGGGCCGGTAGTTTTGTCTCAGCTGTCACATGGCATCAGTAAGTGGGTCAAACATTTTCTATATATATCCAGAGTGTATATGCTGGCTCAGAGTTTGGAAGGCTTGTGTATTTGGCCTGGCTCGTTCTACACCAAAACAGGAATACTACCGTACTACCACGTGACGGGGCGTACTGTCACGTGACCGGGACAGGTAAGTCACGTGATCGGGATACCGATCCACCCGCCCAGCTTGGCATAGGGACGATAGGGCAGCCCGGCGGGAGAATTTGGATGTGCATGCAATGGCCCGAAAACAAAACGAATGCCAATAGTTCTCCTCTTCCAGAACCAGAATTATCAGGCATACTGTAAAACGAGCCAGGCCTTTATCACAGAGACTCGGTCTCTTCAAAGAGAGGTGGAGTCCAACGTGTAAACCTTGGCTCTCTGAGCAGGGTGAGGGACAAGGGCAAGTATTCCTCTCAATTAAGGGACTTGTCTACATCCAAGTAAGCTTTGAGTGGACGGAGCTGACAACCACATAATTATCTGCTCCATCCATGTTAATGAATAGAATTATTTAATTACCGGAAAAGAACTTTGAACGACTTCCAAACTCTGAGCCAGCATATAAAATGAAGGATTGGTGAAGGTTGGTTGGAAGGTCCAATGACCTTTTTTGGAGGGGATGAAGGCCTAAATAGAATGACCTCAGTTATGACCATGACTTGTTTTTTCAAGGTCACAAACTCCAAATTCCAACCAAAAACGTAGACATTTCACTCAATGTTATCACCTATTTTAGTTACATACTAAAGATATTTACCACACATTTGCTTCATTAAGTCCAACATTTGGAGTCTGGAGTGCTAAATTAGCTACTAAGCAGGATCATGTGATCAACTTTTTGTGATTTTGGGAAATGGCTGGTTTCTTTGAGAAGCACAGACATAATTTTGAATCATGAATGTTAAATATAGCCAATGCATTTACACATCTAAGATCATATCTGTAATTTAAATATTTTTTTTTTTTATCAGGAAGTATCTCTTTAAGGAAACTGAAATATAAAACAAATACAGAAGGACAACTGAACTGTAAAGTGAGATTGTTCATATCAGACGAGAGATCTACATGTAAGATGATATCTGTAATTTAAAGATTTTTTTTTATCAGGAAGGGTCTCTTTAAGGAAACTAAAATATAAAGCAATAAAGCAACAACAGAGCAGTAATGTGAGATTGTTCATATCAGATGAGAGGTTTGGAATCGTGTTTCAGCTACTACTTCTATGGTCCCACGGCCACTGTGGACACATATCTGGACCCATCCCACTTTGACAACCTTGCAAAGTCCATCCAGATTGTCCAGAATGCTGTCCAGAACAGCTCTACGCCCAGTCTACCTGTATGGATCGGAGAGACCAACGACGCATGGGGAGCAGGAACGCTCAATATCTCAGACAGATTCGTCAACGGATTTTTGTTAGTTTTATCAGAAGTTGCAATCGAATGAGTACAATATTTAAAGAAATGTTTTAATTACCAGAAAATTATAATATTCATCTGATGTGTAATTTGATATTCTTTTCACAATCAATAGATAAAAGATTGCCTTTGCCCTTATAACTCTTGTCAAAGTGAACCTTACTTTTTGTAAGAAAAAAAAGAAAATACTTTCCCTCCAGATATAAAGAATTGTAAATGAATTAATTTCAGATGGTTGGAGAAGTTAGGACTGGGTGCGAAGATGGGCCTTGGTGTAATTATGAGACAGACTTTCTATGGCCACAACTATGGAGCTATCGGGAATGACCTTTACCCCAATCCTGTGAGTATAGCATTAAATCTACCCCAATCCTGTGAGTATAGCATTCAATCTACCCCAATCCTGTGAGTATAGCATTAAATCTATCCCAATCCTGTGAGTATAGCATTAAATCTACCCAAATCCTGTGAGTATAGCATTAAATCTACCCCAATCCTGTGAGTATAGCATTAAATCTACCCCAATTCTGTGAGTATAGCATTAAATCTACCCCAATCCTGTGAGTATAGCATTAAATCTACCCCAATCCTGTGAGCATAGCATTAAATCTACCCTAATCCTGTGAGTATAGCATTAAATCTACCCAAATCCTGTGAGCATAGCATTAAATGTACCCCAATCCTGTGAGTATAGCATTAAATCTACCCCAATCCTGTGAGTATAGCATTAAATCTACCCCAATTCTGTGAGTATAGCATTAAATTTACCCCAATCCTGTGAGTATAGCATTAAATCTACCCCAATCCTGTGAGCATAGCATTAAATCTACCCTAATCCTGTGAGTATAGCATTAAATCTACCCAAATCCTGTGAGCATAGCATTAAATGTACCCCAATCCTGTGAGTATAACATTAAATCTACCCAAATCCTGTGAGTAATAATCATTAAATCTAACCCAATTCTGCAAGTATGGACTCAACTGTCTCATAACCCTGCTTCTACCCTGACCCCGCAAGTACCCAAACTTGGAAATGTGTGTATAAATTCTACCCCAAGGTACATTATATGTGTCAGAACCCAAAGTTTTGATTCTTTAGTATTCTATAGTTAATTCTGTAAGCATAACATTATCTTTATTCAATCATTTTATCTCTGTCCCAGTTTTGCTCAAATTTCTTAGTAATTTTTGTTCTCTTTTTTTCAAACCATGAAGAATACAGTGGGCAAAGCAAGAATGCTTTTAATGAATACATAAACAATGTACAGTACATATCATACTCTGTCGCTGTGGGCATGCATCATTGTTCTTTCCTTGCATTGCAGGATTATTGGTTATCGTATGTGTATAAGCAGTTGGTTGGTACTCAAGTATTAGATGTGAACTCTAACATGGAGTATGGTGGTGGTAACAGGTACACCATGCCTGGATATGACCCCTCAGAACGAATCCGAGTCTATGCTCACTGCACCAAGCCAAGGTGAGTTTATGTACCAGAGAAAAAAAATTTTTGTACAAGAGCATCATATTGCCTTTGTTTGAAAAATCTTGGGAGAATTATTAAATGTAAGAAATATTAAAATGGTATATGTGAAGTTATTTTGATATTATTTGCAGTGGGACATATTTTGCGGGATCAGTGACAGTGTTTGCCCTCAACATGAACAAGAATGTGTCGGAGTTGTTGACCTTCAAGGGAGACCTGGCTTATATGAAGGTCGATGTTTACCTTATGACAGCAGATGGACCAGAAGGTTTAACCTCAAGGTCAGTCAATCCATACATCATGATATATACCATACACCTTTGGGGGGAGGGGGAGTTGGGATATGCCTCAGCTGGTAAGACGTATTCTCTTGCTAAAGCTCCGGGGTTCGAATCCCAATTGGGGCAAGTGTTTTGGACATGCTATATGATTGAGAAAAGTGGACATCTGCTACAAAGTTGTTTCCCTTTCCAGCCAATGCTCAATAATTGGTTATCAAAGGCTATGGTTTGTATTTCAAAGTCTATGTTATAATGCAAAGGAAAGATCCCCAATCACTCTTTGAAAAGAGTAAGGCATGGAGTCCCGATGACAGGCTTCTATCTGACCTTGTATAATCTGAACAGTGCTGAAAAGGTCAAAAACACAAACAAATCCAAACCATAGACCTTTGTTTTGATTTAATAGATAAAATGTAGTGTTTTCTGGAGATGAACCTTTTTTATTTTTCCTGAGTCTTCAAATATTAAATATTTTCAAAGTGATATTTGCTGTGTTATGTAATATTTGGTACTCATCTGTTGACGTTGTCTGATGTTAAACGATATCCATTGGTCACACAATAAAAGTAATTGAAGTTGAGTGATGAACTATCATATTTAATATACCGTATTTACTCGTATATAAGACGAGGTTTTTTTCCAAAAACTCTTAGTAAATGCTTAGGGGGTCGTCTTATACACGAGAGCAGTCTTATACTCGAGTATTTACGGTAAAACGTAAATACGGTAAAACGTAAATACGATGTTCATATTTTCGAAATAACGAATATCAGACGTAGCAGATTGATTTTAATTGCGTTTTAAATGATAAATAAAGGTATTTACCCAATATTATTGGTCTATTATTTCAAAACGCTTTGTTTTGACTTTGTTCTCACTGATTCCAATTATCAGCATTCAGTTTTGCGTTTCGTCATTGTCTCCACTGCTTTGAGTCGTGTCTTCCCTTTTTGATTGCGTTTTAAATGATAAATAAAGGTATTTACCCAATATTATCACAAATTGTTCGAGAACAGAACAAAACCATCAATCCATTTAAAACGCAATTAAAATCGATCCATGTGTGAAAGCATTTCTGTCAACAAGGGAAGACACGACTCAAAGCAGTGGAAACAATGACGAGATGCAAAACTGTGAACGCTGATAATTGAAATCAGTGAAAACAAAGTTAAAACAAAGCATTTTGAAATAATATGTTTTAAATGATATATAAAGGTAAAAACAAGAGCCTCTTCCCGTCACTTCCGCCTTTCAAAATTGCGACCACGTGTTGCGTTGAGTCGTGTCTTCCCTTCTTGACAGAAATGCCTTCACACGTGGATCGATTTTAATTGCGTTTTAAATGATAAATAAAGGTATTTACCCAATATTATCACAAATTATGCTTCGCAGGTCGAGAGTTTATCCATGAAGTAAAACGTAAATATCATGTACGTGACGTCCCGTTAATTCACGTCTGCAACACGAGGAGAAGCCAGGGATCCATCATTGCGCAATATATGAATATTTCAATGCGTGTTAAGTAGGCTCTGATCGTTTTCGCGCCAAAAATAAGAGCTTGTCCCCGTCACTCCAGCTTTTTAAAATGACGACCTCGTATTGCGTAATGCATGTTAAATGGATGAATGTTTTTGTTCTCTTCTCGACCTGCAAAGCGTATTTTGTGTTTATATTGGGTATATACTTTTATTTATCATTTAAAACGCAATTCTCTGGCAAATCTGCAAAGTCAATGATCACATGACTTGTGAGTCACGTGGCCAATCGATCCACTACGTTACGTACATCGTATTTACGTTTACTTCTATGTCTATTAAAATTAAAATTATTATTTTATCATATCGCACAATTCAATTCCCTACAGCCTTTCATGTCTTGCCATTCAGTGGTGTGAAAATTAGCAAAATTTTACTAATTCCAATTATCAGCGTTCACAGTTTTGCGTTTCGTCATTGTCTCCACTGCTTTGAGTCGTGTCTTCCCTTTTTGACAGAAATGCTTTCACACGTGGATCGATTTTAATTGCATTTTAAATGGATTGATGTTTTTGTTCTGTTTTGACCTGCAAAGCGTATTTTGTGTTTATATTGGGTATAGACTTTTATTTATCATTTAAAACGCAATTAAAATCGATCTGCTACGGATATGAAAGTTCAATTTGACATGTTGGCCGCTCTACTTTTGTCTCGTGGGCACCCAGACGCTAAGATAAAGGACGTCACGTACATCGTATTATGTTTTACTTCGTGGAGAAATTCTCGACCTGCAAAGCATAATTTGTGATAATATTGGGTAAATACCTTTATTTATCATTTAAAACGCAATTAAAATCAATCTGCTACCTCCGTTATTCGTTATTTCGAAAATATGAACATCGTATTTACGTTTTACCGTATTTACTCGTGTATAAGACTGCTAAGATCTTTAAGTTTTCATATTTAAGTTTCACTTTTTAAATGAACGCTAAGCTTCAGCTGAAGCTTGAATGATAGCAGAGCCGATATGTCAAGAAAAACCAACTCGTCTTATATTCGGAAATTGTTTTTTTTCAAGCAAAATAAGCTCAATTTTGGGGGGTCGTCTTATACACGAGTCGTCTTATACACGAGTAAATACGGTAGGTGTGTTGTTAGTTATAGTTTGATGTTTTTGTGGTGGATTTTTGCAGGTATGTGGCTATGAATGGCATCCGCATGATGATGATTGATGACAAGACATTGCCAAACCTTAAGCCGGTCCAGCAGCAGGCCATAGAAGGAATACAGCTCCCTCCGACAAGCTACGGCTTCTTTGTTTTCAGATCAGCCAACATTAAAGCCTGCCTCAGCTCCAAATATAAATATCACAAAACATGAAGTTATAATATGATCAAAGGCAGTTAGTTCATTTAGGAAATAACAGTGTGATATGACACTTGCATTTCTAATTACATTCATTTACTGTGATTTTATGTTCAGAATGTTTGTCAACTTGACTCCAAAACAATCAAAACCTCAGAAATTATGCTCACATCTCAGGAACTGGAAATTAGTCTTGTCATTGAGTTGATATATTGGGCAGGAATTTGTAACAATGACAGGTAGCTTTTAATGGAATAGCCCAATATCTAATTGTGTTATGTTAATTTTTTGTCGAGTCCCAAAAGTTATATGGTGCTTATGAATATTCCACCGTACATTGGTCGAGACTGTTTGTCAACAGGATATTGACCATTGATTTAATTAATTTAAGATATAATTAATTATGTGTAATATTTTGTAATTTATATGTAATATATTCCAATTAATTTAATTCAATAATATTACAAATTGAAGTTTTCCAGCGTGGAAATCAAATTAGAAATTAGTAATTGTAATTCCAGATTCATTATAAACTCAAGACTGAAGTATGGAATGAATAGAAACCAATGAAATAAAGATAAAAACACTACACACTACAATTAAATGTTTGCAATGAGCAAAACAGACTAAGAATGAAAAAAAAAACAAATAAAACTTTAAAAAAAAAAAAATTCTTGTTCAAGTCCTTTTGAACCAAATAACAGGGATGGGAGAGCTCTGAACAGTACTGGACTGAAATTACAGCCTATCTGGATGGTATGACATCATATCATTGTTCTACACTAATTCTGAACCAACCTTGTTAACGTTGGGGGGAACAGTGTCTTCTAAAATTCTTTTTTTTTTCCCGTCAAAACAGTCTTGTCCCCCACATTTGAATCCCCAAAAAAGATATGGTGCAAGATAATTGTTTTGAATAAAATAACTACAAAACTGATTCAGCCTTTAATGTATCAAATGCAAAGGGATGGAATTTTCTGTATATTTCCAGATGTTTTACAATAACAATTTTTCTTCATATGTGTCTGCAACACCCAATTTCAATTACCAATAAATTTGACCTCACAGGACTATGGGAATGAAACAATATTGTGCTACGATGCAAATATAGATCTTATCATTGCAGTCAATTTGCACATTTTAACATTTGATGCAGTGATAAAATATGATTAACCCAATTATTAGACAATGATTTCTTTGACCTAATAATTTGCTATTATTGCTATTATTGACCTAATAATTTGTTTCATTAAAGTGTAAGTGGGAATAACTAATTACTAATGAGGTAATAATTAATTAATGTCTTTATTACCAAGAATTATTTATTGAGCTTTGCATTTTGGGAACAATTATTTATTACACATTAGAGTATTCATATTGATCAAAAAAGTATGTGATGCATGTCATTTTAAGTGCAGAAAAGAAAAAAATAAAGTATAGAAAAGAAAATCGCAATGTTTGTTTCATTTTCAAAATGTTCTGTATTCATAAACATTACACTACAATTTAGAGACACTGCTGGAATAACCAAAATTTACAAAGAACCACCACTTTTTTTCAACAGTTCATTGAGACGTGGCTGGTCATTGAAGCATGCAAATCATAACAGTTACCAAAACCATTTGTCAATTTACTTATCTCGACCAATATTGTCTGCAACATACATATTACAATTAATAAATAATGCAATGACAATGTTTCTTGCGACATTTTTTTAAAACTATAACTTTATTACAGGTAATATACATGTATCTAAATACATATTTGTGTTGAGGTGTGATATCAGATTGGAGATATAGGCACTGAGGATGTCAGAAAGGTCGAGTCGGAAGATGATCAAATGACCATTTTCATGTACAATTTTCTCCATCAATTAGATACCCTATTAAAATAACTATACAATATTCAGTTACCTACAACATGGTACTCTACAACATGGTACCAATATCCTCTGAAACTTGTGACCAATCGTCATCAAAGATGGTCTTTATGATGATTTTGTTGTGAATGTATTTTTCTAATAAAATTTTAGTAAATACATGTATAGAAAGCCATGAAATCATACATCATTAGTATGGCACTTTCTTTTGCAAATGAATTTCTTTGCAATTTGAATAAGAAAGTTTACATTTTTAAAATGTGTCAAATCTAAATGGCCAATCCAGGTGGCCAAGTATTTTAACAATTCCCTCGGACCATAGATACTTTCTCCATTCTCGGACATTTGTAGCACCTGTGACTAATCGCACTTATATATAGCTGCATTGTACTTAAATTATTCTCGAAATATAATGGAATAATAATTCTTTCCAGAAAAGTAAAATCTTCAAAACTAACTGCCCTATATTTACTCTGCTGAACAGAGGTAGTATACCCTGCCTCCAAAGTCCTATCATTGTTCTCACAAGCAATATGAAAAAAACCAGGCTATAAATAAATATGCAAATAGGCTCCTCCCACAATGCACACCATCAGACAAACAGGTACCATTTTTATGCATATATAGTTAACTTGCTTCTGACACATGTAACAAATATGAAACTAGATGAAGCAATTTAGGAAAGTGACAAAAGCATTCCTCAGTGAATGATGATATTGTACTTAAATATATTCTTACCTGGTCAAAGGCAATAAAAACAAGTGCAATTAGTGGGCACAGTTTTAGTTGTTGTGTCTGATGATGCTAAATACATATTTTAATAATTTGAACATTCATGATCTGCGGCTAAGTTGGGCAATGGAGACATTTAAGGATCTACTACCTCTGTTTTGATGAGTAGTTCTAAAAAAAGTCGAAGAAAATTTGTCTTTAGAAATTAGATATTTTCTGCCTTGAAGTTTTTGATATTCAAGCTTATGTTCAGACCATAATTACAGGTAAAACTGTAATTTTAAATATTTTTAATTAAAACATTTTGCCAACACTACACACACACAGGTGGCATACATGTGATTTGTTGATTTTCATCATGGCTGCCATGGGCATGTGCAAAGGATCAGCTTCCCAATATATTAAAGGTTGCGACCTATCTGGCCTTTAAGTAAGTCACTGTGACCTAGTTACATAGATTATTCTCCAAATTATGAACAAACACATTGGCGAAGATAAATGTAGTGGGAATAAATTATAATTGTAGTGTTTTGCAAAAAATATCACCCATAGCCAATTTTGAAAGTGGACTCCTGTGACATTGAAAAAAAACCAAGATTTAATAATGGATTTCAAATTTAAGTAGAGTAAGTTGGTTGTGTGAAATGTCAAAATAAATATTAAATGACTCCAATTCATCAAAAGATGACATTGCACAACTGCATATGGTAATAAAGCAACTTATAAATTGGAAAATATAATTCATAATCGCATTGATGATGATAATGATGAGTGTCTGTGTCCCACAAGGGCCTTGGTCAGCATTGGACGGCCTTCTATTGGCTGCTGAAGGCAGTTACGGTATGCATTGATGCTCAGATGGAGTGTGTGTGTGTGCACGTGTGTGTGTGTGTAAAGCCCAGAACCTTATGGGTAATAGCTGCATTTGAGCGGACGGAATGGACACAAGACAGACAGGGTGATTACTAGAAAGTTACCTTCCAGTGCCTTAATAACACAAGTGATACTAAATACACATATTAATATACAGAGAAAAAAACCATTAATATCCAGATCACATTTCCAGAACATAATATCATTTTTACTCACTCTCATCTACCAATCATCAGGCAATACCTAGTAAAATGTGATGTCTAACTAAATTACACTACTTTATCTACATTGAAGTTGACCAAATATCAATACAACATAACCAAAGACAAACCTTTCAACTCTATGTGTGACCTACAAGCACATGTATATTTGATCTGTTTGAATACAAAATAACTTTATAGTCATATTTCTACAAACTGTCTATTGCAGCAATGAGCAACTAACTCATTATTGATATAGACAAGAAAAACCTACTTTTAGAATCTAAAAATAAAAAAATGTAATCATATTTATTAAATTTTCCTTCAGATAAACAGTTAAGCAATGCTACGGAAAAATAATTAAGCCATTGTTAAGGCACATTTTAGGTCAAAAGAAAAATAAATAAAGCATAAATTCAACAGCTTAAAACAAAATAAATATATTACTATGTGCTGTAGAATGAAGTACCGTTCATCAGATTCTTTGTTTGATATTGTATAATATAGCAGTCAGTCACTTCTGAGCAATAAAATTCATTTTCAAAACCTATAACACTTGTGTAGTTGTGTAAATTATTCATAAAATATATATAACAAGTATAAATTCTGTTAAAATGTTTTTAACATCAAACCAAAAAAGTTAGAAATTAATACATTTTCTTAACATGACAAAATTCATATTTGATCAAAAATTCCACGCCACTGCCGTTCTTCAAGCTCATTAGATTGCACAGTGGAATATTGTAGAAATACTGATCACATGAAGAGTCTGTGAAACATAACACTTGTGATATCCCTTTCTAATTCGCCCTCGCGTCTAACTTACCGCTGTCTAGCTTACTGCTGCCTTCACATATAACATACTGCTGCCCTCATATATAAAGCACTGCTGCCCTCATATATAAAGTACTGCTGCCCAGATGTTTAATTTAACTTACAGCTTCCCACATATTTAACATACTGCTGCCCACATATTTAACTTACTGCTGCCTACATATTTAACTTACTGCTTCCCACATGTTTAACTTACTGCTTCCCACATGTTTAACTTACTGCTTCCCACATGTTTAACTTACTGCTTCCCACATGTTTAACTTACTGCTTCCCATATGTTTAACTTACTGCTTCCCACATGTTTAACTTACTGCTTCCCACATGTTTAACTTACTGCTTCCCACATGTTTAACTTACTGCTTCCCACATGTTTAACTTACTGCTGCCTACATGTTTAATTTACATCTGCCCACATATTTAACTTACATCTGCCCACATATTTAACTTACTGCTTCCCACATGTTTAACTTACTGCTTCCCACATGTTTAACTTACTGCTTCCCACATGTTTAAGCAATAAAAATATATGATTATCCTACTTAATTATCTTGCGAGTCTGAAAATATAATTGTTTGTGTATTCATGCAAAAAATGTAGTTTTGAAAATCAACTGTAAAATCCTTACCCTTATTGTAAATCCCTGATAAAATTTTCGAGAGCTTTTTGTGCATTTCCAGTATATTGTTTTAAATGGGGCAAGATGTGGCCCAAAATCAGCTTAGACTCAATATGAGCTGATGAATGTGAATTAACCAAACGGAAGTCATGTTGGCCATTTCATAGCCCATATTATGTCAAACAAATACCAAGGCTAGTTTACAATCACCAAGGCTAGTTTACAATCTCCAAGGGTGATAAACAAGTATAACCTACATGTAGTATGGTTTACAATCACATATATGATTAACAATCACCAATTGCAGTTAACAATCACATACATATATGGTTTACAATCACAAATGTGGTTAACACTCACCAAGGGTGGTTACCAATCACCAAGGGTGGTTAACACTCACCAAGGGTGGTTACCAATCACCAAGGGTGGTTAACAATCACCAAGGGTGGTTAACACTCACCAAGGGTGGTTACCAATCACCAAGGGTGTTTACCAATCACCAAGGGTGGTTAACACTCACAAAGGGTGGTTAACAATCACCAAGGGGGGTTAACAATCACCAAGGATGGGTAACACTCACCAAGGGTATTTACCAATCACCAAGAGTGGTTAACACTCACCAAGGATGGGTAACAATCACCAAGGGTGTTAACACTCACCAAGGGTGGTTACCAATCACCAAGAGTGGTTACCAATCACCAAGGATGGGTAACACTCACCAAGGGTGGGTAACAATCACCAAGGGTGGTTACCAATCACCAAGGATGGGTAACACTCACCAAGGGTGGTTACCAATCACCAAGGGTGTTTACCAATCACCAAGGGTGGTTACCAATGACCAAGGGTGTTTACCAATCACCAAGGATGGGTAACACTCACCAAGGGTGGTTACCAATCACCAAGGATGGGTAACACTCACCAAGGGTGGGTAACACTCACCAAGGGTGGTTACCAATCACCAAGGGTGGTTACCAATCACCAAGGGTGTTTACTAATCACCAAGGGTGGTTAACACTCACCAAGGGTGGGTGACAATCTCAACATTGGCCAAAATATGTAAAATAATAACAAAACATTACCATATGACATCATGTGATGGTTACATTTATATACATATATGACCTGATGTAATTCAACCCAAACTGTGAAATATCAATGCAGCATGCAGCTTATAAGGTGCTGGTCCCCTGCCATTGAAAATATTCTCAAATAATGCACAATAAAGAATGAAAATTACAGCGGACTTTTAATCTCTGCAACAAGATTGGTTGGCTACCTATTTACATGCTTGAGTAGTGGATGGACTAATAAATGTCATCAAATGATCCTTTATAAACCCATATTATATTGGTTTGTAAACCCATATTATATTGGTTTGTAAACCCATATTATATTGGTATTGAAAACCCATATTATATTTGTATCATAAACCCATATTATATTGGTATTATAAACCCATATTATAATGGTATTGTAAACCCATATTATATTTGTATTATAAACCCATATTATATTGGTATTATAAACCCATATTATATTGGTATTGTAAACCCATATTATATTGGTATTGTAAACCCATATTATATTGGTATTGTAAACCCATATTATATTGGTTTGTAAACCCATATTATATTGGTTTGTAAACCCATATTATATTGGTTTGTAAACCCATATTATATTGGTTTGTAAACCCATATTATATTGGTTTGTAAACCCATATTATATTGCTATAGTAAACCCATATTATATTGGTATTGCAAACCCATATTATATTGGTATTGCAAACCCATATTATATTGGTATTATAAACCCATATTATATTGGTATTATAAACCCATATCATATTGGTATTGTAAACCCATATTATATTGGTTTGTAAACCCATATTATAATGGTATTGTAAACCCATATTATATTTGTATTATAAACCCATATTATATTGGTATTGTAAACCCATATTATATTTGTATTATAAACCCATATTATATTGGTATTATAAACCCATATTATATTGGTATTGTAAACCCATATTATATTGGTTTGTAAACCCATATTATATTGGTTTGTAAACCCATATTATATTGGTTTGTAAACCCATATTATATTGGTTTGTAAACCCATATTATATTGCTATTGTAAACCCATATTATATTGGTATTGCAAACCCATATTATATTGGTATTGTAAACCCATATTATATTGGTATTGCAAACCCATATTATATTGGTATTGCAAACCCATATAATATTGGTATTATAAACCCATATTATATTGGTATTATAAACCCATATTATATTGGTATTGTAAACCCATATTATATTGGTTTGTAAACCCATATTATATTGCTATTGTAAACCCATATTATATTGGTATTGCAAACCCATATTATATTGGTATTGTAAACCCATATTATATTGGTATTGCAAACCCATATTATATTGGTATTGCAAACCCATATTATATTGGTATTGTAAACCCATATTATATTGGTTTGTAAACCCATATTATATTGGTATTATAAACCCATATTATATTGATTTCTGAAACATTTTTACAACAAGTTAACAGTCATGTCCCCCCATTGTAGTATACAGTGTGAGCAAACACGGCTTCCCTGGCAAGTTGATAGCAAAAAAATCTAATAAATAAAATGTTTTGTAAATCTCAATATATATTAAATATTTGAGAGTATGTTAATAGTAATCAAAATGTTTTCATGGCAAGCAAGATATTTGTTACACAATCTAAATTTGACTTTATCCAGATCTCAGGGGAAAGTCTTTGCGAAAAGGCCCCCGAAATGCTCCCAAAAGTCAAGAGGAATGTATCTGTAAAGTTTTTTTTTGGCAATCCAGGCATTGTTGGACAACAAGATATTTTGACAATGATATTTTGGAAAGGTTATTAAGGTCAAAGTATGATCAATAAATATTGGCACAAAGATTTTGTTGAGAAGAATATATCTCTAAAGTTTGGTGTCAATCCAGGCAGTTTTGGCTAGATATTTGAACCTTGAACAGAGAGATGGTCATTGACCATTCTAATGTCACCCGCAAAACTGTTTTCAGTCAATTTTGATGAACAGTTTTGATGAATTTTGATGAGGTTTGATACCACCCTATAATGTTTAACTCCCAACTTCTTTAAACTGGGACAATGAGGGCAATCTTCATGTTGGCAAGTCGTGATGCCTCAGTCAGTGATTTGGTTATAATCGTTATGATACAGGGCAACATATCTTCTAAGTTCTAAGTAGTCGTGAGGACACCATGTTAGTACCTCTGTAGCCATTAATGAAGTAAATCTGTTCCATTTACTATGGAAATGTGGGATGACCTTAACTTTTTGGGACCTCTGGGGTAAGATTGATATATGATAAGGTCACATAATTATCTATATACTATCTATGCCAAATCTACATAGATAACATATTTATCAATCAGCTATCAACAATAAAGTGAAATAACAGACATGAAAAAGCCATGAAAAAGACGTCAGCAGAAGGTCGGTGTAATGTAATCTCAAGGTGCCCTTGGGACATTGGCAAGGAGGTCCTTCTGGAGAGAACTAACCTGACACCTCTAGTCGTCACTTCAAATAATGTTTTTCACACAAGGAAGCCTCCTTTTATGTACAAATTTTACTTGTTAAAACAGTTTTTTAATCACTAGGTTCTCGCCAGACAGTCAAAGTCATGTATTGCTTAGTAAAGAGTCGTTTTTTTATATATATATATATATATATAGACATAAGGCAAGCAGAGCTAAAATGTTCCATCACACAAGTAACCATCAGCAGACAATACCCCTCATTTTCATGTCAGCATACATCACATTACTATGTAAAATTGTTGCAAAAACATTACAAATTTTAAGTGTACTGTAATCTTTGGAAATACAAAACAAAAAGTAAGTTTATGCTGTGTGTTTAAGCTGTATAAATAAGCTGTGTGCTAATGCTGTGTTTAAGCTCTGTGTAAGCTGTATGTTTAAGCTGTGTTTAATCTATGTTTAAGTTGTGTGTTTCAGCTGTGTGTTTCAGCTGTGTGTTTCAGCTGTGTGTTTACACTGTGTGTTTACACTGTGTGCTTACACTGTGTGTTTACACTGTGTGCTTACACTGTGTGCTTACACTGTGTTTACACTGTGTTTACACTGTGTGTTTACACTGTGTATTTACACTGTGTGTTTACACTGTGTTTACACTGTGTGTTTACACTGTGTGTTTAAGCTGTGTTTACGCTGTGTGTTTACGCTGTGTGTTTACGCTGTGTGTTTACGCAGTGTGTTTACGCAGTGTGTTTAAGCAGTGTGTTTAAGCAGTCTGTTTAAGCTGTGTGTTTAAGCTGTGTGTTTGCGCTGTGTGTTTAAGCTGTGTGTTTAAGCTGTGTGTTGGAGCTATGTTTGCACTGTGTGTTTGCGCTGTGTGTTTGCACTGTGTGTTTGCACTGTGTGTTTGCGCTATGTGTTGGAGCTGTGTGTTTGTGCTGTGTGTTTGTGCTGTGTGTTGGAGCTGTGTGTTTAATGCTACTTTGCTTGTTGATGTTACAAAACCTCAAGAAGCACAGATTTCCACTCTCCTTTGTGCTACAAAGTGTGGTGCCATGGTGCCACTCAGAACACTGGCACAGAACACAAGATTGTCAATGCAGGGTCAAGAAAATTAATGATCAAATGGCCTTGATCAAAAAGGAGATTTCATGAGCTTGAAGAATTGTTGACAAACACCTAAACACCCATGCAAGACTGATGTATATGTTTTTATCACCCTGCATGGTATATATATATATATATATATATATATATATATATATATATATATATATATATATATATATATATATATATATATATATAAATATATATATATATATATATATATATATATATATGTGGCGCTGTGGCGCTGCGTCATGTGGCGTAAAATGGGAGTAAGGCAATGCAGACACATGTATTCAGCAATACTTGAGATTCAAGGAAAGGTAAAAATCTTATATGGACAGATCAAACAATTCAACGATGAGAGGTCGGAGTTCGGTGACGTCCATCTGCATCAGCATCTGGTTGTGGATATCTTCGATGTCTCGAATGGTCACCAGGTGGTTCATCAACTTGGCAAATAAGGCCTTATGATTGGAATAGTTGAGTTTGATGTATTGGTGGACTGCCTCCGCGTACATCTCCTGTTCCTCCTGCACCTGATCCTTGTCATTCAGGCTCCCCCGGTCTGAAGTGAACAGAGACAACGCAACCAACGACTTAATCAACAGAAAATCACCTTTCACTAGGATGCGAAGTGAGCGCGCAAATTCCACGCCCATTTGGAAGCACTTTTTGACTTCCTCGCTGCTGTTTTTGAGGAGGGACTCGGGTGATACTTCAGTGTCTGTGTTGTCCATTGATTTGACTTTCCAGTGATTCTGCAAAGGGTTATATGTGATGGAGGCGTGAATCATCATCACCTCCATGATCGAACCTTTCAATAACGTGATCTGATCACTGGAAGGCAGGCTTTTGAAACATTGCAGTTCTTTGGCAAATTTGATGAGGCAGCGAGTGGGAACTTCAATAAGATTAACAAAGTCCACTGTGGATGGCTTTTTAGGTAAGTTCTCAATGGGAATGTCAAAGGAGGCTGACCACGCTCTCTGAATGTTTTTTAAAGGCTCAGGAATCAGTTCAATGGGGAATAGAAATTCTCCTGGTTTATATTCGGTAAAAAATGCAGGGTCTGTTGTATCCTCGGGTTCCACGACTCCAGGTGTGACTGTCATCGTAGCATTCTTTTCACCACTACTACCCACCGGACAAGAAGAACTGTCAGCAACAACTTCATCTGTCAAAAACGAAATAGATATATTGTATCAGATTAGAAGAGGTGATCACAAGGTACAATCCTTGGTGAATTTTCTCCTGATCAGCTGACACATGGGCTCTACCTGCCATTTCTATAAGGAAGGACTCATTAATGACAGATGCATAATGGCTTAGTAACTTAATGTTGTGGCCAATCCAAGGATGACAGACAATCTTAAGCATGGGAATTAACCCCTAAAGGACGAGGCTATCTAAATTTTGTTGATTGGCTGGACTAACCAATTTTTGTCTGGAGTAGTGTATCTACATAGTAAATTTATAACATTTTTAACCATGGTGACTAAATTTGCTTAATGAAGTGCTGGGGTCAAAGTTCATGATGCAGTCAGTCTGACGTCATTATTATGATTACATTGTAACAAGCCCTTCAGAATGTTACAAATGACGTCAGCAAGCCAGAACAATGCGGATGTCAACATCCCTCCCGTCCGTTACCGGTGGTGGACGTTGCCGTCCTTCCTGTCCGTTAGGGTTAAAGGTATCTGCCTGATAAGTACGTCATGCGATATGACTACAATGAGGCTTCAGCTGACAGGCTAAATGCAGTGGTGAAAGTCAGCATTCAGGAAAAAACCGGAAACCTTTAGAAAATAACCTGACGATACCCCTACCCCCTTTCAGAAATGTCATTTTGGATGTTTCATGCCATTTTGAATTTCACATTTGAAGAGAAAAAAAATCTGAATTCAGGTTATTTCCTGAAGATGTTCATCACTGTAAATGATAAACTGTAAAAGTGTTCTGGTTGGTGGTTTAAAAATCTCTACCAAACTGAGACAGTCAATCCTCCCTCCTCTGCCCTCCACGAGGAATGTAAAAAAAAAAACCAGGTTATTTATAAATATGCAGATAGGCTCCTCCCCCAATGCCTACTAAAGTCAAGATACAAGCCTGCATCATAGACACTGACACGGCTCATCATCACCCATCTCCTTTATTCTAAGAAGTCAATAAGCCAAACAGAAAATGTGAATTTGCACTATCATTGCCACCAAAATTTGAGTTGGAAGGCAGATATTTTTAGTTAGTTTATAAATTTCCAAGATTTTACTTCATTTGTGTGATGCTTGATTTTAACTGTAATAGAGGATCTTGATCCCTAAATATTTCAATGCAAAACATGGTGCTAGTAACAGTTTTTTTAGATTCATGAGAGGTAAAATGACATCAATGTTTGCTGGGTGGAACATGATTTTAAAATATTGAATTCATTTTTTTTTTCACTTCCATGAAATATTTTGTGTCAGTTTTTCAAAAATTCCAGTCATGAATGTGCAATCACGATTGAAAAAAAAAAGATTAAGAAAATTCAAATATAGTATGTCATAATTACCTGTATTGTCTTTAGTCATTCCCATATTGAAACATTTCTGAAGGCGGCATTTCTTGCAGATTGTTCTTGTTGCTTTAGTTATTTCGCACTGCCCATCACATCGTCCAAATAGGGTTGCCTGCAATACAGCACTGTGAGCATGCTTAATGAAATTGATGGATGTCCCTGTGAATCAGTATTGTTATCATGCTTAATCATGTTGATGAAATCAATCAATGCCCTGTAAATAAGTATCGTTACCATGTTTCATGTTATCAATGGATGTCCTGTTAATCAGTATTGATACCATGCTTAATGTAATCTATGGATATCCCTGTACATGTAAATCAGCATTGTCCTCATGCTTAATGTAATCTATGGCTATCCCTGTAAATCAGTATTGTTATCATGCTTACCGTATTTACTCGTATATAAGACGAGGTTTTTTTCCAAAAACTCTTAGTAAATATTTAGGGGGTCGTCTTATACACGAGAGCAGTCTTATACTCGAGTATTTACGGTAAAACGTAAATACGGTAAAACGTAAATACGATGTTCATATTTTCGAAATAACGAATATCAGACGTAGCAGATTGATTTTAATTGCGTTTTAAATGATAAATAAAGGTATTTACCCAATATTATTGGTCTATTATTTCAAAACGCTTTGTTTTGACTTTGTTCTCACTGATTCCAATTATCAGCGTTCACAGTTTTGCAATACGTCTTTGTTTCCACTGCTTTGAGTCGTGTCTTCCCTTTTTGGCAGAAATGCTTTCACACGCAGATCGATTTTAATTACGTTTTAAATGATAAATAAAGGTATTTACCCAATATTATTTCGAAACACTTTGTTTTGACTTTGTTCTCACTGATTCCATTTATCAGCGTTCACAGTTTTTCGTCATTGTCTCCACTGCTTTGAGTCGTGTCTTCCCTTGTTGACAGAAATGCTTTCACACGTGGATTGATTTTAATTGCGTATTAAATGATAAATAAAGGTATATACATAATATTATCACAAATTACGCTTTGCAGGTCGAGAACAGAACAAAGCCATCCATTATTGCGCAATATATTAATATTTCAATGCGAGTTAACAATCGTTTTCACGCTAAAAACAAGAGCCTCTTCCCGTCACTTCCGCCTTTCAAACTTGCGACCACGTGTTGCGTTGAGTTGTGTCTTCCCTTCTTGACAGAAATGCCTTCACACGTGGATCGATTTGAATTGCGTTTTAAATGATAAATAAAGGTATTTACCCAATATTATCACAAATTGTTCGAGAACAGAACAAAACCATCAATCCATTTAAAACGCAATTAAAATCGAGCCACATGTGAAAGCATTTCTGTCCAAGCGGGAAGACACGACTCAAAGCAGTGGAAACAATGACGAAATGCAAAACTGTGAACGCTGATAATTGGTATCAGTGAAATTTTACTAATTTTCACACCACTGAATGGGAAGACATCAAAGGCAGAATTGAATTGTGCGATATTTAAATAATAATTTTAATAGACATAGAAGTAAAAGTAAAACGTAAATACGATGTACGTGACGTAGCGGATCGATTGGCCACGTGACTCACAAATCATGTGATCATTGACTTTGCAGATCTGCCAGACAATTGCGTGTTAAATGATATATAAAAGTATATACCCAATATAAACACAAAATACGCTTTGCAGGGCGAGAACAGAACAAAACCATCCATTATTGCGCAATATATTAACAATCGTTTTCGCGCTAAAAACAAGAGCCTCTTCCCGTCACTTCCGCCTTTCAGCGACCACGTGTTGCGTTGAGTCGTGTCTTCCCTTCTTGACAGAAATGCCTTCTCACGTGGATCAATTTTAATTGCGTTTTAAATGATAAATAAAGGTATTCACCCAATATTATCACAAATAATGCTTCGCAGGTCGAGAATTTATCCATGAAGTAAAACGTAAATATCATGTACGTGACGTCACGTTAATTCACGTCCGCAACACGAGGAGAAGCCAGGGATCCATCATTGCACAATATATTAATATTTCAATGCGTGTTTAGTTGGCTCTGATCGTTTTCGCGCCAAAAATAAGAGCTTGTCCCCGTCACTCCCGCTTTTTAAAATGACGACCTCGTATTGCGTAATGCATGTTAAATGGATGAATGGTTTTGTTCTGTTCTCGACCTGCAAAGCGTATTTTGTGTTTATATTGGGTATATACTTTTATTTATCATTTAAAACGCAATTAAAATCGATCTGCTACGGATATGAAAGTTCAATTTGACATGTTGGCCGCTCTACTTTTGTCTCGTGGGCACCCAGACACTAAGATCAAGGACGTCACGTACATCGTATTACGTTTTACTTCGTGGAGAAATTCTCGACCTGCAAAGCATAATTTGTGATAATATTGGGTAAATACCTTTATTTATCATTTAAAACGCAATTAAAATCAATCTGCTACGTCTGATGTCTATTATTTCGAAACACTTTGTTTTGACTTTGTTCTCGCTGATTCCAATTATCAGCGTTCACAGTTTTGCATTTCGTCATTGTTTCCACTGCTTTGAGTCATGTCTTCCCTTTTTGACAGAAATGCTTTCACACGTGTTTCGATTTTAATTGCATTTTAAATAGATTGATGTTTTTGTTCTGTTCTCGAACAATTTGTGATAATATTGGGTAAATACCTTTATTTATCATTTAAAATGCAATTAAAATCAATCTGCTACCTCCGTTATTCGTTATTTCGAAAATATGAACATCGTATTTACGTTTTACCGTATTTACTCGTGTATAAGACTGCTAAGATCTTTAAGTTTTCATATTTAAGTTTCACTTTTTAAATGACCGCCAAGCTTCAGCTGAAGCTTGAATGGTAGCAGAGCCGATATGTCAAGAAAAACCAACTCGTCTTATATTCGGAAATTGTTTTTTTTCAAGCAAAATAACCTCAATTTTGGGGGGTCGTCTTATACACGAGTCGTCTTATACACGAGTAAATACGGTAATTTAATCTATGGACATCCCTGTAAATCAGTATTATTATTATTATTATTATTATTATTATTATTATTATTATTATTATTATTATTATTATTATTATTATTATGTTTAATGTAATCTATGGACATCCCTGTAAATCAGTATTGTTATCGTGACCTTGCTTAGTAACTAATCCTAGCACAGAGGAGTACGTAGGTCAGTAGGTTGATAATTTATAATAATAACTACCGTATTTACTCGTGTATAAGACGAGGTTTTTTTCCAAAAAGTCTTAGTTAATGTTTAGGGGGTCGTCTTATACACGAGAGCAACCTGTGGAAGAGGATTTACGCCAAAAAATAACGACACTATGAGTTTTCATAACGAACATTCTTATTTTCGAAATAACGAATATCGGACATAGCGGGTCGGTTTAACAGTCTTATACTCGAGTATTTACGGTAAAACGTTAATACGATGTTCATATTTTCGAAATAACGAATATCAGATGCAGCAGATTGATTTTAATTGCATTTTAAATGATAAAGAAAGGTATTTACCCAATATTATTGGTCTATTATTTCGAAACGCTTTGTTTTGACTTTGTTCTCACTGATTCCAATTATCAGCATTCACAGTTTTGCAATACGTCTTTGTTTCCACTGCTTTGAGTCGTGTCTTCCCTTTTTGGCAGAAATGCTTTCACACGCAGATCGATTTTGATTACGTTTTAAATGATAAATAAAGGTATTTACCCAATATTATTTCGAAACACTTTGTTTTGACTTTGTTCTCACTGATTCCAATTATAAGCGTTCACAGTTTTGCGTTTCGTCATTGTCTCCACTGCTTTGAGTTGTGTCTTCCCTTTTTGACAGAAATGCTTTCACACGTGGATCGATTTTAATTGCGTTTTAAATGATAAATAAAGGTATTTACCCAATATTATCACAAATTGTTCGAGAACAGAACAAAACCATCAATCCATTTAAAACGCAATTAAAATAGACATAGAAGTAAAAGTAAAACGTAAATACGATGTCCGTGACGGAGCGGATCGATTGGCCACGTGACTCACAAGTCATGTGATCATTGACTTTGCAGATTTACAGGAGAATTGTGTTTTAAATGATAAATAAAAGCATATACCCAATATAAACACAAAATACACTTTGCAGGTCGAGAACAGAACAAAACCATTCATCCATTTAACATGCATTACGCAATACGAGGTCGTCATTTTAAAAAGCGGGAGTGACGGGGACAAGCTCTTATTTTTGGCGCGAAAACGATCAGAGCCTACTGAACATGCATTGAAATATTAATATATTGCGCAATGATGGATCCCTGGCTTCTCTTTGTGTTGTGGACGTGAATTAACGCAACGTCACGTACATGATATTTACATTTTTACTTCATGAATAAATTCTCGACCTTCGAAGCATAATTTGTGATAATATTGGGTGAATAACTTTATTTATCATTTAAAACGCAATTAAAATCGATCCACGTGTGAAGGCATTTCTGTCAAGAAGGGAAGACACGACTCAACGCAACACGTGGTCGCAATTTTGAAAGGCGGAAGTGACGGGAAGAGGTTCGTGTTTTTAGCGCGAAAACAATTGTTAACTCGCATTGAAATATTAATATATTGCGCAATAATGGATGGTTTTGTTCTGTTCTTGACCTGCAAAGCGAATTTGTGATGATATTGGGTAAATACCTTTATTTATCATTTAAAATGCAATTAACACCTTCCATTCATTTAACATGCATTACGCAATACTAGCGTGAAAGCATTTCTGTCCAAACGGGAAGACACGACTGAAAGCAGTGGAAACAAAAACGAATTGCAAAACTGAACGCTGATAATTGGAATCAGTGAAAACAAAATCAGAACAAAGCGTTTCACAATAATAGACATCGGACGTATTTACCCCTCTCCCGCCTTTCAAAATGGGATCTTGAGAAATTGACAGAAATGCTCTCACACGTGTATATATGTCTGTTATTTCGAGGACGTCAAGTACATCGTATTACGTTTTACTTCGTGGAGAAATTCTCAACCTGCGAAGCATAATTTGTGATAATATTGGGTAAATACCTTTATTTATCACTTAAAACGAAATTAAAATCGATCCGTCCGATATTCGTTATTTAAAAAATATGAACATTGTATTTATGTTTTACCGTAATAACTCGAGTATAAGACCATCGTCTTATACACGACTCGTCTTATATTCGGAAATTGTTTTTTTTCAAGCAAAATAACCTCAATTTTGGGGGGTCGTCTTATACACGAGTCGTCCTATACACGAGTAATTACGGTACATTTGTACCATGCCATATATCCACACAGTAGTCTTCATAGGCACCTTACAATATAAGCATAATAATAAAATCTAAACGCCACGATTCCTGCTCAAATCTGTTACATGGCAGCTTACAGTGTATCTGTAACTAAAATAAGTGCTACGATTCAGTTACCTGGTGACATTTTGAGGCCTGTCACCTCGGAAACAATGATCAAAGCCATGCTTGAAAATAGGAAATATGGATCTACAATTGAATATAACTCTCAGCTGTGCAGCACCTAATCAGACCAGCTCTGCTCTCAGGTCCTCAGTGTCTTACTCAGCCAACTGATCAAAGGTCATGACCTGATGGCTAAGACAAGTATTATGACACACAGTCAGGAACAAGCCACCCTCCATCGGCCATATACCTTTGCAATTTGCCTCGCTATCAACTACTTGAATACCATTCATAAATTTGGTTGCTAAGTGTTTGTACATACACAGTTTTGACTTGTCTGTACTATTGAAAACAATGGCAGTCATTCATCTGACCTTGCTTTGCTAGAGGGTGTCAGTTAACACTGCATCATACACTTTTTAATGATGCGCAGCAACACTTACACATTCATATTGTTCAGAGATAACAGTCTATATTACCACCTGCACTCATCAGAATTGTCAAAATGTGCGTGCCTCAAAAGTGTAGCAGTGTTGATTGACACCCTGTAGCGAGGCAAGGTTCGGTGTGTTTAACCAGCAACATGAGCAAGGCAAGGTTCGGTGTGTCAAGTGATCTTGTTTAACCCCTAATGACTTTTTAATGGTGAAAAATTACCCAGTAGTAAATGATAGTGTAATTAAACTCTCAGTGCTGACAGATTTTCAAAAAATTTTGTCTTTGTGAAATAAACTGCATGAAAAGAAAAGTCTTGTACTTATGCTGATCCGTTATACTACAGATGGCATGACTATCTCATTTAAAAGTAAATGTTCCATCTGGCAAGAAAAGCGGGAGTTCGATCCTGACTGCACAGGGAATACCAACTTTTGAATGATATCAAATATAAGAAAATAATGGTAGTGGTCTTGAGGTGATTGAAATAATAGCATTACTGCCAATTTAATAAATGAATAAATGTAACAGTAGAATATAATATAGCTCCACCACTTCTTTAATTCTGAATGACTTGTGATTTACCCAAGAAGTTGAAATGGCAGAATTTTCCTCATATTATTTAGCAATAGGTGATGGATACATGTGTAAAGAACAAATATTGTCTATTAAATCCATGACACATCACCTTAACGATTAGCGATATACACATATTCTGGTCCAAGTATAGAGCTGAAAGTTTAAATGCTTAATTTTCCTAATGTGTTGTCATAGCAACCATATAGATGTGAGTGTAACATCCATGTCTTGACATTTAATAACAGAAATATGATATAAACATCTCAACTGACACGAGATATCTTGTGACAAATGTCACAAATTGCACTGTAATAATCTGTGGTGCTAACAATAATAGTGTACATGACTACAGCCAGATTTCTTGATACCCTATACATTTGGCCTAATGATGGAGGTCTCTTCCTCTATGCTGCAAGTTTTCAAGTGCATTTGCACTCTGCTCTCTAATCTAATTCATAGTCCCTGTTAAATATCAAGACCCCTCCCTATCTGCATGCCAGTGGCCTGAATATAGATAATAACAGACATAGTCAATTATGTGCCTTGTATAACACCACACATACTGTCATTTCTTCCTGCATTGGTATTGGCTTCATTGTACATTAAGTTTCCATGGAGGGGGACACACAGTGTGAGCTGCTGCTAAAATGCCTGGACTTTATACAACGCTCAAAACCAGCAGCAGCTAGGTCAGAGGTTAGTTGTAGCACTGGTTCAATTGTAGGTCAACAGCAACAATGGAGGGGGACACACTGTGTGCGCTGCTGCTTAAATGCCTTTAAAGATTATACCACACTCAAAACTAGCAGCTAGCTAGGTCAGAGGTTACCGGTAGTTGTAGCACTGGTTCAAATGTAGGTCAACAGCAATAATGGAGGGGGACACACTGTGTGAACTGCTGCTTAAATGCCTTTAAAAATTATACCACACTCAAAACTAGCAGCAGCTAGGTCAGAGGTTAGTTGTAACACTGGTTCAAATGTAGGTCAACAGCAATAATGGAGGGGGACACACTGTGTGTGCTGCTGCTTAAATGCCTTTAAAGATTATACCACACTCAAAATCAGCAGCAGTCGGAGGTTACATTCAGCACTGATGATTCAAATGTATGTCACACTTGCCTAGCAACCCAAAAGACCAAAGGATCATTCCCATATGTCCCCTGACTGATATTATATAAGCTGATGTTACCAGCAATCAAGGATCAAAGGATCAATCCCCGCAATGCCCCTGATATTATGTAACCTTATATATCTTGCAAACGAAAGTTCAAAGGATCTGTCAATGGCTGCATGAAGTCAAAAACATCATTTCTGGAACATTCCAAGATATGCAAGTGTAAAAGCATAGAATAAATATACCTGTCTGAGACAGCAGTTTGGAATGTTTCAAAAATATTGACTTGATGTCCACACATGACATGAATTTAGTCTTGGTGGGGATCTCCCCGGTAAGATATCTTTTTCCATGTGGTGGAAGCACTACACAGACAAGAAAATAACATAATCACCTGGTGATAACTTCACAGGATGTGTGGACATCAAACCATTCTTTCCTGATGACATTTTTATATTTTGTCAAAATAAATCATTAAATAATTCAGATTGGTCACAAAAGAGTTTTGTAAAATGTCCAAATAAATCAATAAATGACAGCAATTGGTCGATACTTGTCAATACTCTAATGGCCTTAAATAACTTCCATGTTGCCAACTACAACTCAATCATCTCATAAATGCTCAGATACCTCAAATATAAAGAAACCCCATACGTTATATACATATATCAAACACAATTCAATAAGAGGGAACAACAACAAAATAGGTAACTAGATACCTTGTGACGAATGTCACAATCATTCATCACAATCAGTACTGTAATAATCTTTGGTGTCAACAATTAAAGTATACATGGCTAAAGCCAGGTTACTCAATACTCAATACATTGCTCTGGTTGATATCTGACCTAATGACCTAATCAATACCAGCAGCAGCTAGGTCAGTGGTTTGTTGTAGCACTGTTTCAAATGTAGGTCAATAGCAACAATAGCGACTATAGAGTGCTATGTAAGTGATAAGGATCTGACTGCCATAGTTAATCACAGTTGGCAGCAAGCCAAACAAGACCCCTGCCCCATGCCAGTGGCCTGAATACAGATAATAATATAATCTACTGTGTGACGTGTGCCTTGTATAACACCACACATATTGTCATTTCTTCCCAGATTGGTATTGGCTTCATTGTACATTATGTTTCCATGGAGGAGGACATGCTCTGTGAGCTGCTGCTTAAATAATATACAATGCTCAATACCAGCTACAGCTAGGTCAGAGGTTTGTTGTAGCACTGGTTCAAATGTAGGTCAATAGCAACAATAGAAACTATAGTGTACTGTGTCAGTGATAAAGATCTGACTGCCCTACTTAGTCACAGTTGGCAACAAGCCAAAAGATCAAAGAACCGTTAGAACCAGTCCGTTGCCAGTAGTGGACTTTGCCGTCCTTCCAGTCGATTAGGGGTTAATCAATTAAAAGAAAATTTCTTCAAAATAGATTTTTGAAACAAAACCAGGATGAAAAAGAAGGTGTGTCATGTTGCTCTCAGCATTAGTTCTCTGCATTGTATTGTTGTCTCATTTGATCAGCACAAAAGGTCGCATCACGACACCATTTGATTATTTATGTGCTGTTATTATATATAGCCTTATTTATTCAATGAGAGATAAACCAAAGGACAACCTACCTTATCACAATTTCTTCTGAAAAATGCTTTGCAAGACTCACAAGAATATACACCAAAGTTTTTTCCAAAGGTTTGATCCCCACAAACTTTGCAAACCTCTGCCGATATTTTACGTTTTGAGCCTTTTGCTGATGAACTCTCCATGACAACTATAACGCCCTAAACCTGAAATATAACAATAAATATCATGTCAACATTTATCAGGTTCAGTTTTTTTTTTTAATTAATTATAATTTTCATTGAATTAAATTAATTGGGGCTTTCAGATTTTTACGCAATTTTTCTTTACATGTGATAAATGTTTTTTCCCTATAAACCCTATAAGCATCTAAGATCAAGATTATATCACAGCACAGCACCTCAATGTGTTCGCTGATGCTCAAAGAGACAGTGAAATACTATATGGAGGACAATTCTGTTGTGTATGGATGTTTTGTGGACGCTTCAAAAGCCTTTGATAAAGTGAGGTACGACAAACTCTTTAAGCTACTGCTGGACAGAAAAATCTCACCCATCTCTCTGAGAGCTCTGCTGGACCTCTATCAGAGACAGACAATGAGGACCACCTGGAACGGTGCCTACTCTGAGTGCTTTAGAACTACAAATGGAATTAGGCAAGGCAGCGTCATTTCGCCTATTCTTTTCTGTATTTATATTGATACACTTATATGTGAACTGAAAAGCAAGCAGATTGGATGCTGGATGGGCCCATACTACCTGGGATCCTTGGGATATGCAGATGACCTGTACCTGGGATGCCCAAGTGGAAACGGTCTGCAAGAAATGCTAGATACATGTGATAAGTATGGCAAGGAGTATGGCATGGAATTTAATCCGACAAAGTCAGTATGCATGCTGTTCTCAAAGAAGAAGAAACCCAAACCTCATATGACCCTGAATGGTAGGACCCTAGAATGGGTGGATCATGTAAAACATCTCGGCAACTGGGTGGCATCGGACCTCAGTGAAGAAAAGGAGATGCGGATGAAGAAGGCTGACCTGGCATACAGGACAAACACTGTGTGCGCCAACTTAGGTCATTCTCCTATGGATGTGGCAGCCAAAGTCTTCAACACCCAGTGCTGTCACTTGTATGGTGCCCAGGCATGGGACCTCACACAGAGAGCTGTGGAAACTATCGGGACCATGTGGAATAAGTGCGTCCGCCGTGTGCTGGGTCTACCATACACAACACACAGGCGGTACCTCCCCCTGCTGATTGGAAGGCAATGTGCTACAGATCAAGCTGGACACAGGTTCCACAAGATGTACCAACAGATGAGGCGCAGTGACAATGATGTTGTGAGATATATGTGCATGCGCAGTGAAAGCAACCCCAACAGCATCATTGGTGGTAACCTGTGCTATCTTCAAGACCGAAGTGAGCTCACCCAACAAGACCCGATGAATGGTAAAAGACTCATATGCAGTGTGTGCCGGGAGACTGAGGAATCAACCAGAAATGCCGCCATGATACGTGAGCTGAAGGAATGCCAACATGGAGGGCTACTGGAGGGCTTCTCACACAATGAAATTGATGATATAATATATGATGTGTGCACAATGTAAACTTATTTTAACTTGATGTATGAATGTTTTTATTGGTATGAGGTATGAGTGTGTTTCTGTTGGTGTGAAAATGAATTGTGCTGTATTTCGTGTAATAGTGAACTATACCATGCATTGTTTTAAATGTAAAGTGTATGAATAAAATATTTTATATATATCATATTTGGGTTATAATATGATCATAAGTTACAAATAATGATAATCTGGACGTCTGAGAGAGTGATAATTTCGCAGACTGCAAAGCAATATGTGTTAAATGTTAATGATGAATAATGTAAAAGAATAATAAATGATTATCATCGTTGATAAATGTTGATAAATGCGATTTGGTATTGTTGCTAGGCAGTGATGTTTAGTCTGGTGGGCCTTGTTTCTGTGATTATGGCATTCTATGCTATAGTTATCGGATAGGATGTATATAATTATATTATTATTATTAATTATATGGAGATGGGTGCATTTTCTGAGAAAACTAGATACCTTGTGACAAATGTCACAAAAGGTACTGTCATAACCTTTGGTGTCAACAATAACATTTGCATGAATACAACAGATTACTTAATAATATAAACATTGATATTTGACCTAATAACCTAGTTCTTGTGCTGTGAGCACTTGAACTCTGCTGTAAGAACTTATTCATAGACACTAATAAATATGAGCAACTGAATTGAGTAAAGGTGGCAATGATAAAGAGGCTATTAGGTGCTGTGTAGCAAGTGAAAAGGATAAGATCTGACCACTGTCCTACTTAGTGACAGTTCCCTAGCAATCGAAATGTTCATAGGATTATCCCATATGTCTCTTGATGTATGTAACCAGCAAAAAGCATAAATGTACCTGATATTATGTAATATTAAATAACTTGCGAAAAATAGTTCAATGGATCTGTCAATGGCTGCATAAGGTCAGAATCATTATTTTCAGTAACATGCCAAAAATAACAACAAACAAAAATTACGTTAAACAAAAGTAACAACAAACAAAACAAAAATTACAACAAATAAAACAAAACAAAAAATAACATAAACAAAACAATAAATAAACAAAAATGGAACAATTATTGAAAACTGATAGGGTTGTGAAAATTATCTTCATTCATCTTTTAAAAACATGTAATTTGGTAGATGAATACATCTTTTTAGCACAATGGTATGCAAAGTTGGGTCTTTTGTATCAATTATGTAAGTTCCTAAGTTCCTCTACTCCCATATTGATTGTCAAAATAGACTTGAAACCCAGTGTTTCAAGAGAGCATGCACTGCCCTTGATATTTAAATCATGACTCTGGTCGAACTCATTCTCTGGCAACAGGTTTTCAACAAGCCATGCACTTCTCTTTTTAAAATCAAATGCAAGGCTTGTCAGGAAAAAGATTCTTTGTTTTCCAAGGTTTCAGTGTCATTTCACCATCGTTTACAGGTTTGTGCAAAGAGGTGAATGTGGGTCAGTTGTTTATTGGAGTGACAGCAACAATCTGGAAGCTCCACAATGCAGTGGTGCTTCTGACGTCATATGATGTTTCCCCCTTTCAATTTCCATGGCGTCATCATTTGGACTCTTCTAAATGATATTTCATGTCATCAATTGTGATATCAGATAAATAACTGAAAGGACATTACAGATAATCCAAGGATCTGTATTTAGAGATATTATGACTTGGAAAGACTGTGACATGGGTCAAAACTGCAACAGTCAATCGCCAGAGGTCAAGTTCATTTAGTATGGAAACTTCAATATGATGGTGTTTCTGGAAACAGTGGATTTCAAGTCTATTTTGACGATGAATCTAGCGATAGTATCACTCAGGCACTAACACACATCATCTATGAGACTTTTGCTTGTCATTGCTGTTCTTAGTGTCCGATTTATGCCAAATCTGAACTAGACCTAATCAGAATTCCACGCTCTATCAATTGTAAAATATCAAAATAAATCATTAATTGATTCCAACTAGTCAAAACTTGTCGATAATCAAATGCATACAATATAACCAAAAATGAATTTCATGTTGCCAACTATTATCCATAATCTGATGAATGTTCAGATGCCTCATTTATACATAAACACTGTACCCTACAGAACATAGATTCATTGGAACAGATAAGCAATTTTTGTTTACATGTGATAAATGTTTATTCCCATATTCCCATAAACCCTATAAACATCTAAGATCAAGATTATATCATATTTGAACATCGACAGACTGGAAAGAGGAAGGCGGGACAAACAGACGAATAGTCGAACAGATGAACAGATAAATGGACACAGGACAGAGTGATAATTGAGAAGTACTAGAAGCTACCTTCCAGTACCTTAAAAAAATGTTAAACCCCTCATGAACTCCAGTGACAAAGTGATTGATAGCTCAAATATGATCGGAAAAAAACCTGTGATTGACTTTTACTTTCACTCAGAGCAATAATAATACAAATAAAATATTTTTATTGTGTACAAAGATAATTACTCAGCATGGAGAGGTAGAATCAGAGACAACCTCTGCTGCCATTGGCATGAAATGTGGAAAACTTTTCCTCACATTAGCATACAATTACCATACAGTTCTGCAATTGGTTGGCTCTTAGACATGGCCATGCACAATGACAGAACTGTACATGTGTACATGTCCATTTCAAAAGCAATTTAGAATGGACCTTTTATAATTTGGAGGGGGTATATTGGAAATATCTGGTTGGAAATGTATATCAAAGATATATAAGTTTTGTTTGTTTGGGATTTTTACATAACTTGCTAAATTACTTACATGATGAGACCTTTCACCATAAGAAAAAGTTGGATTTTTCATTCCAACCCCCCCCCCCCCCCCACCTTGAATATTAATGCTCCATCCCCTGATTGTTTTTGTCTGCCTATTTTGTCTGACTATTTTGTGTCCTGAACAATACATATCTTAATTCATCGATTGTGCTCACTTTCCAGTGCTAAATAACAATGAAACCAACTGGCCATGTAACAACACGTGCAAAATATCAGACTCAATGCATATTGGCTGCTAAAAAGAAGCTTGTACTGGGTGTGGTCTCCTTAACTGTCAAACCTGGTCTATACTTGCAGAGCCAGGTGTAAACCCTGGATCTACTCAGCATGTTCAGGCAACAGGTAATGTGATATCAGCAACTTACAATTAACTTTCCTATGTGACTAGACTTGCTATCAAGTCCCTTTAATCAGGCCGCAGGGCCTGTGGACGGCCATGCGAACGGGACAGATAGCTGTACTATATGTGACTGACAATCCTTTCAACATGTCTTACCTAGATCCAAAGAATCGACATTTGGTTCTTGTTTCTTTTTAGCAGGGCTGGTCGGAGCAATATGACCATATGTCGCAGACCGGGGTTCCACAACTAGGTCTTACTGAAGTACCGCATGGGTTCCGTGTTTGACAGCTCAACTGGCGAAGGTTCAACTGAGGACGAGGTAGTTTGACACACGCGCTTCACACCGTAATTTGGCTTAAGTCAAGAAATATTACAATATTAAATAGTAGGTCTACACTCTCGTTACTATGGTTGCCAGCTCACTCCACGTAAATATTTTATCCTACTCACATCTGAGCAACGGACTCCCAAGCCATGGCACCCAGCCGTGGGATTTGGCTTGAGCAGGTGAGCAAGCTGACTGGCTGTGTTGTTTCCGTGACAAGCGTGTGATAATTTCTACCTGCCGCTGAGCAGCCTTCCGCATCATGTAGGTCAGGGCCCAGGCGTTAACCTCCACTTGTGATAAACAACGCAACATGAAGTATGCGACGCACGTCCGCGCAATGAATTAGGGGCCGGTCATTTGTCCAATAAATTAAGTATTTGTTAACGTTAGGGGGAACAGTGTCTTCTAAAGTTCTTTTTTTTTCCACAAAAAAAAATCTTGTCCTCCACATTTGAACCCCCAGAAATGACATAGTGCAAGACAAATGTTTTGTATAAAATAACTACAAAACCGATTTCAGCTTTTAATGTGTCAAATATGAAGGGATAGAATTTTCTTTTGATTTGGTTTTTAATTTGCTTTTAAAGTTTTATCATGTTTAATCATTTTAGATTCAAAATTGAAGTAAAAATCAGAAAAAAGATAGCTTTTTGGTAACAGTAAAAAAAGGATGCAGCTTACTTGGAAAACATTTTTGGGAGTAACTATACTATCAATCTGCAAAACTAAGGCATTCATCTTTTGCTAGAATGATGCTATTTATTTTAAACTCACAGAATTTTCAAAAATGTCTTATAACTCAAGTAATTTGCATTTTGTAGATAAAATAATTCAAATAAATATTAACTTTTGACACCATTTGGTAATTTTTGACTTGAGTTTGAAGAAAGATAGATATCTCAAAATATAGATCATTAAACAAAATTCCCTCTATTTAAACTAAGTAGGAGTAAATCTGTTATTAAATTTTGATAATTAAACTTACAAATGTTCTCAATTTTGTCATAAAAAGCATGGGAAATTATGAGAAATATGATATTTGTTTACTTCTAATTTTGCATCACTGGGCAGTGATGAGGTCTAATGTAGCAGCTATTGGCTAATGGATTAGTCATAAAAGATCACTAAATGATGTTTTCATGTGTATATATCAACATCGATCCCCTCTGTTACCTATTTAGCTTGCTTTGGTATGTTACAAAGGTGCACTATTTCATGTAGTTCAAGGAGTAATGATGTCATCATGGTGCTGTGGCTATTTATCAATGAAGTAGTGATGTCATACCTTTTGGTAACTTTGCAACAATCATCAACACATTTCATACAGCTGTGATCCTCTGTATGAAGTGTCCCTGTTCCCCTGACGTTAAATAAATTGTTAAATATAAAATGTTCTTATACATATGTACTATTTCTGTTTTCTCGCTGACAAAGAAAAATGGGGTCTGACTATGGGACATTGTCATCAATAGCTCAAGCAGCACCAAAATTAAACTAGGAACCATTTTCCAAACCTAAAAATCAAGTCATCAATAAATATTGAATGTAAGACCCAGTGGTATGGGCTGGATTTAGCACATTCACTTAAATTCAAAATAAATGTGCTAAAGTGACAATCTTGTGATTCTACCATATTTTGTATTGTTTCATTGGAAACAGAGCAGTAAATCAGAGGGTGATGGATTAGTTTTTATTGTTGTAAAGATTCTTTGACAATATCCATCACTTAAACAATTGCCTATCTGCAGTGACCGGCAAGTGTCTGAAGCCGGCAGTTGAAACTCGGACATTTCAACAAATATCAAGCAAACCTGTGGCTTATTGCAATTGAGTTCAATGTTGCGTCTCACATGTCATCTTGTGTTCTCACTGTCTTTCAAAATGTTAAAAGTGTTTATTCCTTTTCATGGCATTAGCATATGATTATGTCAGAATAATGTCAGAAGTGGTCATGTAACCAAACAGCATCGTATGACTCAACACAAAACTCAGACAAACTGCAGGTGTGCTAAATGCATGACTTCTGTCAATTTACTGATAATTCTGTACGTATTGAACATAGATGATTTACTGTCAGTGTGAGCAGTTTTTGATCAGTTTTAAAAGATTTTGTGAAAATCAGGAGTAAAAAACATGAAAATGTCCGAATTTTGCTTCCGGTCACTGTTTGTCACAAAAATATCTTACCTAAGGTGAAGTAAAAAAAAATATCTTGGCCTGCCTTTAATCAGTTGATAAAAAAAATATCTTAGCTCTGGGAAAAAATCTTACCCCGCTGACAAGTCACCATGCATCATGCTCTATCACTAGATAATATGGACAGGTGGTCACCATGCATCATGCTTTATCACCAGCTAATATGGACAGGTGGTCACCATGCATCATGCTCAATCACTAGATAATATGGACAGGTGGTCACCATGCATCATGCTCTATCACCAGCTAATATGGACAGGTGGTCACCATGCATCATGCTCTATCACTAGATAATATGGACAGGTGGTCACCATGCATCATGCTCTATCAATAGCTAATATGGACAGGTGGTCACCATGCATCATGCTTTATCACCAGCTAATATGGACAGGTGGTCACCATGCATCATGCTCTATCACCAGCTAATATGGACAGGTGGTCACCATGCATCATGCTCTATAACCAGCTAATATGGACAGGTGGTCACCATGCATCATGCTCAATAACCAGCTAATATGGACAGGTGGTCACCATGCATCATGCTCTATAACCAGCTAATATGGACAGGTGGTCACCATGCATCATGCTCAATAACCAGCTAATATGGACAGGTGGTCACCATGCATCATGCTCTATCACCAGCTAATATGGACAGGTGGTCACCATGCATCATGCTTTATCACCAGCTAATATGGACAGGTGGTCACCATGCATCATGCTCTATCACCAGCTAATATGGACAGGTGGTCACCATGCATCATGCTCTATCATCAGCCAATTTGGACAGGTGGTCACCATGCATCATGCTCTATCACTAGATAATATGGACAGCTCATGTGAAAAATTGTAGCCATGATGAGTTTAATGTTGACGTGTCAGGAAATTAAACTCACAGCCTTTGGATCACCACAGAACTGGTGCTAATAAGCTTATCTTCTGACCAAATATGCCACAGCCCATGCCTAGTAAAGGTTGTTGTTCAAAGGTCATCAAATTTCCAAACGAGTGTGAGCCATTGATACATATTAAGATCAGTTACCATGGCTAGCAAACATATTTTGTAAAAGGTCACAACATAAAGGTCAAATAATTTCTTGGGAATGCCATGAAGAAGACCGACCACACCTAAAATTAGATGCCTTCGTCTGAAACTGCCAGCAGGGATTAAAAGATGTCACAAAATACTTTAATTTCCTTTATCTATAAGATGATCAGATCACAAGAGGTATCAGATAAAAGTTTAATGAATATTCGAGACCCAATAAGAATCCACTAATTTTATCATCTACTCTGGTTGAACATCATTGTAGTTTCTACTGGAGGCCCCCGTAAAATATTTGTTACAAATACTCCCAGATATCAGTATAAATGATGAAAACTAAAGACAACACTAAAATTGATCATACTGTATTTTATTTACAAGTTTTTACAATCCATTATCATTATATTTGTCTATTTGAGATAAAAGTTTCTATGAATAATACTTTTATAGGTTTGTATGTCTGTCAAAATTAGACCTTTTTTTCACTTAATAAATACAGATGGTTATGTTCTGTCAATATCTAATAAATTATCTTTCAGACAACAATATCCGAGTGTTCTTTTTACTATAATCTATGCTTTTGTAATGAACTGCATGAAAAGAGATAAATTTCAACCTGACCTGATTACATATCTATTCCATGTACATTCAGTTGTGAGAATTAATTACATATATTCTTAAGCACCAAGTTTAATTTATTTACAAAATACGAGACATTTTGTTTCAAAAACTCAGGTTAACTGTTAACTTTGCCTTACTTCCAATATTACAAAAAAAAGTAATAACATGACATAAAGTACACAGTTATTCTTGAACATGCACGATATCATTTTTTTAAACTATATTCTGCACTCATGCCAAGTCAATGTTATATCTATTGGTATTTCAGGCAAAAGTTAACTTGCTAAAGTTGGTCACAATATTGGCTGGAATTGAGTGAACTGAATTTATACTGTGCCTTCTCTTTCTATTAGAATAACTCCTTCATGGAAAATCAAGCAACATCGACACTGTATTTGTATTCACAGCCCATCTTAAATTTAACACACTTCATGTGTTAAAAATCATCACCAAATTTAAATTTCCTGCTCCACTGTCCATCAGTGGTGTATTCAAGTCGGATAGGTTCACCACATCACCCTCTGATGGAGTTAATTACAAAAACAGTAAATAGTGAAAAAAAAGGAACTTCTTGATGACTGATTAAACATTTTTTAAAGAAATTTTCTTACTATGATATCTAGTTCCTCTGTAGGATATTAATGTAAACTTTTCATTATTTTTTTCTTCTTCTGTTTTCTCTCTTGTTTGCTCTCTAATATCACATAAACTTACATATAAAGATACACATACTGACAACAAACTTTAATATTAAGTCTTAATATATCTGCTTGTTCTGTATCATGCAACAATTTTCTTGCACATTTCAGAACTGCTATTTTTGTCCCAGATATCTTGATCAGGGTTTGACAATGATGGAGAATTTCTCTGCGAGTCCCCACTGTTCTCAGACAAGCATATAACCATGAAAAACAAAGCTTTTACTGAATGCTTTCCACTATGTCATTTACAGTCTTTCTAATGCCTCTGCTACTCCGCTTGATAATATATGGATCAAATCTGGGGTTTTTTTTCATACATTAGATATGGAGGTTTTTAAAGCTATTTTCCTACAGATGCAGAATGCATGATTCATTACTGTTATGCTAAGATATCTACATCTTTACATTTCTTTTTATAGATAGCCATATAAACATGCTTATATTTATACACCATATCATTATCCTTTATCTTGAAACCCACACTGTTTCATGCACATTTCACAATTCTACTCAAAGTTAACAATGCCCAGGGCATCGTAGACAATATAATGAGGTACATTTTCGATAATGTTTCTTCCTTTTAATTATATACTCCCACTATAACAATATCTTTGTAAATAGAATGAAGCCAATTTGGTGATCAAAATAGAAAGCCAACTTTACTCTTAGCCAAAAGTATCTCCCTGGATGTATACAACACACAAAGATGATCCAAATTAGGTCTCTCAGTAACATAATACAACAAGAGTTATAATCCCATGGTAGACAGTTCTTGTACAGACTCCATTGTGCCAAACTCTGCCATATTCTGAGCATGTTTATTGTTATACAGATGGAGTTTACCCCAAAATGACTCTACTTATTCCTTTAATATCTATGACCTGGGATAGATTCCCAGAATTGAACAAAACAATGCCCTTAATGGGAACATGCCCTTAATCAGACTAAAACAAAATGACTGGAAATAACTGGGTTATTATGTTTTAAAAGGTGGAGAGGTTCAATATTCTACAAATTATATAAAATGTAGATTTAAAATTATATATTATATGACTAGCCATGCAATACTCAAGCCCGACCAGTTTTCTGTCGCTACCAATTACCACCGATTACAGCGGCTAAGCTGGTGAGGACCCTTGTAGCCGCTGCCAGTCACAGTCTACTTTATCAGTGGAAACTGGTCATTGACGAGTATATGAATCAAACCTTAGTTTCTAAAACAAAATTTGATGTATAACGAGGAAGGACAAATAAATTATCACAGTACAAAAGCTATCATTAATTGTCCTATACCATATTTGGAATGAAAAAAATAGCAATATATTTTGAAAGACATATTAATCCTGGTGAAATCATACTTTCATTCAAGTGTTAAGTTTACAGTTCTTAATATTTCAACATTTATTTAATCAATTAATCTTTAATCAACTGCAGTAATTCTGTAATTTGTTGTACTAAATGCATATATATATATATATTCAGTACTATTGGTGACATTCCACTTGAAAATGATGTCAAGCAAGGTGTGTTCTTACAAAAGGGGTAACTGAATTGAGTCTCGTTCATATAAGTTTCACAGAGATATTTTGTCATGCATCAATCAAAAAGGTTAGTCAAAATGCAAGGCGATTACATTAATCATCTATTGATGATTTTTATATGTTATTTTCAAAATTACTGTATAAATCCTTTATTTCATGCTACATGATAAAGTAACCATTTAAACTCAGGCTAATGGCCCCAGAGATATACTGATCATTGTTTTTTTTCCTATGTTTATGGACATTTTCTGGAATCGCTTTGTAAATGATCATATAAATCCTTTCTCAGAGCAGATTTCAACAGATTATAGTTTTGGCCAATCACGAATGTCATATATTTAATTTAGCCTCAACTTTCCTTGTTATCTTGATTCTTATTAACTGATCAATGGCAGCTAGTATGTTAAAAAAAACCAAATAAAACATACGAAATGGAAACAAATCTGGAAACAAATTTGAAAATGCATATAGATAATATTGATTCCCTGAAAAAAACAACATCTTACCTACTAATAGCTATGAGCTCCGAACAGTTGTTTAAAAGAAGAACATGTTGAGAAACACAGAATGACAGAACCTCCCCCTCCCCTGACTACAAAAACTATGCTGACAAAGTCAGCATAGCTAATTTCACCAGACTTCACACATTTTGTGTGCAGAGAGAATTATGTCCTTTTATATCAAGTCAAGGGTTCCAGAGATAAGAGGTTTAGATAACAATGCTGGTGCCTGTGCCTATGCAGTTAAGGAAATTCTGTCAAATGCACAAGTAGGAAGCTGTTTACCTCCTTTGAAGTTTAATTAGATTATTTTTATGCAAAAAAATTGAAAATCTTCTCAAACCCCTAATAGACGGGAAGGACGTCAATATCCACCAGTGGCTACAGACGGGACAAACGTTAATCTGAGAAAAAATGGGTTAGTCCTCCCAACTAACAACATTTTAATAGGCTAGTCTGTTAGAGGTTAAAGAGCACCATTATAACTGCACAATTTCAAGAAATTTGAATACTGTTTGTGGAAATGTACATTTACTTAAATTTATGCAAAGTTTCACTGATGTATACATCTACATATACTCAAATATCCATCTTGTTGATGATTGAAAGGATATTTAGTTCTAAGACCAAAAACAAACATATTTTCAGACATGAACTTTCACAACAAATAATGATAAGATCAAGAATTCAACTACTCGTATAACTACCTACATTGTTATCTTAACCTCTCTCGTGTCTGGAGAAAAGATTTAAGTTAAAATTAGAAAAACACTTCTAATTTTGCTAGTTAAAAAAGTGGAGATAACATGTCATACAAAATGATACAATACTGATTAAAGAGTTTACATAGAGTGTACTTATTGTCATCTTGTTTGAATTAAGTGTGCACCAAGCATCATGCCCAAGCTGAGGACAACAAACATTCCTCCAGGGAAGGACCGCAGGATTCCTCCACCACCTGGCAAGTAGACAGAGAGAGAGCATGGCATGTAGAACATTGGTACAAGAGAAGCTGTCAAAATCTATCACATATACATCAAGCCCCCAGCAAGATGATCCATCAGAATATATATACATCAGGCCCCCAGCAAGATGATCCATCAGAATATATATACATCAGGCCCCCAGCAAGATGATCCATTAGAATCTATCATATACATCAGGTTCCCAGCAAGATGATCCATTAGAATCTATCATATACATCAAGCCCCCAGCAAGAGGATCCATCAGAATATATATACATCAGGCCCCCAGCAAGATGATCCATTAGAATATATATACATCAGGCCCCCAGCAAGAGGATCCATTAGAATCTATCATATACATCAGGTTCCCAGCAAGAGGATCCATTAGAATATATCACATACATCAGGTTCCCAGCAAGAGGATCCGTCAGAATATATATATATATACATGAGGCCCCCAGCAAGATGATCCATTAGAATCTATCATATACATCAGGTTCCCAGCAAGATGATCCATTAGAATATATATACATCAGGCCCCCAGCAAGATGATCCATTAGAATATATATACATCAGGCCCCCAGCAAGATGATCCATTAGAATATATATACATCAGGCCCCCAGCAAGATGATCCATTAGAATCTATCATATACATCAGGTTCCCAGCAAGATGATCCATCAGAATATATATACATCAGGCCCCCAGTAAGATGATCCATTAGAATCTATCATATACATCAGATTCCCAGCAAGATGATCCATTAGAATATATCACATACATCAGGTTCCCAGCAAGAGGATCCTTCAGAATATATATATATACATGAGGCCCCCAGCAAGATGATCCATTAGAATCTATCATATACATCAGGTTCCCAGCAAGACGATCCATCAGAATATATATACATCAGGCCCCCAGCAAGATGATCCATTAGAATATATATACATCAGGCCCCCAGCAAGATGATCCATTAGAATCTATCATATACATCAGATTCCCAGCAAGATGATCCATTAGAATATATCACATACATCAGGTTCCCAGCAAGAGGATCCGTCAGAATATATATATATATACATGAGGCCCCCAGCAAGATGATCCATTAGAATCTATCATATACATCAGGTTCCCAGCAAGACGATCCATCAGAATATATATACATCAGGCCCCCAGCAAGATGATCCATTAGAATATATATACATCAGGCCCCCAGCAAGATGATTCATCAGAATATATATACATCAGGCCCCCAGCAAGATGATCCATTGGAATCTATCATATACATCAGGTTCCCAGCAAGATGATCCATTAAAATCTATCATATACATCAGGCCCCCAGCAAGATGATCCATTAGAATATATATACATCAGGCCCCCAGCAAGATGATCCATCAGAATATATATACATCAGGCCCCCAGCAAGATGATCCATTGGAATCTATCATATACATCAGGTTCCCAGCAAGATGATCCATTAGAATCTATCATATACATCAGGCCCCCAGCAAGATGATCCATTTGAATATATATACATCAGGCCCCCAGCAAGAGGATCCATCAGAATATATATACATCAGGCCCCCAGCAAGATGATCCCTTAGAATATATATACATCAGGCCCCCAGCAAGATGATCCATTAGAATATATATACATCAGGCCCCCAGCAAGATGATCCATTAGAATATATATACATCAGGCCCCCAGCAAGATGATCCATTAGAATATATATACATCAGGCCCCCAGCAAGATGATCCCTTAGAATATATATACATCAGGCCCCCAGCAAGATCATCCATTAGAATATATATACATCAGGCCCCCAGCAAGATCATCCATTAGAATATATATACATCAGGCCCCCAGCAAGAGGATCTGTAAGAATCTATCACATATATCAGGTTCCCAGCAAGAGGATCCATTAGAATATATCACATACATCAGGTTCCCAGCAAGAGGATCCGTCAGAATATATATACATGAGGCCCCCAGCAAGAGGATCCATTAGAATCTATCAGATACATCAGGTTCCCAGCAAGAGGATCCATTAGGATCCATCATATACATCAGGCCCCCAGCAAGAGGATCTGCAAGAATCTATCACATATATCAGGCTCCCAGCAAGAGGATCCGTCAGAATATATATAAATCAGGTTCCCAGCAAGAGGATCCAATAGAATCTATCATATACATCAAGTTCTCAGCAAGATGATCCATTAGGATCTATCATATACATGAGGCCCCCAGCAAGAGGATCCATTAGACTCTATCATATATATGAGGCCCCCAGCAAGATGATCCATTAGAATCTATCATATACATCAGACCCCCAACAAGAGGATCCATTAGAATCTATCATATACATCAGGTCATGAGGCCACAAGGGAGCGTTTGTATTGTTCATATCAAAGTTTGAATCCGAATTTTGGAGCTGTTGAAAATATGGAAGCCCTTCATCAATTCTTTTGAAATTTGCATATTTTATGCATAAGGGATATATCCTAAAACTTGCAATTTTTTATATTGTTTGGGTAAAGATAAAGTATATTTATTATTTTGTAAAGTTAGTCTAAATTTTGTTGCATTTCAAGGTCCAACCCCAAAATATGTGAAAACCGATTTTGGTGTTAACCTTGTTGATACAGTCAAGCCCCGCCAGTCCGTCATGGTCTGTCACACATAATTCTGCCGGTTTCACGAGTCTGACGGTTTGATGAAACGGACATCAAATGAATACAAATAAAGAAAGATTAGAATGGTTGCAGCCAAATCACTGTCGGTAATTGATGTGCCGGATTATCGGGGGACGGTCCGGCGAGGTCTGACTGTACAATACATTGGGGTCCATTTCGAGATTCAACGCCAATTTGGACCTCCTATTTGGACCCGAACCCTGTTGATACAATCCTGCCCAGGTTTGCAGCAAGAGGATCCATTAGAATCTATCATATATATCAGGTTCCCAACAAGAGGATCCATTAGAATCTATCATATATATCAGGTTCCCAGCAAGAGGATCCATTAGAATCTATCATATACATCAGGCCCCCAGCTAGAGAATCCTTTAAAATATATCATATATACCAGGTTCCCAGCAAGATGATCCATTAGAATCTATCACATATACATCAGACCCCCAGCAAGAGAATCCATTAGAATCTATCATATATATATATCAGGTTCCCAACAAGAGGATCCATTAGAATCTATCATATATATATCAAGTTCTCAATAAGAGGATCCATTAGACTCTATCATTTACATCAGGGCCCCAGCAAGAGGATCCACTAGATTTTATTGTGATATAGAACTATGTATAATTTACCTTTTTAAAAGATAAAGAGTGCTGTAATCAAATGCAAAGATAAAGTGTGCTGTAATTAAACGCCCTATTTTTTTCCTATGTAAAAATTATTTGAGCAGCCAAGCTGGATGTAAAACTGTTTTGAAAAAAAAACCCTGACAAAATCATCTTGTCTGGCACCTTAGCAATACTCAAGGTGACAACTTTGATGTATGTTATTTCCATGTTGTGCCACCAGTCATTACTCCAAGATCATACAAAGCAAACTGCTATTAACCACACAATTGATGGTTGGTAATATGAAGAAACAAAGAAGCCATTGCAATTAGGGAAATCATATTTCTCATATATCATCACATCTTGCCATGGTTCATAGAAAAGTCAACTGTGACCAGGGATATGCTATTTTTTGTGACTGTGGAGACCATACTTTAACTAGATACCTTGTGACGAATGTCACAATCAGCACTGTAATAATCTGTGGTGTCAACAATAATAGTATACATGGCTAAAGTCATTTCTTCCTGGAATATTATTGGCTTCATTGTACATTATGTTTCCATGGAGGGGGACACACTGTGCAAGCTGAGTCAGAGGTTAGTTGTAGCACTGGTTCAAATGTAGGTCAATAGCAAGAATAGAGACGATAGAGTGTTGTGTAAGTGATAAGGATCTGATTGCCCTACTTAGTCACAGTTAATCCCCCTCCTCACAAGGCAAAAGGATAATCCCCCCTCCTCACAAGACAAAAGGATATATCTCCCCTCCTTCCAAGCCAAAAGATCAAAGAATCATGCCCCCTCCCAACCTCGCTGTTACAAACAGGGACCAAAGATCAAAGGATTATACAAGTGAGTCAAGTGAGTGTGTTAATTTTAATGTTCTAAGTGAAGCCCTAATACACAAATGACAAGATCTCATCAAAGGTGTGTTCACTGTTGTAGACAAGTGGTGGGACAGCAGACAGCTTAATTATCACTCAATTGCTTAAAACAATTATACCAGCAGTTGAGACCAATGTTCATTTGACTAAAGTACCTTGCTTTATATGCATGGATTGAGCTGTGATTGAGGTCTGGGCTATATCTTGGTAAATCAAACATAGGCGTATCTGACAGAAGCATATATACTTAATCCACGTGGAGGAAAATAGATCTGGAACGGCTCAAACAAACAGAATCTCCTTCAAGAAGGCTATTTGACACTAAAGAACTTAACTGACTCTTCCAATCCCTAATACTAAACTCAATGTTTTTATTAGTCAGATAGTTGAAATAATCATTAATATGGATGAAATGGGTAAATAGCTGTAAACTCCTCTCAAAGAGACAGACCCAAGTATAAAATTCCTTTGTGACGACTGGGTGTTAATATCCTCTGCCAGTTTATTTTCACTGTAATTAAGCCTTTGATGCTGAGGGTGTGTTCACTGCTTGACATGCATTATTATTTGGCAAACTGACCTCTCTGAACAAATACAGTGTTAATGATAGCATATCTGTTATCTTAGATTCCCCGATTGCTTTTGCTGGTGCAGCTTCCCGAGTCTAATGAACTCGGTGCCATGATAGACGGCAATTAGGAAATGATGCAACGGATCATAATTACTATCACTGTCAGCTGCTTATCATTAGCATTAAATGTAACATTAATTAGTATCTATAGTGATGTGCTGTAGAGTCTTACTTGTAGGTAAGCCTATGGAATTCATAAACTTTATTTGCAAAAAGCACAATACATTAATGAAAAAAATCACAAAATATGTTATATTATTATGTTTTAAATTTCTTACGGTGAAGTCTTTGTATACTAAATGGATATATAAACTCCAATTGAATGTAAACATTACATTTAGTATGTTTGATGATTATCTGATCACAGATATTTTTCATATAAAATATAGAAAATGTACATAAAACTAAGATGAAGACAATCCTTCCAAGCCTGTCAAGGTCACCTTGCAAGGTTAACATTCAAGTAGGTCAAGGGCTAGGACTGAGCTGCTTGTGTTGGTAGAATTAAGTTCGAATAGGTCATTACAGTAAGCCTCCGGCCAGTTATCTGGATGGGCTTAATGTAGAGGGTTGTTAGTACTCTGTTGCTTATTTGCTTTAAAAATTTCTATTTGAACTATTTAAACATGCATTTTATTAATCATCTCTGATGCTGTATCATAGTTTGCCCATTCAAAATGTGTTTTAAAATGTTTTATACATCATGCACAAATTCTTTTACACTGATCAAGATTTTATCATGCTGAATAATCAACTTTAACAAAACTTTCATTTTAACTAAATAAAAAATAAATTCTACCTCTACACAATACACATTTTAAATGCCGATATATAAGTTTGTATGTTAGTACCTTCTATGATTAAAACTACTATTTTTCATTTAAATGGAATATAAACTAATATATTTTCCCTTAAAACTTTAAATTCCCATTGGATCATTGGCTGTGACTTGCATATGTGGATTCATATGTTTAAAACTTATTGACCATGGGACTGAAAATATCTTGATTTTAATCTTGCGATAAATCACAAATAAGAATACACATCAAAGATATTATGACTAATTAAAGTCTGAACAGAACAAAACCTTTGAAGTGTAACTAATTTCATAAATCTACGCGTCCACATTCTTAAAATTAAATTTTGCTCCAAGGAGCTATAAAAGCTGTTCTAATGGTTTTGTTTTACCATGAGTACAGCTTCCCTATAGAGATTGCACTGATGCTGATCACACACAGAGATAAGTAGCCATAAATCCACATATTGAAGCTTTGCCTTCAGAGCAGCTTATCTGCTCTCAGTACCTTCACAGTCGCCTTCGTCTGTCTCATCCCAGTGCATACAACGCTCAACTGCTTTCTTCCAGCGACAAAATCTTCTATCCCGATCTTAAACAAAACCGCAGGATGCTTTTTATTAATTAGGCAAAAAAGAATGATAAGGATGATTCACTCTTAGAACATCTATCCTGATCTTAAACAAAAACCGAAGGATGCTTTTTATTAATTAGGCAAATAAGAATGACAAGAATGACCCACACTTACACAGTTAAGATAGTGATGCACTGACTATGTTCACTTAACCCCAAAGGGACTAGGCTCAAGGCTATCTAAAATTTGTTGATTGGCTGGACTAACCAAATTTTTTTCTGGACTAGTGTATCTACATACTTAATTGATAAAATTTATAACCATGGTTATTCAATATGTTCAATGAAGTGCTGGGGTCAAAAGTTCATCCACTGAGTCTGGCATCATTATCATGATTACATTGTAACAAAGTTGCAGCCCAAGGGAAAGTTACAAAATGACGTCAATGAGCCAGAACAATGGGGACGTCAACGTCCCTTCTGTCCGTTACCGGTGGTGGACGTTGACGTCCTTCCCATCCGTTAGAGGTTAAGGTAGGGTCCCTTATCTCATCATTAAGGTCATGGTACACTTACCATGGTCTGTGATGGTGGGAGTGAAGGTATCGGTGGTGATGGCTGTAAGATCCTGATCCTTCAGGCTCCAAACCTCCACCCCTTCAGCGGCTCCCGCTGCCATGGCCGCACCCAGGGCAGTCGTCTCCGGCATTGATGGCCGCACTAAATAATAATAGCAATTGATTAATAATTGATTAATAATTGATTAATAATTGATTAATAATTGATTAATAATTGATTAATAATTGATTAATAATAATAATAATAATAATAATAATAATAATAATAATAATAATAATAATAATAATAATAATAATAATAATAATAATAATAATAATAATAATAATAAAAATAATAATAATAATAAAAATAATAATAATAATAAAAAAAATAATAATATCTGTCTAGCGCTATTTCAGACTATGTCTGCTCATGGTATACCGGTAACTTCACGATCTCAAACCAGTTTATTTTTTTAAATTGTTTTATTTATTTCATAAAATGTCATGTAAAATAAACATAATTAATTTCTATAATGCATATCGTACTGTATATAATTTAAGGGTCTTCAGTCTTGCAAACAAATTAAACTTGGCCATAAAAAAGTTAATAATTAACATTAGATTTGTTGCATTTTGTGTTCTATACCAAGTACTGCATAACATAAATGGGACACCATATATGATTCCATATGATCATTTCAGTCCTGAAAGTTAACTTTGGGCAAATTACTTGCATTTGTTCAAATCAACAAAACATATCACAAAATGTTAGCACAGAGAATTGAATATTATTTATGCGGAAAAGACATGGATATAAGTTTTAAATCTTAAAAATAGGTATCAGGGAAGCAAGTAGACGTTGCCTTGGTCAATAGACAAGTATAAAGCAAGCTAGTCTACCTACCGACGGGTATTCCCACTAAGTCTGCCTGCAGCTGCATGAGGAGGGAGTTAGCCGTCATTCCCCCATCCACCTGCAGTGATTGGATTGGTATACCACTGTCCTGGTCCATGGCCTCCAACAACTGAAACACATTCACATCTATCATATCAACATCTCTTCTCTCAAAATTATTTCACGAATAACTCTGATTTTTGGCAACGTTGTTTAAATTGTAAAAACAACCGAAACACATTCACTTCTATCATATCAACATCTCTCAAAATGATTTCACCATTAACCCTTATCTTTGGCAACGTTGTCAAATTGCAAAATTGTCAATCTCAAAGGAAAGAGAATTTTTTTGAGACTGATAAAGATATGAACCTACATCCTATTATGTCAATAATTCAATAATCTGAGAATATCACAAATATGTCCTAGATATCCACTGCCTGACTTTAAAAATTTGGTTTGATTGGTTCAGCACCATTTGCTCTAAAAACTGGTAAAATATCTATCTGTTTCCTTGGTCAAATCTAATCTGCCACAACCGAGAACAAAATTTTCTTCCTGCACTAAATAGACACTTTAATTATTGCAATTCTCACATACATTTTTGCATTAACTACGCAAAATTTGATAATAACTGGTAGGCACTTTGATAATAATTGGTAGGCACTTTGATAATAACTGGTAGGCACTTTGATAATAACTGGTAGGCACTTTGATAATAACTGGTAGGCACTGACCTCTCTGGTTTGGAAGCAGACAGCCTCCAGACACGCCCTAGCTATGTGGGCCTTATTGGTGAACTGAGTCAGACCACAGATGATCCTGAAATATAAATATATATATACTTCTTCCGGGAATGTAGGGAAGAACCAGTCATATTTCTGGACACAAGATATGTCTTTATGTAGTAGCTTACCTGCCTAACGACTTCTAAGTTGACTATAAAATGTTTACACAACTAATCCTTGAATATATGTTTAAATCAAGTTGGCTATAATTTACAAAGCTATGGATTTTTCTTTAATATTTATGCCACAGCAGTATACCAGATATAAAACATTTTATTCAAGATTTGAATATTGTGATAAATGTGTTTAGTATTGATTAATATCATGATTTATTTCCAGGCTGTTATAACTATATCAACTGCACAGTACATTTTATCATGATAAAACGATCCTATTCACTGAAAATTTAATGCAACTGGTGACGATATTAATTTTGACTGTTGTGGTAAAATAGGTTTTATTGGTTTATGAGATGAAGTTGGGTCTCACCCTTTGGCATCCGGCTGCCAGTATGGACAGAAGAGACCGGAAAAAGCCGGAACAAAATAGCAACCCTCGGTTGTATCGACACTTGAAGCCAGTGCCTCTGAAACAATCAAAAGTTCACAATCAATTTCAAGTGAAATGTTCACCTCTGGGAGAGACATGTCAAATCACTGTAAGTGAAATAAGTTTTATCAAATTCTCGCTATCTGCTCTCTGGCATTTTTAGCTGGTTCGTGAAAAATTGACGGGATTGGCGTGAGAGAGCAGTGCAGGACTTCCGCCTGCCAGGACATCTGCTTGCCATTCTTCAAGACGGGAGGGAAATTTCAGATTCACATTTTTCATTAACAAGCCAATGTCAGCGCTTTTGTTTTTTGTTATGTATTTTTTATATAAGCATATTGTAATCTGGGTAATATACATTTTGTATATCATCATTCCGAAGGCTAAAGTGATAAAATAACAAAGGTAAAGCTGAAAGGCAGATATATGACAATGCCCTGAACAGGCCGTCACCGCTGTTCCGGATGTGCTGTGTGATCGTAGTGCTGTTATAAAGCAGCGGATATGCAAGAGCAGATGGGGAGAATTATTGAATATTGAAAAAATGTTTATATAGGCATACAAATGCACATACACATACACACACATCCACACACATATATACACACACACAGAGCTCAATACCATAGCTCCATCACTGCTTGGGTGGCAGGAGCTAAAAAAAGCAAATGCGTACCAATATCTGCAGCACTTTTAATCACTCCAATATTGTCTCTCAGCCACTGCACTGCAGCTCCTGCTATGGCTATGGAACCCTACAAGTCAAATAACATTTTATATGCAGTTAGATATCTTTGTACCATTAATGGAAGATAAATAAGACCTTCAAGCCATATGTTACTGAGGAGCAAGACAAAATATTGGTCTTCATCTCAAGATACAAAATAATTCCAAAAATACATTATTAATGATTTTTTTTCCATCAAAACTTCAATTTCAGACAAACACTACTTTTCAGTGGTATCATGTTACCACAAGCTATTCTAAAGGTTTGATTTAAATCAGTAATATGTTTTATATTTAATTACCAAGGGCAACAGCTAGATATTTGAGTCCCTGATAATGTGCAGGTTTATTTTTACCTAGTTTGAATGCTACTTATGTCAAGTTCATAGTGCACAAGTTTGTTCTTGCCCAGTTTGTATGGTACATCCCTCCAGTGCATAGTGCACAGGTCTATTCTTGCCCAGTTTGTATGGTACATACCTCCAGTGCATAGTGCGCAGGTTTGTTCTTGCCCAGTTTGTATGGTACATACCTCCAGTGCATAGTGCGCAGGTTTGCTCTTGCCCAGTTTGTATGGTACATCCCTCCAGTGCATAGTGCGCAGGTTTGTTCTTGCCCAGTGTGTATGGTACATACCTCCAGTGCACAGTGCACAGGTTTGTTCTTGCCCAGTTTGTATGGTACATACCTCCAGTGCATAGTGCACAGGTTTGTTCTTGCCCAGTGTGTATGGTACATACCTCCAGTGCATAGTGTGCAGGTTTGTTCTTGCCCAGTGTGTATGGTACATACCTCCAGTGCATAGTGCGCAGGTTTGTTCTTGCCCAGTGTATATGGTACATACCTCCAGTGCATAGTGCGCAGGTCTATTCTTGCCCAGTGTGTATGGTACATCCCTCCAGTGCATAGTGCGCAGGTTTGGTCTTGCCCAGTTTGTATGGTACATACCTCCAGTGCATAGTGTGCAGGTTTGGTCTTGCCCAGTTTGTATGGTACATACCTCCAGTGCATAGTGCACAGGTTTGTTCTTGCCCAGTTTGTATGATACATACCTCCAGTGCATAGTGTGCAGGTTTGTTCTTGCCCAGTTTGTATGATACATACCTCCAGTGCATAGTGTGCAGGTTTGTTCTTGCCCAGTTTGTATGGTACATACCTCCAGTGCATAGTGCGCAGGTTTGTTCTTGCCCAGTGTGTATGGTACATCCCTCCAGTGCATAGTGCACAGGTTTGTTCTTGCCCAGTTTGTATGATACATACCTCCAGTGCATAGTGTGCAGGTTTGGTCTTGCCCAGTGTGTATGGTACATACCTCCAGTGCATAGTGTGCAGGTTTGTTCTTGCCCAGTGTGTATGGTACATCCCTCCAGTGCATAGTGCACAGGTTTGTTCTTGCCCAGTTTGTATGATACATACCTCCAGTGCATAGTGTGCAGGTTTGTTCTTGCCCAGTGTGTATGGTACATACCTCCAGTGCATAGTGTGCAGGTTTGGTCTTGCCCAGTTTGTATGATACATCCCTCCAGTGCATAGTGCACAAGTTTGTTCTTGCCCAGTGTGTATGGTACATACCTCCAGTGCATAGTGTGCAGGTTTGTTCTTGCCCAGTGTGTATGGTACATACCTCCAGTGCACAGTGTGCAGGTTTGGTCTTGCCCAGTTTGTATGATACATCCCTCCAGTGCATAGTGCACAAGTTTGTTCTTGCCCAGTGTGTATGGTACATACCTCCAGTGCATAGTGTGCAGGTTTGGTCTTGCCCAGTTTGTATGATACATACCTCCAGTGCACAGTGCACAGGTTTGGTCTTGCCCAGTGTGTATGGTACATACCTCCAGTGCATAGTGTGCAGGTTTGTTCTTGCCCAGTTTGTATGATACATACCTCCAGTGCATAGTGCGCAGGTTTGTTCTTGCCCTGTGTGTATGGTACATACCTCCAGTGCATAGTGTGCAGGTTTGTTCTTGCCCAGTGTGTATGGTACATACCTCCAGTGCATAGTGTGCAGGTTTGTTCTTTCCCAGTGTGTATGGTACATACCTCCAGTGCATAGTGTGCAGGTTCATTCTTGCCCAGTGTGTATGGTACATACCTCCAGTGCATAGTGCACAGGTCTATTCTTGCCCAGTGTGTATGGTACATACCTCCAGTGCATAGTGTGCAGGTTCATTCTTGCCCAGTGTGTATGGTACATACCTCCAGTGCACAGTGTGCAGGTTTGTTCTTGCCCAGTGTATATGGTACATACCTCCAGTGCATAGTGCACAGGTTTGTTCTTGCCCAGTGTGTATGGTACATACCTCCAGTGCATAGTGCGCAGGTTTGTTCTTGCCCTGTGTGTGTGGTACATACCTCCAGTGCATAGTGTGCAGGTTTGGTCTTGCCCAGTGTGTATGGTACATCCCTCCAGTGCATAGTGTGCAGGTTTGGTCTTGCCCAGTGTATATGGTACATACCTCCAGTGCATAGTGCACAGGTCTATTCTTGCCCAGTGTGTATGGTACATACCTCCAGTGCATAGTGTGCAGGTTTGGTCTTGCCCAGTTTGTATGATACATACCTCCAGTGCATAGTGTGCAGGTTTGGTCTTGCCCAGTGTGTATGATACATACCTCCAGTGCATAGTGCACAGGTTTGGTCTTGCCCAGTGTATATGGTACATACCTCCAGTGCATAGTGCACAGGTCTATTCTTGCCCAGTGTGTATGATACATACCTCCAGTGCATAGTGCACAGGTTTGGTCTTGCCCAGTGTATATGGTACATACCTCCAGTGCATAGTGTGCAGGTTTGTTCTTGCCCAGTTTGTATGGTACATACCTCCAGTGCATAGTGTGCAGGTTTGTTCTTGCCCAGTTTGTATGATACATACCTCCAGTGCATAGTGTGCAGGTTTGTTCTTGCCCAGTTTGTATGGTACATACCTCCAGTGCATAGTGTGCAGGTTTGTTCTTGCCCAGTTTGTATGGTACATACCTCCAGTGCATAGTGTGCAGGTTTGTTCTTGCCCAGTTTGTATGATACATACCTCCAGTGCATAGTGTGCAGGTTCATTCTTGCCCAGTGTATATGGTACATACCTCCAGTGCATAGTGCACAGGTTTGTTCTTGCCCAGTGTGTATGGTACATACCTCCAGTGCATAGTGTGCAGGTTTGCTCTTGCCCAGTCTGTATGGTACATACCTCCAGTGCACAGTGTGCAGGTTTGTTCTTGCCCAGTGTATATGGTACATACCTCCAGTGCATAGTGTGCAGGTTTGGTCTTGCCCAGTTTGTATGGTACATACCTCCAGTGCATAGTGCACAGGTTTGTTCTTGCCCAGTTTGTATGATACATACCTCCAGTGCATAGTGTGCAGGTTTGGTCTTGCCCAGTGTGTATGGTACATACCTCCAGTGCACAGTGTGCAGGTTTGTTCTTGCCCAGTGTATATGGTACATACCTCCAGTGCATAGTGTGCAGGTTTGTTCTTGCCCAGTGTATATGGTACATACCTCCAGTGCATAGTTTGCAGGTTTGGTCTTGCCCAGTGTATATGGTACATACCTCCAGTGCATAGTGTGCAGGTTTGGTCTTGCCCAGTTTGTATGGTACATACCTCCAGTGCATAGTGCACAGGTTTGTTCTTGCCCAGTTTGTATGATACATACCTCCAGTGCATAGTGTGCAGGTTTGTTCTTGCCCAGTGTGTATGGTACATACCTCCAGTGCATAGTGCGCAGGTTTGTTCTTGCCCAGTTTGTATGATACATACCTCCAGTGCATAGTGTGCAGGTTTGGTCTTGCCCAGTGTGTATGGTACATCCCTCCAGTGCATAGTGCACAGGTTTGTTCTTGCCCAGTTTGTATGGTACATACCTCCAGTGCATAGTGCGCAGGTTTGTTCCTGCCCAGTCTGTATGGTACATCCCTCCAGTGCATAGTGCACAGGTTTGTTCTTGCCCAGTTTGTATGGTACATACCTCCAGTGCATAGTGCGCAGGTTTGTTCTTGCCCAGTGTGTATGGTACATACCTCCAGTGCATAGTGCACAGGTTTGTTCTTGCCCTGTGTGTGTGGTACATACCTCCAGTGCATAGTGTGCAGGTTTGGTCTTGCCCAGTTTGTATGGTACATACCTCCAGTGCATAGTGTGCAGGTTTGTTCTTGCCCAGTGTGTATGGTACATACCTCCAGTGCATAGTGCACAGGTTTGTTCTTGCCCAGTGTGTATGGTACATACCTCCAGTGCATAGTGCGCAGGTTTGTTCTTGCCCTGTGTGTGTGGTACATACCTCCAGTGCATAGTGCACAGGTTTGTTCTTGCCCAGTGTGTATGGTACATACCTCCAGTGCATAGTGCGCAGGTTTGTTCTTGCCCTGTGTGTGTGGTACATACCTCCAGTGCATAGTGCGCAGGTTTGTTCTTGCCCAGTGTGTATGGTACATACCTCCAGTGCATAGTGCGCAGGTTTGTTCTTGCCCAGTTTGTATGGTACATCCCTCCAGTGCATAGTGCACAAGTTTGTTCTTGCCCAGTTTGTATGGTACATCCCTCCAGTGCATAGTGTGCAGGTTTGGTCTTGCCCAGTGTGTATGGTACATACCTCCAGTGCATAGTGCACAGGTTTGGTCTTGCCCAGTGTGTATGGTACATACCTCCAGTGCATAGTGCGCAGGTTTGTTCTTGCCCTGTGTGTGTGGTACATACCTCCAGTGCATAGTGCGCAGGTTTGTTCTTGCCCAGTTTGTAAGCCACTGTACTGAGAAGTCCATGCTCGGATACTACTGCCTGAAACAAAAAAAAACCTTAAAAGCATTCGTGAAATCACAGAGGTCACAGGCAATTTTACAGAGGTTTGGGGCATGCTGAAATGCTATGTGACCACGAAACTGTGATACATGCAAACTATATCACTGAAATCAACCAAAATACTGGGCTCTGTCAGCCAAATCTTTCCACTGTCCCACTCTGAAGGTGCCCCTTAGTTAGCAAAACTTTACTAAGTAGGTGTTTGCACTAGATCACTTGTCAGCTAAACAAAGTTTGTTGATTTTAGCAAAAGACTTATCCACTTTCAAATGGCACAGAGATTTATGAAGGGGAAATATGATGGGGAATAACATTTGATCCTCAAGTGTGGGATATGAACATTTATATTATGCAAGGAAAAAGTGTTTGAAAACCTTATTTCATGAATGCTTTATATTAAAGCATGCCAACCTTTTACTGGAAGGTCAAAGGTCCCCGGATAATATAACATTTTACCTACTAATAGCTAAGAACTCTGACCAGTAGTTTCAAAGGAGAGGGTCACAGTTGACGTACAGACAGACTTCACATAATCCCCCTCAACCTCACAGAATCCTCCTCAACCTCACAAAATCCCCCATCTCGCATACTCCCCCTCACCTCACAGAACCCCCCTCAACCTCACAGAATCCCCCTCACCTCACAGAATCCCCCTCACCTCACAGAATCCCCCCATCTCGCATACTCCCCCTCACCTCACCAAATCCCCCTCACCTCACAGAATCCCCCTCACCTCACAGAATCCCCCTCACCTCACAGAATCCCCCTCACCTCACAGAATCCCCCTCACCTCACAGAATCCCCCTCAACCTCACAGAATCCCCCTCACCTCACAGAATCCCCCTCACCTCACAGAATCCCCCCATCTCGCATACTCCCCCTCACCTCACCAAATCCCCCTCACCTCACAGAATCCCCCTCACCTCACAGAATCCCCCTCACCTCACAGAATCCCCCTCACCTCACAGAATCCCCCTCACCTCACAGAATCCCCCTCACCTCACCTCACAAAATCCCTTTGTTCTGCTCTGCGTTTTCTTGTTCATAACAATTGTATCTTTTGAGGATTGACAGACATTTCTAAAAATAGTAGTATGATTAACCTCTGTTGCTTACCTGTAGGCCTGTGTTATACAGCAAAAAGCACCCAGTTCCATAAGTATTTTTGGCTTGACCTCTCTGGAAACAGGTCTGTCCAACCAAAGCTGACTGTTGGTCACCTAAAATCTACAAAAAAAATGTAAAAAAATCACTATTACCGGTACTTATCTATTGAAAATTGTTTGACGCACAAGGTAATTTGAGTGACTATAGACTAAGCTATATTAAATAAAGTGGTGAGAACAGAATGGTTAGACCTAATGTTCTCATAGTGTATAATACCATATTATCACCCTCACTAGCCATGGGTATCCCAGGAAGACCAGAGATAATGACATCTCTCTGGCCCTCCTGACTTCACATGCGAGTGGGGCTATCCTATGAACAATCTGGTCTTATTTCTTAGAATCAGATTTAGTCAAGGACTTCTCAAGCACTTACAAAATCACTCCTCATTAGAAGCTGTAAAAGTATTTCATTATATGACCGTATTTACTCGAATACAAGACGACTCGTGAAAAAGACGAACCCCGAAAATTGAGGTTATTTTGGTTGAAAAGACCAATTTCTGAATATTAGATGAGTCATTTTTTCTCGAAACATCGTCACTGCTAACATTCAAGTTTGGCTGCAATTTTTAAAGTGAAACGTAAATATGCTTACACAACAAGATCTTAATGGTCTTATACGCAAGGGTTTACGGTAAAATGTAAATACGATGTTCATATTTTCAAAATAACGGATATCGGACATAGCCGATCAATTATAATTGCGTTTTAAATGATAAATAAAGGTATTTACCCAATATTGTCACATTTTACGCTACATCCGATATCCGTTATTTCGAAAATACGAAAGTTCGTGGGGAGTTTGCATGAGCGAAGTTTATTTACTTTTCATGCTGGTAAAGTTAATTGTTCTTGCCGAAAATCACCGTCCACAGGTTGCCCTCGTGTATAAGACGGTCCCCCAAACATTAGCTGAGGGTTTGGGTATGAAAACCTTGTCTCATACACATGTACGGTAATATTTTTGTAGGAATTGTTTTTTTGGGGATAACAACCCAAAGCTGACTGTTGTCCCTATAATGGCACATTGTAATGGGAAAACTTTGCCACACAATGGGACATTACAAGACATTTTTGAATTTGTACATTTTTAATATACATTTATCTGACAATTAGTATCTCTTAAAATTACTATGTTTGAATTTTTTTTAAATAAAAAGTAATATACTATTTCTGAGGTGAAAATTGCCGACTATTTTTTTTTCTTCATTTTCAAGTGTTTTGAAAAAATGGCAAAACACTTAAACTCAAAATTTTACAAGGCAAAAGTCTAAAAAAAGCTTATTAACTTTTCATTGATAAATCATATTTTAAAATTCAAATATTTTTTAACATACAACAATTTGCAAAACATGTGTCAAAGTGATCACTAAAACTGATTACAATATTACAATACTATGATGAAAGTTAACGGACATATTCTCAAAGTCAAAAACAGAAAGACTCTTTTGGTGTGGACAAGATGATCCAGTTAAGTTATTTCTACCATGTGCTCCCAGTAATTTTGCTGTGTGATTACCACCCCTTTCTATTTTGGAACATATGAGATACAGATGGCAGCACCAGTGATACATCTATGAGCAATGGAACCACAACAAAAACTTCTCATCACAAAGTAATTAAATCAAATATGTCAGTACATAGACAGGCCCATCAACACCAACCTGCCGATATCTTCTTTGTCTTCTTTGAAAGACATGCTCAATGAGGGCATCATGGTTAACTTACTCAAAGTTTAAAGCCCATTATTAAATCATCTTTGAAGCCTCCATGTTACAGTTTCTTTGCAAATGTGCCTGAGCTTCGACAATTGCTCAAATAAAAAATAATTTAAAAAATATTTTCTGCAAATTTAAATTGATTCAATTTCATATGTTCTGATGTGTATATTGCTTAAATAGAAGCCCAATATGAAAATTACATCTTTGTTTTCTGTATAATTCAAACCCCGGACCTTTAGCATGGCAGAGAGACATCTTACCAGCTGAGCTGCACCCCACCCCCTAGCAGCATTATATAAGCTTTGTAAACAGGAACATCCTGTCAAGAATATGTATGTTAATCTGCATGCCATTATTATAAACTTTGCGAACTGCAACCAAAATAGTGTAAATATACAAACAATTTGTATCCTTGGATATCTTAACCACTGTGATGAACATTTTGACACTAAATGCAAACCCCACAAGCAATTTTTCATCAAAATAGGGATCATACATTTTTCCACCATCTTGGCTGTTTAACCCAAACATGATAATGCAATGCTGCCATCTGGTGGATTTTTGAGCTCATACATGATTATTAAATGTCCAATTTCAAGGGGTTTTCTTATGGCATTAAAGCTTAATCAGAATAACAAATAAAAAACAAACAAAAATGAAAACGCCCACCTTTCTGAATTTGTAATCAGTCATATAATAACACTAAGATCTATTCTGATCTCTTTATTTTTCAACAACAAAGCCATCTGCTTGAATGAGTCGCATTTCCGATAGTCAATTATCTGTCTACCTTATATATTGCACTTGTTGCAACACAACAGTGTGCTTCTATGGTGAAACGAATATTTCAAGTTTTATTCAGTCAAGTTAAGAGGATAACTTTGATAAAGGCACATTGTGCTTACCCCTGAGATGGGAACTCCCCCAAGACTGGTTCCCACAATATGACCATAGATCTCAGATGAACTGTGAATCTCAGGAAGGATGTCCATTGGAATGTCAAAGTATCTGAAAATATTCCACTATTATGTTAACTTAATGAATATTAAAGATTTCATGGAATCAACTTTTAACATTTCTTTTTTACAATGTGCTATCTATCAGAAATATATTGTAATAAAAGGCTGGTGTATACTACAGCACACTAGGCTGCCTTGAAGACATCCCTTCTGCCCTTCTGGTGAGAAAACCACTATCAGTTTATGTGCTAATAATACATGCTTTTGATAATCATGTGAACATATATAATATATATATATATATATATATATATATATATATATATATATATATATATATATATATATATATATATATATATATATATATATATATATATATGCATATTTTGTGTTGTTTAATAAGCCATACCTGCACAGCTGTGGGTCCCACTGTAGTGTGTCTAGGTTCATTAGCATTGTACGACTCGCATTAGTGACATCAGTGTAATGCTTGCCTCCGTTCACCCCTCCGGTCAGATTCTGTAATATGTTCTTTTATTAATTTTCATTCTTCTTCATTTTTTTAAAATTAGGTATTCTTGACATCAACATTCATTCGTTGATTGAACTTTGATCAACACATTTTGAAATATTCAACTTTCTTCACTGGTTAAAAATTACCAAATCATGTCATAATTCGAGATATACTTGAATAGTTTTAAACTTGAAAAGCACACTTTCTTTCAGTTACAAGATCTATTTTAATTTTCTTTCTATTCATACAAAGAAGCATCGTTCTAGGTAAAAGTACACATCTAAATTATACCATAAAGACTTTTGTAAGACACCATTATATGTAACCTAAATGAACATCATAATTTTTTTCTAAAATTCAAGATGGCCACCAAGTTTGGACTATTACTGCTTTATAAACTTGTGCAGAATAGATTTGGTCAATCAGAATGCATGTTAGATACTGAATTCCATACACTTTTGTCATTTGTCTTGATTCTCATTGGCTGATACTTATCATGTTATTCAAAATGGCAGCCCCCTTCACAACTCAGTGATGGCTATAAGATTTTCGGAAAAAAAAAAAATCAAAGAATTTGAGTCTTGTGGAAAATAGATAAAATTGGTCCCATGACAATGCAGCATCTTAACTACTAATAGCCAAGTACTCCAGCCAGTAGTTTCAGTTTAAAAGATTTAAGTTAACAGATTGATAATTTCTCCCACAAAAAGTCTCTTTTTACCTCTTTTTACAGAAGCAAATTGAAACTTACCCAGAGAAGCCATGAGTCGACATTGCCAAACATGCAGCGCCCCTCTGTGACAGCCTCCCGTACTGCTTCACTGTTGTCTAGCAGCCACCGCATCTTGACAGCACTGAAGTACGTGGATACAGGCAGACCACAGCGGGGCTACACCAAGCACATAAACAATGGACAATAGCTATTAAGATCAACTCATATCAATATATGAAAATATATATATTAATAAATTCAAATAATTAAATTATCTACAACAGGACAACCCCAAGCATAAAAAGAATGGAAAATAGCTATTGAGATCAACTCATATCAATATATAAGAAAATATATATATTACCAAATTAAAATAATTGGATTATCCACAACAAGGCTACACCAAGCATATTAAGAATGTACAACTCTGAATAGCTATTTAGCTCAACTCATATCAATATATAAAAAATATACAATATTACATATAAATAATAGGCTCATCTTATAATTTAACCACTTTAACATGTTCCTTGTTGTTTGCCTATAATAATTCATCAAACAAACACTAACCCTGAGGTGGTCCTTGTTTTCTCCTGGGGTCTTGCTCAGAAGTTTTTTCACTGTTTCTGCTGTGCGTGTGTCCAGCCATACTACACAACATAAAAAATTCTCATAGAAGCACATTATGGTAAAATTCAGCAGAGCATCCATCCCTTGAGATCATACGACATACCAAATAAGTATAGCTTCAATTAAACTATGTATGTACAGTCACTACAGTGGCTAAGAAACTGCCACCCAGCCGAAAAACTGCCACCCAATCAATCTCTGCAGCCGTCCAACTGTTGACTATCAGATTTTGATGAAATTTCCAAGGACGATTGATCATGTGACAAGGAACAAGTTCACAGGGCAGACCAAAACCATATTCGTGACCATAGGATCATTCTAATTCTGCATCAAACTTTCATTTGATTTATTCAAGAAAATTCCAGTGACTAAGACTCACCTATAGCATTATGTAAAGGTTTCCCAGTAGTTTTATCCCAAACTATAAGTGTCTCCCTCTGGTTTGTGATGCCAATGGCTGAAAAAAATAATTGTTTATTAATTATTGCAATGCTAAATACTTGAGCCAGTGCCCGACAAATAGATTCTTTCCTGTGGTGGCAGCACTGTACAGAGATAAATAACACCACCTGGTGATAAATTCACACGATGAGTGGACATCAAGCCAATCTTACCAAATGAGATTCTTATGTTTTGTCAAAATAAATCATAAATACTTCAGATTGGTCACAAAAAGGCTTGTATGGTAAATGTCAAAATAAATCATTAAATGACACCAGTTGATCGAAATTTGTCGTTACACAAATGCATATGGCCTAAAAATGACTTCTATGTTGCAAACTACAAATCATAATATCATGGATGCTCAGATGCCTCATATATAAAGAAACCCAGCGCCTTATATATAACAAAGATTTATGGTAAAGTGGTTACCATGGCAACAGAAATTGTCCAATCCCTATGACTTTATCCTGCTAACTCACAAACTAACAAACGGACAGACCGCATAGAAATTTAAGTCCCCTTCTTCGACTTCATCAAGGCGGGGGACACTAAACCAAGCACCTTACAGAGCACAGTTGCATTGGAGCAGATGAATACAGGGACAAGTGGATGAACAGACGAACAGACGAACGGACAAACGTACAAACATGCAAACAGACACAGGACAGACTCAGCGATTACTTGATATGATATCAACTTTGATATGATATCAATTGTTTTGATTATGGGATGTGCAGATCAGCTTAGATATGTAGCCTGGAAAATTTCAGTGTGACCTCATTTGTTTGACCACAAAAAGATAATTGTACATAAAATTGATACATTATTCCAACAAAATTGATTTGGATGACACAATTTTTTGGCAGGCATCCAACTGGGCCAGGGACAAACACTTATCACTGTCATCAACTATACCAGCTATCAGCATTCACTTCAAACCCAAGACCCTGCACTCCATAATTTAAGTATCAATTCAATGTAGATCTGAAGTAAAAAACAATGCGTAAATACACGATCCTATACTATGTTTACATTCTAGTAATGTCTAGTGGAAAGTTGCTTGTCTGTTTGATAAAGTAAATGTTTGCTTTATGCTGATTTTGATCACAAAGGATCACTGCATGTATAACATCTTCATAATTTAAGCTCCTTGTCCATATTTCAAATTCTCAAAACTTGGGGGAGTATAAATGTAAAAATAGGCCAATGGCGGCCTTAGAGTTAATGTTGATCATTGCTTTTTGTAATGTCTGTGAACATTTTATGGGAATGCCGGCTAATTGTTTCATAAATGACCATTTACGGTAAATCCTACTCAGAATGCTGGCCAATCAGAACGTTACATATTGAATTTGGCCCCAACTTTCCTTGTTATCTTAATTCTATTTGGCTGATATTTGTCCCGTTATTCAAAATGGCAGCTTCCTTGACAACAAAGTAAAAGCTATTTGATTTTTCTGAAAAATAATGAAAAATGGAAAAATCCTGAGCCTAATGAAAAAAAGATAGAATTGGTCCCCTGAAAATACAACATCTTCCCTACCCACATATAGCTAAGAACTCTGATTGATAGATTCAGAGGGGAAGATTAATGATGACAGACATATTTTGTGAATTGTAAATTGGAATATATATATATATATATATATATACATATATATATATATATATATATATATATATATAGAAAGAGATTGTATCAGATATGGGGTTTCTATCAATCTCAGAACTGTCTTGTGGGGCATTGACGTACTGTGAGGCATATAAAATACCCCACTCTTCATAGTGCAGCTGCTTAGTCACAGTTCCATAAGTAACCTGTACAAGGTCTTTTTGAACAAACATGTCTGAGATGCACATTTATACAACCAGGCTGTATCTATATAAATCACTGCCATCTAGTGTCACAGGTAGTAATAAATGCCCTGGTGGTGGATTATGGCATTAGCGCCATTGATATGAATGTTAAATTTGTGAGGTATGTAAAATAATTTCATTATTAACACCAGATGGCACTCTCCTGTTACACACATTAAGGTATGAGATGGTACCCCATAATCAGGTCTGACAAAAATACTTCTAGTACCTCATATCTGTACCAGCTTCTAAATATATATATATATATAATTATATATATATATATATATATATATATATATATATATATATATATATATATATATATATATATATATATATATATATATATATATATATATATATATATATATATATATATATATATATATATATATATATATATATATATATATATATATATATATATATATATATATATATATATATATATATATATATATATATATATATATATATATATATATATATATGTATATATATATATATATATATATATATATATATATATATATATATATATATATAAAATAAACTTCAATTACGAAAACATCAATTTGAAAGCACATTTATGATTGTATATAAGATAATAATTTATGTAAATATACTTTTGATAAGATTCAGTCTGATATAATACATATTTCATATCATTTTATGTGATAACATAAGCTGGCATTCTATCAGCAAATGGAGAGTTTATTTAAATATGAATAAGATACAATATGATACATGTAAAAATTGTGCAATACTATTTATGATGTAGAAATCATGCAATACAATATGACGTAAAAATCATGCCAAACAATGTTACTGTCATCAATCTTTTAAGATCAGCTATCTCAGATGCTATATTATCCTGGCTGAAGAGGTTTTTTAGATGTTTTCTCTATCTATCCCTTTTCTCACCTTTGATATCTGCTGGGTCGATATTCAACTTCCTGAGATTTTCCACTGCTTTGTCCAGACATTCTCTGCTGGAGTTTAGAATCTCCCAGGGGTCCTCCTCCACCCAGCTGCCCCATCAAACAACACAAATTAATCATATTCTGTACCCATCTTCATTATAACTATTACAAAATGTTAACTTAAATATTTTCATGTTGGGCATGACATCTCTGAATTTAATGAAAAGAGTGACATTATGAAGTTGCTATAAATTGTCATTTTGCATTAAGCGTTCAGAAATATTAATTTTTTCCTGATCAAGGTTTGAATGAAGTTTCTCACCCAGGTTCGGGATAGATTTGAGTTATTTCTTTTTGGTGGTAAGTCAGGAGTTCAGCTGTTCTACTAGCAAAAATCTGAAAATATACAATGGATAAGTGATATTACTTTAAAATGAAAAATCTTTTGCAAGGGCCTGGAAACCTGACAAATATGTCACAACATTATAGGCCTGGCCAGCTAAAATTTTTAATTAATTTACAATTCTTTATGAGAAGAAAATTTGCTTTCAATGTGGATTCATTCGTCATTCTTTGTTAGATTTTACATTGATAGATAAGTCAAAATGTCAAACCACATCTTTTTGCAAGGACCAACCTGTCTGAGCATATTTCAGGTGCCCAGCACAAATTTTCACAGCCATTTTCTTTTAAAATCATCATAAATTTACATGTAATGGCTGTTTTCTTGGTCAGGTTGATGCAATTTGTCATGCTCTGCCTGTATCTAAATATAAAAATATGGTCCATGCACACATTTCGAACAGTAGAAAGATATTTTTGCAGTTACCACTCTGCAGAGTGTGCAAATTTTGTCATTGTCACCATTGAAGATCATTCATGCAAAGCAATGACTACCCGTTGCAAGAAAATTTGGCTCATCCATAAAGTGTAAAAAAAAATCCATCAAAAGCAAACAAATCTATATCTAATAATCTGAAATGCGTCAAACTTAAAAAGCTGGATTAAGTCAATAAATTAAAAAGACTCCTAGAGGTCATGTACGAGTGGAATTCCATGCAAATCAACAGATCATTATAATGAGTGCATTATATTTACTTTGTACAATGGAAACTTTGAAAAATAAGATCCAGTTCCACTTTAGCCCCAGACAAACTGCAATCTCAAAATATAGAAGTTACACAGAGTATATGTACTTTATATGCTACTCGGAACAATGGTTGCCAAATGTTTGTTTGTTCTGCATGATGGTCTGAGTCATCGTGGTATAAATCTTTTTTCATTGGACAAAAGGTATTGTCCATCACCACAGACACCATAAATGAATAAATGAATTTAAATCATCATAAACCTAAATTTCATTTCAAATAAAACTTTATTATTGGAGTGAACAATGTTTAATTGTAACATCATGCCATAGCAAACATGATGCCTAACCCTCATAGCAAGAGAAAAAAGTCAATGCTATAGCTTTATGTTTATGTTTTTTTTGCCAATTTATCAAATGTACATAACCTTATAGCTAACATTTATAACTCAATGTATTCTTGTGAATGTCAGTCAATGATATGTCACCTACAGCTACCAATGATGTGATTGGTCAAATCTTTAAATTTGCCATCTCACACAACTTTTGTAATAAATATCCAAATGATTAAATATGGTCTGAAATAATATGCAATCTGAACCCTAACTCTGTGGCAAGATGCATTTTTTGCTCGCGTTTGTTTTGACTTTAGGCCTGAATGTTTGAGGTTTTGACATGATTAAGCTGTAAGTCTATGGAGCATACCCCGATTAGCGGTCCATGGCGGCCATGTTTTGGCTCAAAATTTCTGCTTACACCATCAGATAGCGCTTTTGTTTGAGAAGTGATTTGTAGAGTGCGTGGTAGAGTAAGAAGATTTTCATGGATTTTGCCCAAGGATTTTGCCTTGGGTTTTTTGTCTTGGGATTTTGCAACTTGTGTGAGCTTGATTTTTTTTAAATCAGCACTTGTTGAAATTGTTAAGACATCACGTTGACATCGTACAAAAAAATGACAAAATTAACCTCTAAGGGACTAGGCTATCTTAATTTTGTTGATTGGTAGGACTTACCAATTTTTTCTGGACTAGTGTATCTACATGCTAAATTAATAAAATTTATAACCATGGTTATTTAATATGCTTAATAAAGTGCTGGGGTCAAAAGTTCATGATTAAGGCAGTTTGACATCACTATCATGATTACATTGTAACAAGTTGAAGCCCTTCAGAATGTTACAAATGACATCACCAAGTCAGAACAATGGGGACGTCAACGTCCCTCCCGTCCGTTACCGATGGTGGACGTTGCCATCCTTCTCATCCATTAGGGGTTAAAGATCCGGGCAAAGTAACCGGCATTGCCTGGAGAGGCTTAGGGGTTAAAAAGTAGGTGAAGTTTGATATTTTACCATGCGGTACTCAGGAATTACTCATTTTGTTGGTAAAACAGAGAGATACCAAAGATATATGCATTATCAATCCTGTTGATTGAAAGAATACACAGAAGTGCTCAAGACCTCCTTGTGCTCTTTCAAGGCTAAGGGCAGCAAGGCTATGACCATGAATCATGATGACTGGGAAAGATGGTGTTGTGTCACAGCTAGATTGTACAACAGTTTATCGCCGGGGGTCGAGTTTAATCAGTCCAAAACTGATACAGCACAGATGAGGCTGCATATAACCAGTAGAATAAGGTGTTCAAGTCCATTTTACCGATGTCTTTAGGAATGAATCACTTGGGGGTCGAAAGAGTAAAGACTACAGCCCAAATGAAATACTACGAGTACGAGTACTGGGTACTGAAGTCTTAACTCAAGTAAAGTACTGTACCAACTGTCAATGGTGTGATATTTGTGTCCATTACAATACATACAGCGCCTGTATTTCTGTGTCACAGGCATTACTATGTGACATTAATATTGTACTGTAAAACTGCCATAATTAGAATCTTACCAGAAACCTCGAACTACTTGTTCCTTGATCCAAAGCTCCAACGAGCGGACCATGTCTACTGCTCTTCGCCATCTTGAACGCAGCGTCATCTGGCGAGCAATTCGAGGTGTAATCGAGGAGGGTGATTCACATTGCCCAAAGTGCCATCTGGTGTCTATTTATGTATTTGATCAGTGAATAATTTCTTGAATCAATTTATGAATTTGACTGGTGAATAGTTACTGGTATCCATTTATGCATTTGACTAGTGATTAGTTACTGGTACCGATTTATATATTTGACTAGTGAATTGTTAAATGGTATCAATTTATGTAATATTAGACCAGTGAATAATTACTAGTTTTATGTATTTGACTAGTGAATAGTTATAATACACTATTTGATTTGTAACCAATTAAGCATGCATTGATAGATTTGCCAGGGAGTGGTTATAAGCTTAAGAGAACGCTTAACATTTGGAGTTATGACATTTGAGGCCCCCCTGCTGCATAATCTCGTACCCGACATGAAGCCAATCATTCTATTCCTATATCATGTATATAGTTGCATTTATGCTCCCAACCCTTTTCCAAGGAAACCTACTGCTAACTGTCCTTCATCATCACATTTCCCTGGAAAATTAACGATTTACTGGAGAGCAAATTTGGTTCAGATTTAATAATATAGTTATGATTTCCCCAGGCTTGGATATCACATTTTTGAATTCAGCATATCTAAAATTGTCCAAGTGGTTCCCCAGGAAAATACTGCATTGATTTTAAAAACAATGTAAATTGGTTTTAAATTATATATTTCATGTTTTTTTTTGTCAATTTTTCTTACTTACTTTTTTTAGCTCAAGGTCAAACAAAGGTCATCTCAAGGTCATACTCTTTTAAATCATTAGTAATTGGCAAATGTGTCTTAGCAATAATATCTACTCAAAACATAGTAACTGTCTTCTTACTCTTATACTTTTAATTGTTTTCTTGTAAGTTTATTTTTTCTCAATATACAATGTAAAAAGAAATTAAAATAATTTTTGCTTTTGAAGAATATTACTGTTAACATATGATGACTATGACTGTCCATGCACATATTTTTCAAAAATTATATAATGATTTAACAATATATTACCTCCTCTAAGATAATTCCATTCAAATACTCATATATTTGATTATTCTCAGGTAGAAAAATTGTCCTCCGACCTAATCAACAGTACATTGGCATTGAGTAACTCGGATAGAAGAATCCCCCCCCCCCCCTCCCAATTTAATCAAAAGCAAACTGACACTGAGTGAATCAGAAGGGATGTCTCTCAACATAATCAACAGCAACATTTGTTGGGAATATTTTACATATCTGTTTATAATTGGTATACTTCAATTTCAAACATATCTTGGAAATCAGTGCTTAATTATAAATATAAAATATATATGATATGTAAAGGTTCCATTTTATTTTGAGTAAAAGTTATATACGTCTGTATACAGAGTATCAACAAATAATTTCATCTAAATTTACTCCAAATAACATATATATAATAAACAACAATGGTTAAATCATCCAGAGAAAGTCTCATGCTATTCTGTACAGTAGACATTAGTATCAATTACATTTATGTACACATAAAACAATGACATTAATTACAAAAGAAATCCTGTCCCCAATTGTAGAGGGCAGGTTGTAATCAATTCAATCAATAATCCTTTGAGAAATTGAATATCCATAAACGGTATGTTCACTGGGTGTCAGTATTCGATAACAATATTCTGGTGTTAATAGTTTCCTTTCTATAAAAATGTCACACCTTAGAGACCTTCATGACGTCACCCCCTTCATTATGAAGTGTGAGTGTATAGTTTTGTTTGGGTACAAACAGCTGGGCGCCATTGCCAATCTGTTTGTATTGCTGTTTGTCCTCCTGCCCCACTTCTTCATATGACAAGGCTTTTAACTCTTCCTCGGACAATCTTTGTACCACTTCACAACCCACACAGTCTCCCCACACGTTAGTGGCAGTCCGGAAACGCGTCCTGAGAAACACAAATCAAGGTTTTATTAATCTTATCGGTGCATACTAATAAAATATGAAATAAATTGCTAGATATCGGATTAGCATGCCTCAGCCAGAATTATTACTGAGCTGGCATTAAGTTAAATTCAATCAATTGTTAAGTTCTTAATTTTAATGAAATTATAAGAATGGCTTTGTGTTTTTTTCTAGGCACAACTCATATACAAATATCCCGATTTAATCTGAGAGCAATATATCATTATTGCTCTCAGATTTAATATGCTGTGCCTGAGGTAAAATTGAAGTGAGAGGCACAACATTTAAATGGATAATAATAATAATAATAATAATAATAATAATAATGATAATGATGATGATGATGATGATGATGATGATGATGATGATGATGATGATGATGATAATAATAATAATAATAATAATAATAATAATAATAATAATAATAATAATAATAATAATAATAATAATAATAATAATAATAATAATAATAATAATAATAATAAAAATAATAAATCTGTTCAAAGCGCTTAGTTAGCCAACAAGATAGTGTAATGATAAAACATGCAATATAATCAACTGTCAAATGAAGATAAACTTACAGAAATACGTCAAAGGGTAAGAGAATAAAGCAGTCCTCCACGGGTAGACCCACACTTTTTAAAAGTATGGCATAAAAGGCCAAGCCGCCTCCAACTGTGGGAGCTCCTATAGACAAGACTACTGATGTCACCCTACAAGTAAACAAACACTCCTATACTGATGTCACCCTACAAGTAAACAAACACTCCTACATGTATGCTTTATAGGGTCTGTTTTCTGAACTAAATAAGCTGGTAGAAAATTGGGTTGCTTAAAATCACGTGACGCATTAAGCACATGTTGAGGTCAGTGAATTCAACTGAACAGTAAATATTGATACCAGATATACCATGTATACCATTTATAAAGTTGGGTTCAGTTTGTAAATAACATTACAGTAATAAAACAAATCATTCACTAAACACCAACAACAGAAACATTGTGTGTGTACTGATGTTCAACAGATCAAAATAGCGTTTGGTTCTGAGTGGTTCTTCTTATGTAAGTCAGTGACTTAAATATAAAATGTTCCTAAATCTAAAAATTGATTATAATGTCAAATGATGTTTGAAACCAATATTATCAAAAATGTATCTACAGTATCGTATAATTTTCGTAAATCTGACACATTGCAATATTGTGCGCTAATGTTACCAAATTTAATACATTGAATGTTTCAGTTAAATATGCTCAACAGTTAATAGTGTTTGACAGCCAATACACTCAGGCTGATTGTTACCTATTATTGAAATTTCAAGATAACCTTTCATTTTACATATTTATAACATATATGACCATAAATATTATATTCAAAAGTTAAAATATGTCATTTGAGAGTGAGAAAGCATTGTCTAATGTTGTGATTTATGATGTCCAATTTTTGCCAAATGTAATGTGCCAATGTTTGCATTCTCATTATTTTTCTCATCAAATGGCCTCACTGTTGTAACATTCCTATATATAGAAGAAACATTTCATTTCTTGAAAATGACAATTTTATTGCACCAGCTATTCAGGCTAGTTGACATTACACCTTTAAAGCTTTCATGAAATAACAGGTCACAGGCAGTTTTATAGAGATTTGGGGCATGTTTAAGTGATAGAAACAAGCTATCTCCATTAAATCCACAAAATATACCTGCCATGATTATCAAGTTTTGCGGAAAGTGCCTAGTACTATGTTTGAGCTCATGTGACCACTGCTTGTGTCTGTATGGGTGTAAGGACTGTACCAGACAAACATCAATGGCCAAACAAGCCTCTGTAAGCCAAATCACCCCGGCTAGTTTCCCAATCAGAAGGTTTCCCATCGTTAGCAAAGCTTCACAAAATAGATATTTGCACCAGACCACTGGTCAGTTAAGCAAAGTTTGTTGACAAAGTGTTCAATGGAAGATTTGGATTTTAGCAGAAAATTCATCAACTTTCAAATGGCACAGAAATTTGTGTTAGGGCAATATGATGGGTATTAATATTTGATCATATTTATTAAGTTCAGGGCACCGGTAAAGACATTTATATTATGTGAGGTAAAAGTGCTTGAAAATTTGCGTGCATGAAAGCTCTAAAACTTTTGAAATATCAATATCTTTAATAGTCATATTTTTTTTCCTTGAAAAACCATCATAAATGTCTTGTTTAACGAATGATCATCATAAAACAGTCCACATATCCACGTATGGGTGTTTTGCATCATTTAAAAATGGCCTTTTGGTAACATGTATCATTAAATACGATTAAAAACAAAGACCAAAGGAGAAATATATGTATTGTTGAAACGTATTATTTTTATAGTATCATCATTTAACATTGTATTTGATATTTACCCGATACTGATATACTCCATAGGTCCGCATGCCATTCCCCTTAATGTGGCAAGAAATATCACCGCCACTGCTTCATAGAGGGCAGTACCGTCCATGTTGATAGTGGCACCTAGCGGACACATAAACTTCGTAATGACGCTCGAGATTCCAGCATTGTTTTCTAAACACTCCATTGTCATCGGTAAGGTCGCATTGCTGAAAATCACCACAGACTTGGAACTGTTATTGAAAGCAAATTTCCTCCTCAATTTTTTTTATTTAATGTTAAAGATTATATTACGTGCGTTTTTTTTCACAATTTGTTCTACTTGTGTAATGTCTTCTGGTAAAGAATTGAGGGGAACATTGTAAGGTGTGCCTCATTGTTGGAAGCAAACTTACTTGAAGTTTTAAAAAAATGTTTTCATAATGTTTTGCATTGCTTTACAAGGTTAAATTATTATTTGATCTTGTCACTAAGTGAGACAAAAGCTAATAACATTCGAAATGTTCTGCCTCGAATCCTCAGATTTAGCAAATAGCATTCAACAAAACAACAAGCAGTAACATTCGGTCTTAAATCATGTCAATTGTGATTGTTTTTATCAGATGAGAAATGTTTTGATAACAAATAATGAGGCTTAATTGGTTGTATAATCACAGATATTCTAAAAGCAATTAATCATCTGAGGGGCTGGCCCATCACTAATCATGCTAATTGCCAGGCACCCAATTTTTACCCTCATCTCTTCCTTTCCTTTGCTTTGGGAGATATGACCTCAGATAAAATGTTTTGTGGTACTGAGGGTGGCAACATCAACAGAGTAGGGTCAGTGTAGTGTGGGCTGTTGTTTTGTATGTGTTTTTGTGGTATACTAGATATCATTGGACATTTAAGTTTACTATATCTCTGTCACAGTTCAGGAAATATAACTTTGATCGAGGACATTTGAAGAGATGGCAGCCGGTCAGTGTTGACAGGTCTGTCTTTGTACTGACACATTTCAGTTGTTTACAGAGGGCGCCACTAACCAAAATTAAATAAACAAATGAACGTCCTGCCAATAGCTAAATCGGAACATCTTGTCCACATTTATACAAGAATTGCACAGGGATTAAAAGAGGTTTACTCATTGATAGCTGATAGAGAAATATGTCACTTTGGTTTTTTGCATAAATAACATGCAGATAAATGTCATCTTATATATCAACCATGTATGTCCCAGAGGGCCAAATAAACCCACGTTTCCATACTCTGCATTACAGAGGTAGCATGATGAAGAAGTCATGCTATTGAGGGTAACGTTTCCGTAGTAGCTTTAACATTGGTCATTAAAATTAATCAAAGGACAAAGGACCAACATTACATGTAGAAGAGGAGATTGTATCTAAGACATAACTTCATGCATTCCTTTCATGTGAAATGTCTTATAATAGTCTGAATAATGACATGAGACAGATCTTAAGCTTTCCATATCTGGAATCCAAAGGGCGTGGGTTCGATCCCCGGCTTGAATTCATGATACAATTGAATTCATGATACAATTTCACACATGTGCTGAGGCCAGTGCCAAAGGGTTAACATGACATGACAATTCAGTGAGGCAGCACTATATCTGCTACACTATATCTGCTACAAGTAGGTCTCATCATGAAATGACTGAAATAATGTTGAAAGTGATGTAAAACCCCAAACAAACAAACAAATCCATATCTGGATTTGGTATAATGTCCTCGGACTTGACTTACCTATTTCCTGTTGTGAAGGCCGTGATGAGGGCTTTGAGACATCGAAGCATATACTTGAAAGGATTTCTCCTGACCATGACAATGTATATAATGGGCAGAATGAGGAAAAAGTGTGTGAATAAGCCAGCCAAGACGGTGATGAGGAACCAGCCCATGGCAAATAACTGATCCAAAGGGTTATCCATGGTGATTACCACTGAACTGACAAATGATATTATACTTATGGGGTAGAGCCTGTAATTAAACACAATGCATAACAATTTCTGTTTATTTGTGGAAATGTGTGAATTTGTAATTAATGTCAAACATGTACAATTATTAACGTAGGATTCAGAGTTTTTAGCTGTGCTATTTTTATTCTTAAAATTTCATCCAGATAGTTATTAATTACGTAATAAATAGTGTATTTGAAAAAAGAAACAGATATAGTCTAATGTACATAAATCTTGATAAATGTTAGCACCGGTACAAGGTTGCTTTTAAAAAGTGACTTGTGACAAGGTTTCTTTTAAAAAGTGAAAAGTGACTTAGTTTACTTTAACAAACAAAGTGTCATAATTACCAGATCAAAACTGTCATGATCTTCATAATGGCGTCAAAGAGGACTGTGATGACGTCCACTAGGGGTCGCGCTTGTTGGTTCATGCTGGCGAGGACAATGCCCAGCAAGATGGACAGGAAGGCAAGGCCCAGGATGTTGATACTAACCACCTTCTCCACCACAATATCCTCTGCAAAATATCATTTCTAGAAGTCAACAGAATCTTTTCTAACTCACCCACTTTAGAGTCGGTGATGATGGAATTTAAAACCTCATGCATGTTTAACCCTACATGGGGCTTTTGTCAAGTCAGAGACATTTAACACATCTCTGGTCAAGTTTAAATTATGGTCCTCACAAAACATGCCGGGGCATTATTGGTCAAAAGCATGACATCTCTAAATAAAAATACGTATTGTGGAGTTCTAACTCACCAACAACATGTGTGTTGTTTGTTCCATTCCCAATGACAACCTCTTTTGTGAACGATCTGGTTTTGGCCTTTTCAACATTGCAAGGAAAGAGAAAATCTGTCAGACACATTTATCAAAAACAACTTTGTCATCCCAAAATATTCCTCCTCATGACATCTTTACTAAATAACTTCTAATGTGCGATGTGCAAGTTTCAGATTGAATCAATAAATATGATGTGGTCATATTTCTGGAGAGACGGAATTTTTGGTTGGAATCTGTGGATAGTGGTGTTTTAGCTTGAGATTTAGTTCAGCTGAATGTGAGTCGGTTCTTTGTGGTTCCCTTATTCATCCCCCAGTGTTCGCAATTGTCTCGACCTCCACACACTCTGGTCTGGAACCATGTGATATGGTCCCCCACACAGCCTGCACAGTGTTATGAGGTTGTGAACTCACTCGCTTGTTTTTTTCATTATGATAATCTTCAGGATACTGTAAATCTATGAGATCAGCTCTGAAACAATATGCCTTCTTTATTTAAACCAATATAAGTTGTGCATTTATTGTGGAGCATTCTTCATATGGACATGTGAAATCTAAAGATCACCTGATCTAGACAGGGCCACTGTGACACTTGACAGATGCCATCCACTTTCCATGCATCTGCATGTACCAGTCTCTCTCACACCACACTGCCCACCAGGTTTGTCCACACACTCAAAGCGCTCAAGGTGCTGTATGTAGCCATAATTAAATGTGAATGCTAAATGTTTACGTGGAACTTTTTGCAGTTGAAAATGTATTTATCCAACTTGAAATAAAATCTCCTACTAAATTAATCAAAATATTACAAATGAAAAAAGGAGTGAATTTGAAACGATCTCTCATTATCAGTGAGAAATCTTTATTCTTACATTTGTACAACAATTTTAAAGTGTAATAAAAAAATTACCGACCATTTCATTTTAATGGATGACTAATTTTAACTCTGATTGTGAAGAAAACAAATGACACAGCATGATAAATATGTGCCATAAATATTCTGGCACAAATGTAATTTTTCATATAATCTGTCCATTTTATCGTTATGAACGGTTTGCATTCTCCTTTGCTAACCCTTGGATATGGGGATCCGGGCAGACTATGATGGGGATACAAATATATTGCATATATTCAACAAAAAAAGAGAATTTAGTATGTTGTTTCTTTTAATGTTATGCAAATACGTGCAAAATCAAAGATAATAATAATAATAATAATAATAATAATAATAATAATAATAATAATAATAATAATAATAATAATAATAATAATAATAATAATAATAATATTTGTATAATTTTGCTGAAAATATATATTTTACCACGGGTGATTAGACAAAAATAATTCAAAATAAAGTCACTTACTGAATGAAATGCTGCTTCTACTAAGTTATCAGGGAAGATGTTCCTGTTTAAGGTATAAAATAAATAAAAATCATTTATAAAATCATAATGTTTTATGTTAATGTGAAAGCAATAGCCACATTTAATGTGATAATTGCAATGCCAATGATGCATACAATTTATTAATTAATTTATTATATTTATTAAATTCAAGAAATCACACGTGATCCATGTCTTTATTCAAGCATGCAGTGCAATCCACCTTTTTCAAACCGCAATTCTTCCATCATCAAATAATAGCACTATAATGGTGGAGAGCACAAAGCCAATATCGGCCAATTCTATGAGGCATATTGATAAAGATATTTTGAATCTTGAATCTTAGTAATCTGAATAAAAATTGTCTATTGTGATTTGTGAATACGTTATGGTTGATGGCAAATACTTCGATCACAGTATTGTGTCATGAGTAAAACTTTGTGTTCTGGTCTTTGGGAGACATTGCAGTCTTTCACGACGCAGCTGATTTACTGGAAGCGACACAGATCCAACAGGTGGATATCTGCTACTAAGTTATTCCCTATTACAGCCAGTGCTTTGTGTTACGTAACGGTGATTGTGCAAAAGAAAACCCCCTAGTCACTCTTCGAAAGGTGTAGGGTATTGAGTCCCAGTAACATGATTCTATCTAATATGATATAGCCTGAGCAGTGTTGAAAAGTCGTTAATACAAACAAAAGAATTCAAATTAAATATGCAGGAGAATGATGCCCTATCCCTCAGTGAGATATGTTGTGGAGGACAATCCTGATCTACGAGGTCCTACACAAAGTGGCGATATTCTAAGCATTTGTATCCAGCAATAATGTATTGTGTAGGTTGCTATGGGTTGTGGGCATTGTCGTGAGGTCAACAATTTCGTTGTGTATTTGACACCATATGTGCAAGATTGTTTTGTACCAGGTGCCACATGTGTAAACGATAACCTCTTAATTTGTGGAACATCATGAGTTATCAATATGTTCATCATTATTGTTATTATGCTATCAAAACTATTAATCGCACCACCATGGTCATAATAACAGTAAATGTGAGTACAAATCTGGGAAAACATGAAATGGTGTACAGTAACAGCCATATCAGTTGCAAGTAATCACATTTATAACAATGTTGTGCAATTTATTTGGCACTGACCATGTTGACACATCTATTTTTTTTAACTTGAATAATATATATTTGTACTTATGATTAAACAAGTAAGGTAAACAGAGTAATGTAAAAAGTCCCACCAGGGGGCACTACGGCATTTATTTCATGTTTCATATCAACTCGGGCACCATAGATCACCCTATAATTCATGTTACCCCCTGGGGTCCTGGGAAGGAGGCTACGAGGGGTATGAGCTTGTTAACTCAGAAATAGGATACAGACCTGATCATATCCAGTAGGGCGTCCACATTACCGTATTCTTTCAAGATAGGTTCTCTGTCGCTAAATGTCAGCCCAACTCCTGGCTTTATTAAGGAGACGAATATGAATCCCTCAGTGACCGCGCAGATTGTGGTGCCCACATAAAACACGACAGTTCTCATACCCACCCTGCCACAAGTCTTGGCATCCACACTGGCTATTCCAGATATTAGACTAGTGACAATCAGAGGGAGGCATAGACACATCATGAAGCGGATCAGAAGGTCTCCAGGGAACTTGAGGTAGGTTAGGGCTTTGGGGTTGAGTTTAGGTTGGTCAAAAGGGGGAACTCCCCTGAGGACCACGCCCAGACCCACCCCTGCAGCCATAGATAACATCAGCAAGCACAGGACGACATGGTGCTGGCATCGCTTACTTCTACAGCAACTTGCACAAGATTTCTTCTCCACAATACTGACAGTTAATGAGTCATTTTCTTCTGTTTCCCTTGAGCGACACATGTCCTCTGACTCTGTGTCCAGTCCTCTGGCTGACAATAATTCCACCATTCAGTCCATTAACCTCCAAGCTATGATATCTTCTCCAGTGACAGCACTATGTGTTAAGCATGTGACCCGCTTGTTACCGAGTCCTGTGTGTATCACCACCCAGTTGCAGCAACCACCTCTTCCCCCTCCTCATCTCGCATTACTCCCACTATAGCACTTATATAAAACTGGGGCAGCTCACACCAATCTTCCCACAACACTTACTGATAGATATCTTCAATAATTTGATATGACACCCACCAATGTCCCTTCTAGATCGTATATAAAATAAGTCAGCAACAAGCACATCAGTTCGGGACATTGAACAGTTACCATTTAGTTTGGTAATGGTATCTTTAAATGAAGGTCATGCGACTTTTAGAGACTGGAGGTCATGCGATTTTTAAAGATTTTCATAGAGTGCCAGTGGTACAGACCTTGGGCATGGTGGAATGTATCTCAGAGGGACAGATTTAGGGCATGGCGGGACAATCTCAGGATTTGGATTCAAATGGCGAAAAAATTATTGCAGCTGTTATTGAAACAAGAATTCCTTGAAAAGGGAGATGGGCATTAATGCTGAGTGTCAAAATTAATACAATCATTTCAGTTGCATTTTAACTTCCATTTCAATGGGATGTAAATATTGGTGATATGCCATCATTAAAATACAATCATAAATTGCTTCTTTATGTGGATATCTGATCACCAAATGACCTTAAAACATTTCATTGTCTGCATGTACATAATGTGAGGCAACATAAATAAAGCTGAGGTCAACATGAATTATTTCACGAGACGGACAAGATACCTAGCAAATGCTCATTTCCATTACAGATATTTCTCTTAGAACGCAAAGGGAATTTATTACATTAATACAGCACTGAACCTGAACCTTCTCAAGAGAGTGTAATTGTCTCAAGAGAGTGTAAATGTTTGAATCTGGAGATTTCATTGATTTGAAAAGTGATGTGTGGTTAAAATCTTATGAAGTTGTGGACGTTTAAACTTTTATCAACTTTGTACTTAGAACCTAAACTTGCATCATCAATGTAGTCAATAGGTGAATATATTCAAACTGTTATAAAATTAAACTGCCGCACTAGTTTAAAATGAGACAACGTAGAGAAAAACTACAACCTCCCGGATCAGATAAGAACAATGTTTTCAGCACAAACTGCTATGAGAAAGCTCAAAGTCAAACAGATGGACAAACTCATTGGTAGAATCCTCCAAATAATACTTAATAAAATACTTTTATGTTGAAGTTGAGCCCATTCTCGTAGGACGTGATGGGTTGCATAAAACCTTGCTATCTGCACATGATGTGCCAATTGAGAAAACCTACGCAAACGTATTGAATGATAAACAGTGCTGAATTAGCTGTGAGCAATCAACCCACATATTAGGTTATTCAAAGCCTTCACCATTTAAAATAATGCTTTTTTTGCGAATTTGAATCCATCACCCCCTGTTTTCCACTGATATAACCAGGAAAGGAAATGAATAGATCCATTGTTCTACCAATTGTGCTAGCGGGACCGGAAGTGCCAGCATTGAAACTGAGGCCTTTTATGAGGGGTTAGCCTGTTTTCCTTATAAATCTGTGACTGGAACTGCAGCATGACAATTCAGCCAGGTAGCACCATACCCGCTACAGATAGATGTCATCTTAAAATTGTTGAAAAGTGATGTTGTAAATCCCTTTACGAAATTAAATAAATGACCATAAAATGTAGCCAAGGTCACTGGCCAGCGTAACATTTTGAGACATTGATCAGATGCAGATTAAAATGAAAGTTCAGGTCACATACTGGCAATTTATTTGAAGATCTTCAGATGATGCATCCATCGCTTAGAGACAGGACGTTAGGACTGGAACAAAGATTGTTTTAACCGGTTTAGACATCATTAACCAATCCGTGACCGGATAACGGTGGGCTGCGAGCCACAGTTGAAGTTTCTTGATGATAATACTTTGGAGTAATTATAATTACTCCAAGATAATACCATCTTATGGCTGTTGTCATATCTCAGAGGTTTGGCAAGTCTGACCTATCCAAAACCCTCATGAATTTAAGCATGCTTCAAAGAGAAAATGTGTTGTCCTGCCACAAAATAGTCAAGATTAAGTGGTTTCGATCACGGATAGTAATCAGTTCTGAATAATGATGTAAAACCCATCAACCAAATTGGACGCGCTGATACTGGATGGCGCACGCCATCACTGGAAACTTTGGACACAGAACATGAAAACTAATTGTAAAAACATTTTTCCATATTTTGCACCGATAGATAGTTTTTATGGCTGTCAAAACCGAAATGATTAATGGAATGGTTTGTGATGTTTGTTAAACATTCCATTTTATGTGTTCCAGTGGGTTTGATTTAATCAAACATTGAATTTTATGAGCACTAACCTGATGGAATGAAGATCATATATAAGTCTAAGCAGCTGCACTAGTTTGCCCAGTTCCACTCCATGCGAGACAAGCCAAGGATCCAATCACACTCGCTGAGTGACTGGGTCATCACACACCAGTTGTAGTAAATTCTCCTCCAAGTCTCTGTGTTAGTAAACAACTTTAGTCCTCTATTGAGGCCATTACCTATGTTAACAATACTCATGGTGTCAACAATCGGAAGATATGCCCTTAAGAAGTAATTTTACCTCTTTTGCATATGTTGAAATGATTGGTAAGATGTAAGGTGTTAGTGAACCAAATATTTTATAAATGAAATAAAAAGAAATTATATGAGTATTGTATGTTGAATCTGTGATTATATCCAACGGAAAGTGCAAACATGTTAGTCTCATGATGTGACAATATGTCACAGTGTGAACATGTGAAATAGCAAGACTATTAAATTTGCAAAATTCTGCACGCAGAGGAGAGGGGAAAACAGGAAAACATGATCACATTGGGGAAAACGTAAGGAATCGCACTGGCTCCAGGTTGGGGCAAGGATAGATTTTAAAATCGCCTTAATCACTCTTTGATTCTGAATGTTTTACTGAGATAATAATAATAATAATAATAATAATTTGGCGCATATACCATGAAAGCCCTATCGCCATACGATTTCATATTAGTCATAGGTACTCCGTATTCATTCTTATCATTAGATCGCAGTCCCATGCCTAGCTGTTTGTACTCTAATAACTTAGATAGGTATTTTGGGGCAAAGCCATTTTGCACCTTCCATGTCAGTAAAGATATTTTGAAATCAATCCTAGCCTTTACAGGCAACCAGTGGAGTTCCATAAGTTTTTGTGTGATATGATCTCTCTTTTTAAGTTTCCCCACTACCCTGGCTGCAGCGTTCTGTAATTTTTGTAGTTTGGCTAATTCATACTCAGGTAAACCAACTAGAAGTGAATTTCCATAGTCAAGGGTAGAGGTAACAAATGCATGAGCAAGAGTGTTGGCAGGTTTTTCATCCAAACAATTTCTTATTCTTGATAAATTTTTTACATGAAAGAAACCATTTTTGCACATTTTTTTTATTTGTGATTTCATAGATAGTTCTTGATCTAGAATAACCCCTAGATCCTTAACAGTATTTGATCTAGGAATTTTAGTTTCTCCTACTAGAATTTCATTAGGTACATTATTTCTTCTGAATTCACAGCTTTTACTGTAGGATATAGATTACCTACCTATAGACTCTCAGGAATATATATATAGACAATCATGGACAATCACGATCTCTGGCAGAATATCATGCATAGTTATTGTGTGCCGCTTGAAGTCAACAAGTGCAGGCTGACGCATTGCCTCACTCACCGGACATAGAGATGACGCACCGGACATAGAGATGACGTGATTCCCCCACGCGACGCAGGCAAAGACGTGCGCAACCCCGAAGCAGGAGAGGATGCCACGCAGGCAGACCCCACACACATGATGCTCAACGATCCTTTAAAAGGCCCCGCAACTGTTAGACGGGAGAGAGAAGAAGAGTTCCAGCGTCCACTTGCCTAGAAGATCCACGACACTCAGCCTCGTGACCACATAGACTTGGGTATTTTATGTATTCTCAGGACTCTATTAGTATCATGCATTTGGGTATTTCATATGCCTCGCTCATTGCCATGCCGGCCTAGCCAGACAAGGATATACAGCACCGAATAAAGGTAGATATTGTGCAGTGTATATTCTGTGTCTGCAGTCCTTATTACCTCACTCCTCATATAGGTAGATAGGGTTGCTAGGTTCCGTGCCCCGCCTCACAGTAGCCAGCGAGTAGAGTATTGATCCCCCATCCACGTCCCCCAACGACAGATACTCACAAACCATGGGTAACATTACCACATAAAAGCATTTCTGTTTTTCCATCATTTATCTTCATCTTATTCTCTATTAGGAATTTTTTAACCTCTATAATATAATTTTCCATCTCTTTGCAAGACTTATCTCTAGTTTCTTCAGATTTGGGATCGATGGTGATGTACAATTGCGTGTCATCAGCATAGATATGATGCTTGAGACCATAGTTACCAATAATATCTGATAAAGGCTCCATATATGCTGTAAATAGTAAAGGTCCCAAAACAGAGCCTTGCGAGACGCCATATTTAATATTCATATTGTCAGATCTTTTACCATCAATTATGACACATTGTTTTCTATTTGATAAGTATGATCTAAACCATGTAAGGGCAATCCCTGTAATACCACATCTTTTTTCCAATCTATTCAGTAATATATCATGATCAATAGTGTCAAAGGCTGCTGATAGATCAAGTAGTACCAGCATTACCGTTTTACCACCATCAATATCCATTAAGATGTCGTTCTGAACTTTGAGCACTGCAGTTTCAGTACTATGGTACTCTTTATATGCTGATTGAAATAGACCCTGAATATCATTTCTTACTAGATGTCCTACAAATTGTGTAGCTACAGCCCTTTCTATTAATTTTGATAAATAGGCCAGATTCGAGACTGGTCTATAATTTTTCTTTATCAATTCCAGGCCCAATTTCCTAATTAAGGGTCTAATGATGGCCATTGTCAGGTCATCAGGTACGTTTCCCAATGAAATTGACTTATTTATGATAGCCTTTATTAATGGCAATAAATTCCCCATACATTCATTAAGAAGCCATGTTGGGATGGGATCTAGTTCACATGACTTCTTTGCAGATTCTTTAATTATATTTTTGACTTCTGAGTTGCTTAACAATGTGAACTTTTCCAACTCTGCCAGCAGTGGGAGTCGAACCCACCACCTCCCGTCCTCCACTTATTTAACCAACAATACAAAGGCACAGATCCTGCACTCTACCAACTCTGCTAGTGGGGTTGGTTTTCACTCATAATATCTCATGAGGTATGTAAAGTGAGTGGATACTAAAACTAAAAATAAATGGTATACCATCTACAGTGACTGGCAGCATGCACTAACAATTCTGTGTGCATGTTGTCAGTTGTCATGTAAAACTGAAAATCAGAAATGCTTCAACCCTCAGCCCTGGTAACTTACTGTAGAACATATTTGTGAACAAAACGTTACTGCACCAAGGCAAATTGATGCAGAGGTAAACAGAAAACATAATAGTGCACATCTACTCACTTTGACAGCCTATGACCTTGAAAAGTAGGTGAAGGTCACCATCCATCGAACTCATCTGGGGTCTTTGCCAGATGCTTATGCCTGTCAATTCTCATGAAGCTGTCATCATTTGTTCTTAAGTTATCGCAATGATGGGGATTTCACATTATTGTTCCTATGACCTTGAAAGGTAGGTGAAGGTCATGTTCCATACAAGGTCTGAGGTCTTCACCAGATGCTTATGTGTCAAATCGCATGAAACTGTCATCATTTGTTCTCAAGTAATTGTCCCTGTGACCTTGAAAAGTAGGTGAAGGTCACCATTTATCAAACTCGTCTGGGGTCTTCATCAGATGCTTAGTTCTGTCAATTATGGAGTAAATGATGACAGCTTATAGATTACAAGTATATATGTGCATTTTGTCAGTTGTCAAAATCGGAACAATGCATTTATGGATGTTTTGAACAATTTAGAATCAATTAGAAGATGGCATTTATACTAATAGGGATTTTTTTTTTGGCTTTTGTTTGGTAAAAAATTGTAAAATTGGATGAATAGTTTTTGTCTGAGAAGACAATTCTGTATGTATTTTGTCAACTGTCAAAATCAAAAGAGTAATAATGATACTGATTTTAGCAATTTTGTATTTGGCACATGACATTAAGCTTGCTTGTATTATGGAGGCTATGATTGATGACGTTTTGTAGGATATAGATAACCCATCTATAGACTCTTATATACAAGTATAGACAATCATGATATTTGGCAAGAGATCACAGAGGTTACCGAGTGCAATGTGGAGGCCAAGAAGTGCAGGCTGATGAGATGCATTACTCACCCGGCAGGACGATGACGTGATGCTCCAAGCCGGAACTACGCTAAGGCGCTGCAGAGGAGCCACGCAGGCAGACACTTATTAGTATGCACTCGGATCCAGTTAAAAAGGCCCCAAAATCGCTACTCGGGGAGCAGGAACCACTTGCCTAGAAGATCCACAACACTCTGTCTCGTGACAGCCACTTGTATAGACTTGGGTGTTTTAACCAGCCTCAGGACTCTGTCGGTATTAGCATTTGGATATCTCATATATAACGCTCTTGCCATGCCTTCCTAGCCAGACTCTAGTGTATACAGCACCGAATAAAGACGACTATTGTGCATTGTATACGCTGTGTCTGCAGTACTTATTACCTCCCAAATCACATAGGTAGATTAGGTAGCTAGGTTAAGGCCCCAGCTCACAGTCGCCAGCGAGTATAGTTCCTGATCCCCATCCATGCCCCCCAAGATCGGATACGTACAATTGTCCCCATGTAACAGTTTTATTTTATCAGTTTCTGGAATAGTACCAAAAATCTAACCTAAGACCGGGGATCGAATCTAAGACGGAGGAACTGATGCTAATAAGCTGGCAACTGTGCCACAGCCCATAGCCTTAAAAATAGATCTGAGCAATTTTCTGGTACATCTGTGGCTCTGTTTGGACAATTTCAGGAATCTAATTCAATGCAAAGACTTCTTAATAAACAAAATTTTTCATCCTTAATTTTAGTTGGTCATTTATGTAAAATGACAATCATATATTTAAAGGACAATTGGTTTGTTTGTTTGTTTGTTTGGGGTTTTACGTCACTTTCAACATTATTTCAGTCATTTTGTGATGAGACCTACTTGTAGCAGATATAGTGCTGCCTCACCTATCTGCTAAAATCAGTAACAACTGGCAGAGCCACATTGATGGCATTATTGAGCCAAAAACTGATTTCATGGTAAAGAAAAAAATTATCATTCCAAGGACTTTAGTGAACACTGATAAGGACACAGTACCAGTTACATTCATTTTTGCAGGAACAAATCCTATTTTCATCAAACAGGGTACTGAAATCGTAACTTTGCAAAGTTTAGATTATATAAGCGCAGCAGTCAGTGTTGATGATTCTCCCTCTGAAAACCATGAAACTGATGAAGTTGACATTCCAGAATATTTGCATACGATTCTAGATAATGTAGACGAATCATTAGATGATTCTCAAAAACAGCAAGTTGCTATGTTGCTACACAAATATCAGAATTGTTTCCATACTCCAGGGGGCAAATTAGGAAGGACAGGAAAGGTTAAATGCACGCTAAACACAGGCAACAACATACCTTTCAAACATGGCCCCAGGAGAACCCCTTTGAAACAAAGGGAGGTTGAATTAAAGGAAGTTGAAAAAATGCTCAAAGATGAAGTCATTGAACCAAGTGAAAGTCCTTGGAGCAGTAATGTTTGCATGGTCAAAAAACCTGATGGGTCAATAAGATTTTGCCTGGATTACAGGAAGCTGAACAGTTATCTAGTTAAGGATGCCTATCCCTTACCAAGGGTAGATCAAACTCTGGATGCATTATCTGGTTCAGCCTGGTTCCATACAATCGATTGTAAAAGCGGATATTGGCAAGTGGAAATGGATGAAAAAGATAAAGAAAAAACTGCATTTGTAACTTCTACAGGCGGTTTATATCATTTCAAAGTCATGCCATTTGGTTTGGTAAATGCAGGAGCCGTTTTTCAGAGGCTCATGGATACTATTTTGTCATCCTTACTGTGGAGACATTGCTTAGTTTATGTAGATGATATCATTGTATGGGGATCATCCTTTGAATCCAGTTTAAACAACCTAGACATTGTTCTAAATAGAATTCAGGATGCAAATATGTCTCTAAAAGCCAAAAAATGTGAATTTTCAAAAAATCGGTAAAATTTTTGGGACATATTGTTTCAAAAGAAGGCATTGCCTGTGACCCAAGTAAAATTGCCACTGTAATGAACTGGGAAACCCCTGAAAGTTTGGATCAGGTGAATTCATTCTTAGGTTTAGCCTCGTATTACAGGAAGTTCATCCCAAATTTCTCATCCACTGCCCATCCATTGAATAGCTTGAAAAAGAAAGGAGCAAAATTCAAATGGACAAATAAGTGTGATCTAGCATTTCAAAAACTCAAAAATTATTTGACCTCATCTCCTATTCTCGCATACCCAATAGAAGATGGTCAATTTATTCTTGACACAGATGCCTCTGGTTTTGGCATAGCAGCTGTTTTGAGTCAGATTCAAGGGGGTGAAGAACGTGTCATAGCATATGGCAGTCAGTCCTTGAATAAACACCAGCAAGCATATTGTACCACATACAGAGAACTTTTAGCTGTGGTGACATTTGTCAAGAAATTCCATCACTATCTCTTTGGCCAAGAATTTTAAGTCCGCACAGATCATCATTCTTTGATATGGCTAAAGAATTTCAAAAATCCTGAAGGCTAGGTGGAATGAATGAATGAATGGTTGCTTAGAGGCACATCAACCACTAAGGTTATTCAGTGCCTAAAAGTGGTAAAAACATAAACGTTTATAAAATCAATATATGTAAATAATCTTAACATAAAATATCAACAAAATCCTTTCAATATATCAGTTATAGACAACAAAATTGTATAAATGAATTCAATTTAAAAGACTTTAAATACCATCTGATGTTTCGCGGTTCTTGATAAATAGGCCAATGACCTAAGTAAACAAGAGCTCCACACTTAAAATTGGTTATAAAGTCCTATTTGGTTTAAAAACGATACTATCACAGAAGTATCTACAGTATCAAATAACGAATGTAAATCTTGCACATTAAAATATTGAGTCCTAATTATATCAAAATCAATACATTCAATTAAAATATGTTTAATAGTCATAGCCCTTTGACATCCAACACACCGAGGCTGATCTTCACCTTTAAGAAGATAGCAATGTGTTAAATGACTATGTCCTATTCTTATTCGACTTGAACCAGACTCTTCTCTTCGGTTAATTCTACAAGCACCTTTTGTTTTACCCAGAACGGGTTTAATTTCGTGTAATTTATTAAAAACTGCTTCATTCCAGCGCAATTGCCATTTAGAACGTAAAAAAACAGTAATATATTTCTTAAACTCTGTATAAGGTATAAGCATATTTATTGGGCGCTTATCCAATGCTGCTTTGGCAGCTTGGTCAGCAGCCTCATTTCCAAGGATTCCAATATGACTTGGTATCCAATAAAAACGAATTTCTTTATTTTCCTCAGTACAGAGTTTGTGATGCCGCTCAAGGATATTGTAAATAAAAGGATTTTTCCAATCCTTTGCTTTCATTGCTTGTAAAGAAGACAATGAATCAGAAAATATTAAAAATTTTCGATGTGGAGAAGTCTCCACATGATCTAAAGCTAGGTATAAAGCATGAAGTTCTGCAGAATAAATAGAAGATTTATTTAGCAGACGTTCTGAATAAATATGATTGCCCTTAACAGCAGCTGCAGCAGCCTTGTCATCATCAAATGATCCATCAGTGTAAATACACTGATATCCAGTGAAAACAGATTTTATTTCATTATATCTATTTATATACAGGGATGGATCGGTTGAGTATTTCTTTAATTCTGACATGGCGACATTAATATTTAAAGATTCGTAGGTCCATAGAGGTGTTTCTGGATATTGAAATTTAGCTATTTGATTTGGATTTAAATTTAAAGATTGTAAAGATTCTTTGATGCGAATGCCAAAAGTTGGTATTGTATTAGATTTACTTTCAAAAAGGTCAACATAGTTTGGATTAAATATAGTATCATGTGCAGGATTGTCTGGACAAGCTGCAATTTTTGCAGCATACTGAAGGGCAAGCTTTTCTCTTCTTAAATCAAGAGGCAGCTCATCTGCCTCAACTGCCAAGCTATCTGCAGGCGATGTACGAAATGCACCAAGGCAAAGTCGTAAACCTTGATTTTGTATAGGATCAAGCATTTTAATATAAGATGGACGTGCTGATCCATATATCATACATCCATAATCAAGCTTAGAACGTACAAGCGCTCTATAAAATTGCAATAAAATATTACGGTCCCCTCCCCAATCGGTATGGGCAAGAATCCGTAATAAATCCAATGCCTTCTGGCATTTCTTTTTAACGTATTTAATGTGAGGAATAAAAGATAATTTCCTGTCAAAAATAAGTCCAAGAAACTTGGTTTCTTCGACAACAGGTATCCGAGTTTGGCCTAAATAAAGATCAGGATCTGGGTGAACCTTCCATTTTTTACAAAAGTGCATACACACAGTTTTCTTTAAAGAAAACTTAAATCCGTTATGATCAGAGTTCATTGTGACTGGGAGTCCTTGACAACCCAACCTGTAAAAGGGGTACCTACGGGGAGTCACCACAAAACATAATCAATATGACCAATTTCCCTACATTACCCCCCAACTTAAACTGAATGTACAAATTCACCCCAATTTTACATTAAGTTAAAAGTACTGAAATAATAGGGAATATTGTCATAGATTTACTGATACAGCGTTCCTTAAAGGAAATTTAAACGCTGAACATTATAAATAGGTGTTGTGTCCCTTTAAGGGTACTTAAACACAACCACAGGAAATATAAGTCAATATTTACAAAATGTAACTTCTACACTAATATAATATTACTTACAAAAAACTCAACCATAAACATTCATCTCAATGAATATACATTGTAGAAATATCACACTTACTTTAAACAAGGATAGATAGGCTTAACAGTCCACTTGTATGTAAATACATATATATTTGTAATGTCTTTTTGATGTAAAAGTCTTTCTGGCATACAAAAGTATATAATTTATATATATATATTTATATTTATCATAGAATCATTTTAGAATTTTGAACACAGATTTAGACCGAATGCTGTTTTATTAATTTGGAATAGGTGATGCCGAAAATCTACCAAAAGTCTTGGCGGCAGGAGTCACTGACGGTCTGGAGGCGCTCAGTTGACAGCCGGGACTTGGCCACCAGGGACTCACGCTCGACCTTGGCCTTCTCCTTCAGCAGTGTCTCACCGTATCAGTCATATTTACTCTGGGGGGGTCCCATGGTCACCACAAGTCATGTCAATCTGTGTCTGTCAGTATTATTAATGTTCATATTATATATTCCAAGCAGTTGTATATAAAGTAATAAATACAGTGTTTGAATTATAAGTCACATTTGATCTCCGTGTAATTTTATCTCAGGTAGTCACTCTCGGAACAAAACAGGGGAGGTCCCTCTAGCCTATACATTAGCCAATGCACTAGGCCCAGGGTTCGCTACAGCAGATATAGTGCTGCCTCACTGAATTGTCATGTCGCAGGTCCTTGACATGACAACCCACTCGGTCCCCAATTTACAAGGACAAAGGGTTAACCCTTTTGGCAAGGGCCTCAGCTCATGTGGGAAATTGTACCATGAGTTTAATCCCGGCATGGCCGGGGTTCGAACCCACAACCTTTGGATCGCCACAGAGGAACTGGTGCTAATAAGCTGACGCTCTAACCAACTGCGCCACTGCCCAGTTGGATAAATTTCTTTCAGATAAGATTTACAATTTGTTGGAAAGGATACCACTGGATGCAGACTCTATTGCTGCCCTGGACAGAGAACATTTTGAAGAGTTTGTTTCATATAAGCCAGGTTATTCAGAGATGAGACATTTATGAAATCTCCACACCAGTAAATGCAAAATTTTAGGTTGATATCAGGTTTTGTCAATCTGATCAATTTATAGGAATCAATGCACAGATAATACCATGAAAAACTAGATCTACATCTCGTGATCATGAACCATTTGGCGATTCAAATCAAACTATCAGCTGAATTATATTGTGAAAATGAGCATTTTGATGATTCACAGCAACCAATAACTTCAACAAATAACAGACAAGATGCCCTCCTTGAGCATAATCACTACTTTGTCAGACTGGAACTGGAAAAACCTTTTTTCTGAAGAGGTGTGCCATAAACCTTTTTATAAAGAAAGAGTAAAATTTACAAACTGGAATTCATCTTTGAACATTCTTGACATTACATCATTTGTTTTGTCTCAGAGATAGAACTTTGTCATTGGATAATATTTGATTCGTTCAAAGAAATAAAATCCCACATCCACCTGGAAAGAATATTAGCCATGGAAATTTTGGTCATCCAGGAAATATTAATGTGAAGAATGTCAACCTTTGAAAAGGCAGGCAATCTGCCAATTTTGTCTTTCCCTTTTTTCAAGTGTGTCTTTTTTCTTTTGTCTTATTTTTGTTATATCATGACTAAAATCTGGTGTTTTTTTTAAAATTCTTTCAACTCTATCCAACCGAAACGGCTGGAAAACCCTATATGGGTAATACGAATAGGCAAAAATCAACAAAAATAAGGCATTTATCCTATGTGTATATTATTGAAAAGAATCTTGTAACTCACAACAGAAACAGGAACAATAAAATTAGTCCTACCCCACACCAGTGCAGTCCACAGCACAAAATAAACCAAATAGTCTGGATGCTTCAAGAGAGAGGGTCCTAAAATTTTAAAATATTAGATCAAAGAATCAAATGGATTCGAATTGACAATTCTCCCAAATTATTGGGTGAAATACATAAATATACAAATCGTTATGTTGCTCAAACAATGGCCCATGCAACACCAACGGGTTTCACCACAGCACCTCCACAATGAGGATAACAAAAACCACAAACACCTACACACCGGAGGCGTGAGATGTGGAGAACTGGGTACCTCCAGAGGTGCAGGACCTTCCCCAAATCCAATAGAAAGATGTAGGATAACACAGGCAGTCCTCATCCAACTGAAGAGATCACAGTAGATCAAAACTATTTGTTGGTATTGGCAGGGACTGTCATCGCTGTCCAGTTCATCTGTAGGATCTATGCCATTTTTACTGTTTTTCATTCTAAGATGACGGAGCCGTCTACTACCTCTTCTAGTACAAACCTCACCAAGATCACTAAACTAACCACCAGACAAGTATATCACCGAATCTGCCTTATGGTTGTCTCTAAAGATACTGGGTCCACTGAGGTTCATTGTAAGAATTGACAACCTTTCAGGAAAACCTCAAACACCAAGAAACCCCCCTTGGGGAAGGGACCTCCGGGCTATCGTCTTCTAACGGTAAACCTATACGTTCAGACGACAATGCCCCATCAGCTAAGAAAGAGAGGCCCAACCCCGGGGGGGGGGGGGGGGGTACTCTCATAGTCAGCGTTACCGGGGAAGCTGGGCTAAATAGGGTCCTTTTCGCTGATATTTTCCCTAAAACAGGTTAAGATATTTCATCATTTCCCCTAAAACAGGGTACTGTTTTTCAAATTTCTCCCTAAAATAGGGATCACAATCCCCCTTTCCAAATCTCCCCCTTCTGCATCATCCCTAAATGAGGGTATCAACATTTCAGCTAGTCCTAAATCAGGGTACCAATAATGATAGAATATTTCCCTAAATCAGGCTCCCTGGCGGCCAAGTCACGGCTGTCAACTGAGCGCCTCCAGACCGTCAGTGATTCCTGCCCCCAAGACTTTTGGTAGATTTTCGGCATCACCTATTCCAAATTAATAAAACAGCATTCAGTCTAAATCCACTACAAATAGTTGGTGGCAAACTTTTTAAGGGAGGAAGGGAATGATGATATGGAACGGTGTCCATGGCCCCGCCTGGAGGTTGTATACCTCTATTAATCTAAAATGTCCCTGGTTACAGAAAATGACGTCTTGTCCAGTAAAGAAGTGCAGGAAAATCCTGACGGGCGAACCAAATAAATCACTTAAGAAACATTTTGAAGAGGTACACCACCCAATGGCGAAGTACCACCTCTGTCCTGAATGTGGACACAAGATTAGGAGAAGAAACGATTGTGCAAAACACCTGGTGCTTCGACACCGGTATAGTTATGAACAGTCGAAGGCAGCGGCACAGTCTGCCGCTGTAATCACAGACAGTAACAGATCATTTATAGACCCGCAGGGGATCTGCTTGCCTTCAATTCTAACCTCTGTGCCTGCATCGACGTCTTCTTTACCCGATTCTACGCCTCTTACAACTTCTACGCCTCTTACAACTTCTACGCCTCTTACAACTTCTACGCCTCTTACAACTTCTACGCCTCTTACAACTTCTACGCCTCTTACAACTTCTACGCCTGCTGTTCCTGTGTCTTCGTCAACGTCTTCTGCGGAATTTGTGTCAACTGTTCCACTTTTCTCAAGTCTTAGCGAGGATGTCCCGTTGGAGCCTGTGGGTGGCGTCACCCGGGAAATGTGGGTCTTTGACCCTATATATCATATTCCGAAGAACAATAAGGACCTGAAGCCTTACCAAACGTGGCTAAGGAATATTAGCGAGATGTTTGTACTCGCCGAGCGAGAAGTGGAGGACAAGAGGAGCAGGATTGATAACAAGGTGCACATGGAAGCTAGGAGGCAGCTGACGGTCGAAAGAGACAGTGCTCGCCAGGAGGCCGAGGAGCTCAGGAGGCAGCTGGAGGACATGAGGCTGGGCTCACGCTCCCTGCTGAAGGAGAAGGCCAAGGTCGAGCGTGAGTCCCTGGTGGCCAAGTCCCGGCTGTCAACTGAGCGCCTCCAGACCGTCAGTGACTCCTGCCGCCAAGACTTTTGGTAGATTTTCGGCATCACCTATTCCAAATTAATAAAACAGCATTCGGTCTAAATCTGTGTTCAAAATTCTAAAATGATTCTATGATAAATATAAATATATATATAAATTATATACTTTGTATGCCAGAAAGACTTTTACAATAAAAAGACATTACAAATATATATGTATTTACATACAAGTGGACTGTTAAGCCTATCTATCCTTGTTTAAAGTAATTGTGCTAAATGTGATATTTCTACAATGTATATTCATTGAGATGAATGTTTATGGTTGAGTTTTTTGTAAGTAATATTATATTAGTGTAGAAGTTACATTTTGTAAATATTGACTTATATTTCCTGTGGTTGTGTTTAAGTACCCTTAAAGGGACACAACACCTATTTATAATGTTCAGCGTTTAAATTTCCTTTAAGGAACGCTGTATCAGTAAATTTATTGTATAAATTTAATGTATGACAATATTCCCTATTATTTCAGTACTTTTAACTTAATGTAAAATTGGGGTGAATTTGTACATTCAGTTTAAGTTGGGGGGTAATGTAGGGAAATTGGTCATATTGATTATGTTTTGTGGTGACTCCCCGTAGGTACCCCTTTTACAGGTTGGGTTGTCAAGGACTCCCAGTCACAATGAACTCTGACCATTGTGTCTGTAGTCAAGTGGCATCATACAGAGCCTGTATGACGTCATCTTGAAGGAACGTTGTTTTGGTCAGTTGGCTTTCCACTCTTCTTGGAAGTGCCAGCTCATATTTTGGCTCTCTATTTCTGGTACATATATTTTGGCATTACATTTCTAAATTGAATCTAAATTAATATCTAAAACATATCAGGATTAGTATTTTAGTTTATAATTTTGTTACTTTGATTGTTCAATGTTAATCGGTGAAATACGCTGTTTACAGTGTCTCACCGTATCAGTCATATTTACTCTGGGGGGGTCCCATGGTCACCACAAGTCATGTCAATCTGTGTCTGTCAGTATTATTAATGTTCATATTATATATTCCAAGCAGTTGTATATAAAGTAATAAATACAGTGTTCGAATTATAAGTCACATTTGATCTCCGTGTAATTTTATCTCAGGTAGTCACTCTCGGAACAAAACGGGGAGGTCCCTCTAGCCTACACATTAGCCAATGCACTAGGCCCAGGGATCGCTACAGCAGATATAGTGCTGCCTCACTGAATTGTCATGTCGCAGGTCCTTGACATGACAACATTTCAGCTAGTCCTAAATCAGGGTACCAATAATGATAGAATATTTCCCTAAATCAGGCTCCCTTGCGGCCAAGTCCCGGCTGTCAACTGAGCGCCTCCAGACCGTCAGTGATTCCTGCCGCCAAGACTTTTGGTAGATTTTCGGCATCACCTATTCCAAATTAATAAAACAGCATTCGATCTAAATCCACTACAAATAGTTGGTGGCAAACTTTTTAAGGGAGGAAGGGAATGATGATATGGAACGGTGTCCATGGCCCCGCCTGGAGGTTGTATACCTCTATTAATCTAAAATGTCCCTGGTTACAGAAAATGACGTCTTGTCCAGTAAAGAAGTGCAGGAAAATCCTGACGGGCGAACCAAATAAATCACTTAAGAAACATTTTGAAGAGGTACACCACCCAATGGCGAAGTACCACCTCTGTCCTGAATGTGGACACAAGATTAGGAGAAGAAACGATTGTGCAAAACACCTGGTGCTTCGACACCGGTATAGTTATGAACAGTCGAAGGCAGCGGCACAGTCTGCCGCTGTAATCACAGACAGCAACAGATCATTTATAGACCCGCAGGGGATCTGCTTGCCTTCAATTCTAACCTCTGTGCCTGCATCGACGTCTTCTTTACCCGATTCTACACCTCTTACAACTTCTACGCCTCTTACAACTTCTATGCCTCTTACAACTTCTACGCCTCTTACAACTTCTACGCCTCTTACAACTTCTACGCCTGCTGTTCCTGTGTCTTCGTCAACGTCTTCTGCGGAATTTGTGTCAACTGTTCCACTTTTCTCAAGTCTTAGCAAGGATGTCCCGTTGGAGCCTGTGGGTGGCGTCACCCGGGAAATGTGGGTCTTTGACCCTATATCTCATATTCCGAAGAACAATAAGGACCTGAAGCCTTACCAAACGTGGCTAAGGAATATTAGCAAGATGTTTGTACTCGCCGAGCGAGAAGTGGAGGACAAGAGGAGCAGGATTGATAACAAGGTGCACATGGAGGCTAGGAGGCAGCTGACGGTCGAAAGAGACAGTGCTCGCCAGGAGGCCGAGGAGCTCAGGAGGCAGCTGGAGGACATGAGGCTGGGCTCACGCTCCCTGCTGAAGGAGAAGGCCAAGGTCGAGCGTGAGCCCCTGGTGGCCAAGTCCCGGCTGTCAACTGAGCGCCTCCAGACCGTCAGTGACTCCTGCCGCCAAGACTTTTGGTAGATTTTCGGCATCACCTATTCCAAATTAATAAAACAGCATTCGGTCTAAATCTGTGTTCAAAATTCTAAAATGATTCTATGATAAATATAAATATATATATAAATTATATACTTTTGTATGCCAGAAAGACTTTTACAACAAAAAGACATTACAAATATATATGTATTTACATACAAGTGGACTGTTAAGCCTATCTATCCTTGTTTAAAGTAATTGTGCTAAGTGTGATATTTCTACAATGTATATTCATTGAGGTGAATGTTTATGGTTGAGTTTTTTGTAAGTAATATTATATTAGTGTAGAAGTTACATTTTGCAAATATTGACTTATATTTCCTGTGGTTGTGTTTAAGTACCCTTAAAGGGACACAACACCTATTTATAATGTTCAGCGTTTAAATTTCCTTTAAGGAACGCTGTATCAGTAAATTTATTGTATAAATTTAATGTATGACAATATTCCCTATTATTTCAGTACTTTTAACTTAATGTAAAATTGGGGTGAATTTGTACATTCAGTTTAAGTTGGGGGGTAATGTAGGGAAATTGGTCATATTGATTATGTTTTGTGGTGACTCCCCGTAGGTACCCCTTTTACAGGTTGGGTTGTCAAGGACTCCCAGTCACAATGAACTCTGACCATTGTGTCTGTAGTCAAGTGGCATCATACAGAGCCTGTATGACGTCATCTTGAAGGAACGTTGTTTTGGTCAGTTGGCTTTCCACTCTTCTTGGAAGTGCCAGCTCATATTTTGGCTCTCGGTGAAATACGCTGTTTACAGTGTCTCACCGTATCAGTCATATTTACTCTGGGGGGGTCCCATGGTCACCACAAGTCATGTCAATCTGTGTCTGTCAGTATTATTAATGTTCATATTATATATTCCAAGCAGTTGTATATAAAGTAATAAATACAGTGTTCGAATTATAAGTCACATTTGATCTCCGTGTAATTTTATCTCAGGTAGTCACTCTCGGAACAAAACGGGGAGGTCCCTCTAGCCTACACATTAGCCAATGCACTAGGCCCAGGGATCGCTACAGCAGATATAGTGCTGCCTCACTGAATTGTCATGTCGCAGGTCCTTGACATGACAACCCACTCGGTCCCCAATTTACAAGGACAACGGGTTAACCCTTTAGGCAAGGGCCTCAGCTCATGTGGGAAATTGTATCATGAGTTCAATCCCGGCATGGCCGGGGTTCGAACCCACAACCTTTGGATCGCCACAGAGGAACTGGTGCTAATAAGCTGACGCTCTAACCAACTGCGCCACTGCCCAGTTGGATAAATTTCTTTCAGATAAGATTTACAATTTGTTGGAAAGGATACCACTGGATGCAGACTCTATTGCTGCCCTGGACAGAGAACATTTTGAAGAGTTTATTTCATATAAGCCAGATTATTCAGAGATGCAACATTTATGAAATCTCCACACCAGTAAATGCAAAATTTTAGGTTGATATCAGGTTTTGTCAATCTGATCAATTTATAGGAATCAATGCACAGATAATACCATGAAAAACTAGATCTACATCTCGTGATCATGAACCATTTGGCGATTCAAATCAAACTATCAGCTGAATTATATTGTGAAAATGAGCATTTTGATGATTCACAGCAACCAATAACTTCAACAAATAACAGACAAGATGCCCTCCTTGAGCATAATCACTACTTTGTCAGACTGGAACAGGAAAAACCTTTTTTCTGAAGAGGTGTGCCATAAACCTTTTTATAAAGAAAGAGTAAAATTTACAAACTGGAATTCATCTTTGAACATTCTTGACATTACATCATTTGTTTTGTCTCAGAGATAGAACTTTGTCATTGGATAATATTTGATTCGTTCAAAGAAATAAAATCCCACAACCACCTGGAAAGAATATAAGCCATGGAAATTTTGGTCAATGAGGAAATATTAATGTGAAGAATGTCAACCTTTGAAAAGGCAGGCAATCTGCCAATTTTGTCTTTCTCTTTTTTCAAGTGTGTCTTTTTTCTTTTGTCTTATTTTTGTTATATCATGACTAAAATCTGGTGTTTTTTTTAAATTCTTTCAACTCTATCCAACCGAAACGGCTGGAAAACCCTATATGGGTAATACGAATAGGCAAAAATCAACAAAAATAAGGCATTTATCCTATGTGTATATTATTGAAAAGAATCTTGTAACTCACAACAGAAACAGGAACAATAAAATTAGTCCTACCCCACACCAGTGCAGTCCACAGCACAAAATAAACCAAATAGTCTGGATGCTTCAAGAGAGAGGGTCCTAAAATTTTAAAATATTAGATCAAAGAATCAAATGGATTCGAATTGACAATTCTCCCAAATTATTGGGTGAAATACATAAATATACAAAGCGTTATGTTGCTCAAACAATGGCCCATGCAACACCAACGGGTTTCACCACAGCACCTCCACAATGAGGATAACAAAAACCACAAACACCTACACACTGGAGGCGTGAGATGTGGAGAACTGGGTAACTCCAGAGGTGCAGGACCTTCCCCAAATCCAATAGAAAGATGTAGGATAACACAGGCAGTCCTCATCCAACTGAAGAGATCACAGTAGATCAAAACTATTTGTTGGTATTGGCAGGGACTGTCATCGCTGTCCAGTTCATCTGTAGGATCTATGCCATTTTTACTGTTTTTCATTCTAAGATGACGGAGCCGTCTACTACCTCTTCTAGTACAAACCTCACCAAGATCGCTAAACTAACCACCAGACAAGTATATCACCGAATCTGCCTTATGGTTGTCTCTAAAGATACTGGGTCCACTGAGGTTCATTGTAAGAATTGGCAACCTTTCAGGAAAACCTCAAACACCAAGAAACCCCCCTTGGGGAAGGGACCTCCGGGCTATCGTCTTCTAACGGTAAACCTATACGTTCAGACGACAATGCCCCATCAGCTAAGAAAGAGAGGCCCAACCCGGGGGGGGGGGGGAGGGGGGGGTACTCTCATAGTCAGCGTTACCGGGGAAGCTGGGCTAAATAGGGTCCTTTTCGCTGATATTTTCCCTAAAACAGGTTAAGATATTTCATCATTTCCCCTAAAACAGGGTACTGTTTTTCAAATTTCTCCCTAAAACAGGGATCACAATCCCCCTTTCCAAATCTCCCCCTTCTGCATCATCCCTAAATGAGGGTATCAACATTTCAGCTAGTCCTAAATCAGGGTACCAATAATGATAGAATATTTCCCTAAATCAGGCTCCCTGGCGGCCAAGTCACGGCTGTCAACTGAGCGCCTCCAGACCGTCAGTGATTCCTGCCGCCAAGACTTTTGGTAGATTTTCGGCATCACCTATTCCAAATTAATAAAACAGCATTCGATCTAAATCCACTACAAATAGTTGGTGGCAAACTTTTTAAGGGAGGAAGGGAATGATGATATGGAACGGTGTCCATGGCCCCGCCTGGAGGTTGTATACCTCTATTAATCTAAAATGTCCCTGGTTACAGAAAATGACGTCTTGTCCAGTAAAGAAGTGCAGGAAAATCCTGACGGGCGAACCAAATAAATCACTTAAGAAACATTTTGAAGAGGTACACCACCCAATGGCGAAGTACCACCTCTGTCCTGAATGTGGACACAAGATTAGGAGAAGAAACGATTGTGCAAAACACCTGGTGCTTCGACACCGGTATAGTTATGAACAGTCGAAGGCAGCGGCACAGTCTGCCGCTGTAATCACAGACAGCAACAGATCATTTATAGACCCGCAGGGGATCTGCTTGCCTTCAATTCTAACCTCTGTGCCTGCATCGACGTCTTCTTTACCCGATTCTACGCCTCTTACAACTTCTACGCCTCTTACAACTTCTACGCCTCTTACAACTTCTACGCCTGCTGTTCCTGTGTCTTCGTCAACGTCTTCTGCGGAATTTGTGTCAACTGTTCCACTTTTCTCAAGTCTTAGCAAGGATGTCCCGTTGGAGCCTGTGGGTGGCGTCACCCGGGAAATGTGGGTCTTTGACCCTATATCTCATATTCCGAAGAACAATAAGGACCTGAAGCCTTACCAAACGTGGCTAAGGAATATTAGCGAGATGTTTGTACTCGCCGAGCGAGAAGTGGAGGACAAGAGGAGCAGGATTGATAACAAGGTGCACATGGAGGCTAGGAGGCAGCTGACGGTCGAAAGAGACAGTGCTCGCCAGGAGGCCGAGGAGCTCAGGAGGCAGCTGGAGGACATGAGGCTGGGCTCACGCTCCCTGCTGAAGGAGAAGGCCAAGGTCGAGCGTGAGCCCCTGGTGGCCAAGTCCCGGCTGTCAACTGAGCGCCTCCAGACCGTCAGTGACTCCTGCCGCCAAGACTTTTGGTAGATTTTCGGCATCACCTATTCCAAATTAATAAAACAGCATTCGGTCTAAATCTGTGTTCAAAATTCTAAAATGATTCTATGATAAATATAAATATATATATAAATTATATACTTTTGTATGCCAGAAAGACTTTTACAACAAAAAGACATTACAAATATATATGTATTTACATACAAGTGGACTGTTAAGCCTATCTATCCTTGTTTAAAGTAATTGTGCTAAGTGTGATATTTCTACAATGTATATTCATTGAGGTGAATGTTTATGGTTGAGTTTTTTGTAAGTAATATTATATTAGTGTAGAAGTTACATTTTGCAAATATTGACTTATATTTCCTGTGGTTGTGTTTAAGTACCCTTAAAGGGACACAACTCCTATTTATAATGTTCAGCGTTTAAATTTCCTTTAAGGAACGCTGTATCAGTAAATTTATTGTATAAATTTAATGTATGACAATATTCCCTATTATTTCAGTACTTTTAACTTAATGTAAAATTGGGGTGAATTTGTACATTCAGTTTAAGTTGGGGGGTAATGTAGGGAAATTGGTCATATTGATAATGTTTTGTGGTGACTCCCCGTAGGTACCCCTTTTACAGGTTGGGTTGTCAAGGACTCCCAGTCACAATGAACTCTGACCATTGTGTCATCATACAGAGCCTGTATGACGTCATCTTGAAGGAACGTTGTTTTGGTCAGTTGGCTTTCCACTCTTCTTGGAAGTGCCAGCTCATATTTTGGCTCTCTATTTCTGGTACATATATTTTGGCATTACATTTCTAAATTGAATCTAAATTAATATCTAAAACATATCAGGATTAGTATTTTAGTTTATAATTTTGTTACTTTGATTGTTCAATGTTAATCGGTGAAATACGCTGTTTACAGTGTCTCACCGTATCAGTCATATTTACTCTGGGGGGGTCCCATGGTCACCACAAGTCATGTCAATCTGTGTCTGTCAGTATTATTAATGTTCATATTATATATTCCAAGCAGTTGTATATAAAGTAATAAATACAGTGTTCGAATTATAAGTCACATTTGATCTCCGTGTAATTTTATCTCAGGTAGTCACTCTCGGAACAAAACGGGGAGGTCCCTCTAGCCTACACATTAGCCAATGCACTAGGCCCCGGGGATCGCTACAGCAGATATAGTGCTGCCTCACTGAATTGTCATGTCGCAGGTCCTTGACATGACAACCCACTCGGTCCCCAATTTACAAGGACAACGGGTTAACCCTTTAGGCAAGGGCCTCAGCTCATGTGGGAAATTGTATCATGAGTTCAATCCCGGCATGGCCGGGGTTCGAACCCACAACCTTTGGATCGCCACAGAGGAACTGGTGCTAATAAGCTGACGCTCTAACCAACTGCGCCACTGCCCAGTTGGATAAATTTCTTTCAGATAAGATTTACAATTTGTTGGAAAGGATACCACTGGATGCAGACTCTATTGCTGCCCTGGACAGAGAACATTTTGAAGAGTTTATTTCATATAAGCCAGATTATTCAGAGATGCAACATTTATGAAATCTCCACACCAGTAAATGCAAAATTTTAGGTTGATATCAGGTTTTGTCAATCTGATCAATTTATAGGAATCAATGCACAGATAATACCATGAAAAACTAGATCTACATCTCGTGATCATGAACCATTTGGCGATTCAAATCAAACTATCAGCTGAATTATATTGTGAAAATGAGCATTTTGATGATTCACAGCAACCAATAACTTCAACAAATAACAGACAAGATGCCCTCCTTGAGCATAATCACTACTTTGTCAGACTGGAACTGGAAAAACCTTTTTTCTGAAGAGGTGTGCCATAAACCTTTTTATAAAGAAAGAGTAAAATTTACAAACTGGAATTCATCTTTGAACATTCTTGACATTACATCATTTGTTTTGTCTCAGAGATAGAACTTTGTCATTGGATAATATTTGATTCGTTCAAAGAAATAAAATCCCACAACCACCTGGAAAGAATATAAGCCATGGAAATTTTGGTCATCGAGGAAATATTAATGTGAAGAATGTCAACCTTTGAAAAGGCAGGCAATCTGCCAATTTTGTCTTTCTCTTTTTTCAAGTGTGTCTTTTTTCTTTTGTCTTATTTTTGTTATATCATGACTAAAATCTGGTGTTTTTTTTAAATTCTTTCAACTCTATCCAACCGAAAAGGCTGGAAAACCCTATATGGGTAATACGAATAGGCAAAAATCAACAAAAATAAGGCATTTATCCTATGTGTATATTATTGAAAAGAATCTTGTAACTCACAACAGAAACAGGAACAATAAAATTAGTCCTACCCCACACCAGTGCAGTCCACAGCACAAAATAAACCAAATAGTCTGGATGCTTCAAGAGAGAGGGTCCTAAAATTTTAAAATTATACACGCCATTGTCATAAGATTCACGAAAATATAATAAATCATGAATTTGCAACTGACTGGATGCATCAGACAGAGCCTTCCAAAACTAATAAATAAAACAGAATCTATTGTCATCCAAAAACTTGAGACACAGTTTGAAAGGCTTTAATGATTACGTTAAAAACAGATTTCTACAAAACTATTCCAACACACGTCATCCCAAATTGCTATATTTGTGGAAATGAAAGTGCCTACTATGCAATTCTTTTTATTTATATATTTTCCTAAAATTTTTATCTTTTTTCTAAATCATCCATCGATATTTGCTTTGCAGGCTGGCATAAATTATCAAAGATTATCACTTTTTCTAATGTTCAATGAACAGACTTATTATTATTTGTAACTTATGATAATATTAAAACCCAAATATGTTTTTTTCCTAATCTTAGTTAAATTATCAATTTTGTCAATTGTTAAGGTTGGCTAATCAGGAGTTCTGGGTGGCTCCCATGCCAGCAACCTTTTGGTGTTAATGGCAGTCTCCCAGATCCTTTTTGTAAAGGGGTCAAATAAATTGTTTCTGAGTTCACAAAGGCATGATAATCCAAACCATACAATTTGTGCTGCACTGTTTGGAGTGAGAAAAACGTGAGCCAATGGCAAGAGAGCTGTGCTGATCATTGCTTTTTTGTAATGTTTGGGAACATTTTCTAGAAATTGGGAACTCGGTGATAACTATTAGATTTTTGAACAAAATGGAAAAACATCTGAACCCAATGGAAAATAGAATGTCTCCTGAAAAGTGGACGGACATAATGACAGAAAATTCCTCCCCACCCCTCCATCACTGCAGAAGCTATGCTGACAGTCAGCATAGATAAAAACTACCAGATGTCATATTTTCTCAATTGAGCCATATCTCAACCCCTTGGAGCAGAAGATATATATTTTAGCAAGAAAACCTGGCCTCCCCAATCTTTATATTTGATGACAATGATCAATATTTTCACCAAACAATCTGGGAAGCACTAGCCACAATCTGGGAAGCACTGAACATGGAAATATATTCCCAGTGAATTGTGACAAATTTAAATTGAATATTGAAAAACCTATTAATGAATTAACTATGTATGTCTGAACCATCAATAGATATTTACAAGGGGCTGAAAACTTGCAAAATATAAAGATCAAAAGATTGAAGCTTGATACTAATTTTGAGATTTAAAATGATATATTAATAAAAAGATATGACCCTTCAAATTGTTTTTATAATAGCTTTTGTGAAAAGGAATTACAATATCCAATATTTCATTCATAATAATAATTCACAGGCTTAGTTTTAAGATCAAGCCATTTCATATCATGCATGATGAAAACCACTCTGCAAAAATTGTCACAGATTTCTGAACCCAAAATTACTTTGCATGCAAAGCTTCTTCTTCAAAATCAACTTAAAGATAACAAATAACCACAGGATTATACAAATATAGACATTTAACTTATTTTTAGATGCACATCTTTTAGAAAGAAACATCGGATCATCATCCAAAAATATTGTTATCCATAATTTGTTGAGTTGGATGTCTTTTTCTGAATATTTTGATGTTACAGTAGCAGATTAAATATTTAGCTAAGAAATACAATTTTCCTTTTCTCCATTTTTTATCTGCTTTTTCTGTATTTGACAAACTTCAGTGCAATGTAAACTCTAAAGTAATGGTTCCAAATCAGAATACGAGAGCTGCTGTGTCTTTACAAATGTCACAAGATTACTATAAATAATCTGGGGTGTCAACAATAATAGTAGACATGGCTTCAGCCAGATTCCTGCAATTGCTGTATTGTACTTTGCATATGATCTTAGGATAAATTCCCTCCAAAGTTACATGAGCTTGTGTATCTAGCATCCATATCTAGCATAATGTTTCTTGGCTACAAGAAACATTATTTTTCCAAACATTCCAAGATATTCAAGTGTAAAAACATACAGTAAACATCCAAGTTTGAGTTTGCAGTCTGGCATGTTCCGAAGATATTGATTTGAAATCCACATGATGTGAACTTACCCCTGGTGGGAATTCTTTATCCATGTGGTGTTGAATGTAGCAGTGCACAGAATAAAAAGATTCCCACCAGGGATATATTCACATCATGTGTGTGCACGACAGATCTTACATTATGATCTTCTTTTATTTATTTTTTTTTCAAAATATATCATTAATAATTTAATTTGGTCATAAGTTTAGGGTAATGTCAAAATAAATCATTAAATGTCTCCAACTGATCAAAGGTTCCTGTTGCTCAATTGTTTCTGGCATAAAATAACTTAATTGTTGCTCAGATGCCCATTGGGTGGAAGAACGGGAGGAAGAACAAGAAGGACAGACAGACAGACAGACAGACACATGGTGATTACTAAGAGGAACTGGAAGTTACCTTCAAGCACCTGAAATATTATAATATTTACCTTGAAAGGAGCCAAATATCTATTTAGTCATCCATACACATGGCCAAATGAGGCCAAACATGGCCATTAAACAAACTATTTTGTTGCCCAGGACTGATATCATTTAGTCCTGTACCATTGGTGGCATAATGATGCGAATTATCGCCTCAACATTAAAAAGTGTTTTTAACACAGCAGAAGTAAATCATAACAACTTCAACTAACAATATTCCATATATTTACAATTTTCTAAAAACATCTAATTTTACAAATCATATGTTTTCATCTTCATATGAACATAAATATTTTTCGAACTATACAGCCATTTCTATATATTCTATATACATGTATAACAATTATTGGTATAATGTCAAACATCAGTCTCTCCATCTGTGACCACAACCCATATCACAACATTTGTAAAAGGTAGTCATTGGTTCATCTGCTGATCTTGTCTGTATCTGCATAAAGAACGCTCGATCATGTGAACACTTGGGACATGTCTCTGCAATTAGAAGAACAAAATGCTAGAATGGATGCAAATAATACATTTGATTCTAAAATGATATCTGTTAATGGAACTCCACAAGCAAAAGGCAACCATTATGTGTGGACTTATTTGATTCAAGGAATAACATTCAACTACAGACAAAATTCAGTGTTCAATGCAAATAAATATTTCAAGAGAAAGATTTGTCATTTAATATTTGGTGGTCATGTGATGGGCCTGTATATTTACTGCTATTTTAATATTACTCTCTATGTTTATATAAGTGGCATTCTGTTCTCAGAAAACTTTCATGTTTGACAGCTTTACCTTCAGTTGAATCCACATTTTCCCATGCAGCAGCTCCACCTAGCACATCATCAACCTCCTTTAACTTAGGATATCTGCGATTTGTGAGCTGAAACAAGGGTAATACTTAAATAAAATGAAAAAAACACATTTCTGTTGAACTGAAAATATCAGATAAATGGTAGGCAAGAATGTTTCAAGATTTAGTATAATTATAATTAAAACCAAGGCCCCAAGCCTTAAATATAATTATTTGGGTTTGGGAGTTATTTTTAGGTAGCTTCTCGTCCTTATTTTTTCAAATTGAAAGATCATGTGGGGCAGTAGAAATCAGACAGGAGATACTTTATCATCTGAGATATACTAAGAATCCAAAAAGATTTCCAAAATTAATGTGCAATTTCCCATTATTATATGATTTTTAGAATACTATGCCCATATTCAGCATCAAAATAGACACACCATGCATTGCCCATCATATTTAAATCACGACTCTGGCAGAACTTGTTCTCTTTGGCAATAGGATTTCAATAAGCCCTCTACTTCTCCTTTCAATTTTAAATGCAAGGCTTTTCAGAAAAAAAATTTCTTTGTTTTTTCTTGATCTCAGCATTGTTTCGCCATTGTTTAAGAGTTTGCGCAATCAGGTCAAAGTGGGTCAGTCTAATTGTAGGAGTGACAGCAATGATCAGAAGCTCCACAATGCAGTGGTGCTTTATCAGAAGCTCCACAATGCAGTGGTAGCACCCGTCAATTTTCGCCTCATTGCGCACACTCGTAAACGATGGCAAAACAATGCTGACATCAAGAAACAAACAACAGTAGTTGGTTTTTTGACAAGCCTTGTATTCAATGTTAAAAAGAAAACTCCTGGAATTTTTGAAACAATATTGCCGGGAATCGAGTTCTAGAATAGTCAAAGGTTAACGGTCTACTATCGATGTGAGTAGTTTTTACTCAGTTTTGAAAGATTCTGTGAAAATGACGAGTGGGAGGCTGGAAGCTAATGCGGTTCTCTGTGCTTTTTCAGTCTAGCTATTGTTCATCGTACGGCACCGCTCAGAAACCACTTATACCCAAAGACATCGTCAAAAAAGACTTGCAATCCACTGTTTCCAGAAACATCACGCACTGCCCATCCAATTTAAGTCCCGACTATGTAAGAACTCGACTTCCGGCGACTAATAATCAAAGAATTATGTACTTTTTAAATCAACTGAAGATGTCAGCCCTGTTTGAAAATATTTCTTTGTTTTTTCTTGATCTCAGCATCGTTTCGCCATTGTTTATGAGTTTGCGCAATCAGGTGAAAGTGGGTCAGTTTATTCACGGGAGTGACAGCAACGATCTGAAGCTCAACAATGTTGTGGTCCTTCTGATGTGATATGAAGATTCTCCCTTTGCGTTTCCATGACGTCATCACTTGGACTCTTCTAAATGTCATTTCACGTCGTCAGATTTAATATCGGGTAAAAAAACTGGAGAAAAAACACTACAGAAAGCTCACGGATTTGCATTTTTAGACATTATGACTGGGAAAGATAGTGACATAGGCCCCCCTGCCAGTCTCTCTGACCAATGATTAAATATTGCCCAGCAAATCTACGTCAATGATCACGTGACTAGGGGTCACGTGACCAAGCGGCCGCCATTCCGGTGAAACTGGAGTAAAATATTTGTTAAATTTAATTCAATATCTTGTGAGAAAACGAAAATAATTTGACTGTCAGTGTACAGAGATAATTGCTGCTAAGATCGTATGCAAACACCTGACTCTGGCTTGAAATCTTGTAAGAATTTTACGACACGACTTCACCGGTCCCCCCAGGGCCGTGACGTCAGTGGGCGATAATTGGGCACTTTTGTGAACTCGAATAGTGGAGTTGTACAGATCTGGTTCCGGTAAAGTTGTACAGTTCCGGTGTGTACTTTTCAATGGGGAAAAAAACAACATGGAGATCGGCAATCGGCCTATGGGTCAAAACTGCAACAGTCAATCTCCGGAGGTCGAGTTTATTTACTGGGGAAACTTCAATATGATGGTCAGTGTGTAGTGTTTCTAGAAACAGTGGATTTCAAGTCTATTTTGCCGATGTCTTTGGATATAACGCGTTTAAGTATCTCTGGTTAAATATGATGGACAATGCATGTTATTTCCGAAAACAGTTGATTTCAAGTCCATTTCATGATTTTGACATTTTGATGCTGAATGAACGGAAAACATTATGATTTATCGCCCAACTTACCTTCTGTGTTACATTATACACATAAGGACACGTGTTACAGGCAAAACGGTAGCATTTCTGTCCTTCCTCTACCACTAGGATATTTGCACACGTGGGACAAAACATTAACATCTTTGCGATTCGGAGCAAAATCCACGCCTTCGAATTCGGAAAAAGTAGTTTTCTTTTAAACCGGAAGTCTGATTTGATTGGTGAAGTTGGCCTGTCTGATTATTCCTCGAGCGCACTCAATGCCTTGCAAGAGTCAGCCCCAACAAAGAGGACACACCGAGTCAAGTCGTCTCAAAATGTATTACTCGTTAACCATATCTTTTCTTCAAGTGTTACCAGTCTATTTCCATTTTACTCTAAATTTAAATCAAAAGTATAAATTATCACTTTTAAAAATAAATTAATATTCCTTATCAGAAAAGAAATCTTTTAAACATACTCAAATCGTTTTTTTCACAAGAGCTTGAAAAAAAGACTCCATCGGCCCAATCTGAAGGTGCCCCATAGTTAGCAAAACTTTACAAAGCAGGTGTCTTTGATATCAGCAGCAGCTAAGTCAGAGGCTATCTTTAGCATGACTGGTTCAAATGTAGGTCAGCAATTATTCCAAAGCTGAGGTATGAGTTCAAAGTATACATTTGCATCCAAGCAGCTGTATTGAATAAAGACAGCACTGCATAGAAAACAATTCCCATCAGGGATAAATTGATATCATGTATGGACATCAAGTCAATCCTACTTAATGATATTCTTAAGTTTCATCAAAATAAATCATTACATAATTCATTGGTCAAAAATAGGTTTACCAAATGTTGAAATAAAACATATCATGAGCCTCAATTATTAAGTATTCATTTTTGTCAGTTAAATATAGCTCTGTTCCAACATGCATTCATGTTGCTATCATCCCTTTGTATCTTTGTGACCATGTACCTTTTCAGTCACAATTTTTAAAAAATTCTTGCAGACTTTTTCTTAGATAACCTAAGTTGCTTTGCATATGGGATGTAAAAATGCAGAAACTTCAAGTTGAACAACTGGTCTTTTATTTGACATGAACTGCAATATCATAATCTTGAATGAGACAGATTGATGAGAGAAATACAACATAAATATTTAAGATGCTCGTGTCTTTTTTTCGCTCACATTTGTTTTGACTTTAGGACTGAATGTTTGAGGTTTTGACATGATTAAGCTGGAAGTCTATGGAGCATACCCCGATTATCGGTCCATGGCGGCCATCTTTTGGCACGTTTTTTTCTGTTTACACAGTCAGATAGCGCTTTTGTTTCTGAAGTGAATTGTGAGTGCCTAGTAGAGTTAGAAGATTTCCCTTGGATTTTGTATTGGGATTTTGCAATCTTACGCTAGCTTGATTTTTTAAAATCAACACTTGTTAATTATTAACCTCAATACAAATACTCTTTCATTGTCTGTGCTCTCATCAACAACTTAAGTTTAAATATGGTCGTATGGAAGGCACACACAAATAAAACAATTGATAGTGGGCTTAGAAAGTTACTTCCAAGTGTCTCATTTAAAACATATTTTCTATTGCTGCTGAAAACATTTATGTTTCCAGATTTGACTTTGTTCAATTCAAGAAAAATAAGAAGGATTTTTTGAAAAGTGAAAATAATAAAGACAATAATAATGATTTGTTTTGAAAACTGAAATTGACTTTCGACTGAATTTTGGCCAAATCAATGTCATTTTAATTTGAGGTAGTCTGCCATGTTCTGGATAATGATTTTAACTTGCTGGACAAAGTATTTACATCATGTACATACACTTACAAAATATTTTATATATAATGTGCTAAAAGTGACTGACTATAAATAAAAGATAAATCGAGTAGAAACAGCCACTGAGCTGCTAAGATAAAATACTAATCACCAAAATCACCATCAGATATATATGGTGACAGTTGTAAGACTAGTGAAAGAGATGCAATCCCATACAAGAACATGGTGACCAGTATATGGCAGTGATATAACAAAATAAAGTCATATTTCTCTTTTTGTTTTTGTCTGAAGAATACATATCATTTGCATCATAATGAAAACATAACATCCAGCTTACCATGACATTTTGACTGGGTAGGTAACAACATGTTATTTTATATAAATGAATATCATTTACAAAATCTATTTATCGTTTCATAAAAATATTAGTCATTTGTCTGATATCTATCCAAACCATAAAACATAACCCCATGGGTTGATAGCTCTGCTGACTTGAATGAAAACACATGAACTGAGATAAAGTACAACAAGCAACCAGGTTATGATTTTCCATACAAGATCCCAAAGTGGGCAAGTTGTATTTTCTGAGGTCTAATTCTATCTATTTTCCATTAGACTCAGTTCTTATTCCATTTTGTCATGATTTTATCAAAAATCTAATACCTATCACTAAGTTGTCAAGGAGGCTGCCATTTTGAATAACATAGCCAATGAGAATCAAGATAACAAGTTGGGGCCAAATTTGATATCTAACATGCATTTTGATTGGTCAAAATCATCATCTGCTCAAGTCTGCTCCACTTTTAATGGTTGTGAGATTTTGCATGCACACAAATTTTTAATTCAAGGTCAATATGTCAAGGTCAAAGGTCACATGACTAAGAAAGTATTACGAGGCAGGGCTATGACCTAAGACATTTCTGTATACCAAGTTTTAATTTCTTCTTATAAGTGGTTGCTGAGATATGCTCCTTACAAAATTTGTGACATCAAGGTCACTGCACTAAGGTCAATGGTGACATCACTGAGAATTTAAGGAATCTGAATCTTCAACTCTCTATCTAGCTCTGTATAAAATATGAGACATAAATTAATGGCAGTTTTGGAGGAGAAGATTTTAAAGTAGTGTTGGTATATAACAGATATGAAGTGCATTTAATTCACTTCTAATGGTTCTGATGTGGCAAGTTCACAAATTTTGAATTCAAGGTCAATGTGTCAAGGTCAAAGGTCACATGACTAAAATTGTATGACGAGGCACAGATTTAACATAAGACATTCCTGTATACCAAGATTTAATTTCTTTTTGTAAGTGGTTGCTGAGATATGCTCCTTACAAAATTTGTGACCTCAAGGTCACTGCACTAAGGTCAATGGTGACATCACTGATAATTGAAGGAATCTAAATCTTCAACTCTCTATCTAGCTCTGTATAAAATAGTGTTGGTATATAAAAGATATGAAGTGCATTTAATTCACTTCTAATGGTTATGATGCGGCATATTCACAAATTTTGAATTCAAGGTCAATGTGTCAAGGTCAAAGGTCACATGACTAAGAAAGTATGACGAGGCACGGCTATGACCTAAGACATTCCTGTATACCAAGATTTAATTTCTTCTTATAAGTAGTTGCTGAGATATACTCCTTACAAAATTTGTGACATCAAGGTCACTGCACTAAGGTCAATGGTGACATCACTGAGAATTTAAGGAATCTGAATCTTCAACTCTCTATCTACCTCTGTATAAAATATGAGACAAATATTACTGGTAGTTTTGGAGGAGAAGATTTTTAAACATAGTGTTAGTATATAACAGATATGAAGTGTTTTTTATTCACTTCTGATGGTTGTGATGTGGCATGTTCACAAATTTTGAATTCAAGGTCAATGTGTCAAGGTCAAAGGTCACATGACTAAAATTGCATGACAAGGCACAGCTTTAACATATGACAGTTCTGCATACCAAGTTTTAATATCCTGTAATAAGTGGTTGCTGAGATATGCTCAGTACAAAATTTGTGACCTCAAGGTCACTGCACTAAGGTCAATGGTGACATCACTAAGATTTGAAGGAATCTGAATCTTCAACTATATATCTACCTCTATATAAAATATGAAAGATGTAGTACTGGTAGTTTTGGAGAAGAAGATTTTTAAAGAAATGTTGACAGACGGACGGACAGAAGGACAGACATTTTCCCCCTCCTAAAGCTCTGCGAGCTAAAGTCTCAGCAGAGCTAAAAACAGGAGGGTTGGTGAATCTGATTTAAAATAAATAGCTCCTTAATTATATATTTTTCTGCTAACTTTGAGGATTTTTAAATCTGGAGCTGGAAACCTTTTCACACAGAACATGGTTATCTTATTAACATTTATTATTATTATATTATTTCTATCAAACATTTAATAATTCAATTGTACAATTTCCTCTCAATTCTCAACTCAATTCCCTGCAGTTCATATTTTAGCTAGAAATCCTTCTCACAAAGAATAGCATGATTATTCTAATTGACAACCCAATCAACTAATTTCGAAATGATCTGTTTAATAATTCGATCAAGTAATCAGCAGTGAGGGAAATGTCAATACAATTTGGTTTACTTGTTTATGCAAGAATATGAGTGTTTTTTTTGTCTGATTGATTACAATATAGCTGCCTTTGTGAAAGTAAATAATAAACATTTCAAACAAATCTGATGACATTTTATTCAGGTTTATATCTAAACCTTTAATTAGCCTTCATTTTAACAGCATCCTTATAAAATAATTAGACCACTTTCCTTAGTTATGAATTGGTATAAAGTTGCTTCACTTTTTATACACATAAAGGACTAGATTTATTATCAGTAGCTCTTTATGAAACAAATGAGTTCATATAATATTAATCCAAAGTAAAATGTATGTAGTCAGCTACATGTTTTGAGCATATGAAGAGAAAACTCTCTAAATTAGATATCTTGTAACAAATGTCCCAAAATAGCTATTTTTAGCAATGATGGGTCAACTTTAGGGAAAAACATAGCCCAATGGCCTTTGAGCTTTGCTGATCATTGCTTTTTGGTTATATTTATGAACATGCTCTGAAAATGCCTGCAAATTGCTTAAAGTTCATAAATGATCATTTAAAGTGTTTAACCGGTGTTGCAGGTCGAGACCAGTCAGTGTGGTAAAAATAATGTTCCCAAAATTAGGGCAGGCTCTATCACCCCATATTGCTTTATTTCAGAATTTTAAAACTGAGGCCATATTTTGGCCAATTAAAATGCACCTCACATTATGAATTTAGACTTTTCATTGTTATCTCAATTCTCACTGGCTGATATTTGTCATGTTTTTTTTTCCAAAATTGCAGCCTCCTTGACAACTCAGTGATAACTAATAGATTTTTTTTTTAAATGGAAAATATCTGAGCCCAGTGGAAAATAGACAGAATTGATCCCTTGAAAATACAATTCCAACCAGTAATTTTTGCAAAAAGATCAAAGATGGACAGACAGAATGACAGAAAATTTCTCTTCCTAACTGCAGAAGCTATGCTATGCATAGCTAAAAAAGGCTTCTCTTCTTGTTCAATTTCAAATATCATGTACCGGTAACAGTATTTCAAGTTACCCTCCAGCACCTAGAATACATTTGATGGCCAAAAACATATTATAGCCCAGATATTATTAGTGTTCTTTGCAATTTTGTTGTTGAGTTTGATGCGCTTCTGTAGACAGCTGCCTTTAAATATATGCAGAGATTCAATTTGTCCTCTTCACTAGAAAGGGCATCCATTTGCCCAGTGACCTCTTCGACCTGAAAGATAAATACAATTACCATAAAAATTATTTCAAAAATAAAATGAAATTTTGTCGCACAGTTGCCTATGTTGCAGTATGCATGGCTAAATTTATGACATTAGATAAAAAGATGGTGATAAGTTTTTTATATATACATATATTCTTCGAGTGGGCCCTGCTCCCACCTGGTGTGTTAAAATCTGTCATGTGAAGGTAAACTTTGCAGATATGCAAGCGTGGTTAACAGTTGGAAGAAGTCCTGATTGACATGTCATTTCAATCAGCTTTTTATACCCATAACTGTCTTGCTATCCCAAGATTCCAAAACTGATTTTATTTGTCAGTGTGTGCATTTCTTTCCAAAATATTTGTCTTTGCTTTACAACATACAACATAACAAGGTAATCATCATAACAGCTGCCATGTCTACAAATCTATCCCAGCATGCACTGTACTTGACACAACACACACCTGATGGATAACAAATGTTGAAACTCAAGCAGCAAGATTTAAAACATTCAACATATTTTCGGAATCTTGTTTGCAAAAATACTATTTTTCAATGTGCATACAATTAAAATACCTGAGGATGAGTCTAAGCTGATGTATAGTGGTACAATTGTATTTCTTTATGAGTTGACTCCTCATCTTGTATTACATAACCTATTACATATTCCTTGAAAGCATGATCCATGATCCCATCCTCTACTTTATCTTATTAAATAATACTTACCATCTTTAAATTGGGGGTTATAAATCCTATGATGAACCTCATCTCTACTTACCACATTTAAAACAAGTCCCATAGCCACCATAGTAAGCACCGTCCCCGTCAACCGAGGAATCAGAATCAGAGTCAGAATTCTGGGACCGCTCCGAATCAAATATGCTGGAGTCATCACTACTGTCTGATACTACAACGGGTCTGTCTCGTCTGGGACTTTCTGCCACCACAATGGGAGCATTAGCTTGCCCTGAAGCGCCCCCTCGGCGTGCTGTGCCCCTCCGTCCCCGACCTCTACCCCGACCTCGACCCCTCCCGGACGTCGCCTTTTTCTCTGCTTTCAAAGCTTCTCGTTTCTTGTATTCTTCTGCAATCCAAAAAGTGAACTCAGTATTTAAACATGTGTTTAAAGTAGACTATTCATGAGTTGTAACTTAATACTGTGTGCTGTTAAACTCTTTTACAAATCATAAGATACTTAGAATATTGAGTACAGACCTGTTCTTTCTTGGACAAGTTCTTTTCTACTCTGTTTGAGTTCATCACTGAGATATTCCACCATTTTTTCTATGTAGCTGTCCATGACGCGTGATCGTATGTTTGAGGTGATTGGAGCTCGGCACACTGGGCATTCCTTCTTCACGTCCATCCATTGCTCTATGCATAATGTACAGTAGGAGTGTGAGCAGCTGAGGGATGTCGCCTGCAAATACATCACAACTTATCATGTGAACAGCTGAGGGATGTCACCTGCAAATACATCACAACTTATCACATGAGCAGCTGAGGGATGTCGCCTGCAAATACATCACAACTTATCATGTGAACAGCTGAGGAATGTCGCCTGCAAATACATCACAACTTATCATGTGAACAGCTGAGGGATGTCACCCATAAATACATCACAACTTATCACGTGTGCAGCTGAGGGATGTCGCCTGCAAATACATCACAACTTATCATGTGAACAGCTGAGGAATGTCGCCTGCAAATACATCACAACTTATCATGTGAGCAGCTGAGGGATGTCACCCATAAATACATCACAACTTATCACGTGTGCAGCTGAGGGATGTCGCCTGCAAATACATCACAACTTATCATGTGAGCAGCTGAGGGATGTCGCCTGCAAATACATCACAACTTATCTCACCACAATCTTGCCTCATAAACATAGACTGCCATATTTTATATGTGAATGTGACAAAGCTATGTGATAAAGTCATCACGTAATGCTTATGAGAGCCTATTGGGGCTGTCACACGATGACGTTTTTGACAACGTTTGGGGAACGAGTTTGCAATCTTGACCAAACGTTGAGCTTTTGAATGAAAGTTCTGACCTCGTTAGGGGAAAGTTGGCCACGTTGGATGACGTTGAGCAATGTTAGACTGCCAAAAAAGTTTTTGGGATGTTTAAAACTTTCCAACATTTTGGCCAAATGTTGTCACCTCGTTACTGATATGTTGGCATCATCACTCATGCATCCAGATTGTTCCCAGCTCATTTCTACGACGTCCCAAAGATATTCTTAAAAATTTGATATGTTTTTCCTACCTGGTGGATGTTGTGGCTGCGAGCAAGGAACGAGAAAGAAAAGTCACAACTTTGGTGTAGTTTTTTTACACAATACAGTGGTGATTTCATAGAGTCGGTCAGCTTGTTGTGTGATCATTGTGACCAAACCTCTATGTAAACACCACGCCAAGAAAAAGTTCCTCGCTCGCTCAAACAAGAAAACATCCATTTCGTTGGCATTTTCTCCAATGTTTTGGTGTATATATATATATATATATATATATATATATATATACACATAGTTTGTTTGCTCTCCTCTTATACTTTGAAGAACCATAAGTAACAGAACTTTCTGTATACCAGAATTTGCTGATATGTTATCAGTCAAATACAAATTATATTATGTTTAATTAAATATGTGAGGGAACCTTAACTAGCTATATGACTGATCAGTTAAAAGACCATCATTAAATATGATAAATTTATGCCATCCCAGAATTAAAAATAAAATCCAATTAATAAATCATTGATGTGAACATGAAAGATTTCTGGGCAAAAACAAAAATAATAATGTGCTTTTGAAAACAATGTAATTTGATATGTTTTTCCTATTGCTTTTGAAAACAATGTAATTTACACACTCATGTTGTAGAAAAAAAGTAGAAAAATTATTTTCACAATGAAATTGTAAAAATTGCACACATATAAATATGTATATACACACACACACACAACCACACACACGAAAATACAAGAATCTTGAAACTTGTATTTAACTCAAAATACTGCTTTACCTCAATCATTAAATTCTTTCTTTTGAAAGCTTACGATGGCACAATATCAAAAGACTGAGGATATTGTTGCGTACTAAAGGAGATTAACCCACCATGACAAATAGTTCATTACAGATACTGCACTGCAGTTCGTTCTCCATCAGCTCAGTAAACTGACCCAAGACGGCCTCCTTTATCTGCAGGGCATCTTCCTTTTGTTTAATATTTTCTGATTTAGTCTCTTCCAGTTGACTTTCTAACATTTTGTGTTCTAATTCTTTTTGTTGGATAACTTTGTCTAATTTTTGTTTTTCTTTTAGTAAGTCTCCTTGCAGCTGCTTGTTTTTCTCATCTAGCACCCTTTCCATTTCGTGTTGTAACTGCTCCTCTACTCTGAGTCTCTCTTGGAGCAGGTTATTTTTCTCTCTTGTCAGTTTTTGGATAAGAGCTTCTTCCTTGGCTTCAATCTCATTCTCGTACTCCTGCCGCATTTTCTGTTCATAATCTTTCCGTTCTTTCATAATCTTCTCCTGAAAAAAAAAAATTCAAGTATAAATCCTTCCACCTTTTTGTTTCAGCATGTGCATTCAGAATACCATATTTCTTAACAACAAAATAATATCTCCCGTATTTACTCGAATATAGGACGAGATAATTGGACGTAAACCTTTAGCCAATGTTTGGGGGTTCGTCACATACATGAGGGCAACCTGTGGACTTTGATTTATGGCACCGGGCATAATAAATTTTGCTCATACTGTCCAGATACAAACTCCCCCAACAGCAATATAATTAACATCTTTGACTTATAATACACAAAGGAAGATTCTACCATGTGTCAACAGTAGTCCGCCTCCATTTAATAAGTGTATATCATGCACAAGTCTGAGAAAATGTTAGTTTAACACTGCTTAAATATGTTTACGCAACACAAGGTCGCCATTTTGAAAAGCAGAAGTGATGGGGAGAAGCTCTTATTTTTGGCAAGAAAATGATCAGAGCACCGCCAAAGCATATTCATTCCCATTGAAATATTAATATATTGCACAATGATGGATCTCTGAGTCTTCGTATTTACTTGACTCATCCTATTTTCGGAAATTGGCCTTTTCAAGCAGAATAACATCACTTTGGGGGTCATCTTATACACAAGGTCATCCTATTTTCGAGTAAATACGGTACCTAACACAGTAATAAATAACAGATCCCACACACCAATGCAACTTCCATATGATTTTCATCCAAAGCATGATGTGGAAGCCAAAATGTTCATTTCATACAGTTCTTTATTACCAAATATAAATGAGAAAAAGTATTACCATGATTGACACTAATGTTTTTCATGAATCATGATTGAGTGTTTCTTTAAATCTTCATTTTTTACATATATTGTATAAAAAAAAGAAACAATTTTATTCTATACTAAAACTTCATTTAAAAAAAAATCATACAGATAAAACACTGTTAAACAGTTCGCATTGTGACTTACATGTTCTATACGAAGTTGCTCTTTCATTTCTTTCTCTCTCTGTTTCAGTTCTTCTTTCATTTTCTCTTCCATGGCCTCTTTTTCTTGCAGGAGTTTCTGCATCTTTTCCAATTGTTCCTGTTGCTCCTTGAGTTTTTGTTGAGCAAGTTGTTCCTGTTGCTCCAGCTTTTCCTTTAGTTCTCTATGTGGGGACCACTCGGGTCCACAGAGTCTAAGAATAAAACACAATTTACAAATTAATATAACATATAACACAAAATCTACCAATTTAAACCTTAGTACCATTGTGGAGTGTTTCTTAGTATGGGTGTGGCAGTGACTTCCTGTTCATTCTGGTGAGTCAATAATTGCAGGCACCTAATAAAAAAGCTAATTGTAAATAATGAATGCCGATGAAAACTGACTTCTCAATGCTCTGACCACATTCACTTGCATGAGCACAAAAGCTTAATATCCATAATGTCAATTATCTTAAAAACTATCTAACTAACAGATACAAAAATAGCTTTGTACCTTACTCACTGTTCAATTATCAGAGAAAGTCATAATAATCTATCACACATATCAAGTAAGCATATGATAATATCGAACTGGTAATGGACACTACTTGCTCAACTCTGAAGCAATTATCGATTTTCATTTTATTACTCTTATTTATTTATAGTTATTCGACTTGTAAAGTTGCAAATAAAGTATTATTATTATCAAGGTCAAAGTTAAGAATATCTCCTATTCTTTAATCAGCAAGAGGTATGGATCAGTTATATAAACATACGATTGACATAGATTTAGATGAATATGGTCTAGTTTTGATTAAAATGATCAATACATAGTTGCTATTGTTACATTGTATTTGAAAAAAAAACAAAGTATTTAATATGCAAGATGACATGAGTATTCAATGACATGATTAGATTCAAGAGCCAACTTGTGAAATTGTTGATAGAATTAAAGTAACAACTACTATAAGGTAACAGTAACATTTAAATAGCATTGATCCCAGCCAATCAATGTCTGCTCATTGCACTTGATAGTAACTGGCTGGTATTTGAACTGGGAATCCCTTCATCTATAGGTGAATGCTCTACCAAATGAGCTATTTCTGCCAGTCAATTTAACATTTAATACTATATTCTTACTATTCTAAAAAGCCCATTATATTACCTTTTTAATTTAGGTTTTCCCGGTGAGGGTTGTACTCCAGAGGGGCCAGGCACTGCTTCATCAGGCTCACTACGGGGTCTCTTTCGAGTTTTTCCTCCTGACACTTTCTGGATATTTTCTTGGTTCGCCGATGCAACTTCCTGTTGCTTTAGCTTCTTTGGTTTTGGATACGATGTGTAAAATTTCCAAACAAACTCTGGTGGTGTTTCTTTAGAAGTTGCAACTCCAATTTGCAAAATATCTCCATCACTTATCGATTTTTCAGCTCCAACTGGGATTTTCTTGCTATTAATATACACACCATTAATACTCTGAAACACAAAGCCATATATCTATTTCCAAACTCAAATTTATAAAATATAATTTAGTTCCATAAGTCAGTTTTCTTGTCAATGTTTTAATGAATTGCAATATACATTTTTTCCAAAGAGAATATTACTCAAACAAAATATAAAACGTCTTTTTTACTTAATAGATACACAATGTAGATTTGAAATTGCATTTGGCTGGAATTGTGAAATTGTATATATTTGTTCCTATTTTTATGAAAATTCAACAACATAGTATATGAGTGGCTAACCCCTAACAGACGGGAAGGACGTCAACGTCCACTGCCAGCAACGAACAGGAAGGATGTTCACATCCCATTGCTCTGGCTTAATGACGTCATTTTGTATCATTCCCTTGGGCAGTTACTTGTTACAATGTTATCATGACTTTTGACCCCAGCACTTCACGGAGCATATCGAATAACCAAGGATATAAATTTTATCAATTTAGTATGTAGATACACTATTCCAGAAAAAAATGGTTAGTCCTGCCAATCATTTTCAACACCACAGAATACAAAAATTTCCACCACTGAATACACCTCTAGATCCTATCTGAAATAAATTATATCTGAAAATTCTCATGAACAGATGAATGCTTTTCTTAATTATGATTGTAGATTGCTGTATACCTTGTTATCCATGATGGTCCATTCTCCGTTATCTCCTTGCCTCCTCATCACAGCATGCTTTCGTGACACCATGGGTGACATCAATGATATGGCAACATCCGGAGATCTGCCAAATATAATCTGAAATCACAACCAAACCAAACGCTGTTTTAGTCTAGCCTTGTAAAATTATACCAGATGGGCTGGTTGATTTGTATAGTGTGTAATAATAATGATAATGATAATGATAATAAGTTGTAAAACAATCATTTTATTCTGTTTTAAGGTCTATAATCCACAATCAGTTTGAAGCATCAAGAGAGAACTTCGGGTGGTCTTGTATATTTACGTAACTGCCTTCGGCTCTGGGGCACACGTGGCGGACAAACTCGTTTGCATGAGATTTTTAAATACCCAACTCTTTTAGTGATAATTCATATTTTATGCCATGATTATATCTAAAATGTCCTATAAAAGCTTGATTATTCTTTGGATGGCATTAAATAAAGAAAATATAAATACTTGATATAAGTCGCCAGGTGCAAAAACTGAGTTGAACCCGTTTTAACGGTAGTTAAAACGGGTTCAATTTAGATAATAAAAATTTAAGACTAGCTGGTTAAGTTTATCTTTTCTGTGCTAAATTAACAAATATCATTACTTTGAACACATTTAGGCCATAAAAACATATATCTGTCCCAGTTTTTCATGATTGTGGATTATAGACCTTAAGTCAGTTATCACACTTTTAAATGGACAAGAATTTCAGCTTCTTCAGAATTGAAATGGCCGCCAATGTTAAGGCTGGTTTAGACCACATGACTACATTTCACCCTCCACGTATTGTGGGGAGTGGTTTTTTACTGCTCTAGGGGTGTTTTATCTGGTGATGTTTTCAGGTCTTTTCATAATTTCAAACATTGAGAAGTTTCCACTCAATGTTTCTTTAAGGTAACTTTGTAGTGCACTTTTAACAAGTGTCCCTTCATGATACAGAAAAAAACAGTGAATTTTTATGAAGAAGTTAGGAAATTTAAAAAGCTGGGTTTTTTTTTTTACTGAAGTACTCCACGACCTAAAAACTGCCCCTAAGTGCTCTCAAATGCAGGCCTCGACATTAGCCAGTTGCCCGCTTGCCCGGAGGTATATTTCACACCTGCCCTGTGGTCAAGTACTGTAATCTGTCCCCAATCAAAGTACTCCACAGAGAACAGAGAGAGCTGCTGACCACATCACAGGGATGACACCTGATTAGAGATAACTTTGTGTCCAAGCTCTGTTGCCCTTGGTATCACCCCTGCCTCCCAAACCCTGACCAAGATAAAGTTATGGCATGCTGCTAAATATATATATTCCTCAAAATTGTATTTCACACAAAGCACTGTATCAGGAGGTAGAGCTTATCAATTTCGCACATTTTGGTCTTTGTCAATCATTATATTATCCAGGAAACATGTACAGTTGATTTTAAGTATGATGAGTAACAGTGGGGTATATCCATCAGCAACACTTGACATTACTTGATCTTATAAAGATATAATTGTAGGTCATATTCTTACAAGATTGATAATTCAGGGTGACATTTTTACTCACAAGCTCAAAGTCTTCATGTATTTCTCTGCTTAAAAATTGAACTCCTGAATTAGAAAAGGCCCTATTCCTATTGTTTTTATATCCAAGGAACTAAAATAAGAGTTATCAATGATATAAATTGGTCAAGAATTGACTGAGCATTGCCAATTTTTATGTTTTCGTAAAAATTTGGTACTTATGCATACGCACAAAAAATTGTAACAAACTTGAGGTCACTGCATGCTATTTTAAATAAAAACATACATGTACTATTCATTTCAACTTTTTCAAGCCAAATATTGTGTATTCTATGGGTTATATGGGCATTTTTTCTAATTATCAGCCAATGTTTGAATGTACAAATCCTATAAGCTTTAGTCCTATACCGTATTCAAATATTGAGACAAAAATTCAGGGCAAGTGAATTGTAATTCAGGGCAAGTAGAATTTAAAATTTACTTGCCCGGTGGGCAAGTGGATCACAAATGTTAATGTCAAGGCCTGAAATGTGTAAAATGCAAATAGAAGATAACAGGAAAAATCTCTTTATTCGGTTATTCAGAGATAGGTCATGCGCGAAAGGCAGGCCAGGCACACTCACTTCCGGTTTAGAGCAGGGACATCGTCGGACATTTGTCAAACTGTAAAGTGGTGTTTCTATGCTTATGAAAGTGTGACACTTTTATAAGTATAATGAGTAATGATCTTAGATATCAATAGAATTTAAATCAAATACTTTACTTGGTCAAATATGGTTGAATGGGATGAAAACTCTGATGTAAACAATGCACACTGACGAGTCCACAACGATAGGGCTGTACACATGCCTACTGTAAAATGGACACTGTCAACTTTGTTATCATGACTCGGGCATTCATGAAAAGTTTGTCATAATTGTAAATGTAGAAAAAAAAATTCCCTAACCATTCATGCAACATTTTTCATATGGTTAAAACAATTTAATATACATCATTTTGGTGAAAGCATAGATGGAAACAATACACATTATCAAGTATACAAACAGTACTGAACCTACTGAAAAAATTCAATGTTACTGTCAGATGTTTTCACTGCATTAACAATTAAGAGTAAGACAATTTAATTACTTAACTGAAAACCTTAGCTGAAATACAATACTTAGCTGAAAATACCTTTGATGTCTTCTCTTTCCACAGTCCTTTGTCAAGAATATGGCATGACCAACTCAACAGTTGTGTGATCGACTCACAGTGGTGTGACCAACTTGCATCAAATTACATTATGATTTTCAGGTTCAAGGACATCTCAATATTTTAATTTATGGTTATTGCTATTATTAAACTGCATGAATTTTATGACAGCAAGGGCAGATTTATTTTTATTGTTCTTAAAATTAGTTTTGTTTGTTAAAAGGTTTGTTTGTTGATTTTAAAAACATTTGTTCCCAGTTATTTTTATTTTTTGTGTGTTGTATCTTTAGTTTTTGGTTTCTTTGTTCAAATATTTAGTTTTGTTTGTTTATTTGTTTCCATCTGTGCGACACATGGAGCACACCTGTTCTTGTTTTAATTAATTCAAATACTAACCATGTTTTGTTCAGTTGGCTCAAGTTTATGGTCTACCCCTAACTGATGAGTCCTGGGTTGACTGTATGGGCTGCTAACCTTCATCAGGACGAAACACTGCCAATAACTCGCAATAAAAAATACTTGCCCTTTTAAATGTTTGTGAATTAAATATAGGCAATCAATATCCCATTTCCAGTAGAGTTAGTTATGTAATAACATTGTTATTGGCAGTGTCTTAGGGACTAGTATTAAGTAAATAACAGGAAAATTCTCTTCATAAAAAAATCTGACCTAATTATAATATCAAATTCACAAAGTGAGCACAATAAAAAAGTGTAAAATAGAGAATGACATTTTAAAATGCTTATTGTCTTGATTTTATTGTTTAATCTTTTCTAATAATAAAAAAAAATAGAATTAAGTCATTTGCACACATATAAATATTTATTTTTATTGTGACGAGACATATTACAAAACAAAATATAAGTCATATACAATCAAAATATTTGATGGTCCATTGTGCAAATTATTTTGATCATGTTTACAAATAACAATCCAGATATCAATGGATATGTTTCCATTCAATCTCATGATGATGATGCAGAGTGATGTCTAGTATTGATTGGTGATCATCTAACCACACTAACTGTTGATGTTAAGTGATGCATGGTGAACTGAAAATATTTGTAGATTTTAATAAATTACTTTGCATTTCCATTACATTTCCATTACATTTCCATTACATTTCCATTACATTCAACACCTCAATTTTTTAAACAGCATTTTTTTGGAGAGACTGTTCCCCTTTATGTGACCCACACAGTTGCAACATGGTAGAGTTATGGTGATCATCTGTCCATACCAGCTAGATTTTAATGAATTAACACATGCTCATTTTTTTAAACAGTTTTTTTTTGGCAGGAAAATGTCAAATATCTTTCAGTAATTTTTGCACAAAATTACGAAGGAATTTTTTTTCATGTTTCATTTTCACATATTGGGTTAAGATATGTTTTTTTATTTAAAGGGATTAAGCACCAATTTTGCAAAAAATGTTAAAATTCACATATTGGAGATAAATGTATTTGTCTTTCACATCTGTTAACTTTTTGATTGATGCATCACCATTAGTGTCTGTGAAATCTATTTGAACATGACCCTACTGCATAGCCTACTTTGAAAGCATGTATTTCTTGGCATCAATTGTATGTGGAGTGTTATCGTAGAGGCACTGAAAGGTAAAATGATGTAAAAGTATGGCAAAATACTTATGACATCATGAAATGTATTATCCTTTGAAAAGCGCCAGAATGATGTCAAGCAGTGCTACCCTACTTAGAGCCTCATTTGAGGTTAAACAAAGTTCACGCTACCCCTGTTTGCCTTTCAATTGTATGGCTCAGACAGACCTCTGCTGGGGGTGCAACTCTTATGTCTTACAACAACTTATATTTTTACTCTATTATCATTTTAATTAGTCATGATGTTCATATGTGGCTAAGCTTTCAATACACCAAATTGTAGAATTGATGCTTAATATCTTTAAATAAATGTCTCCAGACTTAATTACTTTCATTCCTAAGACACTGCCAATAACAAATATGTAACAAGTAGGTATTAATATGTAAAAGATTAACAAAAATAATACCTCAGGCACTTCAATTATTTTTTCTGATGGGTTATTGGCAGTGTTTCGTCCTGATACAGGTTAATGGCCCATACAGTCTACCCAGGACTCATCAGTTAGGGATAGACCATAAACTTGAGCCAACTTAACAAAACTTGGTTAGTATTTGAATCAATTCAACAAGAACAGGTGTGCTCCAAGTTTAACACAGATGGAAACAAACAAAACTAAATATTTGAACAAAGGAACCAAAAACTATAGATACAACACAAAAAAATAAATGTGAACAAATATTTTAAAAATCGACAAACAAAATTTTAACAAACAAAACAAATTTAAAGAACAATCAAAATAAATCTGTCTTTATTGTAGTTTTTTCATGCGCAAAATAGGAATCTTGCACAATGTAGGGATGATTCCTACACTGTGCAGGACAAAGCAGGAATTTCTACATTATTCAAATAAGTAGGAATATCAGAATCCAAATGTCAGGAACAAGAATGAGGAGGTTTAGGCAATATATATATATTTGTATATTTTTTGTCAAAATAAAGTGACAATCAACATTTCTATTTCCAAAAATGTCATATTTCCATTATAATGTACGAGTCAAACAAAATTTGTAACCATATTCTTTAATGCCAATATTATGACAGAGGAAGTTTCTTTTATTTTTTGAAATACAAACTTTAATAGAAAACTGATAAACATTGTAATCACATTGGCCACATCCAGTCATCTCAGTTATTGATACATTTTAAAATTCCTACTTATTTGCACAAAGTAGAAATTCCTATTGGATGCGAGACAGTAACATTCATGCAGTTAAATAATAGCAATAACCATAAATTAAAATATTGAGATGTCCTTGAACCTGAAAATCATAATAGGAAATTGACAGCTCTGCTGTTTGTTCCAAGTTGATACCCATTGTATCAAACATTGAAACAACCAGATGCAATTGTGTCAAACATTGTCACATTTGAGCTGTCAATCAAATATCTATACAGCCCTAAGCTTGTCATAAATACAAGAAGCCTTTAGTCCAGTGCTTGAGATTTGTTTTTCTATACATTTTCCAAACTTTTCTTCAATTAGTTAGTCTTTATTTCCATAGACATCACAAAGTTTCTTCCCCCAAGTGGTGCCCCCTGAGGAAATTGATTGACAGCTGGACTAAAAGTTGATTCGAAGATGTATCAAAAATTGAAACAAGTACAGGCCTGATGTATCAAATATATTGACACACTTTATTACATTCCCCTCTTATCAGCACAATACTCCTAACTTGACCCACACGCCCCATACATGTTAATATTCCACTTTCACGTCAGGCCATGCCGATCAACAGATTCATGTATTGCATTCAGCCTGTGCTTGGCCACACTGTTTCAATCGCCATTGTTTCCTTTAAGACACCAGACAACACCAGTGTTTCCCGTTCTATACAATGCTATGCTGATGTCAACATTGAGTGGCATATGTTTTGTAAGTATTAAACATTTAAATAAACTGGATTGTGAATTGTGACAAACTTACAAAATTTCACAATCAAAAGAAACTTATCAACATTTCTCTGACAGCTCACTCGCAAAACCGGAAGTTCATTTCCGGAAGTGAATGTGCCGGTCTGCGTATGCGCATGGATAAATTCTGAATTTGAGAATTGTTATCTAGGGAGTGGATGCCATGACTAGTAACTGCACACCAAAAATTGAATTTTATTAGATCAGAGATATTTAAATATATCTGATTAGATGCAACAATGTCAATGACATAAATGCCAAGTTAGAAACAATATTAAAGGGGAAGGAAACTTTCACAAATTATGGATTTACAATTTAAATTTCATCAATATGAACACCTGTAAAACATGAAAACAAGATTTTGAGATGTGCCTGTGAAACTGAAAGCCTGTCACCGTGTGATGACGACTCCTGGCACTAGCAGTCTCAGAGGGTCTGAATGCCAGTGAACCCCTTTTCAAGAATTAATCCAGTGTTTACACTCACCTCTGTCTTACTTTCTAATGACACAAATCGATATTTTTTAATGTTTTGGTCCGATCTGACCAAACAACAAACTTTCTCTTCTTCCATTTTCGCAGATTTCAGACACCGGTGTGTGTAATACGTCACCAAAAATGAGAACAGAGTTGGTCACATGATCAACAAAATGGTGGATCTTCAAATGAACTCACACCGCTAGTGACAAATTTAAACAAATCAAAGAAACAAAGTTTGATATTGTCTGTGTAATATAATAATGGAAACGGTGAAACTTATATATATGAACAGCTGATGAAAACTAGATAAATGTAAGTATATTTTACACATGTACAGCCGACGATAACAGAGCTGTGGACGACAACAGATCTGCAGTGCAGTTCCATTTTGAAACTGAAAGCCTTTGCTGCAAAGTTTGCATGTCTGTGAAGTTTGTCGTGCAGATGCACTTTCAAACAAGTGTTGATTTTAAAAAATCAAGCTCGCGTAAGTTTGTAAAATTCCAAGGCAAAAAAACCCAAGACAAAATCTTCTTACTCTACCACGCACTGCAAAGTTTGCATGTCTGTGAAATTTGTCGTGCAGATGCACTTTCAAACAAGTGTTGATTTTAATAAATCAAGCTCACGTAAGTTTGCAAAATCCCAAGGCAAAAAAACCCAAGACAAAATCTTCTTACTCTACCACGCACTCACAAATCACTTCTCAAACAAAAGCGACATCTGACGGTGTAAGCAGAATTATTGATCCAAAACATGGCTGCCATGGACCGATAATCGGGGTATGCTCCATAGACTTACAGCTTAATCATATCAAAACCTCGAACATTCAGACCTAAAGTCAAAACAAACGCAAGCAAAAATATTCTCATCAGGTTATTGTCAGATACGTGTATGTGCCAATTACATCAAATATTGTGGTAAACATCTTCAATCAATTGACATGATGAAACACAGCTCTCTTGTAGTCCGCGGCTCTGTTTTCATCAGTGGTACTGTCTATAGTATAGTTTCTGATAATTTTAGGTAAGTAATTGCATAAATTCGAGGTGGCGGATTATCCATTACCATTTCACTGACATCTGTTCATCCATCAACAAAACCTGTTGGATCCACTACCTGAAGCAGGGTGGGGACCGTTTCAGTAGTTGGCTAGAACTTAGAGTTTATTAGCACCAGTTCCTCTGTGGTGATCAAAAGGTCGTGGGTTTGATCCCCAGCCATGCCAAGATTGAACTCTTGACACAATTTCTCATGAGCTGTGGCTCGTTGTCCTTGTAAATCTGTGACCGGATGGGTTATCATGTCAAGGATCTGCAACATAATTCAATGAGGCAGCACTACATCTGCTACAAGTAGGTGTCATCACAAAATGACTGAAATAATGATGAAAGTGATCTAAATCCCCAAAACAAACAAACAAAAATCATTTCACTAACAAGCAGTGCAGTTTCTGACAAGGACTTACAAGTCAAAAGGTTAAAAGTTCTGTTGGTTTAAGGAATGCTGTCAATAAGTTCAAATTATTGCAATTGACTTGGCTACAAACATAAATTAAGCTGTAAATCTTTGGAGCATGCACATATTATTGGTCTGTGTCGGCCATGTTTTGACACATAGTTTCTGTTTACACCATCAGATGGCACTTTTGTATAAGAAGTGATTTATGAGTGTATAATAGAGTATGAAGATTTTCTTGGATTTTGCAAACTTAAAAAGGCGAGCTTGTTTTTTTTATATCATTTTTTATTTTCATATTTGGTGTTAAATACCAACAATTTTTTTCCCTGTAAATTGGTTTTGGTTTAGCTGCTAAATGTAAGAGTATAAAGACAGCATTGTCTTTTTCATTTTCTAAAGCTTAACTTTATTAATACTAGTATATAAATTCTCAAAGTTTATCTTTGAAATAGTGGAAAATGATACAGGTGGAAAAATCATAAATTTAATCATTTCTCACTTCTTCACAGTGTCAACACTATTGAAAAATGTTAGATGCAAAAATATTTCACAGTAATATCTCGGTGGAGTTCAAAAATAGATTTCTTAACTCCTGGTGGTTTTGAGTCTGACTGAGCTTTCATCAGGGATTTATTTTTAGAATAATTTGTATTCTGGACAGTGAATACGATGGATACTTTGTCAAAGTTTTCTGTCGAAATTTATATGTCACAGTACCTGCATATGGGAATGGTATCTTGGGAGACTTAAAAAATTACATTTCTGGCTCACTGGTATTAAAAATGAGTTAAGTGCTTCATATCACCACCAGGGGGTGGTGCAGAATTGGTAAGTATGTGGTACTCATTTGGATTCACCCTGTTTGCTACCAACTATTAAGTAGCTGGTGTGGTTGATCGATCAGTGTCATTTATGCCTCGGGGGAAAAAGGTTTAGAAAATTACATCCAGATATGTTCTCCTTCATCCAGCAGTTTATATGAACCCTGTTGAAGTTACATCCAGATATGTTCTCCTTCATCCAGCAGTTTATATGAACCCTGTTGAAGTTACATCCAGATATGTTCTCCTTCATCCAGCAGTTTATATGAACCCTGTTGAAGTTATATCCAGATATGTTCTCCTTCATCCAGCAGTTTATATGAACCCTGTTGAAGTTATATCCAGATATGTTCTCCTTCATCCAGCAGTTTATATGAACCCTGTTGAAGTTACATCCAGATATGTTCTCCTTCATCCAGCAGTTTATATGAACCCTGTTGAAGTTACATCCAGATATGTTCTCCTTCATCCAGCAGTTTATATGAACCCTGTTGAAGTTACATCCAGATATGTTCTCCTTCATCCAGCAGTTTATATGAACCCTGTTGAAGTTACATCCAGATATGTTCTCCTTCATCGAGCAGTTTATATGAACCCTGTTGAAGTGCTTTTGGTGATTTCCCTGTGATCCAATTTTGCGCGATATCTGCAGGTTTTTTGTGTGCAGAATTTAACAGCATTGATATCTCCTGGTAATTGTTATAGTTTGGTTGTGGAGCTGAAACAGGATTGTACAATTGAATTGCTTAAGTTTTGGGTCGTCTCTTTCCAACGAAAGTTCTTTTCTTGGACTCAATTTGCAGCCAATATCCAAGATGTGAATATTCTGTTTGAGAATGTCATAAAATAATGGGGTATCTTTTTGTTCCTGATCGGGTGTCTGAATCTGCTCTCGACTTTCTCTTGGGTTTCTCCCTTTAAGGTTGAGGGATTATCACCATGGTAATTCTCATTTAAAAAAAAAGTCCTTCCTTCTCTCAAATTGCAGTGATTTCCCTCCAATGGCAAAAGGTAGTCAAAGGTAAAAAGCAGTTTTATTTCGTGGACTGTGGATGACTTAAATGCCTATTTTCATCTCTCTGAGTATGAGATAAATCACCAGTAAAAGTCAGTTATGAGGCACCCTTGATATGAAATAAATTGGCAAAAGACAGTTCTACTCACAAAAAGCTGTTAATTGATTACTCCCAACAGTAACAAAAGGAAAACACTGGGAAATATGTTTTGCTCTTTTACGCAAAATGTTATTTTGGCTGTAACTGCCTTTTGGCATATGAGGGCAGACAATTTCTTCACATAACCGCATAAGTATTTGCTCTTTCATTCTGCAAGAGGTAAAATGGGGTCCAAGGGAGCTTGTGTAACACCAATAAAAATGTTTTTACTCGTGTGACCTGCAGAGTCTTCTTGTGGGAGATTTTATGAGTTTTGAGCAATTACAGAAATACTAACTCCTCATGGTGTCTTCTTCCAGGCACGGTTGAACTGGGAGACAGAATTCTTTGCCGCAGTCAAACACGCCACAGTCAAGCACGCCACAGTCAAGCACGCCGCAGTCAACACACGCCGCAGTCAACACACGCCGCAGTCAACACACGCCGCAGTCAACACACGCCGCAGTCAAGCAGGAGCCTGTTGGAACACACTAACAATGGCAGACATGAGTAGCACCCTTGAAGAGGGAGAAATTGAGAAAGAGGATCAAGGTGAGGAAAAGGTGAATGCTGCCATGACGGAGGAGAAAGCTAGGGTGACAGAAGAGGAGGAAGGACAGAATCAGATGTCTCACCAGCAGGCCATGTCAGTTTTTAAATCCAGACTGGCCTCATTGATTGAGGTAAGTTTTCAGAATATCATGTCACCAATCAATATTCTAATGAATAACAGATAACTGCACTCATGTTGGGAAATGTGCTCTTGCATACCATTATTATCATGATTTAAAAAAAACAAATTTTCACAGAAAATTTACATTCTTGAAAATTGTATGCATCTTGGTATCAGTAATCTTTGTAGCATGGCCAGCAAAAAAAAGGTTTAGATTCTCACAATTTTGTTTCTCATATTCCTGAAAAGGAGTGGGAGGGAGTAGGGATGGGCCCCGGTACTGACGAGTCCCAGGAACCCGCTGGTTTCTAATGTTTTGGAACCGTCCCATTTCTTTCTACTTGAACCGATTCTTGGAGCCGGTACTGTACTAACCTCTCTCAGTAATTAATATGTAAACAGTACTCCCAGCTTCACTTGCAATACTCATGCAAACATGTCAAAGAAAACAAACACCCCTTGTAATGTTTGCCAGAAACACCTGTTTAATATTTCTCAATTTCCTGTGATGTTACACTGTAATTAACTCCTCATGTTTGCATCAATATGTAAGATCTGACACCTGAATGCTGGGTGAGGGTCACATGTGGGTCACAGTATGGTGCCCAGTAGCACATCCCAGCCTCTTGTAACTTAATTGGTTAATTACCCTATTGGTATGTGGTCAAGTGGGGAACTACAGCTCAATACTGATGATAAAAGATAGTCATTTTCAATACTTAACATGCTTAGTTGTTTTGTGTCTGGACTCGCATATTCATTTTTATTAGTTCCTCTTAAATCAATTTGAATAATACTGTACTGTACAATTATTCTTACCATCAAAGTACTAAACATCTTTCAATTTTGTTTGTGAAGTACTGGTGTGTTGTTTTCAATGGGACAGTATGGCAGCCCTATTGTCAGGTATCGGTATCGGTATTGTGCAAGTATTGGTATCATTTATAAAGTATCGGTATCGTACCGCTAAATTATTAACAGGGCCCATCCCTAGAAGGGAGGCGTGTTACCTTTGTTTTTTTTGTAACAAAAAGTTATTGCAATAGTATTTTATGCTTAATGGACTCCATTGGCTCCAAGATATGTTTTCTGTTGTAGATTTTAAAGTTTTAAACTGCATGTATTATTTTCTTGACAGCAAAAAACAAAAAAGGAGACAATGAGAAACAAGACTTTTTCTGGCCTGGTTTTCAGTTATATTTACTGTCATTTTCTGGCCTGGTTTTCACAGTTATATTCACTGTAGGAGTTATTCTCCAAGGATCATGATCAAGTTATTAATTTTAAAATGAGGAGAAGTGAAACTGAACAGGCAGAGGATGAAAATTTTATTGATTCTACAACTAATCTTCAAGCTTCATTCTTCAAACTCTTTTAGAAGTCTTTCAAACAATTGTACATCAAAATTACAAAATGAATTTAATTTCTGACAGATCAACAGATAAAAAGTTATAAAATAAGTATTTCTACGTGTTTTCTGAATTTGATCCTAATTGTTAGGCCTTCAACCTCCATGATTGGCCAATTCTGTTGAAGTATCAGCATAGAGGCACTAAAATGTGAAATAAGGTCATAGAAATATTGCGTATCATCAGCTAACACAGACAGAATGCAGTCTCTACTTTTGTTTTCAAAATTTTTTTCATGACATTTGTTTATGTTCATACTTATAATCTACATGTATATCAAGTTTTTGTCAAAGTTATATAATAACCATGAATAAAATCTCTTTCCAGAATGATCCTTTATTATGTGATCTGCCACCAGAGGTCACTTTGGAGGAGCTGAACTCTGAGATTGCCCTGGAATATGGACAAGCAATGACTGTCAACGTCAAGAAAGGCAATGATGAAGTTTTACGTAAGTGAAAATATTTTGTCTAACATGATATATGGTAATAATGTGATTGAAGGATGTGATGTTTGTTTAGTGATAGCTGCGTTTTAATTAACTGGTCCAACCCAAGGATACATTGTTACCTTATTTTACTCAGTCCAAACAGTTTCAAGTCTAACAGGCATTATTCATTCTTGCACAATGAGGTTATGCAGTACTCAAACCCATGTAATGTATATTTAAGCTGATAATTACATCTTAGATATTCAATCATTTATTTCTTTGCATGCAGAAGTGATAGGTTGTAAAAAGGATTATATTAATTGACTCTTTGCAGCTGTTGTAGTTGTGCAGAATGCCACAGTATTAGACCTAAAAAAGGCAATCCAGCGCTATATTATCCTCCAACAAACCAGACTGGAGGAAACAAGACATGTCAGCTGGTAAGTACTGGGGTCAGAGGTCAGATATATCAGCTGGTAAGTACTGGGGTCAGAGGTCAGACATATCAGCTGGTAAGTACTGGGGTCAGAGGTCAGACATATCAGCTGGTAAGTACTGGGGTCAGAGGTCAGACATATCAGCTGGAAAGTTCAGGGGTCAGAGGTCAGACATGTCAACTGGTAAGTACAGGGTCAAGAGGCCAGATATATCAGCTGGTGATTACAGGGGTCAGAGGTCAGACATCACATGTCAACTGGTATGTACAGGGTCAAGAGGCCAGATATATCAGCTGGTAAGTACAGGGGTCAGAGGTCAGATATGTCCACTGGAAGGTACAGGGTCAGGAGGTCAGACGTCTCAACTGGTAGTAAAGGGGTCAGAAGTCAGCTGGTAAGTACAGCAGTCAGGAGGTCACATATATCAACTGGTAAGTACAGGGCTGTATTGTATCAACAGGTTCAAAATTATGAACCCAATATTTTGGGTTCAAAATCGGTGTTCAACACCAAATTTGAACCAAAAGTATTGTATGAACAAGTTCAACACCATTGTCGGTTTCAAACACCAATTTTGGGTTCATGTTTTGAGCCCATTATGCAACACCAATATTTCGGGGTCAAAATCGGTGTTCAACACCAATATTGGGTTCAAACCAGGGCTTTTACTTAGATTTCAAGTGTGTGCTTATATTTCAAGAGTCAAATCATGCCCAAATCCGTTTTTCAGGAACAATTCCAATAACAAAATATTTTACTTACATCACAAGCTTGTGCTTAGATCTCAAGCAAGGTCTGTAGCTTGTTTGGATGCAATTTTTTTCTTGCTTAAATTTTGCATTGGATATTTTTATAACAACGGCTGCAAAAATGCTTTATTGTCTGTCAAATGCATCACAATGTGAAAATATGTGACGTCACATGAGTGCCAAGAACACTGATAAAAGGTTACAAAGTGCTCCTTGTGGCCTCATGACGTTACAAAGTAAATCCCGTCAGAGCCCCACTGCAATGAGTTCAAAAGGGTCAAATATCGGAGTAATGGAAACAAACTTGTAATTCAGTGATTGGAGGCAAAAATGAAAACATAACTTCCCAAATATTGTACATCTTCTGAAAAAGTAACATTGGAATTTAAAATTGAATGTTAAATGATGTAAAAATTGTATAAATTAACAACATAAAACAGAAGTGCAGGAGACTTTCGGTTCAAAATGAACCTGATTTTGGGTTCAAATGAACCAGAACCTGAAATCGGGTTCATGGACCAGGAACTGCTCGATACAATACTTTTGGCTCAAAGATATTTTGAACCAATTATTTGGTTCATTTGAACCCGATTTTGAACCCAATATTGGTGCAATTGTGAACCTGTTGATACAATACAGCCCAGCAGTCAGGAGGTCACATATATCAACTGGTAAGTACAGCTAAGAGGTCCAACATGTCAACTGGTAAAGGGTCAAAGAGGTCATACATGTCAACTGGTAAGTACAGGGGTCAGGAGGTCAGATATGTCAACTGGTAAGTACTGGGGTCAGAGGTCAGATATATCAACTGGTAAGTACTGGGGTCAGAGGTCAGACATGTTCACGGGAAGGTACAAGAGTCAGAAGGTCAGACATATCAACTATTAAGGACAAAAGACTGCAGATAGAGCCGGGAAGTTTTGGGGGAAAATATTTGTAAAATTGACAAATATTTCAGATTTGTATATTTCAAACAATTTTTCATGCTCATTGAATATTATATTCTAATAATAACTTTGCTTATTTTCAACAGGTCTTATGTATGGGGGACATATTGGCTTGTATATGATGGAGAAAAATTAGCAAATGACAACAAACTAATCAAAGAGTAAGGAATCTTACTTTCATTCTATCCCATATTATTTTTCTTTGAAATACTGCAAAAGTGATTTTCCTTAGGAATTACATGTATAATTTTGAAGTGAAATATTAGTTTTCCATTTAGTGAAGCTTTAACTTGAGTTTAATATCGCATTCAGGCTGATATTGGGAAGAATTGTGTATTTTATAAGGTAAATATTGAAGATTGCATTCATTTTGTTCCAGTTATGGTATAAGAAATAGGGATGAGGTGACTTTCTTGAAACGTCTGCGGCAAAAATGAGGAACATGAAGATGGAAAATATGGAAAGGTCCACAGACACAGTCACTGTGAAGATGGAAAATATGGAAAGGTCCACAGACACAGTCACTGTGAAGATGGAAAATATGGAAAGGTCCACAGACACAGTCACTGTGAAGATGGAAAATATGGAAAGGTCCACAGACACAGTCACTGTGACGATGGAAAATATGGAAAGGTCCACAGACACAGTCACTGTGAAGATGGAAAATATGGAAAGGTCCACAAAGTCCTTGGGTAAAGATGGAAAATATTGAAAGGTCCACAAAGTCCTAGGGTAAAGATGGAAAAAATGGAAAGGTCCACAGACACAGTCACTGTGAAGATGGAAAATATGGAAAGGTCCACAAAGTACTTGGGTAAAGATGGAAAGGTCTACAGACACAGTCACTGTGAAGATGGAAAATATGGAAAGGTCCACAAAGTCCTTGGGTAAAGATGGAAAAAATGGAAAGGTTCACAGACACAGTCACTGTGAAGATGGAAAATATGGAAAGGTCCACAAAGTCCTTGGGTAAAGATGGAAAAAATGGAAAGGTTCACTGTGAAGATGGAAAATATGGAAAGGTCCACAAAGTCCTTGGGTAAAGATGGAAAATATGGAAAGGTCCACAAAGTTCTCAGGTAAAGATGGAAAATATGGAAAGGTCCACAAAGTCCTCGGGTAAAGACACAGTCACTATGTAAAGATGGAAAATATTGAAAGGTTCACAGACACAGTGCCTGTGTAAAGATGAAAAGTATGGAAAGGTCCACAAAGTCTGTGTGTGGCCTACCCCTGGATCATGTTTGAAATACAAGAATAATATCATGAGACGATGTCACTGAAGATATGGTTTAATTTTCAGTATGGATTACCAAAATATAGGAAGAAGGACTCTGTGTTGATCTTAAGATTACAGTGAAAACCATGGAGATATTCAATGTAATGGATTTCAACATGGAAATAGATTCATATAAGAAAAATGCATTCCTTGTTAAAACAGTTTCACCACAATGGTGTTGTTTTGGCATCAGTTCAACAGACGATATCACATTTATGACATTCTCTGGCAGAATGACAGAAAATTGTTGCGTACTGTATGCCCCACCTAGTGAGGACATATTGAATTAACAATTACTGGAAGTCTCATTCTGGACAGTGACAAATGAACTTTATAAAAGTCATGAACTGGTGATAAATATAATTGCCTTTCTTGTCTATTTACTTTTTTGATCCATGAATTGCAATAAATATCTATTAAACCTATTGCACTATTTAGGATTGATGCAAAATACCTTTAAAGGAAGAATAAATTCCCAGAAAACTCTGTTTAACCTAACTTTCTTCTCAAATATTAGTTCCTATTTTTAATTGTTTTTGGTCCTTAGTCGAAGTATTTCAAATTTCACCCAATTTAAAATGGGTGAAAAATGTTGATATAATGAGAGGTAATGGGTTGCAAACAAGACAACGCATCATATATTAATCGATTCAAGTTTATTAGTACATTAATATACCATATAATCCTTCTATTCATATTGGACTAGGATTTAGGAGGATGTAATTAAAATATTTTGTTTTCAATTTAGGCTCATTGTGGAAGATTATTCACAGAAAAATTATGAAAGTACAATTTTGTCTTAATGTTTAAAGCTAAAATTTAATGGAATTTCAAAACTCATATAAACAAAATAATTTTGAGAAGGAAAATTATATTTGTATCTAAATACCTGAAATGTTTAAGGCTAATTCTGAACTAAAGAAAAAAAATCATATTAAGATATATATAATTCTTTGTTCCTCTTTCATAAAAAAATCTGGCATTACTTACCCAACCCAAAAATGATACCTCAAAGACAACATAAGACTGATTTTGCATATTTTAACTTTAAACTATAATTTTAATTTGTTAGTACATTTTTATGGATCAAAACACATTCAGAAAGTTATAGAGGCATTTAGGAAAATTAAACCTTTGAATTATGATGTTCTCAAAATATTATGAGAGTCATTCTTGAGATTCTGAAATTGTTTCTTTGAAAGGAATTTAATGTATCACCCAAAATGTTGACATTTTAATACATTGTTTGAATGAAGAAGAGTAATTCATATAAAGTCTCGCAAAATGACATGAAGATATAAAGTCTATCAAAAGACAATGGTTAGTTTTTTGTCAATAAATGCATACACATCAATCTAGGCAGCAAAAATCTCAAATATGGGAAATTATTATAATTATTATGGCTTCTTTAACCTCAAATGATGTGAGGCGGTAAACGTTTTATACACGAATGGTGTTCTTCTCGTTTTTGCCATCCAGGATGGCCTGGATCCAGTCCACGTAGGAAGATACTCTGACGTAGTAGTCCGGAGCATCCACTCGGCAGTCATAGCGCCCCCAGCTGCTTATTCCAATCTGGACCCATTTGTCGTTGCTATCTCTGCACACAAGTGGTCCTCCCGTTTCACCCTGGCAATTTCAGGAGAAAATGTGTCAAATATATTAATCTAACAGTATTTTAGCTAATTCTAATAATTATTTTTTTTCTTTTTTAATTCTGGAAAATTGACTGGATATGTGTCTTTACATTTTACTTATTGTTTCTAAAAGTATAAGTAAACATTTTTTTAGGATAAGTGAAATCGGCCAACACAGGCTTAAGGTTTATCAAGGCATGATGAATTACATTTGTGAAAAAAGTCTCACGTAACTTAAGGGAAAATTAATAAAAAAAAAATTAATTATGATGATAAGCTTGGTATTTTAGAAATAAAATAATTTCCCTTGCTCTACAAAAGAAAAATAACTCAGCATGAGTGAGTAAATCGCTGCCAAGTCATGGACCATGAATTTAGCTTCCATTATCTCCATTTTGAATTTGTCCTGAACCAATATTGACCTCACAATTGTGGCCGGGAAGACAGAGAGGGACTCAGATTACCAAAAGTAAAATATTTTTCTTAATATTTTTCTTAATCTTAATCTTAGTATAAAGTTGTATAAATAAATGTGATATAATTATATTAATTACGGTAATAATTATGGTAACTTATGGAGCTATATCCCACTTATACAGCTGTTACTGTTGTAACTATCTCGCACTTGTGCAGCTGGCTCACACTAATGCAGCTATCTCACTGTTGTGGCTATCTCTCACTTGTGCAACTACCTCTCACTTATCCAGCTATCTCACTTGTGCAGCTATCTCTCACTTGTGCAACATTACAACAGTGAGAGATAGCTAAATAAGTGAGACACAGCTACTCAAGTGAGAGACCGCCGCACAAGATACAACAATGAGATAGTTACAATAGTGAGAGATAGTTGCACAACTGCAAGATAGCCGCACAATTAAGTGATTGCTACAACAGCAAGAGATAACTGCATAAGTGAGATAAATACAACAGCAAGAGATAACTGCATAAGTGAGATAAATACTACAGTGAGAGATAACTGCATAAGTGAGATAAATACAACAGCAAGAGATAACTGCATAAGTGAGATAAATACAACAGCAAGAGATAACTGCATAAGTGAGAAAAATACAACAGCAAGAGATAACTGCATAAGAGAGATAAATACAACAGCGAGAGATAACTGCATAAGTGAGATAAATACAACAGCGAGAGATAACTGCATAAGTGAGATAAATACAACAGCGAGAGATAACTGCATAAGTGAGATAAATACAACAGCGAGAGATAACTGCATAAGTGAGATAAATACAACAGCGAGAGATAACTGCATAAGTGAGATAAATACAACAGCGAGAGATAACTGCATAAGTGAGATAAATACAACAGCAAGAGATAACTGCATAAGTGAGATAAATACAACAGCAAGAGATAACTGCATAAGTGAGATAAATACAACAGCAAGAGATAACTGCATAAGTGAGATAAATACAACAGCGAGAGATAACTGCATAAGTGAGATAAATACAACAGCGAGAGATAACTGCATAAGTGAGATAAATACAACAGCGAGAGATAACTGCATAAGTGAGATAAATACAACAGCGAGAGATAACTGCATAAGTGAGATAAATACAACAGCAAGAGATAACTGCATAAGTGAGATAAATACAACAGCGAGAGATAACTGCATAAGTGAGATAAATACAACAGTGAGAGATAATTACAACAACGAGATATCTGTAAAATATATTTACGGCGGGAGAGAAAAAACACAAGTGAGAGATAGCTGCAGAATTTAGAGATATGGAAGTTCTCCAAAGACTCCCTGAAAATGAGACACATTCCGGACAAATTAGGCTATGAACACATATCATGGAGAGTTTTCAAGTTTTGTACTCACAGCGCAAGATGCAGCAGGGACGTTTGCACCAGCACACAACTGAAACTCTGGATAGTATTGTTCCTCCCGAGGAAAGTATGGTCCAAATTCTGTCGCTTCGTCAAAGTAATCTGTGCAGAACTTGTCGCTGTTAATATATGTCCGTGCATACAGTAAATTTTCTGAGTTGGCGGTGTACCCTGCAAACAAAATTCAAATTAGTTTCTCAATGCCAGATAATACGTTCATGTAAATTTGATGTTAATATATATAATAAATGATGGATGCTTGTATTATTAATAATAAGTGTATCTGGGTATGGCAAAACAAGACTTTAAATCTCTATTGTATTATTAAAAATATTCCAATCAAAGAGCAACTTATTATTACAAACTGGTTTTACTACAAAGATCTTTAACATCACAAGATTATTGAAAATAGACATAGAACTCGTTCTTACGTCCACTAGTCTTTCCATATCCACTGATGAAGCAATCTTTATATTTGAAAGGGTTGTCTCCCTGTTTAGGCAAACAGACAGGCCTCACATAATTATTGAACTTTATTACTTCAGCAGTCTTGATAATGGCAATGTCATTATTATACGGATGCACTTCTGTAACATAGTTGCTGTGTCGTATTATCGCATCTATATTGAGTTCCTGAAGTGAAATGCAAAAAAGATTAATGGTTACTCTTTTAAGTTACATACATTTATGCATAACACAGCCTCTGGAGTGACGAGCTAGAAATTTTCTATCATTTTGTTTGTCCATCAACTTTGATCTCCTCTGAAACTACTCGTCGAAGTTTTCAACTATTAGTAAGTAAGATGTATTTTCAGGGCACCAAATGTATCTATTTTCCATTAGGTTCAGTATTTATTTTTAACATTTTTCTATGATCTTTGAGAAAATTTAATAGCTATCACCGAGTGTCAATTTTTAGTTTACTAAAATTGCACTGCATGATACATAGCATATATTCAAATAAAACATAGTTTGAGGATATGAATGAATATTAGAATATAATGGTATTTGCTTGAATATTTGATGATCAGTTTTACCTGAAGATAGGGATTCACATCGACACCTCCATATTTCTTTATGTTGCCCACACGAAGAGTAACATAGGACTTGATATATGGGGTACTAAACCATCTTAAAACACAAACAAAATCTACTTTAACATTGCCAATACACATAAATGTGTATTAATGTTGATATGTCACAATAAATGCTCAAACGATAAAAATTATTTTTAAAAAGAATATGTTTTAAAATATATTTTAATTTTCTTATTTTTTTCTTATTTGCATCCTGTGGAGATGCTAGTACACCAGCCCAAGTCTTTTTTATTAGTATAAAAAAAAACAATAAATAAAAACACCAGGAGAAAAAGGTGACAGTAGGGTCAAAGTTGAACTCGTCTAAGATATAAATTTGTGATTTATATTAACACCCTTTGACACAGTGAAGAGGTACGTATGTGCTGAGGACATGTGATACTTACTGCATGACACAGTGAAGAGGTACGTATGTGCTGAGGACATGTGATACTTACTGCATGACACAGTGAAGAGGTACGTATGTGGTGGGGACCTGTGATACTTACTGCATGACACAGTGAAGAGGTACGTATGTGCTGAGGACCTGTGATACTTACTACATGACACAGTGAAGAGGTACGTATGTGTTGAGGACCTGTGATACTTACTGCATGACACAGTGAAGAGGTACGTATGTGTTGAGGACCTGTGATACTTACTGCATGACACAGTGAAGAGGTACGTATGTGCTGAGGACATGTGATACTTACTGCATGACACAGTGAAGAGGTACGTATGTGTTGAGGACCTGTGATACTTACTGCATGACACAGTGAAGAGGTACGTATGTGCTGAGGACCTGTGATGCTTACTGCATGACACAGTGAAGAGGTACGTATGTGCTGAGGACCTGTGATGCTTACTGCATGACACAGTGAAGAGGTACGTATGTGCTGAGGACCTGTGATGCTTACTGCATGACACAGTGAAGAGGTACGTATGTGGTGAGGACATGTGATACTTACTGCATGACACAGTGAAGAGGTACGTATGTGCTGAGGACCTGTGATGCTTACTGCATGACACAGTGAAGAGGTACGTATGTGGTGAGGACATGTGATACTTACTGCATGACACAGTGAAGAGGTACGTATGTGCTGAGGACATGTGATACTTACTGCATGACACAGTGAAGAGGTACGTATGTGCTGAGGACATGTGATACTTACTGCATGACACAGTGAAGAGGTACGTATGTGTTGGGGACCTGTGATACTGCATGACACAGTGAAGAGGTACGTATGTGTTGGGGACCTGTGATACTGCATGACACAGTGAAGAGGTACGTATGTGTTGGGGACATGTGATACTGCATGACACAGTGAAGAGGTACGTATGTGCTGAGGACCTGTGATACTTACTGCATGACACAGTGAGAAGCAGTGAGAACATGGCGTTCATCTAGGATAACTCCTCCACATCGGAAACTGCCTGCGTAATATATCTCCACCTGCCAGGGCCACTGGCCAAGTTGTGCAGGCTTGGAGGAAGGTCCCACTATGTACGTATCCGGGCGACGTAGGGGAACTGTGGTGGTGCCACAAACTGCAAACACACACGACACACATCACCTCATTAAAAATTTCAACACCCTTCTTGCTTCCGAGAGAAAAGTAAAGTCCAAATGCACAAACTGAGTCTGCAATTACATTTTTCTTCCCACAGATGAAGGTTTAAAATAGAATTTGTTATGGAGATTGCAACATAAATTTTGACCACAGATTGAGTTGACCACTCAATGGGTGACAAGTGTATCAGTATAAAACATACAAAGTGATTGATCCATGTAAAATCATTTCTTTAAAATTACCTATGCATTCTCAATCCAGAGTTGGGGGTGTGATATATTGTAATGTCATTTGATATATAACCCTCCACACACACACAACAAAAATTTGAAAACCAAATATCTCCACTATATAAAGGATTTACAATACTTACTGCTTCCTTTGCAGGTGACTGCTGCCAGCCTCCCAATGCTGCATGTATCACTGAAATATAAACTTACTTTGACACTTTCTTGGAAACCTTTCATACCAGATATATACATATGTGTGCATATGTATGTATGTATGTATGTGTGTGTGTGTGTGTGTGTGTATGTGTGTATGTATGTATGTATGTATGTATGTATGTATGTATGTATGTATGTATGTATGTATGTATGTATGTATGTATGTATGTATGTATGTATGTGTGTGTGTGTGTGTGTGTGTGTGTGTGTGTGTGTGTGTGTGTGTGTGTGTGTGTATGTATGTATGTATGTATGTATGTATGTATGTATGTATGTATTTGTATTCAATGTGTGTATATATGTGTGTGTATGTACATACATATATCCATAGATTTAAGGGAAATTCCATAGATTTAAGGGAAATTCCATAGATACTAAAGGTTTTTACTAACACTTTCTTGAAATATTGATAGTGACTCTCCATCGGAGGATATGTGCGAGTGATCTCCAGGACACCTGAGGTTACATCAAAGTCAGCCATTGAAATTGGACTGTGGTCAATTGCATATCTAAAACAAAGATACATCACTCAAGAAATCATCTTTTGATCAAGGAATTGATCAGATTGGTTTGTGCACAGTTGAGATTATAAAGATTATTTTCTCTTAATTTTCTCGTTTTAGAGTGAAGAGTGTTTTTCAATTTTGTTGAAATATATAATACAATGTATTTCATTTTTTTTTACAGTCTTTTGAACTTCATATATTATGTTTTCATTAAAAATACAAAATCTCGGTCGTGGCTTGTCACGTACCCCTCTCCTGTAATGTCACATATGGCATTCGCCCACGCCTCGTTCCACACGCTGGCACACACCGGCAGATGCTTTCCTGCATGGTATACTGTAGGGACGTTTACCACTCTATTGGTCAGATCAAGGGGTGGTGCTTTGACTGAAAATAGAACAATCTCATACCTTTCCATTTCTGCCTTTTCTGCCTTTACTAATATTCAAGCCTTTATTCAAATTATCTAAATATTCAAATAAGCCTTTATTCAAAGTATCCAAATGTTCAAATAAGCCTTTATTCAAAGTATCAAAATATTCAAATAAGCCTTTATTCAAAGTATTCTAATATTCAAATAAGCCTTTATTAAAAATATCCAAATATTCAAATAAGCCTTTATTCAAAGGATCCAAATATTCAAATAAGCCTTTATTCAAAGTATTCTAATATTCAAATAAGCCTTTACTCAAAATATTCCATTATTCAAATAAGCCTTAATTCAAAATATCTCAATATTCAAAATAGGAATGTTGTACATTTGTACATTGTAATGTCCATTTATAATAACAAGCTACTTTACATCACAGCACTTACCATATTTACTCGTATATAAGACGACTCGTGTATAAGACCCCCCAAACATTAACTATGAGTTTGGGTACGAAAACCTTGTCTTATATACAAGTATTTACGGTAGTTACTTACTGCACTGCTGCTCATCTGTGGCATCAGCGCAGTCCACATAGCCATCACATATCCATTTACTGGTAATACAGGAGTAGTCATGGCAGAGGTGAATGCCAAGGTCGTTCGCCATGCGTCGCACAGACGTCATGTTAAGGTTGCTTGTGCTGTTAATGTAATCCTCTATGGGGGCACGTAGCATTGAACACTTCTCTACCTCTGTGTGGGGAAGATTTACAAAGGTTCAAAAATATTTTGTCATAGCATCAGTATATTTAATCTTAATGTTAATGGGTCAAACAAAGACAGTAATGGTTATTATCTGCATTTTAATGCAAAAGCTGGAACCAATATAATGAAATAATCAATCAAGATCATTGTTTTAACCATAAAAGGGTTGAAATTCTCAAATTTAGTTGATTGTCATCAGGTCTATTCAATACTTTTCCAGCTATAGTCAATCTACAAACAAAATTGCTAAAATTGTTAATCATGGTAACTTATCATGCCAAGTGTGGTAATTGAGGATATGATCCAAGGGGGTTTATGTCATTACAATGTGTAAAACTATATGACCTGAGGATGTTACAAATGACACCAAAGCACGACCTTCCCTTCCCCTTCCAGCAGTGCATGATAATGTCCGTATCCTCCTTTAGGAGTTAATTCTCGTTACCAGCCATCAAACCATTGAACTCGGTGAGTTATGATAAGTAGAAATGAAATGGTGTTTTTACGAACTTTTAAGCAACTTTGGCCATATCAGGTCGACTTTCGAGCCTTTTAACCAGTGTGAAAGTAACACTGCCAGCAGTGGGAGTCGAACCCACCACCTCCCGTCCTCCACTAATATAGCCATCAAAGGCACAGATCCTACACTCTGCCAACTGTGCTAGTGGGGCCGGTCTGTGATATGTAGATATCTATCAGGATTTGACTCGATATATTAGTGATGTTGATGGCCTGATGATATGTAGATATCTACCAGGATTTGACTAGATATATTAGTGATGTTGATAGCCTGATGATATGTAGATATCTATCAGGATTTGACTAGATATATTAGTGATGTTGATGGCCTGATGATATGTAGATATCTACCAGGATTTGACTCGATATATTAGTGATGTTGATGGCCTGATGATATGTAGATATCTACCAGGATTTGACTAGATATATTAGTGATGTTGATGGCCTGATATGTAGATATCTACCAGGATTTGACTAGATATATTAGTGATGTTGATGGCCTGATGATATGTAGATATCTACCAGGATTTGACTCGATATATTAGTGATGTTGATGGCCTGATGATATGTAGATATCTATCAGGATTTGACTAGATATATTAGTGATGTTGATGGCCTGATGATATGTAGATATCTACCAGGATTTGACTAGATATATTAGTGATGTTGATGGCCTGATGATAAGTCGATATCTACCAGGATTTGACGAGATATATTAGTGAATTGATGGCCTGATGATGCGAGTACTCACGGCAGATAGGGGACTCGTCCTCTCCGTCCTTGCAGTCCTGCACCCCATCACAACGGTGCCACTTTGATATACACTGACCATTGTTACACCGGAATTGGTCAAACTCACAAACTGTTGAAATCATTATTATATCATAAATCAATTTATATTCATTGATCACAAACTGTTAAAATCATTATTGTATCATAAAACGTATATTTTGTGATAAAAGATAAAACATGCAAATATAAACTATCTTGAGTCTACCAAAGAGTTACAGTTTTGGACTTACAAATCACTACATTATAAGTGAAAACAGACTTTATTTTGTGTCAATATTACACACAATACTATCAATAGTAGTGTATATTTGAGTTTTATTTTACAAATTTTATCTGGAGTTAATTGTTTTGTTTTACATACAATGTTTGGCATACAATTTTGTTTGTTTTATTTAAATCTATCAATAATTGTGTCCTTTTAAGCTTTTTTGACAGGTAGTTTTAGCTAGAGTTAATGAATTTCTTTGAGGCATACCACATTGATTCTCATCGGAGAAGTCACCGCAGTCGTTCTGAGTGTCGCACACCCAGTCCTTGCTGATACACAAGCCACTGCCACATGTAAACTGGTGCGGCTGACATTCTGATCACAGAAAAATAAAAACACATCAATTCTTACCGCTCAAGTGGGCCATGCTGCCATCTGGTGTTTAAAACCTATCATGCATGGGAGAACCTTGTAGACATGCAAGCTTGGCTCATAGTAGTAAAAAGTGTTGATTAATGTGTCATTTTAAGTCTTTTTATTTTTTAAATCTTATTTGGGACAAATCTATGCTATTTTATGTTGTACTTACTGCAATTGAGCTCATCATCAAATGACTGGCAGTTAAATGTGCCATCACAGGCCTGATCATGCGAGTAGCACTCCCCAGAACCACACTTCTTCATACCAATCGGACAAACTAGCAAGAAATGACAAAGAAAATCAACTGAGGTTTAAAACGTTTTTTTCCCTTTTTTGTGCAAAGTATGCAAAGTAGCATTTTGATAAGACATAAACAGGAAATCAAATAAAAACCAGGCTCGACAAAGTGAACCAAAATACATTTGTGATGTGATTAAGGAGTTTAGATGACAGTTCATTGAATTCTGTAAATATGACTTTCATATGAGGTATACTTAGGCATTCATAAATGCATTTGTTATTTGATTTTAACATTGTTTAAGGTGGCTAGCTGCAACATTCCCCAGTGACAAATGTTGATATTTGGCTCTTGTTTCCATGTGACAATGTTTGATACATGTTAATTATACTCACAGCAATCTGCTCCTAATTCGTCTGAGGCATCATCGCAATCTGAGAAGCCATTGCACACGTACGATTTAGGCAAACACAGGCCACTGCTATTGCACTTGAACTGCAGCTCAGGGTCACACTCTGAAAGCAACATATTGTGGATTGGTTGATTTCAAGGCGGTCAATTTCGAGGCGGTCAATTTCGGGGCGGTCAATTTCGGGGTGATTGATTTTGGGGTGATTGATTTCAGGGTGGTAGATTTCGGGGCAGTTGATTTCGGGGCAGTTGATTTCAGGGCGATTGATTTCGGGGCGATTGATTTCGGGGTGATTGATTTTGGGGTGGTTGATTTTGGGGTGGTTGATTTTGGGACTTGAGAATGCTTTTACAACATGTAGGTAATATAGTAGCCCTACATTACTTGTGGGATATTCAAATACTCCATAAAAAGAATGAAGATTTCACATAAAACATGTGGGAAATACAAGTGTCCCATATTTACATCGTAGGTCGAACTTACCACATGTGGGGTATACAACTAAAGGTCTAACTTACCACATGTGGGGTATACAACTAAAGGTCTAACTTACCACATGTGGGGTATACAACTTAAGGTCTAACTTACCACATGTGGGGTATACAACTGAGGGTCTAACTTACCACATGTGGGGTATACAAATAAGGGTCGAACTTACCACATGTGGGGTATACAACTAAAGGTCTAACTTACCACATGTGAGGTATGCAACTAAGGGTCGAACTTACCACATGTGGGGTATACAACTAAGGGTCGAACTTACCACATATGGGGTATACAACTAAAGGTCTAACTTACCACATGTGAGGTATACAACTAAGGGTCGAACTTACCACATGTGGGGTATACAACTAAGGGTCTAACTTACCACATGTGGGGTATACAACTGAGACTTTAACTTACCACATGTGGGGTATACAACTAAGGGTCGAACTTACCACATGTGGGGTATACAACTGTTCCATCTTTACATTGTAGGTCTAACTTACCACATGTGGGGTATACAACTGAGGGTTTAACTTACCACATGTGGGGTATTCATCTGCTCTGTCTTTACATTGAGCCGTGCCATCACAGACAAACTGTATATCTATCAGCGTTCCCTCCATTGGGCACCGGAACTTTCCTTCAGGTACAGCTTAGAGAAATAGACCAGTTACAAACATTCACATTTGTGTGTCAAAGATAAGTTTCTCCATATTTAACCATTCCAAGGCCTACATATGATCATGCTATAGTAAATACCCCTAATGTTCAAGCATAAATGAAAATGGAAGAAAATAAAAAAAATGGTAGCAGACACAACAGAAGTGGCGGAACATCAAGTCAGTTTGTGACTTAAAAACTCATTTTCTTTTGAAAAAAATTCTACTGTGACATTACACTTACAACAGTTGTACTTTTCATCCTGGTAGTCGGAGCAGTCTCTCACCCCATTGCACTTCTTATCATTGGTCAAACATACTTTATCAGCCTCACAATAGAAAGTTGAATCTGGATCTACACAACCTGCAACATGGAACATATAACACTGAATCAATCCTAAGTTCTAATCTGTCTTAATCTATCTTAACCTTGAATGGTCATAACAGAAATATGACCTTATTTCAAAATGAAGACAGCCAAAGACAAAAGACATTACTTACTCCCCTGAATTATTAATGGACCATCCATTATGACTTGACATGAATTCTTCATGCACTTATTGATGGTGGCTGTATTTGGGTTATGGAAATACAGGAAGGAGTGAAATTTAAGCATTTTTTTGTAAAATAAATTTCAGATTGACAGAAGATTGATTATGGTTACAAGCTTGGTATTTTGGGAACAAAACAATCTGTGTTGTTCAACAGGTTGTTTGCATAATTATAACCTAAAGACAGTCACCATCAATAAGTGCTCAATAAGTGATGACAAATGAAAATAGTTTCAAGTTAATGCTCTGAAGTTATCACATTCACAAAAACGGACAGATGTCCAGACAGTAATCCAGATCTGCCAGGATACTACTCACTGCATCCAGGGGATTCATCCGTGATATCTGAACCTCTACAATCATAGTAGCCATCACAGTACCAGAAGCTTGGTATCTTAAGGCCATTGTCGCATAATATTTGCTTCTCATGGTGTGCTGTAACAGAACCACATCAATTTAATTAATTTTACTACTGTTAATCTTTTCATATGACATTTTATCATTATATATTTTTATTTTTACTTGAGGGATTTGTCAATTGCTCATTTGGCAGTTGAATGAGAGGTTTAATGCATTTGTACCTCAACCTTATAATATATTTGCCAAGTCGAGTTTTAAATGTAAATCTCCTCAAATACTCAGGCACTCAACCCAACACATGGCTTAAGGGTATTTCATATCTTTGAAATAACCTTTAGTTTTATACCCAAAAATTATGTCCATCCAATTATTTTTAACACACAAAACATGGAGAAGCTTTCAGCAGGCTTGTCTAATAGGGAGCTGGGACATCTTAAAATACATTAGCGATGTGACTCTATATTAATCATTTAATGGCAAAAACATTAATCTTTAAATTATTTTTTCAATGAATAAAATATAACCTATTAAACTAAGGTCAATTTTGCAGACCTCAATCTTCTTTGATTGTCCCAGTCATTAATTATAGACTGAAGTTCTTTGACTTAGAGTACTCTTACTGGAGCCATAAATTATTCACAACAATTACCGGTACGGTTTACAATTGTTAAAAGCTTCATAAAAAATAAAGTTGGAGACTAAACATATGCAAAAAGAAATATATATATATATTATTTGTTTATATATACATCACTGGATCATTGGATCACTGGATTTTTGGATTTTTGGATTTTTCGATCATTTGATAACTGAATCACTGGGTTATTGGATCAGTGGATCATTGGATTTTTGGATCAATGGATCATTTGATGGCCGGATCTCTGGGTTATTGGATTGCTGGATCATTGGATCACTGGATCTGTCTGTGAGCCCCTCCCAATCAGCCAGCAGATCCTCCATAACTCCATAACATTGCCTAACTTGGTGAGTGTCTGTGATTTTACCAATGCACATGTATATAGCACACTGGGCAAGGTTTTATTATTGAGCCTTTTCCTTAGGTTCTGAATTCCGGGTACTTACTGCAGCCTTCAGGCTCATCTGAACCATCCTTACAATGGAAGATTCCATCACAGTAGAAATTGACATGGACACACCGTCCATCACAAAAGAAGGACACCCAATCACAGTCCTTCTCTGCAATCAAACATCGATCAGGGTATTAATCAATAGCTGGAATAAAAGAAGGACACCCAATCACAGTCCTTCTCTGCAATCAAACACCAATCAGGGTATTAATCAATAGCTGGAATAAAAGAAGGACACCCAATCACAGTCCTTCTCTGCAATCAAACACCAATCAGGGTATTAATCAATAGCTGGAATAAAAGAAGGACACCCAATCACAGTCCTTCTCTGCAATCAAACACCAATCAGGGTATTAATCAATAGCTCAAATGAAAGAAGGACACCCAATCACAGTCCTTCTCTGCAATCAAACACCAATCAGGGTATTAATCAATAGCTGGAATAAAAGAAGGACACCCAATCACAGTCCTTCTCTGCAATCAAACACCAATCAGGGTATTAATCAACAGCTGGAATAAATGTCACATACTGCAATTTCTTCTCTAGGGGTTGACACTGGATGGCCACCATTAATAAAGGGCAATGTGAAGAAAATATATACAATATACAATACTTAACTCTCTGGTACACTTAGGAATTAGATATATTAGAGTTTTATCTTTAGTATTTTGGAACAATACTGACATCAGCACAGTAATTAATGCATATATCAAGGTCATACAACATCCAAATGTGTGGTGGCAATAAACGCTATTTCATGTTCTCAAAAGATTGCATTTCATTGATTTTAAACATAGCTCAGGATTAGAGATTTCTCACAGAAGTCTTTGAGCCCCTCTGAGCCCTTCGTAGGATATTTATATATGACATTTAGAATATTTAAAGAATGCTCACAAGAAAAGCAAAACAAAATTGTAAACATACTGTGTAAGATGACAAGTAGGTCACTCACATAAATATCCAAGGCCTTCATATTATCATAAAAATATTAAAGACAGCTGACATATTAACTGTAACATAAATGTCTATTGCATATTTAAGTACCTGAGAGACTAGCAAATACGTGTGTGTGTGTGTGTGTGTGTGTGTGTGTGTGTGTGTGTGTGTGCGTGTGAATCAGTCCATGCTCTTTTATTACACATTTGATCAAATATAACTTCAGGCACTATATCTAAATCCTGTGATTTGAATTAAAGTTATTTCCTCAGGTCTATTGGTAGAGTTTATATAACACACAGACTTGACCTGACCTGTGCAAGCCTTTTCATCTGATCTGTCCACGCAGTCATAGTGCTTATTGCAGGCATAAGAGGCAGGAATGCACGTTCCATCGTCGCACCTAAACTGGTCCTTCTTGCATACATTCACTGAATAATCAATAGAAAAATAACATCAGAAACACCAGGAAAACTGGTAAGTTTGATCTCAACTGAGAAAAGTACATATGTATATATGTGCATCTTTAATAAATATTTCTGGTTAAATTATATTTAGTGATATTTCATACTGTACTGTCCTGTAAAGATAATATGTGTGGCTGTATTCCTTTACATCTTTATAAATAAACTTGCAGTTCTAGTTTAGATTAATTGAATATTCCCTGCTGGTTTTATAAATTAAATTTGACTTAAAATGAAGTGGAATTAAAGTATTTAAATTTCAAACATTTGAATGGCTTACATGAGAAATAAAATGCCAACAAGAATATAGAAATGTTTAGTTATTGAAGCTAAATCTTTCCTTTAATTGGAAATTAATTTTAAACATTGGGAGAGATGACTTAGGTTTATCACAGTATTAAAGTATAGACTGGTGCCCCCTCTGTGGACATGGTGTATCTACCATGACACTTGGTGTGGCACCAGTCCATGTGTGGCTTAGCACTGGTCAGTACGAGTGCTATTCACAGATTGGAGGTAGTGCGTATTGGATCGCCTCTCCAGCTGTGTAGCCACGCTGCGTAGGCTTTGAATGCCCATGTGAGAAAAGTGGAGTGGCCAACATATCAAATCAAATGTGTCTTACCAGCTGGGCAGTTCTTCTCATCTGAGGCATCTCCTTCTCCGCAGTCTTCCACATTGTTACACAGCATCTCAATATTGATGCATTTTGGATTCTTCTCACATCTCCATTCATTCTCTCTGCACTCTAAAACATTAATATTCAGCTGTATGAATTTTCCAAAAACAAATTATCTTTATATATCTTTATCGTGACCTCAAAACTAGGTCAATATCTCCCATCATCCATCTCATCCTGTTAATTCAATGTTCAGCATAATTATGGAAAAAAAAAACAAATCTATCCACAAGAGGATCTCACATGTAGTTTATAATATTGCTTTTTCTGATGGTCAATTTCTGTAAAATAGCAAGATCACAACAGTTGCTAGCTCTAGCCAAGGTTCTTTGTTCTTATCTCATACTTGGTGCCTCAAGAGAGTGTTCTGCACCTATGAGATATTTTTTGCAGATCACCCCTCTGCCGAACTACTTTCACAGATCACCCCTCTGCCGAACTACTTTCCTTTTATCTTTTTTAAAGATTCTTTTCATATTTATATACTTTTGAAATGAAATGCTTAAATTGCTAAATTATTTAAAAATTGCTTAAAAATGCTTAATTAAATATGTTTATGCACAAATGTCATAATATTTGTCAATTATAAAATAAATGTAATCATGTCTTAGGCCAGTTCTTCAACAAATCATGTGTTAATTTCTCTGAAATGAACATGATGACTGTCCAGGTTTGTTTTGACCTGGAGCAGACAACATTTCAGATTTGGGTCATGGGGACCTTGAAACACAGACAGGTGGGACCCCTGTTGGCAGAGACTGCAACCTTTTGTGGGAATCTCGAAACTGATGACTATTCACCCAGTTGAAACAGAATTACACCCATTTCATATAGTGCTTTATAGGTGGCCTAGTTCACTGCATGTAGTGATATAAAATTGATTACATTATGTAAATGAGCTGGAACTTAAATGAGCCACACACAACATAGTTCTGTACTTATTACCATGTTTTCACTGCTTTGCTTTGAGGATAAAGTTGATTGCAAACCCCATCTATCTGCAGTGGATAAGTATGAGATAAAGACAAGAACATGAGTTCGTGCAGTGTTCAGGGAGACAGATCTCTCTCGTTGGTTCTGGTGGAAGGATCTCAGTCGTCCTTTGGACTCTTGAGATCCTTCCACCAGAACCAACTTGAGAGATCTGTCTCCCTGAAGACTGCACTCACATGTTCTTGCCTTAAAAGACCACTGATCCACAAATTATTTCTGAAAGTACTCTGCGCTCTAACCTTGAAATTTGGTCATCCAAATGCAAATCAGAGGCTTACACTATTCTCCAAGTTTTTTGGGATTGGTGTGATGTTGCTATTGACAAGTGCCTTCGGCTGGGAAAGGATGCTGTCTCTCACTTATGCAGCTGTCTCTCACTGCTATAACTGTCTCTCACTGTTGTAATTATCTCGCACTTATGCAGCTGTCTCTCCCTTGCACACCTATCTCACTGATGCAGCTGTCTCTTATATGTGCAGCTATCTCACTTATGTAACTCTCTCATTTGTGCAGCTGTTTCTCACTTGTGCAGCTATCTATCTCTGCTGTAACTACCCCTCACTTGTGCAGCTATTTCTCACTGTTGTAACTATCTCTCACTTTGCAGTTATCTCACTTATGCAGCTGTCTCTCACTTGTTCAGTTATCTATCTGTGTTATAACTGTCTCACTTTTGTAACTATCACTCACCTATGCAGCTGTCTCTCCCTTGTACAACTATCTCTCACTGATACAGCTGTCTCTCACTTATGCAGCTGTCTCTCACTTGTGCAGCTATCTATCTCTGCTGTAACTGTCGCTGTTGTAATTATCTCTCACTTATGCAGCTGTCTCTCCCTTGTACAGCTGTCTCACTGATGCAGCTGTCTCTTACATGTGCAGCTATCTCTCACTTATGCAGCTGTTTCTCATTTGTGCAGCTATCTATCTCTGCTGTAACTAACCCTCGCTTGTGCAGCTATCTCTCACTTTGCAGTTATCTCACTTATACAGCTGTCTCTCACTTGTTCAGTTATCTATCTGTGTTATAACTGTCTCACTTTTGTAACTATCTCACCTATGCAGCTGTCTCTCCCTTGTACATCTATCTCTCACTGATGCAGCTGTCTCACATATATGCAGCTATCTCTCGCTTATACAGCTGTCCCTCACTTGTGCAGCTATCTATCTCTGCTGTAACTGTCTCTCGCTGTTGTTATTATCTCTCACTGATGCAGCTGTCTCACATATATGCAACTATCTCTCACTTATACAGCTGTCCCTCACTTGTGCAGCTATCTATCTCTGCTGTAACTGTCTCTCGCTGTTGTTATTATCTCTCACTGATGCAGCTGTCTCACATATATGCAGCTATCTCTCACTTATACAGCTGTCCCTCACTTGTGCAGCTATCTATCTCTGCTGTAACTGTCTCTCGCTGTTGTAATTATCTCTCACTTATGCAGCTGTCTCTCCCTTGTACAGCTATCTCACTGATGCAGCTGTCTCTTACATGTGCAGCTATCTCACTTATGTAACTCTCTCATTTGTGCAGCTATCTCTTACTGCTGTAACTATTTCTCAATGCTGTAACTATCACATTGCAGTCATCTCACTTATGTAGCTGTCTCTTATTTATGCAGATATCTCTCCCTGTTGTAACTGTCTCACTATTGCAGCTATCTCTCAATATTGCAACTATTGTTACCATTTCTCATTTGTTGTAACTATCTCTCACCTTTTCATGTCTCAATACAGCTATCTCTTATTCATGTAGCTATCTCTTATTTATACAGCTATATCTTATCTATGCAGCTATCTCTTATTTATGCAGATATCTCTTATTTATGCAGCTATCTCTTATTTATGCAGCTATCTCTTATTTATGTAGCTATCACTTATTTATGCAGCTATCTCTTATTTATGCAGTTATCTCTTATTTATGCAGCTATCTCTTGCTGTTGTAGCTGTCTATCACTTGCTATCTCTCAATTATGCAGCTATCTCTTATTCATGCAGCTATCTCTTATTTATACAACTATATCTTATTTATGCAGCTATCTCTTATTTATGCAGTTATCTCTTATTTATGCAGTTATCTCTTATTTATGCAGCTATCTCTTATTTATGCAGCTATCTCTTATTTGTGCAGCTATCTCTCGGTTATGCAGCTATCTCTCAGTTATGCAGCTATCTCTTATAAAAATATCTGCATTTCACCCATATAGACCCCTTTGTACAAAACCTTGCAGGGCCTCAATAAGTAGGTCAATAAATAGGTCAACCTTGCAGGGCCTCAATAAGTAGGTCAATAAATAGGTCAATTTACCGATGGTTGAAAACAAAGCTCTAATACAGAAATATAGGCAATTTGTGGGTAAAATGTCACATCTAACATGATTCTGACAAAAAATAAGTGATAATTGTGCCATTCATAATATGCTAAAAGAGCAACCCTTCACATAAACTTGCAAAACAAAAGTGAAGTGGGGATTAGTTTAGCGTCACTTCCACCAGAGGGCAGGCAACGTGGTGACGGAACTGCAAGATCACACACTCATATCAGTGGCAACTTTTATCGCGGCCAATACCTCATATAGCAACTTTTTTTTTTTTTTTTTCAAATCTTGTCACCCTTCCTCTCTGATCACGTTCATGCTTTTTTTATATATGTATGTAAAAAAAATGTTTTTTTATAGATTGCCCTATGACCAAAAGTAGGTCAAGGTCACCCACATCTTATTTGCCAGGTTTGATGATTCTGCTGTGGAATGGAATATTTCTGTGAAGGAAGACTTTCTGGAGTTTAAATGTTAAAATATTTCCACTGGAGGAGTCTATGTGGCAGGGTAGATATTTTTTCTGCACATCTATAAATTAATGTTGGGAAGGAAGATGTTTCATATGATGGCCTTGTGACCTTCACAATGAAGGTCCCTCAGGTCTTTATCATAATTTTTATAATGTCAAAAATATCATCGAACTGCAGAGAAATACCCAACAAAAAATTCAGGGTGAAGGTCATTCAGAGTAGAGGTCATTCAGGGTGGAAAGTAATAGGTCAAATGAATATGACATTGCATATGCACCATTAAAGTTTAGTCTATTCATCAAATATGAAGATTGCAAAAAAATAACCAAGATAAATCATTCATTGTGAAGGTCATTACAGCTAAGGTCAAAAGGTCAGATTAACAGGATCTTGCACACCAATCACTGAATATCATTCTATAAACTTCACAGGAAACAGTTGCTATTTAGGGTTGCTGAGATATTATAACAAAACATACCGAGTCGGGGAAGCTGGGTGAGCGGATTCAGTGAGTTGGTGATTGCGGAAGGACACCCTGAGCCGAAGGCGAAGGGTATCCGTCCGCCATCACCAACGAACTGAATCCGCTCACACAGCTGACCCGACGAGGCATGTTTTGTTTTTATACCTCAGACAACTACTGTATTTTTTTTTAAATGATACATGAAACAAGATATTTATCGTTAAAAACATTTGTAAACAAAGCGCCCCTCATTTGACCCCGTCACGTGACCCGAAAATGGTGCATACAGCCATAGACTGGTTGCCGCCATCTGTGTATATACACGATGTTCTTGATACTCGATGGGGGACCAGTCTAAAGATGGCCGACGCAAAATAGTTCCAACTAATCAATACATTACGAAATAATCGGCATGCTCGTATTCATTGGAAATCTCGTCAATACGCGCATCACTGAGGTATAATACTCATGAAGCCCATCTGCTCCTCAACAGTCACCGATAATAAGCCCAGAAAATAAATTTAGAAAAAAAGATGACAAGATTGTCTTTCCATGGCCCAACCATGTGGTGCCACCTGGTATTACAAGTGTAAACAAACATGTTACCTAAAGACACTAATAACTGTTCTAAATTGGGACAATAAAGCACCGCACAGGTGCTTGTATGCTTTGACCATAATTCCGGTCCTACATCACTGGAACTATGTGGTTGTTGTTTGGGGTTTCCTGTTCTAGATTTACATGAACCAATCAGAGCAATCCTCCAATAATTAGTGACACTATTCACCCGCTGCACAAACCCATTTCAACGAGAGGTCCTTGATGGTCCTAATATATTTGGACTAGAATAGTCTATGTTACATACCACATCCTATCTCATCTGCCATGGAGATTCGGCAGTCCACATAGTTGTTGCATCTCCATGATTTCGGAATCATTATACCTTCCACTGGGCAGGAAAATTTATATAGCGATCTCCAGAATGGATCTGAAATAGTCACCATCACATCAGGGTAGGGTCCAAATTTGCAAGACTCCAAATTTTGGCTCAGTATCATTGACCATTAAAAGTACTTTGGGACAAAAAAATTGTGAAACAATTTAAAGCTTTAAGACCATGATATGAACAACACATCATTAACTATTATAACTTTAAACAACATGCTGTCATAACTTTATGTTGTGAGGAATTTAGTCTCAGCGTCATTAAGTTTGTAATGTATATAACACAATGGTATATTGGCACCATCAATTTAAAACTACATATCTCTATAGAATAGCAGTTTGATATCCAAGCAGAATGTAAGGTTACCATGGTTACTGTAGAACAATGTGAGACAGAATAGTTACTTACCTTGGCACTCATTTTCATCTGAGTAATCTATGATGGGCAAATTCTGAGACATGCAGTCAAAGTGGCCATCACAGAAATATGCTTGCTTGATGCACTTGTGAGATACCTTGCATTGAAACTTGTAGCTGGGACAGGGCGGAATTGGTGCTAAAAAATATGCAATTATATATAAACACATTATCATAGTTTAAAGCGCTACGAGCAAGCTATGCTTGGTGTATGCGTATGCGCTATACAAATATTTTATTATTATTATTATTATTATTATTATTATTATTATTATTATTATTATTATTATTGTTATTGTTATTATTATTATTATTATTATTATTATTATTATGATCATCATTATCATCATCATCATCATCATCATCATCATCATTATTACTATCATCATCATTATTATAGCCTTGGCCAATGTAATTTGAATCCTCAGGTTGATTTTAGCAAACAGATCATATATATGTTTCTTTTTTTTGTCAATTATATCTATCTCCTCTTTATCAATGAGTAAAAATAAGATTTATTGCTTTCCAATAGTATTTTAACAGAACCTATGTTTAAAATATGTCTTTGAGTCATGGCTACTGGTCATCATCTTGAAACTTTGGTAGAGTGCAGCTACCCTTTCCATGATTTTCTATTAATGTTTTACAAAGAAGTGCTGCATTAAAGATGGAAAACGATGGATGTTTCAGAATATGAGACAGGTCAATGATATCCTTACATTTTCTCAGCATACATTGGAGGAAGTTAGCACTTAAAACAAAGCCGAATCATATTGTTTCACATCACCATAAATTTAGGACATAGGCGTTAGAACGGGTAGGGGTCCCAATTCATGTGTAGTGGGTGTCAGTGTGATGTTTTGCACCATTTTACATACTTAAATTTAAATTTCTAAAAAAATGTTTGATAACTAGTTAATGAAATATTTATTTATTGAAAAATACCTAAAAGAAGTAAAATTATGTCAAATAATAGTACAAATTTACTATATTTCCCGTAAAAATGGTGCCTATATATACATTTGAATAGCATTTCCAAGGGGTAATATTGCTAAAATTCACTGTAGTTTATGGTAATTTTTCAAATAATGAAATTATAATGATGAAAAGTGTCCCATATTATGCTGGAAATATAACTCTAATAGCATGCAAAGCAAAAGGAATTTTAATAGTTGGTTTGGTGTATTTTCTGCCTTTTGGATTTGAAAGATATACATAATTTTCCCGATTTTCACATTGATTTCAATGGAAATCCATAAAAATCACATTTTTGTAAAAGGCAGAAAATTTTACAATAGCATTTGTACCAATAATGGCTTAAAAAGTGGGCTATACATCCCCCAAACATATCCACATGGGACACTTTTTAAATTGATGGCCAATTTTTCACAAAGTGAAAATTTCAATTTTTTCTCCATTGAAATCAATGGAAAATCCCTGTGACCTTGGGCTGAAAATTCAACGGCCCATAAAATCTGTTCTATTATAGCTACAGACTTGGTCTTGGGCTTGTTAGTTTTGTTTTGAAGAGATCTTTCATAATATGACTTAAACAATGAGAGTTTTAGTGTGCAACAGCATTTTCATATTTCAAGGTCATGTCAAGGTCATCCCAAGGTCACAGGATTTATTATTTTTTAAATCTTATTTTCAATTGTCAAACATCTCTATAATATTTTGGGGGCTAAATTTTATATTGTTTGTATAAATAGCCTATGTCCTTCATTTATGGCGATGATCAAACATTGCGAGCAGTATCACAACCATTTGCTAGATTCTACTATCTCACTTTCACCTGTGTCTGTTTGAAAGCTGTTTGATATGGGGAGGTGCAGTAATGTTTTTCGCAAATCCTCTCTGGGTCTCCTTTGCACCTTCTGCTTTCCATTTTTCCGATTAAAACCTTTAATATTTCTGCCGAGCTCTTTTTGTTGTTTTAGTGTGTCCGTTCTTAATATTTCACTGGTATTCGAACTCATTCTGCTTGAAGAAGTTGCCTCTACTTTGGCGAGCGATAATAGGTGAATTACTCTCAGCGGGATGCCAATTGGTTTTGCTGAGTATACTTATAGATGTAGATGTAGATGGAAGTGAAATGCTTCCCACCAACATTTTGCTGTGTTGTTCTGGAATTTTGGTTCCACGTTTTTAATCTTTCCCTTCATCCATATTCCAATAGTAATATTCAACATATTGTGAGTTGCTGGCAATTGGCTGAGTCAGGTCACTGTGTCCTCTTTTTTTATTTTTCAAAGATAAAAATTAATTCAAATATTCTAAACTCTTTCTTGATTGACTCCATTTGGTAGAGTGCAGTTTCTTCTCTTGCTCGTCCCACGCGGTGGAGGTTGGTAGTCATGGTAACAGGTGCAAAATGTTTTTAACCCAAACCTGTTAATTGTGTGTTAATAAACACTTTATTTTATCCTTTCAAAGATATTCAACCTTTTAAAATCTTAATGTATCTTGGCACATAATTGAGAAGACTCACGTAATGTTGGTTCTGGTAACGAGCCACCGCTTCCTCCTCCTCCTCCTCCTCCATCTCGTCCTCCTCCTCCACATAACGCGGGAGACTCATCTTCTCCGTAGGGCTTGCAGTCAATGTAGTCCACATCACACACATAATGTGCATAGATGCAGTGCTTACTCTGAGGGCAGTACCACTCATAAGACCGACACTTGGGCACTACAATGAGACAATCATTAACACAACTGCTGTTAAAAGGTGTTCAAAATTCAAAACTCCGTGAGAAGGAATATGTTATTGATTAATAATATTAAAATTCAAGTTCATGAATTGTCATCAATCTGCTATCACTATACTGTATGAAGCACTGCATATAGTATAAACTATTAGAATTGTTTAACAAAAATTAAAAAAAAACAAGAACTTTTAGTCTGCAATGTTTTGCTGCATATTGCATTGTGTGAGAGAAATACCATTGCATATGTGGTCAAGTTCATCGGATCCATCATTGCAGTGCTGCACTCCATCGCAGTAGTAGTCAGACCTCAGCAGACAAGTTCCAGAGCCGCACTGATGGTGCCCTCCAGGGCAACCTGAAACACAGAACCAATCACTTGTCTTAGTGTTCTTCAATCACCAATCGGCAAAGCCCAGATTTTGATTTGATTTGATTTGATTTGATATGTTGGCCGCTCCACTTTAAAGGTGATCTGGAGGGGTTTGTCGAACGTCCAAGGTCTCTACCAATTTCAACCAAAGAAAAGTTTGGTGGAGTTGTTAGAGCTCTAGTGAAGTTAAAAAGTCGCCAGCTGTAAAAACTGAGGTAAACTTGTTTAAACGTCCAAAATGATCCATGGGTTTGACTCAGTTTTTGCAGCTAGTCACAAGTATTTATATTTTCTTTATTTTATGCTATCCAAAGAATAATTAAGGTTTTTTGGGAGATTTTAGATACAATCAAACATAAAATATGAATAATCACTAAAAGAGTTGGATATTTAAAAAATCTCATGCAAACAAGATTATACAGAAAAAGCAATAATCTCAAACCTCTCCAGAACACCTATCTGGGCTTTGCCGATGGGTGATTGGAGAACACTATCACTTGTGTCCAGAGAGCTCAGCATTCAACCTTGACCTTTGCACAATTTACATTCCAGCTTGACCCACTTTTTCAAAAACAAAAATGGCACAGAAGGGTCATGGTTAAGTTCATCCAAGCCATTTAAAAGCCACGTTTGCAAGTAATCCAAGATGTTTTGGCAGTTATCAAGCTTAAAAAAAACAGGCCCAGTAATTTTCAAATTGACCTAATTTTAAAGAACAGAAAGGTCACAGAGAGGTCATGGTTGAATTTGTCTAAGATATTTCCCCCAAAGAGTTTACACAGCAATAGCAAGTTAGAGAGGAATCCAAGTTGCTATGGTTACATGCTTACAAGACGAGCGTTACTTGCAAGACTAAAACACACTCAGCTCTTCTGAATTAGCTGAGTGTTTTTTAAAAAGCCGCAAAGTTACCGCTGGAGAAGAAAAGCGTCAAATCTTTCATAAAATCCGATTTTTAAACACTTTTCCTGGCATAATATAAATGTCTGTACCCTTAAGTTTGTTAGGAAATTTTGATACAGGTACCTGGCAGATTTCCCCCTGAGCGTGACCTATCAGCAGTGAGCACCACGGTGTCTAATGCAATATCTCCTCGATCTCCGTCACCTCCGATTCCTTCAAATCTCACAAAGGTATAGGACTCTGGGATGAGAACCTGGGTGCTTTGCCACAGGAAGGAGGACTGGCCTATGAGAGTTCCTGGCACCTGGTTGCTATATAATGCCCACAGTACTCTTTCCTCAGCATTGTTCCCTCCAACAACCTGCAATACATAGTCTCATTAGTCTCACAGCTTCCAGGATGATGATGATGATGATGATGATGATGATGATGATGATGATGATGATGATGATGACGACGACACCAACAACAATAACAATGATGATAATAATAATAATAATAATAATAATAATAATAATAATAATAATAATAATAATAATAATAATAATAATAATAATAATAATAATAATAATAATAATAATAATAATAATAATAATAAAGGACAGGAAGAACATAATGTTCCCAATTTCTGATTATGACAATGACAATGACAATGTCATTGTAACGTTCCCAATGTTCTGATTAAATGGTTTTATTATGACATCATCATTTGAGTTCTCTGTTGTTGAAGCTTATTAAATATAATGACATCAGGCCACTTGGATCACAAATGTCTGAACCTAGTGCTTTGGAGCAATTAAGCATATCTATAAATAATACATATAACTTTTTTATCCTAAGCTGCCAAGTGTTGATAATCATCCTTATTTAAGTTGGCTAGTCTTTTAGAACTGTCAATATTGCCTGCTTTTGTAGAAGTATATCTTTAAGAAAGCAAGGGTTAAAGCAAGGGTTAAACCAAAGGTTAAACCAAGGGTTAAACCAAGGGACTGTATATTCCAAGGTATGTTTCTCTCAAGGAAAAACCTGTCATGAGGTCACAAAGCAAATATACAAATTATATATTTCATAGTTTCATGCAAGTTCATATGTCTCTATACAGAAATCCCACCTACTGAAATCCCACCAACTGAATCAAATAGTTTACCCATTATCAGGAAATTCTGCTTGGTTTCGAATTCAGCAAATATATTTTATTTGAAAATAATAGACATTTATATCATCCCAAGAATTGCTTACCCGTAAAGCTCCAATGTCCTTTCCATACATGGCATACTGGAATCTCAGCACGTTCTTTCCAGTGGCATCCATGGTGAATGAAGCCATATCACCCTCCTTGCCATAAGATGTCTCCAGGTACACATAACGCGTACCAGGTGTCACTCCTATCACATCAAAATGACATACTCTCAAATATAGTATACCTCAAGAAAAAAGGTCAATCAGGATATTTCAAGTAGTCTAAGTTAAAGAGATTGAATTGATTTGAGACAGAGAGACAGCACCTCATGATATACATGTAAAGTCATGAAAATGGAAGATATGACATAAATTCAGGGGCCAAAGGAGTCTAAATAAGAATATTATAAATGAAAAATGATGCAAAATATGAAATTTGGTATAGATAATTCAAATATTCTTGTAAAATAAGCTCTACAAAATTTTCTGGTTAACATTTGAACCTAGAGCTTTGGGGTAATTTAAAAGCATAAACAATACATATAACTTTTGATTGACGACTTCCAGTTAGAACTGACCAGTGATGATGTCGGTATGCATGAAGTATCCCAGAATGTTGAGCGGTGGCCAGTGCTCCCTGGAGGACAAGGGACCGGTACTTGGTGTCGGCGTTTGACCCGCGTGATTCCTCCAGAAAACTGAAGAGTTCACTGATGGCTGATCAAATACGATGAAATCACAATCTTTCTCAAAGTCACAGTGGTCTGTAGTATCTGAAATGCAAATTGAATCCATGTTAGCTTGTTCACATTCTTGCACTTTCAAAACAATGATCTTCAATTGCATGAAAAAAACTTGTTGGGACTTGTTATGGGAGTTGTGGTCCTCTGTATTTCAAATTAAAGCAGAGAAAGAATGACACTGCAGGTCAGGTAGTGACCCTATATAGATACTGCAGGTCAGGTAGTGACCATATGCGGACACTGCTGGTCAGGTAGTGACCATATGCGGATACTGCAGGTCAGGTAGTGGCCATATGTGGATACTACAGGTCAGGTAGTGACCATATATAGATACTGCAGGTCAGGTAGTGACCATATGCAGACACAGCAGGTCAGGTAGTGACCATATGCGGATACTGCAGGTCAGGTAGTGACCATATGCGGATACTGCAGGTCAGGTAGTGGCCATATGTGGATACTGCAGGTCAGGTAGTGACCATATATAGATACTGCAGGTCAGGTAGTGACCATATGTGGATACTGCAGGTCAGGTAGTGACCCTGTATGGATACTGCAGGTCGGGTAATGACCATATATAGATACTGCAGGTCAGGTAGTGGCCATATGTGGATACTGCAGGTCAGGTAGTGACCCTGTATGGATACTGCAGGTCGGGTAGTGAACATATATAGATACTGCAGGTCAGGTAGTGACCCTGTTTAGATACTGCAGGTCAGGTAGTGACCATATATAGATACTGCAGGTCAGGTAGTGACCCTGTTTAGATACTGCAGGTCAGGTAGTGACCATATGCGGATACCGCAGGTCAGGTAGTGACCATATGCGGATACTGCAGGTCAGGTAGTGACCATATATAGATACTGCATGTCAGGTAGTGACCATATATAGATACTGCAGGTCAGGTAGTGACCATATGTGGATACTGCAGGTCAGGTAGTGACCCTGTATATATACTGCAGGTCAGGTAGTGACCCTGTATATATACTGCAGGTCAGGTAGTGACCATATATAGATACTGCAGGTCAGGTAGTAACCCTGGTTAAATACTGCAGGTCAGGTAGTGACCATATGTGGATACTGCAGGTCAGGTAGTGACCATATATAGATAGTGCAGGTCAGGTAGTGACCCTTTATAGATACTGCAGGTCAGGTAGTGACCCTGTATAGATACTGCAGGTCAGATAGTGACCCTGTATGGATACTGCAGGTCAGGTAGTGATCCTGTATAGATACTGCAGGTCAGGTAGTAACTGTGTTAAGATACTGCAGGTCAGGTAGTGACCCTTTATAGATACTGCAGGTCAGGTAGTGACCATACATGGATACTGCAGGTCAGGTAGTGACCATATATAGATACTGCAGGTCAGGTAGTGACCCTGTGTAGATACTGCAGGTCAGGTAGTGACCCTGTATGGATACTGCAGGTCAGATAGTGACCCTGTATGGATACTGCAGGTCAGATAGTGACCCTGTATGGATACTGCAGGTCAGGTAGTGACCCTGGTTAGATACTGCAGGTCAGGTAGTGACCCTGTATAGATACTGCAGGTCAGGTAGTGACCCTGTATAGATACTGCAGGTCAGATAGTGACCCTGTATGGATACTGCAGGTCAGGTAGTGACCATATATAGATACTGCAGGTCAGGTAGTGACCCTGGTTAGATACTGCAGGTCAGGTAGTGACCATTTATCATGTTTATGGTTACTGCAAGTCAGGTAGTGACCCTATATGGCTACTGTAGGTCACATATGGCATTTGCAAGTCAGGGAGTGACCCTTTACGGATAGTGCAGGTCAAAGAATCCCTCTTCTCCCTCGATCACTCTTCAAACAGTCCCTGATCACTCTTCAAACAGTCCCTGATCACTCTTCTGCCCTATCCTTACTTGTTTATAATTTATAAACACAGTGCCAATATCACTTAATAATCTAGCTCAATATCACTTTTAGATGAGGTAGGTTGAGAATTGACTCCCTCAGTGTAAATGTACATTCATTTTCAGTGTTTATTAATCGGTTTTTGGTTCTGCGCACACTGTAAAACAAGTATACAACCAAGCCGTGCTTCGGTATAAATTAAGATATATTATTGATTACATTCATAACCATTACTTTATTTCCAGATGGAGCTCCACACAGTTCTGTAAGAACACACTATCGACTCAGATGTACCTCCAACACACATTCTTGCTGACACGTTTGTTAGAATCAATACAGTAATAACATGCCTCACGTGCAACACCTCATGACTCACATAGCCTCTCTTCGAGTGGTAAATAAATGAAGCATCCGTCAAAGTTGCACAATGCTAAAACAACAAGCTGCACGTTATGTTTCCCACTCAAAATGGTTATTTATTAAAGATTAGCAATACTTACCAGTGGAGTTGCATCCGAATTCATCAGTGCCATCCACACAATCCAATAGCCCGTCACACCGGAATTCCACTGGGATGAAGTCATTGACAGACATACACTTCCACATGGGAGGCAATGGTTTATCTGTCAAGAGACATAGATTTGGTCATTTACATAGAATCTGGATAAATAACATTCCTAGGCATATGAATGCATGAGATTTTTTAGCAATCATTTCCAGGTATCAAACTGGGTGCTGCTATTTGATTTGTTTTATCGTGATAATTTTTATAGGAGAGGAGTTTATGTCGAGGTATGGTCAAGTGGTATCTGACATTTTTATAAGAGAGGAGTTTATGTTTAGAGGAGGCCATATAGAATGGCAATTGTACATGTAGAGCTATGGTCACATGGTATCTGACATTTTTATAAGAGAGGAGTTTATGTTTAGAGGAGGCCCCACAGAATGGCAATTGCAGAGCTATGGTTACGTGGTATCTGACATTTTTATAAGAGAGGAGTTTTGTTTAGAGGAGGCACCACAGAATGGCAATTGTAGAGATATGGTCATGTGGTATCTGACATTTTTATAAGAGAGGAGTTTATGTTTAGAGGAGGCCCTATAGAATGGCAATTGTAGAGCTATGGTCACATGGTATCTGACATTTTTATAAGAGAGGAGTTTATGTTTAGAGCAGGCCCCACAGAATGGCAATTGCAGAGCTATGGTTACGTGGTATCTGACATTTTTATAAGAGAGGAGTTTTGTTTAGAGGAGGCACCACAGAATGGCAATTGTAGAGATATGGTCATGTGGTATCTGACATTTTTATAAGAGTGGAGTTCATGTTTAGAAGAGGCCCCATAAATGTAAATTGTAGAGCTATGGTCACGTGGTATCTGACATCTCTATAAGAGTGGAGTTTATGTTTAGAGGAGGCCCCATAGAATGTCAATTGTAGAGCTGAGGTCACCTGGTATCTGACATCGTAGAGGACCTAGTTTGATCCAGAGGTCGGCATCACCCTCCTTATCCCCAAATGTCAGTGCCATTATCGGGAATGAATCCTTGTTCTCCATCGTGCCGCGGTCCTTCGCTATCTCACCACTATTTTCAAAACAGTTGCATTCTCGGACTGCCCCTAAGCAAGAATTAATGACAAATCAGTTAACTGGATACAGCCTGGTAACTCAAAAGAAATGCGCCATTTAACTGCAATAACAGAGAGTATAAAACAATTAAATATTGACCCACCTCCATTGTCTCCGCCACACAGAGTTCCCTGGATAATGTCCTTATCCCATGTGTATTTAATGCTATTTCTACCATACCAACTGGAACTTTTATCTAGTGCCACCTGGCGGCAGTCGACGTACACATCATAGGAGCATGCCTGTGATTGGTCAATGAGTGCGTTCAAACTTGCCATGTCCTTAACTCCAAGATATCTGAAAGTCACACAGATATTAACCTATAATACCAGTAAATACCAGCGTTCTCTGTGGCACACTTTACAGGATTCTTCATACTACTGAATTAGAATAAATCAATAATTGTCTTTTGATTTTTAAAATTATATGCAAGATAGAGAAACAGATCAAGAAGCACTCACTTAATATCGAGCTTAAATTGGTCTGGCTTATAGTTTGCTACAGGTATCCTCTGTCCAGATAGCAGGTCGTGAGAGATGACAGTTGAGATGGGGAACGTCCGCTGGTCACAGGTGGCTACGAGAGCGGGGAGAGGACCTTTGCCATCCGGGTCATACAGGATCCTCCCCACCACGTCCAGCCCTGCACGCTTACGCTCATTGCATGACATCATCTCTGGATCTGTCACGTCATAAACACCACATTATTCATAAATCTTAGGAAACATTTTTTTCTAAATAAATAAAAAACATTTTTTTTCTTCAACTGATTTTTTTTTTTTTTTTTTTTTCAAAACTTGCCAAAGAGATGCCTGGCAATGTTATGATGCATATAATATGAGCAGTAAGAGTATATATTGGTATCAGTCACCTGGGAGATGGCATTTCAGGGCACCAAGTCGGAAGTACATAAACTCATCACTGTCTTCGGTGTCGCCAAACGTGAGGAGTCGCCATGGAAACTGCGATTTCTCTTCCACTGTTCCAATGTCTGTCTTAAGTTCACCTGTCTCCTCAAAACAGTTGCAATGTTTGACATCTGAATTAGGCCCTTGACCTGAAAGCACAAAATAAGTAATAAGTAACACATATTCCTAAATAACCATCAGGCAAAATGTGGGCATAGTTCAGTAAAAACAATTCAATCTTTCAACTAAGGCTGATAGTTTTAAGTGTTGTGTATACCTGGTTTGCATAACGTTCCATTTCCTAGTTGATAATTCCAGGATTTTTCTTGGAAATTGCGATCATAGAAATGGGAAGCTGCATAAAGCAGTACATTTTGGCAAGACATCTCCACCTCATACGAACATCTCAATGACCTGTCCACTAGCTTCGTCAAACTCTCCCAGTTGTATACACCTGTATACCTGTAAATATTATCATCAAAACACAATACAAGAGTCAGTTTTAATAGTGTTCAATCATAAACAGTGTCACTTTAAATGGTATTCCTTCAGAAACAGTGTCAGTTTGCTTGAGATTCCCCCAGAAACAGGCACTGTGTCAGCTTGCTTGATATTCCTTCAGAAGTTTGCTTTGGCATCATTTTCGCTCGCGTTTGTTTTGCCTTTAGGCCTAGATGTTCGAGGTTTTGACTGATTAAGCTGTAAGTCTATGGAGCATACCCCGATTATCGGTCCATGGCGGCCATGTTTTGGCTCAATGATTCTTCTTACACCGTCAGATGTCGCTTTTGTTTGAGAAGTGATTTGTGAGTGCGTGGTAGAGTATGAAGATTTTGCCTTGGTTTTTTTTGCCTTGGGATTTTGCAAACTTACGCGAGCTTGATTTTTTAAAATCAACACTTGTTATACATAATAACAGATCTCATAACACATCTTTTCAACCAAAAAACATAGGCATCAGAGATGCATCAACCCTCAGCCCTGGTAACTCATTGCACAACATTCGCTCCACACAATATTTGTGAACAAAACGTCACTGCACCAAGGCAAATTGATGCAGGGGTAAAAAAAACATAAAATCTACTTCCTTTGATAGCTTAGGTGTGTCAAGTATCATGAAACTGTCATCATTTACTCTAGAATTATTGAGATGGGCCGGTGACCTTGAAAAGCAGGTTAAGGTCACCGTCCATCAAACTCATCTGGGGTCTTCACCAGATGCTTATGTGTGTCAATTCTCATGAAGCTGCCATTATTTGTTCTTGAGTTATTGCAATGTCATGGATTTGACATAATTGTCCCTGTGACCTTGAAACGTAGGTGAAGGTCATGTTTCATCAAACTCTTTTAGGGTCTTTACTAGATGCTTATTTGTGTCAAATCTCATAAAGCTGCCATCATTTGTTCTCGAGTTATCGCAATGATGGGGATTTCATGGTACAATTGTCCCTGTGACCTTGAAAAGTAGGTGAAGGTCATGTTCGTTCAAAGGAAGTCTGATGTCTTCACCAGATGCTTATGTGTGTCAAGTCTCATAAAGCTGCCATCATTTGTTCGAGTTACTGCGATGACAAGGATGATTTCACATAATTGTCCCTGTGACCTTGAAAAGTAGGTGAAGTTCATGTTTCATAAAAATTCTGAGGTTTTCACCAGATGCTTATGTGTGTCAAATCTCATAAAGCTGCCATCATTCGTTCTTGAGTTATTGTGATTCTTGGGATTTCACATAATTGTCCCTGTAACCTTTAAAAATAGGTCAAGGTCGCTGTCCATCAAACTCGTCCAAGGTTTTCACCAGATGCTTATGTGTGGTAGGTTTCATGAAGCTGCCATCATTTGTTCTCGAGTTACCACGATAGCAAGGATTTCACATAATTGTCCCTGTGACCTTGAAAAGTAGGTGAAGGTCATGTTCCATCAAAGGAAGTGGGAGGTCTCCACCAGATGCTTATGTGTGTGAAGTCTTATAAAGCTGCCATCATTTGTTCTTGAGTTATTGTGATGACGATGATTTCACATAATTGTCCCTGTGACCTTGAAAAATAGGTCAAGGTCACCATCCATCAAACTCGTCAGAGGTTTTCACCAGATGCTTATGTGTGTCAAGTTTCATGAAGCTGCCATCATTTGTTCTCGAGTTATCACGATGACAAGGATGATTTCACATAATTGTCCCTGTGACCTTGAAAAGTAGGTGAAGTTCATGTTCCATAAAAAAATTCTGAGGTCTTTACCAGATGCTTATGTGTGTCAAATCTCATAAAGCTGCCATCATTTGTCCTTGAGTTATTGCGATTCTTGGGATTTCACATAATTGTCCCTGTGACCTTCAAAAATAGGTCAAGGTCACTGTCCATCGAACTTGTCCGAGGTTTTCACCAGATGCTTATGTGTGTCAAGTTTCATGAAGCTGCCATCATTTGTTCTCAAGTTATCGCGATGACAAGGATGTTCGCTACAGACATACATACATACATACATACATACCCACATCAGGGGCTGAGGGTAAAAATAAGATAAAACACATATGCATTTGAGAAAATTCATAATATTTGCATAAAATATTTCTTAATGAAGTGTTTGTGCTCAATAATGGATGTATATATTAGAAAGAATTAGTTTTTACATTTTGATATTTGACCTTAACTTTGACCTCATTAAATTAATGCAGAGGTATATCCTGATTTTCTGGACTTGAACCAAAATATGATAACCGAGGCAAGAATGTGCACATTTACTCCCAATGCCAACTTATTCCAGAAGTCTCATTGTAATGGCAACATGCAACAAGACCAACACCACCAATATCAACAATAAACTTCATGGCAACTTCTTCATTTTTAAAACCCCAAGAGAAAATTTGAAAATCATACAGAGCACAAGACTTCTACACGTACACCACATAAGAATTCGACAAAATGTATCATATTCACACCTCAGGAGCCCGAGCCGATGTTACTTAAACAAAATATTTCAAGGTCAAAGGTCAAAGTCAAGGTCATGCATAAAATTTTCAACATTTTTGTAATTTTTCCTGATATTTGCGAATGAGGAACAGATGTTATGAAACAAAAACAAATTAAATTTACTGAGATGTGCAATTTTAGATTGATTTTACCAGCCTTAAAATATTTCTGTACAGATTTCATACATAAAGAACATCAACTATAAAATTTGCGGGTACTAATTCTTTTTATAAACAAAGAGTACTTTTGAGGATTGAAGACTTTAAACGATTGTATGATACAAATGGGAGACTGGGAGGTTTTCAGTGCAGAAGAAGATGCTTCTTTCCATTGTTATGAGATAACCTGGTCAGTTTTTGGTTAGTACCAAATATAATATAGTAGTCGCTATTTCACAGATAACCCATGTTTGTTAGCTGCCCTCAGGCTGGCAGTAATCTTCTATTTCTTTACCAATTTTTCACTTTCTTTATCTGGGATAATCTTTTAGTATACCACCAACTATACTGTGAATGTGAATTGTACCATCTTGCTTTGGTCTCAACTACACATTAAGAATATAACCGTAGCCCATTTTCCCGAAATAGCAAATTTACCTAATGAAATGGCAAATTCAACTGATGACATGGCAAATATACCACATAAAATGGCAAATTTACCTAATGAAATGGCAAATTTATCTCATGAAATGGCAAATTTGCCTAATGAAATGCCAAATTTGCCGAATGAAATGGCAAATTTATATTTTGATATTTGACCTTAACTTTGACCTCATTAAATTAATGCAGAGGTATATCCTGATGTTCTGAACTTGAACCAAAATATGATAACCGAGGCAAGAATGTGCACATTTTCTCCCAATGCCAACTTATTCCAGAAGTCTCAATGTAATGGCAACATGCAACAAGACCAACACCACCAATATCAACAATAAACTTCATGGCAACTTCTTCATTTTTAAAACCCAAAGAGAAAATTTGAAAATCATACAGAGCACAAGGCTTCTACACATACACCACATAAGAATTCAAAAAAATGTATCATATTCACACCTCAGGAGCCCTAGCCGATGTTACTTAAACAAAATATTTTCAAGGTCAAAGGTCAAAGTCAAGGTCATGCATAAAATTTTCAACATTTTTGTAATTTTTCCTGATATTTGCGAATAAGGAACAGATGTTATGAAACAAAAACAAATTAAATTTACTGAGATGTGCAATTTTAGATTGATTTTACCAGCCTTAAAATATTTCTGTACAGATTTCATACATAAAGAACATCAACTATAAAATTTGCAGGTACTAATTCTTTTTATAAACAAAGAGTACTTTTGAGGATTGAAGACTTTAAACGATTGTATGATACAAATGGGAGACTGGGAGGTTTTCAGTGCAGAAGAAGATGCTTCTTTCCATTGTTATGAAATAGCTTGGTCAGTTTTTGGTTAGTACCAAATATAATATAGTAGTCGCTATTTCACAGATAACCCATGTTTGTTAGCTGCCCTCAGGCTGGCAGTAATCTTCTATTTCTTTACCAATTTTTCATATTTTTTATCTGGGATAATCTTTTAGTATACCACCAACTATACTGTGAATGTGAATTGTACCATCCCACTTTGGTCTCAACTACACATTAAGAATATAACCGTAGCCCATTTTCCTGAAATGGCAAATTTACCTAATGAAATGGCAAATTCAACTGATGACATGGCAAATATACCACATAAAATGGCAAGTTTACCTAATGAAATGCAAATTTAACTGATGACATGGCAAATATACCACATAAAATGGCAAATTTACCTAATGAAATGGCAAATTTAACTGATGACATGGCAAATATACCACATAAAATATGCAAATTTACCTGGCAAATTTAACTGATGACATGGCAAATATACCACATAAAATGGCAAATTTACCTAATGAAATGGCAAATTTAACTGATGACATGGCAAATATACCACATAAATGGCAAATTTGCCTAATGAAATGGCAAATTTACCTTATTAGAGCATGGTAACTCTTGGGTGCCCAGGGCTCATCATCGAGTGCCAGAGTCTCTTCCAGATTATGGTGTATGATGGTGACCACACCATCGGCAGTATCATTGCACCACACGACGATGCCAGGCAGGCCACCCGGTCCATCAGCGTCATAGATCACGGGTCCAGACAGCGGCAAGCCCACAGCCTTCCTCTGATTGCATGACAGCGTGTCTGGATCTATGTACATACCAAACTTTTTATCACATTATGATCACCCAATATTAAAGCACAGATTTTATCTCATGGTCAGTTGGAGGAGTACAGATTTTCCTCTCAATGCATCATGACAGGGTGAGTGGACATAAACATATCAAACTGTGCACTACTTTTAATGATCATCCATTTTTAAAGCACAGAATATCTTGTGAGTTTTAAATGATTTTATCCCATGGACAGAGTGATCCTGATCACCAAATGGATAGATTTGGTCTTTTATCATAATAGCACTGTTCAGCTTGTGATGTTCAGTGACGGGTAGTATATAGAGGGGAGATAATGTGTTTCTTACCTGGGAGTTGACAGCGCAGAGGTCCCACCTGGTACTCAATGTATTCTCTGAAGCCCTTAATGCCTCCCAGGGTTAACATACGCAAGGGCATCTTGTCCTTGTCCTCGATTGTCCCTCCATCAGCATGAAGCACAAGGTCATCCTCAAAGCATTTACACATTCTTTTTCCTGTTGCTAAAAGAAGAGTGAAAAAATTATGACGTAGATAGATATTTGTAAAGCTGTAACCTAGCCGAGATTTAACACAAATCTCTGCCCAATTATAACGCACACAGTATGTCTATGACACGATAATAAGGTCGTGAAATCCCACTAATATCACCCTCCAGCCATTCATAGGACATGCTCGTAACCATTCCATTGTCATCCAATTCTTTGTCCAAAATATTTCTGATTTCAATTGATTTAATTTGTAACAAGTTGGATTATATGGTTTCCTTATATGCTCATTTACACTCATTAAAAACACATGTAGAGGCCAGCACAGGTTGATTCGCATTTTCAGGATGTTTTTCTCAATTGTTTAAGGCTGGCTTTCAAACTTGATCAACCACACTTTGTCTGTCTTTAGGAGACTAATAACAAAAGTCAACTTACACAAATCCATTTTACAAAGAGACCCTTGTGATATATCAGTCTCAAAGCTTTTCTTGTTGAAGTCCATGTCATAGAAGTGAGCTCCTTGTTTGAAGTCAGCCGACATGCAGGAGAAAGCCATGGTGTAGGAGCAGGACAAAGCCCCGGTCACCAGGGAACTCACACTCCCAATGTCCGCGACGCCCTTGTACCTGACCACCACAACAAGATTCAAGACTCAAGACTCAAGATTGATTTATTAGACCATAAATGAAGAACATAAATATATACAGATATTACTTATTGCAAATATACAGTTTGAGGTCAGGAGATACCCATTAAGGAAATTACTTGCAGCTTAATTATACTCTCATTTGCAATATTCATGGGGTGAACTTTATCTTGGGGCCATCTAATTAAGCAGTCTATTTTTTTTATCAGGGCCAGTCCATTTGGGAGGACTTTTATTTTTTTTACTATATTTTATTGTTTTCTCAGAGTTTATCTACACCATTTTGGAAAAGACCACAAAAAACTGTCAGGGAATAAAAATTTAAAATTTTAATGCATCAATCGTGTGAGTTTGGTTATGCTCTTTGTATCCTATTCACAAAAACTCGATACCTATCACTTTCAGCGACTCAAGTCTCAGGAACCAAACATTATTTATTCTCAACTTTTCACATTTACAGAAGGGGCAGATGTCAAATCGGGCCAGACACTGCCAATGAATACCCCTCCAAAAATAATTGCAAACGGGTTGAAAACTATCTAAATTATTTCACCACATACATGTGAGTGAGGGCAGTTTTTCCTGCCATAAAACCGTGAGGGTTGTTCCACAACAATTCATGGAAATTAAACATACATGATTGGTGCCATATATTGGTCAGGTCCGAATGTTCCATTCTGTACGGAGTTGGCCTTCATCTGGCTGTGACGTATCACCGTGGTGACGGGGTTGGTGCTGGTGTCACATTCTACAAGCATGGCCGGTTTACCTCCTGGACCGTCCACGTCATACAGGACAGGCCGGGAGTTGTCCATGCCCAAGATCTCCCTCTCATTGCACGAGTACAGATCTGGGTCTGTAAAAATAAATAATGTCATAAGTCTCCTGATATGTTACATTATGCTGCAGCAAGACACTGTAGTTCTAACTTATGACTATAAATATGAATAAGAGTCTGCAATTGAAAACATCATATAAGCCAAAGTGAACTTTATAAGAAGGTTGAAGATTTTACACTGTCCACCAGAGGCACACGCAAACTTCACCACGTCGCCCTCTGGTGGAGTTTGTGAAGATTTATGAGATAAACATCTGAGGTCAACATTGTGGCAAGAGTAAGAGTATAGTGCACAGTTCCATTGAGAGATCACAATCAATCACATGGCAAGAAGCCGCCATGTGCGGTCTGTGAGTATTAATCACATGACAAGAAGCCACCATGTGCGGTTTGTGAGTATTAATCACATGACAAGAAGCCACCATGTGCGGTTTGTGAGTATTAATCGCATGACAAGAAGCCACCATGTGCAGTCTGTGAGTATTAATCACATGACAAGAAGCCAACATGTGCGGTTTGTGAGTACTAATCACATGACAAGAAGCCACCATGTGCAGTCTGTGAGTATTAATCACATGACAAGAAGCCAACATGTGCGGTTTGTGAGTACTAATCACATGACAAGAAGCCACCATGTGTGGTTTGTGAGTACTAATCACATGACAAGAAGCCACCATGTGCAGTTTGTGAGTATTAATCACATGACAAGAAGCCACCATGTGCGGTTTGGGAGTATTAATCACATGACAAGAAGCCACCATGTGCAGTTTGTGAGTATTAATCACATGACAAGAAGCCACCATGTGCAGTCTGTGAGTATTAATCACATGACAAGAAGCCAACATGTGCAGTCTGTGAGTATTAATCACATGACAAGAAGCCAACATGTGCGGTTTGTGAGTACTAATCACATGACAAGAAGCCACCATGTGTGGTTTGTGAGTACTAATCACATGACAAGAAGCCACCATGTGCAGTTTGTGAGTATTAATCACATGACAGGAAGCCCCCATGTGCAGTCTGTGAGTACTAATCACATGACAAGAAGCCACCATGTGTGGTTTGGGAGTATTAATCACATGACAAGAAGCCACCATGTGCAGTTTGGGAGTATTAATCACATGACAAGAAGCCACCATGTGCAGTTTGTGAGTATTAATCACATGACAAGAAGCCACCATGTGCAGTCTGTGAGTATTAATCACATGACAAGAAGCCAACATGTGCGGTTTGTGAGTATTAATCACATGACAGGAAGCCCAATGTACGGTTTGTGAGTATTAATCACATGACAGGAAGCCCCCATGTGCAGTCTGTGAGTACTAATCACATGACAAGAAGCCACCATGTGTGGTTTGGGAGTATTAATCACATGACAAGAAGCCACCATGTGCAGTTTGGGAGTATTAATCACAAGACAAGAAGCCACCATGTGCAGTTTGTGAGTATTAATCACATGACAAGAAGCCACCATGTGCAGTCTGTGAGTATTAATCACATGACAAGAAGCCAACATGTGCGGTTTGTGAGTATTAATCACATGACAGGAAGCCCCAATTTACGGTTTGTGAGTATTAATCGCATGACAAGAAGCCACCATGTGCAGTCTGTGAGTATTAATCACATGACAAGAAGCCAACATGTGCGGTTTGGGAGTATTAATCATATGACAAGAAGCCACCATGTGCGGTCTGTGAGTACTAATCACATGACAAGAAGCCAGTGTGTGTTGAACAGACAACTGAAATACTCTTCCAGTCAAAATTATTAAAAAGGTTAAAAAGATGTCCGCTACTTGTATTTTACTGTAATGATCACATGATTTACCTTTCATCTGGCAGCGGAGAGGTCCTATTTTGTATGCCATGTGATCGCCAGGCTGGTCGACACCGGAAAATGAGAAAGCAGTGAGAGGGAAGATTTCCTTCATCTTGACTGTGCCACTGTCCTTCTTCATCCCACCAGCACTGTCCATACAATTACATACCCGATTCCCGTATTCTGAAAAAGGTCAAAATCAAGTAAGTGCACTTTAATAATGTCTGTGGATAATCTGGTATCATGCATAGGAACTTAATATTGAGTTCTACTCCCTTAAGGAATATGGATCACTACTATTTTTTATCATTAGACTTGAAAGTCTCGACTGGAATACTGTTAAGAATAATATGAATTCTTTTCTCTTTTCTCTTTTGGCCAAAAATTTTAATAAAAATTATCCTACAAAAAGATTTGGAGGTCTTGATTTATCTTTCACAAAATGCAGAAAGTGGAAATCTTCTCCAGAATATGCATATATAAACAAAAATGAGATTACAAACATGTTAACATTTTTGGTCAAAATCAAATGAATGCCAGAACATATTGATGAAAGGTATAAAACATTTACTGCAACTTGAAATGCATATGTTTCCTGTTAATTTCTCCCTCTGAAAAGCATTTCTCATCCAATGGTTTGAGAAGTTAAAAAACTGTGATAATCATGTTAAGCCAAAACTTTCCCTCACAAAAGATAGATAGTATTGCATATTCATGGTCTGTTAAAAATATTTACCATCAAGTTTGGGGCAGAGGCTTCCTCTGCCTAACTGATGCCAGCTCAGAGGACTGTAACCTCGACCCAGAACCTGCAAGTCCCATCTTAATGACACTCCCTGACACTCAAACTCAATCTCATATTCGCAGCTCTCTGATTGATCCACCAAGTAGTCGAGACTTCCCATGTTAATAACGCCTGGATATCTGGGAATGAAATGCAGCATATGTCATTGTAAGTCAGAGACGGGTGTTGTGGCACAGAGATCGTTGTTGGAACAAAGAGATGGTTGTTGGAACACAGAGATGGTTGTTGGAACAAAGAGATGATTGTTGAAACACAGAGATGGTTGTTGGAACACAGAAATGGTTGTTGGAACACAGAAATGGTTGTTGGTACACAGAAATGGTTGTTGGAACACAGAGATGGTTGTTGGAACACAGAGATGGTTGTTGGAACACAGAAATGGTTGTTGGAACACAGAGATGGTTGTTGGAACACAGAGATGGTTGTTGGAACACAGAAATGGTTGTTGGAACACAGAAATGGTTGTTGGTACACAGAAATGGTTGTTGGAACACAGAGATGGTTGTTGGAATAAAGAAATGGTTGTTGGAACAAAGAGATGGTTGTTGGAACACAGAGATGGTCGTTGGAACACAGAAATGGTTGTTGGAACATGGAAATGGTTGTTGGAAGTCATTTAGGATGTGTTTCTAACTGTATAGATGGTGTAGAGAGCTAGATTATCATTTGGGTTCAAATAATTGGTCATATCTGTACTACTATTGGTGTAAAACTAGGTACTGAGGATGATCAAGTATTAGCCTAATGCTGCATATATACATAAACATACAGTTCCACTTTGCATGATTTCAATAAAATATATCTATATCATTTTGTTAGTGTCAAGAAGTCATGATGCTTCCATATAACTTTCATATTAAGAGTATATTTTACAGTCTTTAAATTCTTTATATAACAGCCTTTTTACATGTGAACGTAGTGTTAGCACGCGTACTTATCATAAGAGATAAAAGTGTGACTTTTTGGCTGTTTGGTAAAAAATGTGTGTCATACATGAATCTGTGTTGTGATTTTGAAGAATAGCTGTTGTCGAGGGAGGTGAGATTTTCTCGTTGCTGATCATGCCTGATCAGAGTCGTGATTGGCTTTGTGGTAGGATCACACTCAATCCACAATGCAGGAAGCGGGCCGTCACCGTCAACGTCATACGGGAAGGGTTCTGAGATATCCATGCCCATAGCCTGCCTCTCATTGCAGCTGAAGGCGTCAATGTCTGCGAGGAGAATGCTCAGTTATATCAACACTATCACACATCAGTACAGTGTATACATTGTACTGTGATATCATTCTGCCAGGAGAATGCTCAGTTATATCAACACTATCACACATCAGTACAGTGTATACATTGTACTGTGATATCATTCGGCCAGGAGAATGCTCAGTTATATCAACACTATCACATCAGTACAGTGTATACATTGTACTGTGATATCATTCGGCCAGGAGAATGCTCAGTTATATCAACACTATCACATCAGTACAGTGTATACATTGTACTGTGATATCATTCGGCCAGGAGAATGCTCAGTTATATCAACACTATCACACATCAGTACAGTGTATACATTGTACTGTGATATCATTCGGCCAGGAGAATGCTCAGTTATATCAACACTATCACACATCAGTACAGTGTATACATTGCACTGTGATATCATTCTGCCAGGAGAATGCTCAGTTATATCAACACTATCACACATCAGTACAGTGTATACATTGTACTGTGATATCATTCTGCCAGGAGAATGCTCAGTTATATCAACACTATCACACATCAGTACAGTGTATACATTGTACTGTGATATCATTCGGCCAGGAGAATGCTCAGTTATATCAACACTATCACACATCAGTACAGTGTATACATTGCACTGTGATATCATTCGGCCAGGAGAATGCTCAGTTATATCAACACTATCACACATCAGTACAGTGTATACATTGTACTGTGATATCATTCTGCCAGGAGAATGCTCAGTTATATCAACACTATCACACATCAGTACAGTGTATACATTGTACTGTGATATCATTCGGCCAGGAGAATGCTCAGTTATATCAACACTATCACACATCAGTACAGTGTATACATTGCACTGTGATATCATTCTGCCAGGAGAATGCTCAGTTATATCAACACTATCACACATCAGTACAGTGTATACATTGTACTGTGATATCATTCGGCCAGGAGAATGCTCAGTTATATCAACACTATCACACATCAGTACAGTGTATACATTGTACTGTGATATCATTCGGCCAGGAGAATGCTCAGTTATATCAACACTATCACACATCAGTACAGTGTATACATTGTACTGTGATATCATTCGGCCAGGAGAATGCTCAGTTATATCAACACTATCACACATCAGTACAGTGTATACATTGCACTGTGATATCATTCTGCCAGGAGAATGCTCAGTTATATCAACACTATCACACATCAGTACAGTGTATACATTGTACTGTGATATCATTCGGCCAGGAGAATGCTCAGTTATATCAACACTATCACACATCAGTACAGTGTATACATTGTACTGTGATATCATTCGGCCAGGAGAATGCTCAGTTATATCAACACTATCACACATCAGTACAGTGTATACATTGCACTGTGATATCATTCTGCCAGGAGAATGCTCAGTTATATCAACACTATCACACATCAGTACAGTGTATACATTGTACTGTGATATCATTCTGCCAGGAGAATGCTCAGTTATATCAACACTATCACACATCAGTACAGTGTATACATTGCACTGTGATATCATTCGGCCAGGAGAATGCTCAGTTATATCAACACTATCACACATCAGTACAGTGTATACATTGTACTGTGATATCATTCCGTAGGCACACGTAGGCACTAATTACAGCATATATTACATTGTCACCACATGATACCATTAGATAGTGGTATCTAGGAGTAATTATGAATGGAGGCGTGACGTTGCAAGGTCAAAAGGGACATCATAGTTGACGCCTTGGCCATTGTTATGATGACAACATATCGGTGCAAGATAAGAAAATTTTAATATAATTTTTTCATCAAAACCATGATTTAGAGCTATACATATCACAGATGAAAGGTTTGGTTGTTTTGTATACAGATTATGGAAATATAAATTTGATTTCACTGCTCCAAGTTTTGACGATTTCATGTTAAGATTTGTACATTCATATCATAGTTATAAGATAAAGTTAAAAATTGCCATTTCCACCTCAGATACCGAGGAAACCACTGTGACATGACATTGTTTTATTGTTATTTTTTCTGTCCAGTTCATTTTTATTTAAATGATAAATAAAGGTATTTGCACAATATTATCAATATTATTTTGAAAATACGTACATCATATTTGCATTTTACCGTAAATACTCGTGTATAAGACCATTAAGATCTTGTTGCGTAAGCATATTTATGTTTAACTTTTAAAATGGCCGCCAAACTTGAATGGTAGCAGTGCCGATGTCTCAAAAATTGGTCTTTTCAAGCAAAATAATCTCTATTTTGGGGGGTCGTCTTATACATGAGTCATCTTGTATACGAATAAATACGGTACATATACCTATATCATATACCTGTATTATGATAGCATTCTTTAATGATTTCTCAGAACACCTTCAGAACAATTTTCTTACCGGTATATGGTGAGACTTTTTTCGGCCAATCGAAAGTGCATATATTTGAATGTTAAAGAAGATTTGAAGGAAATAATCACCATAAGAGCAAGTGATCCTGTTATAGGTATCAGCAGAGGTTGGCAGGATTGTCACAGCCTCTCCCTCTTGGATCAGATAGCACTTTCCTTGATCATGTGACCATGTGAACCTGGCACACTCCTGGCGTGGCACACTAAGGCACTGGAGTCTGCACTCATCCTTTGAATTGGCTGGCACAGTCCTTGCTCCAATTACTCCCTGATTGTCAGGGTCGGGCATAAAGCTATCAACACACATTTCTGAAATACATATATAATCATAACATTAATAGACACTATACCTTGATTTCAAGGAATTTTCTCACAGCTAGTTTTTAAGACTATAGTTGTTTTCATGTCAGAAAAAAAACTGTCTGTTATTGATTCCAGAGATATAAGCCAGATAATCTGGGTTTGAATTATTTTTTTCGCCATCTTTAGAAGGAGAAATACTCACCTGGAAGCTGGCAGCGAAGAGGCCCCATTAAGACACCCGCAAATGTATTACTTGTGGTGCCACCTATAGTGAATTTTGTTATAGGTAATATTGGATCCAGCTTGTCCCAGTCTTCAATTGTTCCATCCTCATAGCACTCCATATCGTTATTTTGGCTACACTGGCATATTCTCTGGAAATCCTCTGTTTAAAATATATTAATTTATCCATGAAATACAAATAAAGAGAACTGTTGCTTATTTGAAATTAAAGATTGTCCAATACCATGGTGGGAACTGGGTACTGGCATTTATCCAGATTTATACTATCATTTATGAACACACATATTGAAACTAGAATATATATTAGGGCAATTTTTTTGCAACTTAAAAATTGGTACTTTGCTCAGAACATGGTCAGCATGTGGCTATTATAAAAGGCATCATGTTCATGTGAGGATAGAAAAAAGTGACCATCCAGACAAATTTTTCATTTTAATGTTTCTCATTGCTGAAGTCAACAAAGTACACATTTGAGCCACATTCCTTTGAGCCACATTCCTTTGAGCCAAATCCCTTTGAGCCATACCCCTTTGAGCCAAATCCCTTTGGGCCACATCCCTTTGGGCCACATCCCTTTGAGCCACATCTGAGCTGGCCAGCTTGAGTGTGGCATTAATAGTTAGTGTATTGAAGTGCAATGATTTACCTTCTGTTTGATTCAGGCAGAGATTTCCATTTTTGATCTGATCCAATTTCATCTCATTGTCATTCCGGTCAAACCAGCGGATTGCTGTGTTGACGTCCACACCTTTGCTTGAGAGTTTTAAATCATAGGAGCACTTCATTGACTGGGCCACAAGTAACTTCAAACTCTCCATATCTGGTACCTCATAATATCTAAAATATATTAAAAGAACTAAAAGTTATACACAATTGGAACAAAATAGATATTACTAGATGCCTTTTCCTAACTGTGACAAGTGAAAAATATATTAATAGAACACAAAACCGCAATAAGAATATTACCCATTTTTTTCTAATTCATTTGGATGACCTGATTATATACTCACAAAACTTTTGGAACATTTAGAAAGTGATTCTGAAAGTGATTCTGAAAGACTCCCACCGAAATTTACTCATACAAAGCCAAGAACTCCAGCGTTCCTTCAGCTGTGAAATTAAGTTCTTATCACTGAAATAGGGCTTTTTTAGTTCTCAAGAAAGTTCAAAGTTCATGAGCTACTCACACAATATCCTTGTTGAGTGCACTCAGTGTTGGGTCTGTCATCTGACTGGGCTGCTCCAAGTTGTGGTGGACAATGGTGGAGACGGGAGTTGTGCTATCATCACACTCTACTCTGAGCGGGGGTAAGGGCCCACTCATCCCATCAGGGTCATAGGTCACAGGCTGCGATATATCTAACCCGTATCTCTGACGCATGTTGCATGAGAGGTAATGGAAACCTGGTTTTTAAAAATCATTAAAAAATATAACTATTAAAATATATATTTTATTGTAAGCCAACAAGTAATTGGATTTAATTCAAAATCTCCATCATGTCCTTTTAACATGTGCACATTTTACTACTTGATAAGTTTAAATAACAGAATTCTCAAACTGAAATATTTTAATGCACAGGCTAGTTTGGAGAATTGTTTTGCAAAAAATCCTGGAGACTAATAACTATAGATATTTCTTATGGTGGCTATGTACAGGATAACATAACATAACATGAAAATAATATAATATAATAACATAATATAATATAACATAACATAACATGAAAATTAAAAGTTTGTGAGGTATTGATGGTTAAGAAGGTGAGACCACTCTCACGTGGACTCCTCTCATGTTAAGACCTGTTGTCATGTGGACCACTGTCATCTTAATGACTGCTCTCACGTGGATCACACTCGTGTTAAGGCCTGGTCTCACGTGGATCACACTCATAAATTATGTTATACTAGATTATCAGCCAGATGGCAATTAACTATTACCCTCCATAACAGGAGAATTCTGAGATTCATTTCTGTCAAACTTATACTTATTAGTCCGAAAAATGCAAGTATAAAAACCCTAGAAAAAGTTGTTTCTTACTGAGGTGTGACTATTTATTCATTCCTAATATCTATACTAAGTTATCAAAATTTGTGAAAATATCAGATCTGCCCTGTGGGGGATAATGTGGTCTAAAGGTTCCCAAACATGAAATGCATGTAGTCTAAAATTACTTATATGTTGCCAAATATAACCCACAATTTCATGGATACTCAGGTGGTACATATATTAACATTACGTCATAAGCATGTAGTATTTCCTGTCCATTAGAGGTTCATAAACCCACAACCTTATGGAACATAGTAGCATTAGAGCAAACAAACAGAAAGAAGGAATAACAGAATTTACCTTACAATACCACAAAGAGTGTATATTTGGGACTAATTAGGTATCAGAGATTATCGACTCCCATGTACTTGAATGAATGTGTCCTATGGCTAATTATAGGTTGAAAAAATAGCTAATTTCTCTTCAGGAAATAACAAGGGAGTACTTACGAGTTGGACAGTTGAATCTATCATAGTGTAGATAAGAGTTTGTGGTGTACCCTGTGATTCTGTAGCTTGGAAGAATACAGGTCCTGGTGAACGGGTCCCAGCTGTACTTCCTACACTCCATCAAACTCTCACATCGACCTTTGCATTCCTCTTGTGATAACTGATAATATGATTCCCCCCAGTAAGATGCCTGGTTCTTGTTCCGCACAAAATAATTGTTCTTCCCCAGTTCACATACATCTGCAGAAAAGATTAAACCAGAGAACTGCACACAGAGTTGTGAAAGCTTACATGACAAAAAACTTAACTTAAATTTTTTCTGGGTCAAGGTCACTGAAACAAAGTCATTGTTATTTTCATTAAAGAAGTAAATAGATTACCGCCTGGTTGGTAACAGAGCTTGGAGTTTGCATCAAAGCAGCAATTCTGAGCATCACACTGGTGCATATCTAAGCCATTTCCACATTCCACGCGGTCAGAAACCGCCACCGCACATGTCTCCCCACCTAAACCAAATACAGACAAACTACACCTTAATGGCTCCCCTTTACCCCTATGGCTGTTCTCTCTTGAGGTAATAACACGCCATGGTATCAGTTAAGCAAAATGCGTACTCTCGGTGGGATGCCAATTGGTTTTTCCAAGTAAACTTATAGATGTAGATATACAGCAATGGTTTTAGCTCTTTATTGACCTCATTCTAATATATGTGATCACATCCGATGTGAGAGATTTATGCTATTTGCCGGTATGACTGCGAAAGGGAGAAAAAGATAGAGCAACAATTTTAAAATAACCTCTAACATCTTAATAAAGATAACAAGGTAACATACGTGGACATCTCACTCGTTTGAATAGTTGCATGCCACCTGAGCCATATATTTCAGTGTACTGGGCGAAGGTGGTGCAGGTTTGGTTTGCGACATGCCAGGTGAAGGCCTGGCAGTCGTCATAGGGCAGTCTGAGACATTGTTCCTGGCATGAAGTAGCTGAGGTGAGGGCATCCCATACCTCACTTCCATTAACTGAAAGGGATAGCGCTGACTTTCCTGGAGAGAACGTAAAGCTATCCAAACATATTTCTGAAAATGAATTATTTAATTAGATAAGAATTTATATCAAATAAAAATAAAAATTTCCCAAAAGAGTCTACATACCAAATTTGAAAGGAATCCAAGCTGTTTTTGACAGCAGGCCCGGTATTTTCCAACTTGACTCACTTTTCAAGGACAAAAAGGTTCCAGGGGGGTCATGGTTCAAATCGTCAAAGACATTTCCCCAAAGAGTTTGTTTACAAACCAAATTTGAAAGGAATCTGAGTTTTTTTTAGCACAGTCATCATGCAATAGTCCTGGAACTTTCCAATTAGACCTACTTTTGAAAAGGTCAAAGAGGTCATGGTTCCACTGTTCCAGGATATTTCCCCATTTTACCAAGTTTCAAAGGATTCCATGTGTCTTGGCAAAGTTATCATGTTTAAAAGAAGACAGACACATACACACACACACACACACACACACACACACACACACATACACACAGTTCTCACAATAATTTGAACCTCATTCATTCAATGATTCACTGGTGATCAGTGATGGTGGTTACCTGAGTTTCCAGGCAGGCCTTGTGTTGGAGGGCATCCGGGTCCACCACAAGGTGACACTGTTGTAGGTACTGTTGAGGGATATGCTGTAGAAGTCATGGTTGAATTAGGCCAGGGGTACACTGGAGTGGAGACTGTAGTGGGCAAGGTGTATGATGGACCTGTTGTGGTAGGCTTGGCGTGTGGTGAAGTAGCACAGCCCTGACATCCAGGGGGCGATGCGGTTGTGGGGGGCTGATCTGGAGCACCCAGTAGCCCTTCTGGACACTCGCCGGCTTTGCAACCATTTGAGGTCGACAGTTGAAATGGATAAAGTGTTTCGTCCACTGTAGAGATAAACGCATTTATAACCATTTAAAAAGATTACATCAAATATACAAGCATAAAATTACTTCTCCAAATATATTCTTTCTTAAAAAGATAAAATTCAGTAAAGATTGAGATGATCTAGCATTAGAATTAGTAAATTATTTAGAAATATTTCTACAACCTGTTGGATATTTGGGAACATCTCCACATGACCCTGGTACTAGAGCAATGTTGTCAATGGCAATATAGTATCCATCACTTGGTACAGAGAGAATGAAGATAAATTGTACTCCTCTGGGAACATTCACCAAAGCTAAAAATACACAAATATACACTCTGGGAACTTTCACCAAAGCTAAAACTACACAAATAAATACTCTGGGAACATTCACCAAAGCTAAAACTACACAAATAAACACTCTGGGAACATTCACTAAAGCTAAAAATACACAACTAAACACTCTGGGTACATATATCAAAGAGCTAAAATATATATCCCCCTTTCTTCCTTGTATCAAGGTGCATATCAACTTAACTCAGTAACTCCTGAGAAACAGGGGGAGAAAGTGACAAAAAAGAACGATAATATCATGCAAATATGATCTCACCTATAATAATATATTACCTATTATATCACCTATAAAAATATAATCAATATTCAAGCAACCTGAGTTGGTTGAATATTGCATCAGAATCCGTTCTCGCCCTAATATATAATGAACCCTGAAATCTATGCCACAATCATGAACAAACAATTTGATGTTCATAAATTCAATATAATAATGAGTATTTGCATTTTCTACCTTTATTCCAGTTGTTTATTGCTGTCAAAGAGTCATATTTGAAAACGCTGGTCTTGTTTGTATACATGGAATCCTCATAGCCATAGAGTGATCCCGCCAACACATAGAGCCCATTCACTGCCCAGTAATCAAACGAAAAACACATATCCTCATAGAAACTGTATCTCGTTGCTGACAGAATGTTGAAAGGGGCATCTTTCCTGGTCGCCAAGTAACGTCCTGAAATCATGTCATTCTTAACCTTATTACTAATGTACACAATAAACATTAGATGAATTATCAAGGTCAATTTTGCTTAATGATCTGTTTGGGTTTTTTTTTAAATAGATAAATATCTAGATGACATGATTCAAACAATGAACTGAGTAGATTTTCACATAATATCTTAATGCATATGGTGTTTCACTTACCTCCTGGCATATGCTCTGAAAAACCATAATTGTTGTCCATGTATTCATAATCATTCTTTTCAAAGGAACATGTCCAATCATTCTCAAAGTCACAAGAGCTGGGGGTCAAGACTGCAAAGAATCATATGCCCTAATTATGAGTAATATTTCATTTCCACAAAATACAATATAGTATTTTTTCAGAGGAATTACAATTTAATGATAAGTAATCCATAAAAATATGATGGTTTTTCTCACCCTCAATTATGTAAATGCTGAAGCATATTGTATTTGATGGGCTGGGAAAGAAAGAATATGACCTGACACAAAAGAATATGATCTGACACAAAAGAATATGACCTGAGGGTTGTGCCTGAAGAGGTGCAAGAAGATGGGGGTGGCCTTAAGAATGTAACTGATGGGAGTGACCTTAAGAATGCAACTGATGGGAGTGACCTTCAGAATGTAACTGATGGGAGTGACCTTCAGAATGTAACTGGTGGGTGTGACCTTAAGAATGTAACTGGGTGTGACCTTAAGGATGTAACTGATGGGTGTGACCTTAAGGATGTAACTGATGATAGTGACCTTAAGAATGTAACTGATGGGTGTGACCTTAATGATGTAACTGATGGGCGTGACCTTAAGAATGTAACTGATGGGTGTGACCTTAAGAATGTAGCTGGTGGGTTTCACCTTCAGGATATATATAAAGGTTTTGACCTTATAGATGTGATTGATGGGTGAGACCTTTAAGGATGTAACTGATGGGTCTGACCTTAAGAATGTAGCTGGTGGGTTTCACCTTCAGGATGTATGTAATGGGTTTGACCTTATAGATGTGATTGATGGGTGAGACTTTATGGTTGTGGCTTTTGGATGTGACCTTAAGGATGTTATTGATAGGTATGGCAGAATCAAACACTAGTATCTTCCCCAGTAATATCTCTAAATACATTCCAGTCTGTTTGCATAAGCTAATTTCCCTTGTATCTTCTCCTCATATATAAGCCACCACCCTGTAATTTACGACTTGGCTGTGCAGCCTATGAATATGCTAATCAGTGATGGGCAGGGTGGCATAATGTTCATAATAGATGCAATCTTACCATCACATGATACGCCCTTGTAATGTCTGAAGTTATCAAACGCAACCACTCCATATTCTCCTGGGGTACATTGTGTTTCAAATGACACAAGTGATGCTCGTGGATTAAGGTCAATTCTTCTTTGTGTCCATTTGTCTTGGGTTCCAGTAGAGGAGAAAGCCAAATTACTGCTGTCAAGGCCAAGGTCAATTTCACCTTCATGTGTGAGAACAACCAGCTTGGTGTTGGAGACAAGGTAGTCAAATTGAAGACAGCCTTTCTGTGAGTTGTCTACTACCTCAGACTCGAACATAGCATAGCTAGCTTTTGTCTGCTTGTCATATACCGCAGCAAATATCATACCTGTAGATAAACATAAAATATTAAGTCCTGAGTGCACTATTTTTTTTTTTTTTTTTTTTTTTTTTTAGGAATTATATGTTCAGTGCAAAGAGTAAATTGAGGGTGGGAAGTGGGCAATAAGTGGGTGAGAAGTGTGCAATGTGGGGGTTGGAAGTGTGCAATATGGGGTGGGAAGTGAGTAATGAGGGGGTGGAAAATGGGCAATAAGGGAACGGGAAGTGTGCAATATGAGGTGGGAAGCAAATAATAAGGGGTGGGAAGTGGGCAATAAGGGGGTGGGAATCACGTAATAAGGGGGTGGGAAGTGGGCAATATGGGGTTGAGAAGTGTGCAATATGGGGTTGGAAGTGGGCCATAAGGGGTTGGAAGTGGGCAATATGGGGTGGGAAGTGGGCAATATGGGGTGGAAAGTGGGCAATACGGGGGTGGGAAGTGGGCAATATGGGGGTGGGAAGTGGGCAATATGGGGTTGAGAAGTGGGCAATATGGGATGGGAAGTGGGCAGTATGGGGTTGAGAAGTAGGCAATATGGGGTGAGAAGTGGGCAATATTGGGTGGGAAGTGGGCAATATGGGGTGAGATGTGGGCAATATTGGGTGGGAAGTGGGCAGTATGGGGTTGAGAAGTAGGCAATATGGGGTGAGAAGTGGGCAATATTGGGTGGGAAGTGGGCAATATGGGGTTGGAAGTGGGCAATATGGGGTGGGAAGTGGACAATATGGAGGTGGGAAGTGGGCAATATGGGGTGGGAAGTGGGCAATATGGGGTGGGAAGTGTGCAATATGGGGTGAGAAGTGGGCAATATGGGGTGGGAAGTGGGCAATATGGGATGGGAAGTGGCCAATATGGGGTGGGAAGTGGCCAATATGGGGTGGGAAGTGGGCAATACAGGGGTGGGGGGTGACTTATTCTTGTGGCCCCATCCCACATTGCTGACATGTCTCTACTGTATCACAAATAAAAGAAGAATGTTCTTTCACTTACTTGATCTTCCATATTCTTCTCCATCAATCACTTTGAATTTATAATCAAAGCCCTTTCCCCACATGTCTGTATATCCACAGGAATTCCCTGCCTCCATGTCACAATCAAGGGCTACAAAAAGTTTTCAATATTATTTTCATCAAAAAGATCAAATTACAATATCTGCGGCACTTTACTTTTGTCCAGTTTCTTTTTGGGGGCAGATAGTCAAAGCAAATTGTATGATCAAGATATATGAAAATCTATACACCTAAAATAATTACAATATCTTCCTGGTGAGAATAACATCCAGGTTTTACATATATTTAGATAGGTTGATAAAAGCGGTTCATACAGCAAAATTTCATGTCGGTGCCATCCTCGCAAGTCGTCCACCAGTCACAATGGTCTGCCTCACTGTAGCACTTCCCAGTTGAACCGCACATCCTCGGAGTCCTCTCTGAGCAATCTGTTTGAATATAATACTGCTTACTAGAGTGCTTGGTTAATGTATACAGTGCCAGCTAGAGTGCTACACAAACATAATGCTGCCTGAAAGAGTGCTACACAAACATAATGCTGCCTGATAGTGCTACACAAACATAATGCTGCCTGATAGAGTGCTGCACAAACATAATGCTGCCTGATAGTGCTACACAAACATAATGCTGTATGATAGAGTGCTACACAAACATAATGCTGTATGATAGAGTGCTACACAAACATAATGCTGTATGATAGAGTGCTACACAAACATAATGCTGTATGATAGAGTGCTACACAAACATAATGCTGCCTGATAGTGCTACAATAACATAATGCTGTATGATAGAGTGCTACACAAACATAATGCTGCCTGAAAGAGTGCTACAATAACATAATGCTGTATGATAGAGTGCTACACAAACATAATGCTGTCTGATAGAGTGCTACACAAACATAATGCTGTCTGATAGAGTGCTACACAAACATAATGCTGCCTGATAGAGTGCTACACAAACATAATGCTGTCTGATAGAGTGCTACACAAACATAATGCTGTCTGATAGAGTGCTACACAAACATAATGCTGTATGATAGAGTGCTACACAAACATAATGCTGCCTGATAGAGTGCTACACAAACATAATGCTGTCTGATAGAGTGCTACACAAACATAATGCTGCCTGATAGAGTGCTACACAAACATAATGCTGTCTGATAGAGTGCTACAATAACATAATGCTGTATGATAGAGTGCTACACAAACATAATGCTGTCTGATAGAGTGCTACAATAACATAATGCTGCCTGATAGAGTGCTACAATAACATAATGCTGCCTGATAGAGTGCTACACAAACATAATGCTGCCTGATAGAGTGCTACAATAACATAATGCTGTATGATAGAGTGCTACAATAACATAATGCTGTCTGATAGAGTGCTACAATAACATAATGCTGTATGATAGAGTGCTACACAAACATAATGCTGTCTGATAGAGTTCTCCACAAACATAATGCTGCCTGATAGAGTGCTACACAAACATAATGCTGCCTGATAGAGTGCTACACAAACATAATGCTGCCTGATAGAGTGCTACACAAACATAATGCTGTATGATAGAGTGTTACAATAACATAATGCTGCTGATAGAGTGCTACACAAACATAATGCTGTCTGATAGAGTGCTACAATAACATAATGCTGCTGATAGAGTGCTACAATAACATAATGTTACCTGATAATGTTTGAAAACTTTTAAAGGTGTTTGATAAAAATGATTTTGCGAGTCTAATTAAGTTTCTCTATAATATCAGAGTAGAACTCTTACTGCAGTTGGTCTTTTCATCTGACCAGTCCCCACAGTCATTTACTCCATCACACCGACTGCCATTCTTCAAACAAACTCCATTAGGACACACATCTCCACTGTCACAGTCTGTCAAGTAAACAAGATCAGGAAAGGTGTTATTTCTTACTGAGATAAAATGTAAAAAAAGATTTCTTCTGTTTTTTTACATGCAATATACCTTAAAAAGTATGCAAAAACTTTCATATCTCAAATACAATGTGATTAAACACATTGCAATAACTTCATATACCATTTCGCCTGACCATCCATACATACATGCTCAAGGTTGGTCACATGGCCAACTTACTTGAAGTTTAAAATCCATGATTATATCTTAAAATCTTCAGTTTTGTATTAAAAAAAAAGGTCTATTCTATTCTTATCTAACCTATTCAAATGGAATTTATTCTTATTTTTTCTAATTTAATCTATTCTCATCTAATATGTTCTAATCTAATTTAATCTATTCTAGTGTATCTATTCTAATTTAGTATAAATCATTGTAATATATTTTAATACAAGCTATTCTATTCTGTTCTAATTAAATTTAATATAATCAAATTTATTCCATTTTGATACATTCTGTTATATTCTAATTTATTTCTAACTATTCTATTCTAACCTAATATAACCTATTCTAATAGAATAGATTCCACTCTAATCTATAATCTAATCTATAACTTAATATAATATAAACTTATCTTAATGTAAACGAAATCCAATCTTGTCTAATCTTAATTTATTTTAATTATGTTCTAATGAATTCTTTTTTTATTCCATTCCATCTTGTTATATACCTCACATCCTCATATTCATATTATTACATTACCTTCATATATTACACTACCTTCATATATCATTACACTATTTTCACATACCATTACATTACCTTCACATATCATTACACTATTTTCACATAACATTATACTACCTTCACATATCATTACACTACCTTCACATATCATTATACTACCTTCACATATCATTATACTACATTCACATATCATTACACTACCTTCACATATCATTACACTATTTTCACATATCATTATACTACCTTCAAATATCATTATACTACCTTCACATATCATTATACTACCTTCACATATCATTACACTATTTTCACATATCATTATACTACCTTCAAATATCATTACACTACCTTCACATATCATTATACTACCTTCACATATCATTACACTACCTTCACATATCATTACACTATTTTCACATATAATTACACTACCTTCATATATCATTATACTACCTTCACATATCATTACACTACCTTCACATATCATTATACTACTTTCACATATCATTACACTACCTTCATATATCATTATACTACCTTCACATATCATTATACTACCTTCACATATCATTATACTACCTTCACATATCATTATACTACCTTCACATATCATTACAATACCTTCACATATCATTACACTACCTTCACATATCATTACACTACCTTCATATATCATTATACTACCTTCACATATCATTACACTACCTTCACATATCATTACACTACCTTCATATATCATTATACTACCTTCACATATCATTACACTACCTTCACATATCATTATACTACCTTCACATATCATTACTTCGTCTGACCAGTCCTCACAGTTATATATATTATTACACTACCTTCACATCCCACTTCATCTGTCCAGTCCTCACAGTTATATATATTATTACACTACCTTCACATTTGACTTCGTCTGACCAGTCCTCACAGTTATAGACACCATTGCACCTCACGGCAGAGGGCAGCCGCACACCATCCTTACAAAGAAAGTCCTTGTCAGTCACAGCTGCAATTACAAACCTCTGCTCTTTAGCAAACTCACATCATGATGGTACGGTAAATAATTATCGTGTTAATTATTCCATTCAGATATTTCCAAGATCATGATAGAAGTAAACACCTTATATTTTGAATGGTGCCTACATCAAGACATAAAACAGTTATCAAAATATAATAATAATAATAATAATAATAATAATAATAATAATAATAATAATAATAATAATAATAATAATAATAATAATAATAATAATAATAATAATAATAATAATAATAGTAATAATAATAATAATAACTACTGATTTAAAATGTGCATCACTTATTCTTGTCCATACTTATTAAATATGTTCATCACTTATTTTCATCAGGACAACACTCAACAGGACAAGAGGAAGAGTGAGCTCACCACAAGACTGTTCATCTAAGCCATCGTCGCAGTCGGGATAGTTGTCACAAACCCTGCTCTCTGGGATGCAGTCTCCCGTCCCAGCACACCCAAACTCTCCAGGGTTGCAGGCTGTCAATGTTGAAAACGACTGAGTTAGACATGTTGAAACAACTGAGTTGAAAATGACTGAGTTAAACATGTTGACACGACCGAGTTAAAAAAATGTTGACACGACCGAGTTAAAAAAATGTTGAAACAACTCAGTTTAAACTGTTGAAACGACTGAGTTAAAAATGTTGAAACGACTGAGTTAAAAATGTTGAAACAACTCAGTTAAAACTGTTAAAACGACTGAGTTAAAAATGTTGAAACGACTGAGTTAAAAATGTTGAAACAACTCAGTTAAAACTGTTAAAACAACTGAGTTAAAAATGTTGAAACGACTGAGTTAAAAATGTTGAAACAACTTAGTTAAAAATGTTGAAACGATTGAGTTAAAAATGTTGAAACGACTGAGTTAAAAATGTTGAAACAACTCAGTTAAAACTGTTGAAACGACTGAGTTAAAACTGTTGAAACGACTAAGTTAGAAAAAATGTCAATCTCACACCCAGTGAAAACCACACACCCCCCTGTAGGTTGGTGGTGTATAGGCTGGATAGTACAAATCTACGTATATCTACAAATCTGAATAGTACAAATCTGCATATGTAACCTACCAGACTCTTGACAAGCAGTTATAACGGCAATGTCATCTACGGCAATGTCACTCTTGTATCCTGATCCCCGCACGGCTTCTACATAAAACTGACTGTCTTCTGCCTCTTCAAGTTTGCATGATAATAACCTCCATTCATTTTTCTACAAAATATAATAATTACAAATTTCTTATCATGTTGCTTGCTGTAAAATGTGTCATAAACATGTTTGATTTTGCAAGAAATGCTTGTTGCTAATGCCTCAGTCACATTTGCACCGGGCGCCGGCCGGGCAGTAACAATCGGTCGACTTCACAGTCTGCCGGGCGCCGGGGAGTTTATAAGCAACAATCTGAGATATGCCGTAGCTGTGGTCACATTATTAAAGGACACCGCACGGCACGTGCAAGACTGAATGACACAGACGTCTGCAGGATATCTTAAAGACGTCTGGATCATTGACAGACGTCTGTAGGATATCCTAAAGACGTCTTTATCATTGACAGACGTCTGAAAGACATCCTAAAGACGTCTATGATATATCACAGGGAGCCCGTGCGATCATCTGACGATGGTCTATGAACACACGAAATAAATATAATCCTATTTTCACCGCACGATGCCACCGGCAGCCCTAAGATAATCTGCCGATGTCCCTGCGGGACACTGCCGGGACCCTGCCGTGCACTTTAAGATGATATTTGCTGATAAGACATCGGGAAAACGCCGGCAACTTTTATGTGGCAGCTAAAAGTTCCCGATGACCCGGCCGACTTCTTAAAGATGCCCAATTGTGGCCGATGATCTCCCGGTGCCCGCATGGCAATCTGAAATGCCTGCCGATTTTGTAAAAAATACCCATCGGCCGGGCATCTTTACTGAAATCGGCGCAAATGTGACTGAGGTATTATCAAGGTCAATGGCCCATTTTGAATCTGTAAATTTTACCTGTGTTTAATTCACTATTAAGTTTAATAAACATATTGAATAGGCATCAGAAATGTGGGTACACTCTGTCCTAGTCATTTCACAAGTATTTTTTTTTTTAAATCCAATTTGTGTTGGAAAATTTATTTTTACTGCTATTTTACAATTTGACCTACTTTTCAAGGACAAAAGGTCACAGTGGGGTGAAGGTTGAAACCTTCCAAGACATTTCACGTTGTTTTGGCAAAGTGGTCACACACACACACACACACACACACACACACTCACAGCACTATAATATACTCCGCTCTGATAAAATTATACCCGAGAGGAATAAACTCATTTTTATGTACCTGTGGTCCATCTACAGAGCATATTTTCTTCATCTGGCCGCTGACTCTCTGGTGAACATTGAGAGATCCCATGTGTTGCCCGTACATGTGGTAGTAGAGACGGACACACCAGTCAGCACCGGGAGAGATCACCGGGGAGGCCAGCAAGGCATTCCATCCCGGGTTGGCTGGGTCACTACCCTCAACGTATATATAATATCCTAAAACACAAAATGTTAACAACATTAAGATTCTATGCGGTGTCACTATGTTATGTTGGCTGGGTCACTACCCTAAACATATATATAATATCCTAAAACACAAAATGTTGACAACATTAAGATTCTATGCGGTGTCGCTATGTTATGTTGGCTGGGTCACTACCCTCAACGTATATATAATATCCTTAAACACAAAATGTTAACAACATTAAGATTCTATGCGGTGTCGCTATGTTATGTTGGCTGGGTCACTACCCTCAACATATATATAATATCCTAAAACACAAAATGTTGACAACATTAAGATTCTATGCGGTGTCACTATGTTATGTTGGCTGGGTCACTACCCTCAACGTATATATAATATCCTTAAACACAAAATGTTAACAACATTAAGATTCTATGCGGTGTCGCTATGTTATGTTGGCTGGGTCACTACCCTCAACATATATATAATATCCTAAAACACAAAATGTTGACAACATTAAGATTCTATGCGGTGTCGCTATGTTATGTTGGCTGGGTCACTACCCTCAACGTATATATAATATCCTTAAACACAAAATGTTAACAACATTAAGATTCTATGCGGTGTCGCTATGTTATGTTGGCTGGGTCACTACCCTCAACGTATATATAATATCCTTAAACACAAAATGTTAACAACATTAAGATTCTATGCGGTGTCACTATGTTATGTTGGCTGGGTCACTGACATATATATATATAAATAATATCATAAAACATAAAATATAATAGATAGTCTTTTCCAAATAATAGATCATATTTTGGATTGTAAAGCTATCAACTATCCTTTATTGAGCTAAGAAAACAAAATATAAAAGGATATTTTTGGTTGGATATTAATTATTGAATTATTATTGTAATATTATTTAATTTCATCAAGTACTTTCCTCTTTGACATACATTACATATATCTTAAGCAAAATTAACGTATAAATGTTATCCTAAAAAGTCATTTGTCTTGACCGAACTGACTGTAATACCATAGCGTACCTTCTCCAATGAGTGTGTGATCATCATCTGGTCCAGTACCGGAAGAGACAGTCTGGTCCTTGTTTATAATCCACTGTAGCTTGTCTTCAGGACTTTCCACATTGGTGAAGCCACATAAATTGTTGGATTCAAAGCTACAGTGTGTCACCAACTCTGTTATATAGATAGAATATTAATAGTCACATGATGATTTGCATCGTGACAACATAACAAGGAAAATCCATTCGTGTTGGTTTACTCCCATTTTACGCCATATGGCGCAGCACCATAGTGGAATTCCGCCACAAACTTACATGTGTATTTGTTAATAATACTACATACTCAGGAAATCTCCTACGAGGAGGTTACTTGACCTTAACGACCTTTGTACACCCTGAAATTGACCATCTTGTATTTTGTGCCAGTATTCTGTGAGGTCACATGGCACTGCGCTATGTGGCGTAAAATGGTATTCTCATATCAAAGTAAGAGTACCTTTTTATAAGGCTCATTTCATAAGCAAAAGTCTCATTTCTTAAATAGGTCAAGGTCAATGAATGTTGACTTTCATACAATTATTACAAGTTTATGCAATTCAAAATTAAGATTAATTAAACAGATAAATCATGATAATAAGCTTGTTATTTGGGAACTGAATAATCTGCCTTTCCCTACTTTTTCACCAAATACTAATCTTATTATCATAATTGATATCAATATCTATTTTCGTACGCATGAAAAAGACACACTGAATATCATATTTTGGGGGAAAAGAAGGATAATGTACATGTAGATTTGCTCTTAATTGCAATTTCACAGCAATTTATATTTTTTTTATATTTATTGTGATTTTTAAAATTTAAAGCAAATCAGTGATCATGAATGCTCTTTTTTTAGGCTCTCTTTTTAGGCTCTTTTTTACAGCACTTACTTCCATACACATGCAGGTGACCCAGGTTGTAGTAGAGATATTCCAGAGATCCTCCCGTTCCGCCCCACATCATTGCTCTGAATGGAATCTCCGTCGTCCCGAATAGCGTGCCCTTGTCTATGGCAAGCACTTCCTTGTTCTGCGCACACTGACACTGATCTGAAAGTTGTCGTCACCAATTAAAGCACATGATTGAATGTTTTTCATGCACAATGTCATCTCATTTAAAAATTGTTTTGAAAACGACCCTCGTGACCTGTTCCAAATTGTCTTCCATAAATGTCAGTTTTTTTAATATCACTAGATTTCACTACCAATTTCACTGCCAATATCACTAAATATCACTACCAATTACCAAATTGAATCGATCTAAAAATCATAAATGGTTCTAAGATTTATCTATCGATGTTGAACAACCATCTTTAAACTTCCTTCTCTGTGTTTAAACAAATGCTCACATTAATACTCTCAGAGTTATCCAGTTAATCACCAATATCTAAAATTAGGATTCAGAGATGCAGGAACACTCAGCCCTTGTTATTAATAGAAACAAACCAACAAATTTATTGTTGAGGAGCAAGTTTACCTTTACTAGGGCAGAATGTACCAGTCAGACTGTCATAGCCCACGATGCTGCCATCATATGCAACCAAGTGATTCTCCTTGTATAGATCTGTGCCACTGCACTGCAGCTCCATCTGGTAGAAAGCGCCCAGGTCTGGGTCCACCAGACTCGCAATGCTCTCCAGGGGAGCCCCTGTATACCACAATATGGCAGACAATTAGATCATGTTAAACGGTCACATCTTTCAAATATCTCTTTTCTTCTGACATTAATCAAATATAGTTATATATTTAAGTGGCTACATCAAATGCTTGTCTATCTCAATAAAAACCACACTTTGCATTTATACAACATGTCTATATTCACCTGCTGGTGACTCTTACAATATATGTGTGACATGGCTCAAATCTATACCAATGTACTTGTGGCTCATACCGACCTTTGTATTCAGTAGCTCATACCTATCTCTGTATTCGGTGGCTCATACCTACCTCTGTATTCAGTGGCTCATACCTATCTCTGTATTCAGTGGCTCAGTGGCTCATACCTACCGGTATCTCTGTATTCAGTGGCTCATACCTACCTCTGTATTCAGTGGCTCATACCTATCTCTGTATTCAGTGGCTCATACCTATCTCTGTATTCAGTGGCTCAGTGGCTCATACCGACCTTTGTATTCAGTAGCTCATACCTATCTCTGTATTCAGTGGCTCATACCTATCTCTGTATTCAGTGGCTCAGTGGCTCATACCTACCGGTATCTCTGTATTCAGTGGCTCATACCTACCTCTGTATTCAGTGGCTCATACCTATCTCTGTATTCAGTGGCTCATACCTATCTCTGTATTCAGTGGCTCATACCTATCTCTGTATTCAGTGGCTCAGTGGCTCATACCTATCTCTGTATTCAGTGGCTCATACCTATCTCTGTATTCAGTGGCTCAGTGGCTCATACCTATCTCTGTATTCAGTGGCTCAGTGGCTCATACCTATCTCTGTATTCAGTGGCTCATAACTACCTCTGTATTCAGTGGCTCATACCTACCCTACTTGTAAGTCGTAAGTGCCAATGTATTTCATGGCTCAAGCATATCTTAAATGGCTCATACCTATCTATACATACTCCATATTTACCTATATATTCCATGGCTCATACTTACCTATATATTCCATGGCTCATACTTACCTATACAATCCATGGCTCAAGTTATATATTCAATATACTCCATGGCCGATACTTACCGATGTATTCTATGGGAACCTTGTATGAATCAATGCCAGCAAACTTGTCCACCAGTACAGTGCCCTCCTGGTTGTGGTGGATAACAGTTGTCATGTACTTAGTGGAAGGGTCACAGGATACTATCATGGGAGCAAGAGGACCTGAATCCCCATCAACATCCAGAAATATCCGCCTCGCAATGTCCATGCCTCGAAACACACGCTCGGAACAGCTGTATTTAGATGCTTTGCCTGAAAAGTAAATATTAAACATGAAAACTTGAATGTGAACATGATGATTCTGACTGCCGATGATTATTAAAGTGTACAAATTGATATATCTTAGGTTCGTTGACCTTCACAAGTGTGTCAAAAAGTTCATGGGGGGAGGGGCAATATTCTACTCATCCAGAGTTCTATATTATAAAATTCCCCTGTTATTTTGCAATTGAATTGTATGAACTTTGATTTGTTTGTTTGTTTGTTTGTTTGTTTGTTTGTTTGTTTGTTTGGGGGGTTTACATCACTTTCGACATTATTTCAGTCATTTCGTGATGAGACCTACTTGTAGCAGATATAGTGCTGCCTCACTGCACTGTCATGTCGCAGGTTCTTGACATGACAACCCACCCGGTCACAGATTTACAAGGACAACGGGTTAACCCTTTGGCACAGGCCTCAGCTCATGTGTGAAATTGTTATTGAAGAGGATAAAACAATTCCATTTTCTATAGGATGTCTGCCTATATTTTCTGTAGGAATGAACAGCTGGTACTATACATATTTTAAAATTCTTGTCAAACTTGAAAATAATTTTAAGATGACATGAATAGTACCATCAGGCAATGGTTTACAGGACCATATGTATGACATCATTTTATGGTTGATATAATGTAATCAAAATTTAATTATAAAGCCTCACACAAGATCTTTTAATCCAAATTTGAAGGAAAGAGCTTTACCTGCAAAGCATGTAAGAGGACCAAGGCTGCATTTGAGATAGTTTCCATTTGGAGTGAGTTTGGCATCCCATACAAGTTTGGATAGTGGCAGAACATTCCTGTCAATGATGGTGCCTTGGTCTGTCTTCATTAGAGTTCCTAGGCCATCACAGTTACACAGTCGCTCTTTGCCATCTATCATAAATAAAATCATATCTCCCTCAATTACACATTAATTATCTTATAAATAAATAACTACAAAAAAAGTGCTATTATACACTTAAAATCTTTTAAAAGAAATTCATTGCACTTCTTACCCTTCACAGGACAAATCTCTGGGCTTCCATGAAGTTTTGACCATGAGTGGAATGCTCCGTTTTCAGTACTGCTTCCGTATGGAACATAACCAACCGTAGCAAGTAGATCCACCGATACACAACTAAACTCAACAGCCTGTTCACAGTGCAGAGAACTGTTCACAAATGCACGTATCTGTTCATGGGATAATTCTTCTTGACTAGCACTGTAATACTTGATGTTGCTTCCCATATAGGTATCTACATTGTGATAGCTTTGTCCTCCGTAAAAGTTAGTGTATATAACCATGGCAACAGGTGACTTTGAGGTGTCACATTCGACAAGGAACGGTTCTACCCCACCCTCCCCATCAGGGTCGTAGAGGAAAGGGTCAGAGACATCCATCCCTGCCAAGTAACGGTCCTCACAGCTCATATCTGCAAATATATACTTATATATAAATATGCATACTAAGTATTTTTTTACTTCAGGGAAATAACGTGCCCAGGAGGGGCCTCACTTTGTTGACCAGCTGATCTGGGGGACCAATAATCTGCATGACACAAAAAAACACAACTCATAATCAAGTATTTCGATTACATGTATACCTTGACCTACTTGTTAGCTGTTAAAAAGAATATGGAAAAATAAAAACAATTTAAAAAAACAAAACAAAATCTGCCTGCCTGTAAAGCTTGAAAATGTAGCTAATTTCTCTCAAGAAAATCACATGACATGTCATGTGATCTTAGAATAATATATATGGTTATCTGTGTTTTATCGACAATTACACACAAAAGACCTGTGATGACAATTTCTTGTGAAAGTTTATTCCTGCACACTAGAACTAAAATTTCATGAGAGTGACTCACAGCTATAGAACAAGGATGTATCACCAAAAGCGAGAAATGTAACAAGAGAACTTCAAGTTGTTTGTCATCTCAGCACATAACAATGTTTCTTAACCCCTAACAGACAAGCCTATCAAAATTTTGTTGAATGGCAGGACTAAACAATATTTTTTTCTGGACTAGTATATCTGTAAACTAAATTGATAAAAATTATAATCATGGTTATTCAATATGCTCAATGAAGTGCTGGAGTCAAAAGTTCATGATCCAATCAGTGTGACGTCATTATCATGATTACATCGAAAAAGTTACCGCCCAATAGAATGTTACAAAATGACGTCATTAAGCTAGAACAATGGGGACGTTAATGTCCCTCCTGTCCATTGCCGGTGGTGGATGTCGACGTCCATCCCGTCCGTTAGGGGTTAAAGATGACTTCTGAGAACTATCACATGAATCAATAACGCAACGTGAACTTTGGTAAACACCAGACATGGCCAGTGGCATTACTTACCCGGTCCTGGTTTAGTTTCTGAGCACTCGATCCACAGATTCTGTCCATAAGGGCATTGCGCAGAGTGGTAATCGGTGGAATAGTCGAGATTATACTCGCATTCCCTCAGGTGACTTTCCTGTCCTTTACACTGAGGAACGATAGACATTTGCCTGTTTTTATTCACAAAGCTTCCAGGCTTGACGATTTTCCCTGGACCTCTATAAAATGTCGAAAACAGGGTGTTACTCAAGAAAATCCAGTCAATCCTGTTTAAAGCTCAATTCTCCTCAGAATATGCCTCATTTGTGGATCTTTCCTCTAATATTAGCACCACCTGGTGGTTGTACTTTGTTTTCATACAAATATGTAAATAATGTTTTACTAATAAATAAGCATATTTTCTTTCATATGATTTAATACATTCACCCCTGAATAGAGACGAAATTAAATGCTCTACATGTAACAAATATTTGTTAAATTTGGTCTAAAAGTGACATATTATTATGATGCAGAATAAAAAATATATGCCATTAAAGTGTTAATTTGGCCATGAATGAATGTATTTGACATACCAAATGTGCAATAGTGAATATGTATTGCAATTGGCATAATGATTAAGGAATGCTTGAAATCTGTACCTAAATGAATGAAACTTATGCCCAAGAATGTGTAGCATTTAGTTTGCGACAAATCCTGACAGCTGCTCGGGAAATATAAAAAGAATCCTGACAGCTGCTCAGGAAATGTTAAAAAGAATCCTGACAGCTGCTCAAGAATTATTAAAAAGAATCCTGACAGCTGCTCAAGAAGTATTAAAAAGAATCCTGACAGCTGCTCAAGAAATATTAAAAAGAATCCTGAAAGCTGCTCAAGAAATATTAAAAAGAATCCTGACAGCTGCTCAGGAAATATTAAAAAGAATCCTGACAGCTGCTCAGGAAATATTAAAAAGAATCCTGACAGCTGCTCAAGAAATATTAAAAAGAATCCTGACAGCTGCTCAGGAAATATTAAAAAGAATCCTGACAGCTGCTCAAGAAATATTAAAAAGAATCCTGACAGCTGTTCAAGAAATATTAAAAAGAATCCTGACAGCTGCTCAGGAAATATTAAAAAGAATCCTGACAGCTGCTCAGGAAATATTAAAAAGAATCCTGACAGCTGCTCAGGAAATATTAAAAAGAATCCGGACAGCTGCTCAGGAAATATTAAAAAGAATCCTGACAGCTGCTCAAGAAATATTAAAAAGAATCAGGTTCATCCTATCTTCTTCCAACCATAACAGTAATTTTAGTCTTCAAAATAACATTGTAAGAATTGTTCTCCATAAAATTGTCTTCATTGCAGGTGAATACAGCCAATAAATGATAGTGTCCCAGCCTTGTCAATTATTTTATGCTGACCTATCATTTTGTACTTGTATATAGTAAGGTATAGACACAAACTCTGGGAGCACAATATTTTATATTTAGCATGTAACTGATGATAAATATAGAGTATAATAATCCTGTAATGTCTGTGATGTCATTTTGAACAAGAAGGAAAACAAGATGTCTGATACTTACTCAAACCCTTGAGTTTTACAAGCTACGTCAACAGCACTTTGTGACCAAAAACTATTGCAGAAAGTGATCCATTCTGTCTCAAAATACATCTCTAATCTGCCTCGACCTGGTTTATCTGAACCCACCAGGCGTGTAATAATTGGATCTATAAAAAAATAGAATTGAAATGCTAAATTGAAATGATTAATTAACATTACACAGCACACATTATTAATAATAATGATAACTAAATAGTTTGTGAGTAGCACAAAACATAAGTGAGCGCAGTATTTAAAGCCTACAAGGTGATGCACTGTCCAACTAATATATACCGCAAATCTCTGTTATGATTTAAGGAGGTCAAAGCAACCTGGTTACATAAATTATGAATGACTTTGGCCCAAAGTAACCAGAAAGTCACCACTTCAAAAAACCAAATCTCTTCCTGTGTGGTGTTCATATATGCTTTTTGAGAGTTCTGTAAAATGATCTTGTTAAAAAAATTCATAACCTTGAGAATAGTTCAAGGATTTAACAATTAACAAATTTAAGATTTAACAAATTAAAAATCAAATCAAAAATCCTTCCCTAAGCATTTGATACATTAAATACTGAAATCCATTTTGTTGCTATTTTCAAACAAAGCAATTATCTTGCACCATGCCATTTTTTGGGGTTCAAATGACTTTTTTTGGCAGGAAAAAAGAACTTTGGAAGACACTGTTCCCCCTAACGTTAAGTCCCTGAGTGAGGCAGCTTAATTTAGCCCAATTTACATTGATATTGCTATGTTAAAATATCAGGAGGCCATTCACGAGAAAAGTCATCGTGATGTAGGTCATGACCTTAACCTTGACTAGAAAATCATACATAAGGCAAATATTTGTAAAGCAAATATTATTTGCAAGCACTTACAAATATATAATATAACATTTATTGTGCCTACATTTTGGTGGTTTAGCCTTTGTGGCCTAGTTATACATAGATTATTCAAAACATTTTTCTGATTTAAAAAAAATGGATTTTGTGTCCTTGAAAATAGCCCAAGGTCAGATTATTTCAACATCCTCCTTCTATTTCATTCAAATATGCAGAGTTACATTGGTATTGCTGCTGTACTCTTACAGTCAGGAGAGAATTATGAATAAAAGTAATCCTATTGCAGGTCATGGCCTTGACCATTATCCAAAATCATCAAAAATCCAAAACAAATAATCGTTATATGCACTTCATATATCTGTAATATCAAGTTTTGTCTTAAGATTCAGCTTCGCTATATTTTGGAAGTTGTAACTTATTTGGCCTTTAAATAGGTCAATGTGACTTAAGATGATTTTTAGATGATTTTAAAAATTGGCTCCTGTGACCTTGAAAATAGCTCCCAGTCACCCAATATCCAACTTGTCCAAGCTCTTCATAGGTAGATTATATTTACAAAGTCATATCAATATTACTGTAATTCTTTAGAAAATAGGGCATAGTTGTTCCTATGCTGGTTATGACCATGACCTTGTCCCAAGGTCACAAAAAGTTCAGCCCAAAAACTTTCCCAGGACAACATGTCAGACCATCATGTTATACTATCTAGTCCTGATGTCCAAGCATTAATAAATAAGGAAGAAAAAAAGTCGGCAGCGGTGGCGGTGGACACAAAGAAAACATAGTAAGAACATGAAGTCAAACTGTGCCGCTGACATAGTAACATACTTTATATAGAACTGATACCAGACATTGGTCCTTCAAAAATGATTATTAAAAAAAATCAAACTTCAGAAATATGGTGGTTAAATATTTTGGAGAAACATAAAATTTCAAAGATTGATGAGGAAAATTTCGGTGATGTTATTAAGGTGTGTTTGGTTCTTACCGGTGAAGCAGTGGACTCCCACATCACTGTAATGGCTACAGCTTCCCCAGCCCCAGCCTTTGTGCTCACACTGACTAAGTGACGCCTCGTTACCACGGCAACGTAGATCAGTCAGCCAAACTGACCCATTTCCTGGTCCCACTTTTGAGTTTTCCAAGGGAAGAGCACCGTGGCTGAATAGAGACAAATCATCAAATTTTTATATTATTCTGAATTTCATATTATGTATAAAAGCATGCAATATTTGGCTTGAATTCACATGATTTGTTTCTTAGTTTGAAGGGAACAAGTAGGATTGAAGGGAAATATTTGTTTATATATCCAGAGACATTTAAAACAGAGATTGGAAACAAGCTGAAGTTCTGCATTATCACTCAGGTGATCCGATCTCGTGGTGGCGCCACCATCACCACTTCCCGTTTCCCACATGTGGCCATTTGGCCAGCTTGTCAAGGGAATGTTCACCTTTTTTGTACAAATGGACCATCATGTTGACATTAAGCAGTAGATTATGCAAGTACTGTTTTATAGCATTTAGAACTGTACTGTAATTTGTGCAAAAATGATTGCGCAAGACCATGTGAGAGTTGGATTGTGCACCACGCTGACACCTAGTGGCAGACCTGCTCTTTCCAATCTCTGTGTAAATATCTTTGATTTGGGGGCAGGTTCCATTCTGACATTCTTCTAAACTATTTTAGTCTTTTATTAAAATAAGATATAAGTTAGGGATGCTGAGAATTGATTGAAAACATGTGAGAAAATCAGATTCAATGTCTGGGTTTATATTGTGTGAAATATTAGAGGTTCATTGACCTTTTTCTGCGTAAGCAACATATACATTTTCATCTCATTTGATAAAATTTGTCAAATATGTGATTGCGCAGCTAGAGTCCATGAGAAGAGTCTTCAGGATTGACTTACGTGATGTAGTAGCCAAGTTGGCGGCAAGCTACAGCGGCGTCAGCTCCATCAAAGCCACTTTGACAAACGGTTCCCCATTCTCCCAATACTTGCACCTCCAAACGTCCAACGTTATGTGACGGCCCGCCTGCCAGACGAATGCTGAAATCTGAGGAAGAGAAATGTCAGAAAAATGTCAGGAAAATGTCAGGAAAATGCTAGAAAGACTCCACTGACATGTGTTGAAGTATCAAAGTCTCAAGTAACTTATTATAACCAATCCCAGGTCTTAACAAATTGGTCATAAAAATGGCTGAACATGGTGTGTTAAGTCAATAAATGTTACACTGTCACATTACAACATGTAATAGTACGTCAAATTGAAACAAAAGCCAATTTGAAAGCAAAATAAAGCCAAAGCCATTTTTTGTGTAAACTTCAATATCAGGATTATTAATTTTGTTCACTTTTCTTTTCCATTTGCGATGGCACAATGCATGTTAATTGGAGACAAAATAATTTGCATTGAAATGTTAAAGATTAAATAAATCAAATAGTTAAATTGTTAAGACAATCTATGTAAATACACAAACACATCTATCTATTATTTCTGACCTCAACTCTTGTGAAATTATTGAAGATTGATGTTATTAAATCTACCTTCAGGAGTGCATCTTCCCTCCGTGAGGAAGAAATCATCCAAGGCTATGTCTCCTTGGTAACCATAGTAGTGACGCCCTTCGAATACAAGGTAGAACTTTCCCATTGACAGGTCAACCATGGCCGTCTTCCAGGCTGGTCCTTGGTCAGCATATTTATTCCACAAACGTTGTTCTTCCCCACTCTCGTATTTATAGTTGAGGATCAGTTCACCGATATCGTTTCCACTCATGTGGTAGTAGAATTGGAAGCAGTGGGAGGTTGTGATTTCGATCAAGGGAGATATTATCTTGGCAAAATCAACATATCCATGAGACCAGGAATTTCTTGTGGATGTCTTTATAAATATGTAGTGACCTGTAAAAGCAATTAAATCCATTTATGTGGTTCTTATGTCGAGATTTGTGATTAACCAATCAGCTTGTTCATTCAGGTCATGTGCAGCTTTTCACCTTTGGAGGCAGGGAATGACACGAGGGAGTCCTGATATGGAGGGTAATGATACAGAAGATATGTCCTGTTATGGAGGGTAATGACACAGAAGATGTGTCCTGTTATGGAAGGTAATGATACAGAAGATGTGTCCTGCTATGGAGGGTAATGATACAGAAGATGTGTCCTGTTACGGAGGGTAGTGTTACAGAAGATGTGTCCTGTTATGGAGGGTAATGATACAGAGGATGTGTCCTGTTATGGAGGGTAATGATACAAAAGATGTTATGGAGGGTAATGATACAGAAGATGTGTCCTGTTATGGAGGGTAATGATACAGAAGATGTGTCCTGTTATGGAGGGTAATGATACAGAAGGTGTGTCCTGTTATGGAGGGTAATGATACAGAAGGTGCGTTCTGTTATGGAGGGTAATGACACAGAAGATGTGTCCTGTTATGGAAGGTAATGATACAAAAGATGTTATGGAGGGTAATGATACAGAAGATGTGTCCTGTTATGGAGGGTAATGATACAGAAGATGTGTCCTGTTATGGAGGGTAATGATACAGAAGGTGTGTCCTGTTATGGAGGGTAATGATACAGAAGGTGCGTCCTGTTATGGAGGGTAATGATACAGAAGATGTGTCCTGTTATGGAAGGTAATGATACAGAAGATGTGTCCTGCTATGGAGGGTAATGATACAGAAGATGTGTCCTGTTACGGAGGGTAGTGTTACAGAAGATGTGTCCTGTTATGGAGGGTAATGATACAGAGGATGTGTCCTGTTATGGAGGGTAATGATACAAAAGATGTTATGGAGGGTAATGATACAGAAGATGTGTCCTGTTAGGGAGGGTAATGATACAGAAGATGTGTCCTGTTATGGAGGGTAATGATACAGAAGGTGTGTCCTGTTATGGAGGGTAATGATACAGAAGGTGCGTCCTGTTATGGAGGGTAATGATACAGAAGATGTGTCCTGTTATGGAGGGTAATGATACAGAAGATGTGTCCTGTTACGGAGGGTAATGATACAGAAGATGTTATGGAGGGTAATGATACAGAAGATGTGTCCTGTTATGGAGGGTAATGATACAGAAGATGTGTCCTGTTATGGAGGGTAATGATACAGAAGATGTGTCCTGTTATGGAGGGTAATGATACAGAAGATGTTATGGAGGGTAATGATACAGAAGATGTGTCCTGTTATGGAGGGTAATGATACAGAAGATGTGTCCTGTTATGGAGGGTAATGATACAGAAGATGTGTCCTGTTATGGAGGGTAATGATACAGAAGGTGTGTCCTGTTATGGAGGGTAATGATACAGAAGGTGCGTCCTGTTATGGAGGGTAATGATACAGAAGATGTGTCCTGTTATGGAGGGTAATGATACAGAAGATGTGTCCTGTTATGGAGGGTAATGATACAGAAGATGTGTCCTGTTATGGAGGGTAATGACACAGAAGATGTGTTTACCTTGTGGGTTATTAAGGGTGTGATCAGCATTTGGTCCGGTGTTATGGGATGGAGTACTACCGGTTTGTACATGCCAGTCCATGTTATCTCTGGGGTGCATCTCCTGGAACCAGCCACACAATACATATCCATCATCCTCAATTCCACACGACACAGAAGGATTATCTGAAACGTCATTGTTATCAGCATTTAATCTTCAGAAATCAAGCAATCTGAACTCTTCCCTTTTCTCTCTGTACATATGAGTCCAACCCAATATCATCCACAAAGTCAAACCAAGGTATTGAAAATGAAAAGAATCAAACTAATCTTATCAAAATCAAAATATCTGATATAAGAATGTTAAAGTATTTAAATGATTTTTGTGATTATAATCAGAAGGCTCCACCTGATCACAGGTACTCACTGCCACAGTTAGCTTCATCCGATTTGTCTCGGCAGTCCGGTCTCCCATCACAAACCCACTCGTAACTGATGCAGGTGCTGTAACCGTACGAGTCTTCGCACTCATGTCCATTGCACACTTCATCTACAAATAATAATCATGAACGTAACTAAATGTGGTATCAAGATATTGACGAAAAAAATACCTATTTTATCCATAACTTGCTACAATCAGAACCTCCCACTGACGCAAAGTGCCCTGCTCCTTTCTATGAGCAAATAATATTTTTCTATTATATCATCACATTAACTCAGGGTCTCAACAATCTATTTTAATGACAAAGAACAAACTAAGATGGCTTCTTATAGATGGATACACAAAGATCCCGAACCCTTGATGACTGCAAAACAAAATTCTCACCTATATTTATCTAATATGTAAAAAGGACGAATCAATTTAGTTATTTTGCTCCATTAAACCATTGTTTTTATTTTGATGAAAAGTGAAAGTTGTTTGCATGTCAGAGCCAATTTAAACAAGTGGATTGCCGTGGAGATTTGCTTGTTTCATTTCACAGACTTCAAGCCATACTTTTAGGCAACCCCCCCCCCCCCAAAAAAAAAAAGAAACAACAAAAAAACAGCAAGCTGTGCAGATCAGTGATAAAAGGTTTGGTAGTTATAACACCATTTGTTTCACTCTTGATGTCAATGATGTTTGATTAACATAAATATTTGATGAGAAAATAGTTACTGATAGAAAATTGTAGAACAAAAATAAATATTTGTGTATAATGTTTGAGTATAGTACAGGTGACTCACCATTCAGTAGATCTAATGGTTAATCCCAGCCCTGACTAAACATGAGCTGGGAGAATATAGTACAGGTGACTCACCATTCAGTAGATCTGATGGTTAATCCCAGCCCAGACTAAACATGAGCTGGGAGAGTACAGTACGAGTGACTCACCATTCAGTAGATCTTATGGTTAATCCCAGCCCAGACTAAACATGAGCTGGGAGAGTACAGTACGAGTGACTCACCATTCAGTAGATCTGATGGTTAATCCCAGCCCAGACTAAACATGAGCTGGGAGAGTACAGTACGAGTGACTCACCATTCAGTAGATCTGATGGTTAATCCCAGCCCTGACTAAACATGAGCTGGGAGAATATAGTACAGGTGACTCACCATTCAGTAGATCTGATGGTTAATCCCAGCCCAGACTAAACATGAGCTGAGAGAGTACAGTACGAGTGACTCACCATTCAGTAGATCTGATGGTTAATCCCAGCCCTGACTAAACATGAGCTGGGAGAATATAGTACAGGTGACTCACCATTCAGTAGATCTTATGGTTAATCCCAGCCCAGACTAAACATGAGCTGGGAGAATATAGTACAGGTGACTCACCATTCAGTAGATCTGATGGTTAATCCCAGCCCTGACTCAACTTGAGCTGGGAGAATATAGTACAGGTGACTCACCATTCAGTAGATCTGATCGGTAATCCCAGAAGTATTTGTCATTGCATGGGGTGAGGTATGTATTGTCTGTGGGCAGACCATGACAGAATATTTCCCAGCTTTGAAGGTCTCTTGGCAGACTTTCCCTGCACTTGGAGAAATATTCTGAAGAAAAAAAATAAATAAAAAACATAACAATTATTCAAGAAATTTAAGATTTCAATGATGTAATCAATACAGAGATGTAATCTATTGTTTAATCCTGATACATCGCAGCATCTTGCCTGTTACCTTACTTTGCTCATAAAAACTTTGGAAAAAGTCCCTTTTATTGAGGCATATCTATTCACCGCAATAAGAAGATCATTTAATTCATAATATAATATATTAAATATATACACCATCCATCATATTCACTGAATGATGTGATGTCAATGCTTTTTATGTGTTTCTTGACTAGTCACTGTGGCAGTCCTGATCCCAGTACTGTTTACCAAAGCAAATTGATTCAGATTAGCACGTACCCATACAGAAGTTTTTACACGGACGTATGAGATCGCCCTCGGCATTGCACTCTCCAATCAGGAAAGAGCACAGGAAAGCACCGGAATAGCGGTAGCAATAATCTGCAATACAAACAACATACATAGCATGCACATCTAATATATACAAATTTGCCGGATGTTTCTTTTAAATACTTTACTACATGTAACATGTTAGAGTAGAGGAGGGCAATAGAAAAACACCATTAATTTTCAGGCATCGGACCTTACCAGACCCTCTTCTATGCAATATGTGAACAGCTAGCAGTCTGATTTACAATAATCGTTTATTCAAATTAATGCTAGTCACAAGAGAAAGACAGATTTTCATTGAACATGAATCTTTCCTACATTGGGTTGTAATCTTTCAGAATAAAGCCATTTTATCCACTAACTCCTTAACATTGTGCTTTGCTAAATAGGATTTTGAAAGGTCCAAGGCCTGAACATCAGTGGTATATCAATATATTTTCATTTTCACATTGTCATTCTATTGTTTTGAAGATCTAATTTTTGCTGACCTTTTTCACTTTAATGTAAAACATAAAAATATTTTTATTCATCCTGACTTATCTGGAATAAGATGAGAATGTTTTTCATTAAACTGACCTGTAAAAGACTTTCTCATGTTGTGATGGTCTAAAAGAGCTTGCATTCGCTCCTGGTCTGGTCTAGACTGGTAGGTTTTCCAGTCTGCCATCGCACACTCCTTAACAATGATTGGATGTTGAAAACATTGCCTTCCAACATTTGGTGCTGTAAAATAAATCAATAATCCTCATTTTTTTGGATGAACATATGGGTCACAAATACTTGCAGAGTGCACTATATTGAGCTTGTCCTCAAAACACATTACATATCATAAACTATTTAATAGCATGAAAACCATGATATCAAGCATGCATTTTGGTTCACACTTCATGTATATCATTTCTTTCCACAAAAAGATGATAAAATCTTTATTCAGCCTTTTCTCATGTTTTGTGCAGCCCATAGATTTGTTTGGTATGAATTTCATCAATTTACGTTATTAAATAATGAAGATATTCCACCCAGAAAAACAACGCATGGCTTATTTCCAAATTCTCATGCATTTATTCTCCTGATCACCTCACTCCACTATTAACCAATCAGAATTCATTAAAATTTACATCAATGCTTTCAATATGGCGGACAACATGCATTTTTTGCATTCTTTTTGTTCTCTCCAGCCATGCAATTTGTATCTCAAGTTCTACTCAGATTGAGTCATCTTGCACTTTCTGATCGTCCCTATTTTTTCACAATGAGATTGTTATATAAAGAAGTTGAAAATGATCTACTCACGTTGCGGAGGTGTGTCTGATTCTAAAAAGAAAATAAATTATGTAATTAGGTCTATTTACTTCTTGTTAAGAACACGTCATAATAGCTGAGGGTAACTCATAATACACCTTATTATAAATCAACAGATTAGTATTTAAAATTTACTTTTCCCAACATGGTTAATTTGATCAATATAATGGTATGAACTTCACTCTTTGCTGTCGCATATTGTTTAACACCAGGATGTGATATCTGAATTGTACTGAATGATTGAGCCCGTGAGAAGTACAAAGAGATTTATTTAATAAGCACAATAAGAATGTTTATGTTACAAAGTCTATTAATTCAAAGAAATTGAGATTATAACTTTCCAGAATGACCATTATCGTGGCTTTCCAGAATGACCATTATTATAACTTTCCAGAGTGGCCATTATTATAACTTTCCAGAATGACCATTATCGTGGCTTTCCAGAGTGGCCATTATCGTGGCTTTCCAGAATGACCATTATCGTGGCTTTCCAGAATGACCATAATTATAACTTTCCAGAATGACCATTATCATGGCTTTCCAAAGTGGCCATTATTATAACTTTCCAGAATGACCATTATCGTGGCTTTCAAGAATGACCATTATCGTGGCTTTCCAGAGTGGCCATTATTATAACTTTCCAGAATGACCATTATCGTGGCTTTCCAGAGTGGCCATTATTATAACTTTCCAGAATGACCATTATCATGGCTTTCCAGAGTGACCATTATTATAACTTTCCAGAATGACCATTATCGTGGCTTTCCAGAATGACCATTATCATGGCTTTCCAGAATGACCATTATCGTGGCTTTCCAGAATGACCATTATCGTGGCTTTCCAGAATGACCATTATCGTGGCTTTCCAGAGTGGCCATTATCGTGGCTTTCCAGAATGACCATTATCGTGGCTTTCCAGAATGACCATTTTCCAGAGTGACCAAACAATGGGAGAGTGTGTGTCCCAGACAGAGCCTCGGAATCAGTGGTGCTGAGATATATATATAAGTGAGATATATATAAGCTGTCATACCTCTGCACCAGACTCCTACGTTCTGATCTGGTCTGCAGAATGTGCTGCCCCATCCATTGTGTGTGCAGTCCTTGAGTTCCTGGGCATCATGCGGGCAGTAGAGGCTGTCAAACCACATCCGCACACTGTCAGGAGCATTCGGAACTTCACTTCCTCTCAGTGCCCTTGACCCTGGGCTATAAAAGGTCAAATTAGCATTTCAATCCATTTATAATAAGATACGTGTTTGCAATATTTTGTTAATCAAATAGTGTATCAATCTTAGCATCGCTGTAAGAGTTGCAAAATTATGATCACTGAGACATTAAACCATCACATATAAAAAAATATATACTGATAAATAAGTTCACTAAAACCAGTGAGGTGATAACTTGAAAGGACTGTTGAATAAGACAATTTGTCAAGGACAATAGACAACTACTATTCATTAACAGTGAAGAAAGACAAAATTATGAAATCATGAAATCACAGAGGCCACAGGCAATTTTACAGAGGGTTGGGGGTTGCTTAAATGATATGTATAAACTGTGAAACAAGCAAGCTATCTCATTAAGATCAACCAAAACACACCAACCATGGTCATTGTGTCATGCTGAAAGTGCCAAGTACTGGCAGTAATTCTTTGACCACCAGAAGGTTAAATGTCCACAGTCATGTGACCTCTACTGTGGTCTGTATGGGTGTTTGGAATTTAGCAGAAGACTCATTGATATCTAATTTCAAATGGCACAAACATTTATGTATGGGAAATATGATGGGTAATAACATTTCATCATAATGTTTGGGGTGTCAACATTTATGTATTGCAAGAAAAAAATGTTTAAAAAGCTCATTTCATGAATGCCAATTAAGGTACTATTGGGCCAATTTAAGAACAATTGGGTCAATTAAGGCTCTATTGGTCCAATTAAGGAACTATTGGACTAATTAAAGCACTATTGGGCCAATTAAGGATTTATTGGGACAATTAAGGAACTATTGGGTCAATTAAAGAACTATTGAGTCAATTAAATAAATATTGGACCAATTAGTGAACTATTGGGCCAATTAAGGAACTATTGTGCCAATTAAAGCACTATTGAGCCAATTAAGGATTTATTGGGACAATTAAGGAACTATTGAGCAAATTAAGGAATCATTAGGCCAATTAAGGAACCATTATTTCATGAATGCTTTAAGGGACAATTAAGGAACTATTGTGTCAATTAAAGAACTATTGGGCCAATTAAGGAACTATTTGGGTCAATTAAGGCACTATTGGGACAATTAAGGATTTATTGGGCCAATTAAAGAACTATTGGGACAATTAAGGAACTATTGGGTCAATTAAGGCACTATTGGGCCAATTAAGGATTTATTGGGCCAATTAAAGAACTATTGGGACAATTAAGGAACTATTGGGACATTTAAGGAACTATTGGGACAATTTGGGACAATTATGGAACGTCTGTGCAAATTAAGGAAATATTGAGCTAATTAAGGAACTATTAAGCCAATTATGGAACTACTGAGGCAATTAAGGAACTATTAGCCTGACTAAGGAACTATTGAGCCAATTAAGGAACTATTGAGCCAATTAAGGAACTACTGAGCCAATTAAAGAACTATTGAGCCAATTAAAGAACTATTGAGTCAATTAAAGAACTATTGAGCCAATTAAGGATTTATTGGGACAATTAAGGAACTATTGGAACAATTTGGGGCAATTATGGAACTTTTGTGCAAATTAAGGAACTATTGAGCTAATTAAGGAACTATTAAGCCAATTATGGAACTACTGAGTCAATTAAGGAACTATCTGGCCGACTAAGGAACTATTGAGTCAGTTAAGGAACTATTGAGCCAATTAAGGAACTATTGAGCCAATTATGGAACTACTGAGTCAATTAAGGAACTATCTAGCCTACTAAGGAACTATTGAGTCAGTTAAGGAACTATTGAGCCAATTAAGGAACTATTGAGCCAATTAAAGAACTATTGAGCCAATTAAAGAACTATTGAGTCAATTAAAGAACTATTGAGCCAATTAAGGATTTATTGGGACAATTAAGGAACTATTGGAACAATTTGGGGCAATTATGGAACTTTTGTGCAAATTAAGGAACTATTGAGCTAATTAAGGAACTATTAAGCCAATTATGGAACTACTGAGTCAATTAAGGAACTATCTGGCCGACTAAGGAACTATTGAGTCAGTTAAGGAACTATTGAGCCAATTAAGGAACTATTGAGCCAATTATGGAACTACTGAGTCAATTAAGGAACTATCTAGCCTACTAAGGAACTATTGAGTCAGTTAAGGAACTATTGAGCCAATTAAGGAACTATTGAGCCAATTAAATAATACATACCTCTGAATGCCCAGCTGCTTACAGACAATAAAAGCATCAAAGTCATGAAAATCATGGTCACATACTGTGCCCCACACATTGTCATAGAGCACTTCCAGTCGGCCGGCATAGTAGTCCATTCCTGTCAAACGAACAGGTATGCTGGGTTTCTCTGGAGCTGGGGTGGTTCTATCTGCATACACAGAGAATAGAATATCTTGATCACAAGTGTTCTTGCTGTGTGCATACATCAATAATTTTGAAAAAACTAACTTTATCTCAAATATGTGAAATATGATGTTTATTTTATCTCCAAGGAAATTAATTTGTTAAAATTTTGATATGAGGCTGACAACTATATCCTTAAGACAATTATTAGAAAAAAAAATTTAAAAATAGGTTTGTGACCATATTCGTTTCCATGGAATCACAGCATTGTTGTACTTATGTTGCAGAAATAATTTTGCTGATGAAATTACTTTTTAGAAAAGCAATAGCAGTTTCTATTGACAGGGATAAGCAGGAATGTCAGGGTTGTATGATACCTACCCGAATATGAGCAATGATGTGAACTGGATATCATTAAAACATAGGACAATAGCCTGAGAACTATGCTGAGAATTGTGTTTGTGATGTTTGTGAACATTTCCTAGAAATACCTGCATTGCTCCTTGTAACATTGTGGAGGACATTTTTCATGAACCACTTTGATGTCCACTTTAGCATCCAGATAAAAATAATGTACCTAATATTGGAACTGACATGCATGAACTTCATCAAACCTTTGAATATCTACAAGTTTCCCACACTTTTACCCTTATGACATTTCCTACCATTTCCTGACCTTTTCCCTGCCATATATTGATTTTCTTGACCTAGTGCATTGCCACAATTGAATACAAATTCAGTCTATAAATCTTCTGGAAAAAAATCATGGCATCCAAACAGTGGTGAGGGTGGGTCAAGGCATAAAGCCTGACCAATTTGCATAACAGAGGCTTTGAGAGTCACAGACATTCTTGCCAGGGCCAAGCATTAAAAAATAGATTTTTTTGTTTGTTTGTTTGGGGTTATACATCGCTTTCAACATTATTTCAGTCATTTCGTGATGAGACCTACTTGTAACAGATATAGTGCTGCCTCACTGAATTGTCATGTCATGTCGCAGGTCCTTGACATGACAACCCACCCAGTCACAGTTTTACGAGGACAATGGGCTGACCCTTCAGGCACTGGCCTCAGCTCATATGGGAAATTGTATCATGAATTCAATCTCAGCATGGTTGGGCATCGAACCCATGACCTTTGGATCACCACAGAGGAATTGGTGCTAATACGATGGCGCTTTAACCAACTTTGCCACGGCCTGTGTCCTTGAGAAAATAGATATGAGATGGATATGAGGTGCCCCCAAATGTTTTTTTTATAATTTGAATGTCCTGAGATGCATTCTGATGTTTTTTGGCAAAGTGTACTAAATATATACAATAAAAATATATAAAAAATAATAAACAAGAATCAGGCCCAGGAAATTTCAGTTGTCTGACATTTTCACTGACTAGGTGGAACCAAGACATTGCATATATTAAAAACAGTGATAGCTATTAATTTTTTGTTGTTATTAAAATGGGGAAAATAATCTAAGCCTCACTGGAAAAAGACCAGATCTCATCTATTAAAAGCTAAGACGAGAGAAGATAATGAGTGGATAGAATGACAGAAAATCCCCCCCCCCCCAAACTGGTGACATAGCATATCCTCTGCACTTTTTTACATAAAAGCCAAAATAGTGCTGAAAAGGTCATAAATACAAACAAATCAAATCATATTGACCTAATCAGCATTGCGAAAAGGTATTACCGTATTTACTCGAATATAAGACGAGGTTTTCGACACCCAAACCTTTAGTTAATGTTTTGGCGGGTCGTCTTATACACGAGGGCAACGTGTGGAAGGTGATTTACGGCAAGAATAAATGACTTTATCAACGTGATGAAGATACAAATACAAACTCCCCCAACAGCGATATAATTAATATCTTTGGATTATAATACACATAGAAATATTCTACCACATCTCATCAGTAGTCTGCCTCCATTTGATAAGTGTAAATTATGCACAAGTCGGAGAAAATGTGGATTTAAGAATGCTTAAATATGCTTATGCAACACACTAGGTTGCCATTTTGAAAAGTGGGAGTGACGGGGAGAAGCTCTTATTTTTTATGTGAAAACGGCCAGAGCACTACCACAGCGCCACAACTCGCATTGAAATACTATTATATTGCACAATGATGGATCCCTGATGGATGGTTTTGTTCTGTTCTCGACCTGCAAAGCGTAATTTGTGATAATATTGACTAAATATGGTAGTTACTCTTAAAAATTGATACAGGATTTTTGTCATGTCACAAAATCATGACAATAATAACAATGCTTGAATATATATATGCTATAATTATTTTTCAAATCATAAAAATATGGAAAAAATCTAAACATCATTGAAAATATAAAGAATTTGTCCTTTGAAAATATAACTCAGAACTAATAGCTAATAGCTGAGAACTGCAACCGATAAATCAAATTTGACCTAACCTTCAGGGAAGCACTTGATGTAGACGTCATCCGAGTGGCTGCATTCCCATGTGATGCCCCATCCGTTTCTGTGCGGGCAGTCTGCGAGGCTCTTCTCCTCCCGATAGCAGAAATAACCATCAAACCATATCGGCATATCAAAGGCATCCTCATGGATTGACGGTCTTGTTCCGTGAACGTTCCCAATCATTCTGCAAATTAACACACCAGGTTTCCTTACATATTCTAATCAGGCTTTGAAGAAACATGTATATGCTGATAATTGGCGATTTATTAGTTCACGAATTAATTTCAAGAGCTCACTTTTTATCATATCTTTAAAGAAAGGGCTATTTTCTGACCACATCATTAGGCATATTTTAACTGCTTTTTTTAAACAGTAAAAATAATTCAAATACGAACAGCATGTTAATGTGAACTGGGGCTTATTATATACTAGACTTTTCCACTAAGTATTGTAGTAAAACATCAAGCTGCAGACAAATAAGCAGGTGATTTCTTAAAAGAGAATCAAAGAGTTGCAGTATACAGCGGGTTAAGTATATCACGGTATAAGAGAGCGTACACTTTGAGCTCTACTGTATATGTACATACCCTTCTCCGTACATTTCCCGGCAGGCAACATGTGCCAAGAGATTGTTCTCAAAGTTGCAGGTGGTTCCCCATATGCCATTGTGAAATATTTCCAACCTTCCCTCATAGGGTTGAAGGGAATCACCAAGACGAACCGCAAAATCATTTGGTTTTTCTGCAATGATTAATCATGCTGTGATTTAGTACTTTATTGATATCTCTCGTCACCATCACAGAGAATATATGAGGAAGTAATCATATGTATCAAATGATCAGTTGATAGATATGTGCGATATATATTGGTCATGAATGTGCCCCATTCATAGTGAGCATGAAAGTATCCCATTCATAATGAATGTGTCAATGCATTGTGATCATGCACATGTTAGTCATTGTGATCATGCATGAGTTATTCATTTTGATCATGCATGAGTTATTTATTGTGATCATGCATGAGTTATTTATTGTGATCATGCATGAGTTATTCATTGTGATCATGCATGAGTTTTTTTATTGTGATCATGCATGAGTTATACATGTAAATATATATTTATTGTGATCATGCATGAGTTATTCATTGTGATCATGCATGAGTTATTTATTGTGATCATCCATGAGTTTTACATGTATATATATATATTTATTGTGATCATGCATGTGTTATTCAGAGTGATCATGCATGAGTTATTCATTGTGATCATGCATGAGTTATTCATTGTGATCATGCATGAGTTATTTATTGTGATCATGCATGAGTTATTTATTGTGATCATGCATGAGTTATTCATTGTGATCATGCATGAGTTATTCATTGTGATCATGCATGAGTTATTTATCGTGATCATGCATGAGTTATACATGTATATATATATATATTCATTGTGATCATGCATGAGTTATTCATTGTGATCATGCATGAGTTATTCATTGTGATCATGCATGAGTTATTTATTGTGATCATGCATGAGTTATTTATTGTGATCATGCATGTGTTATTCAGAGTGATTGTGATCATGTTATTTTTTTCAAAGTGACAATAGTTGTTAACAATTAGTTGTTAACAATAATCATTTATATACAGGCCAGTGCCTCCCTAACATTTTTCATGGAAATGATACTAAAAACACATGAATGGGATATTCAAAATGATTAATAAATGTGTTTTACAATGGGGGGAACATGAATGCATTACTCGTGGTAAAAATGTGTTATTCATGGTAACAATGAATGTTTATTCAGAGTAACAATAAATGTGTTATTTATGGTAACAATGAATTGTTGTTCACAGTAACAATAAATGTGTTATTCACCGTAACAATGAATGAGATTTTCATACTGGTCATGAATGAGATTTTCATACTAGTCATGAATGAGATTTTTATACTGGTCATGAATGAGATTTTCATACTGGTCATGAATGAGATTTTTATACTGCTCATGAATGAGATTATTATACTGGTCATGAATGAGATTTTTATAATGGTTATGAATGAGTGTGTCATAGTAATTCTACATTTACTGCAACACATTTGTCATTGGAATCTACAAAGTACCCCACCCGTGTAATACAATATAAGATCTACCATTTTCACATATGACCCCAGCGTCCCGTTTGCGGTTACACTGGCTCTCTTCGTAGCCTCGGACTATGCATTCGAAGAAGTTTTCCTCGTCTCCATTGCACTCGATGCCAGTGAGCCACACAGGACCTCTACTCTGACCAAACCACGCATTCTCAAATGCATAGGCATGACCCTTGCTGCAAAGTACAGAAACCACCTCATTTTAATCCTTACAGGACATTAAGCTTGATAAAAATACCTGGAAACTAATTAACTGGCTTTATTACAGATAACTCTTAAATAAAACCTCAAAATTCCATATAGAGAAATACAGCCATATCATATTGTAATTTAGTGCACTGTATACCAGAAATAAATACTGTTTTGCCATGAAAAATGTTACACAAGACTGAGTTGATGATGAAAAAACATTTGGTGGATTTTTCAAAGATTTTTCAAAGATTTTTTATAACAGGTACATAAATTGTTATACTTCCATGTTTGTGACATTGAGATTTGTTAGAGATGATAATCTTCTGAAACAAATTTTTGTTAGGAAAAGATTTTCACTCAAAAAACATTTACTCTCTTCAAATCAAAAACACAGGATAAAACTAATGGATATATAAAGTGGAGACAAACTTACTCATATCCTTTTGTCCTGCAGACGACGGTGGCATCTCGGTCATCAAAGTCGCGGCCGCATACTGCCCCCCAGATGCCATTGTGCAGCACCTCTACAGTCCCCTCCTTACTGCTACTGCCCCCTGTCAGCCGAATCATGTCCCCAGGATTCTCTGCCAAAATCATCAAATATCTACATGAAAAGAGGGTTGTTCTGAAGGACACACATATCACATAGCCAAGATGGAGGAGAAGAAACAATATCGCCAACACTGGCAACTACTTGATAGTTGTCTGTAATAATCTATAAAAGCAAAGACATTTAAAACAGAGATTGGAAACAAGCTGAAGTTCTGCATTATGGCTCAGGTGAACCAATCTCATGGTGGCGCCACCGTTGCCACTTCCTGTTTCCCATATGTGGACATTTGGCCAGCTTGTCAGGGGAATTTTCACTGTTTTTTGTACAAATGGACCATGTTATCGTCTTTGGATCATCATGTTGACATTAAGTGGATGCAGTAGATTATAAACGTACTGTTTTATAGCATTTAGACGGAGAACTGTGACCATGTGAGAGTTGGATGGTGCACCACGCTGACACCCAGTGGCAGACCTGCTCTTTCCCATCTCTGTTTAAATATCTCTGATATCTCTGATGAGGGTGATGAAATGCTAATAGATTTCTTGGACTTAACCAAGGCTTTTGATAAGGTTTAGTACAGGGGACTGCGATCCAAAATGAATAGCATTGTTTTCAGTGGCAACCTTTTTGACTTGCTAAACTCATAGAAAACAAGCAGAAAATTATGTGTACAGTTGTGTGGATATACCTCCGTATTAAAAGAATTAAAAGCAGGAGTGCAACAGGTCTCTCTCCTTGGGCCATTCTTGTTTCTTATTTATATTAATGACATAGCTGAGAATCTACAAAGTAACACAAATTTTGATTTGCTGGTGACACATCATTATTCCAGGGTATTAGAAATGGTGATGCAAGGTCAGCTGCTCGTATCATTAATAGAGATCTTGATGTGCTTAGTAATTGGGCTTTTAGATGGCTCATCTGTGACTGTTACCATCCCTTGTGAACCTTTTTTATGCTGTGAGGGTCATACAGTGACTGGAGCAGCTTTCAGAATTGAACCGTTTTTGCACTCTTGTCAAGCCTAAATTTCCTCAAATTCACCCACTGACTATCCATGTGAGTTTTGCATGTTTCTTGATCAAAGGAACCTACCGGTAAGTGACACCAGCTGTGACAGTAGGCCAGTGCCTATTGTTCTCAGCACAGCTGTGGCATTTTAGGTGTCTGCTGCTTGACCATTTGTCTACATCACGGGAGACCCACTTTCTGTGTCTCTTGTCAATGCTTATCTTGCATATATGAATATTAATACCAAGCTCATATTGCTTGGAAATAATTGCTAACGATGGCAGCCCACTTTCTTGAAGGTTGTCACCCAGTCCAGGCACATATCTATTAACCATATAATGTCTATCTCTCATAAAAGATCACTGTCTGTTTTGCCAGATATAAAACTAGGGGATACTGTGTCAACATCTTGGTGCTACGTTGACACAAGATTTGAGTTGGTCCATTCACATTCAATCTGTCATATCAAAATGTAATAAACGACTTGGCATAATCAAAAGATTTAAATATATTTGGTCTCACAAATTACTGGAAATCTGCTATAAAAGTTTTATTAGACCTGTTATTGAGTATGGTAATGTTTTATATGACAACTGCAGTGAAGAATACAAAGGAAAATTAGAGGACGTTCAGATGGATGCAGCCCATTCATTCACAGGAGCAAACTCTTTCTGTTTGACGTACAATTTGCAAAATTGTAAAATTATATGATATCATAAATAATGCTACTCCAACATACATAAATGATGTTTTTAAACCTTACATGTTAGCTCATATTCACACTAGAACTACGAGAGGGTCTGCTAACTATAAGTTTATTTTACCAGATTACAACTTGATCATTTATAAGAATTCTTATGTATATTCAATTATCTTTCTGTAGAACAATTTTAACCCCACTATTAAATCAGCTACATTAAACTTGTCTTTCAAGTGCCAATTATTCAAAAGATATGAATATTCAAAATTACTGTTCAACCATAACACTAGCAGATGCACACAGGTATCTTGTACTCAAAACCTAAAATCTGACTCAAGACTTAAAATCTGACTTTAGGAAAAGAGGTTTTAATGATGATGTTTGTCAATGTGGTGCAGCCAAAGACAATTCAAGACATTATTTTTTTTGTGTCAAATATACAGACATTAGATGTGATCTGTTTGACAGAATTCACAGCATCGATATCCATTCATCCGCTTAAACAACAATGCTATATGGAAATAAGAACTTATTGCATAAGGATAACAAGTTGAATTTTGCTTATATTTATGATTTTGTTAAGAAGACTGAAAGATTCAGCAAAATGCATAACATATAAAATGCATATACTCAATGCTAATATGCCTTCCATCATAAAATATAAAATGATTTATGATGCTGTAGCCATGGCCTGTTGTCATGGTGATAAGGGGTAAGGCTAAAAGGAGAATTTAAAAAAAGGCAAAATGTCTTAAACAATTAAAAAATAATATGTCTGATGCAGAGGATCTGTGTTTGTGTTCTACTCACGGTCACATCTTACTCCAGCGAGTTCATTGTTGCGACAGTTATGCACTCCCCATTGACGGTGGGAACAGAATCGGAGATCTGTGGCTCCTTGAGAACACTGAACGTCATCCATGTGGAAATTCGGTGATTCTTCCATTCGTCCAGACAATGAAGTGTTATAACCATTACTAAAGGCTTTTCCCACACCTCTGGAATACAGTAAAATTACACTATGAATTGCAGAAGTTACAATAAAGAAAGGTTTATTATTATCAACTATTTTAGATCGTAAATATACAAACGATTATAAGGTTCAGGTGTTGTATTATATGAACAGGAAGACAGAAATATTTAAAGAAATCAAATAAATATTTAAGCAGAGAACAATTTTTAGAAATTATTTCAGGAATACAAAAGGAAATGAACACAAAATGAAATGTTTTAGGAACACAAGCTGAAATGTCTCAGGAACACGACAGAAATTGTTTCAAGTTATCAGAAATTTATCTTGGATACAAGATAATTTTAGGTAAACTCTCAGGGACATAAAACACAACAAGGACAGCAAGGATGGAGATATCTACAGAATATTAAAGAAAAACCCATGATTTAACAATGTTATAAGGTTACATACTTGAAATTATCTAGAACCATTCTGCAGATGACAGTGGCATCCACATCCTGCCAGAAATCGTCACAGATGTTGCCCCACTCTCCACCATGCTTTCTCACCTGCACAGTGCCTGCCTTGGGGATATTACTGTTGACCAACCTCACCTCCAGGACCGCATCGTTTGCCACATCTGTTTAAAATATCAAAAATCCAAATGGTAAGGTGCCTCCTTACACGAGTAGCCTTCCTACCACAGTAGCCACAGTAGCCTCACTTCCTTACCACAGTAGCGTCACTTCCTTACCACAGTAGCCTTCCTACCAAATGGTAAGGTGCCTCTTTACCCCAATAGCCTTCCTACCAAATGGTAAGGCACTTCCTTACCCAAATAGCTTTCCTACCAAATGGTAAGGTGCCTCTTTACCCCAATAGCCTTCCTACCAAATGGTAAGGCACTTCCTTACCCAAATAGCCTTCCTACCAAATGGTAAGGCACCTCCTTACCCGAGTAGCCTTCCTACCAAATGGTAAGGCACTTCCTTACCTGTGCAATCTTCTTTAAATTTAGACAAATTGGAAGAAACCTGAGGTCTAATGACAGCCTTAATTGGGTGGTTCATAGTACGTGTCTAAAGACATTAGGGGATAGAGTATTCGCAGTGATAGCACCGAGACTTTGGAATGCCTTATCTAATGATATTAGGATTAGTGCTTCAGCTAATGTCTTCAAATCTAGACTGAAGACACACCTATTCAGGAAGGAATTCCTTGATCAAGCACAATGAGCAGACACTGTCTGGTATCAGCACAATGTTAATTTTATCATAAGTATCAAGAAGGATTCTAAATGACTATAATAATAATAGCAGAAAAATATAGCAGTTTAAATAATATAAACAAAAAAGAGAAAAAAATTGAACATGTAAATGCAGATGCTATTCAAGGATTATGGGTTTGTTACCGTTGCAGATGATGCCAACATCCTCATTGTGTCTGCAGTTATGTTGAGAATTGAAAGTTCCGAAGTCACACTCCAGGAGGGTGGAAGCAGTCTTGTCGGGACATCGTAGATCATCAAAGTAAATAGGAACAGAGTCATCCGCTGGAGGAAACATGCCAGCTACCGTGCGGTGTGGACCCCTGAAGTGGAATCACATGGTATCCAGTCAAAATTTGGTCACATGGTATCTAATCAAAGCTTGGTCACATGGTATCCAGTCAAAGTTTGGTCACATGGTATCTAGTCAAAGTTAGATCACATGGTATCCAGTCAAGGTTTGGTCACATGGTATCTAGTCGAAGTTTGGTCACATGGTATCCAGTCAAAGTTTGGTCGCATGGTATTCAGTCAAAGTTTGGTCACATTGTATCCAGTCAAAGTTTGGTCACATGGTATCCAGTCAAAGTTTGGCCACATGGTATCCAGCCAAAAGTTTGGTCACATGGTATCTAGTCAAAGCTTGGTCACATGGTATCCAGTCAAAGTTTGGTCACATGGTATCCAGTCAAAGTTTGGTCACATGGTATCCAGCCAAAAGTTTGGTCACATGGTATCCAGTCAAAGTTTGGTCACATGGTATCCAGTCAAAGTTTGGTCACATGGTATCCAGTCAAAGTTTGGTCACATGGTATCTAGCCAAAAGTTTGGTCACATGGTATCTAGTCAAAGTTTGGTCACACGGTATCCAGTCAAAGTTTGGTCACACGGTATCCAGTCAAAGTTTGGTCACATGGTATCCAGTCAAAGTTTGGTCACATGGTATCCAGCCAAAAGTTTGGTCACATGGTATCTAGTCAAAGTTTGGTCACATGGTATCCAGTCAAAGTTTGGTCACATGGTATCCAGTCAAAGTTTGGTCACATGGTATCCAGTCAAAGTTTGGTCACATGGTATCCAGTCAAAGTTTGGTCACATGGTATCCAGTCAAAGTTTGGTCACATGGTATCCAGTCAAAGTTTGGTCACATGGTATCCAGCCAAAAGTTTGGTCACATGGTATCCAGTCAAAGTTTGGTCACACGGTATCCAGCCAAAAGTTTGGTCACATGGTATCCAGTCAAAGTTTGGTCACATGGTATCCAGCCAAAAGTTTGGTCACATGGTATCCAGTCAAAGTTTGGTCACATGGTATCCAGTCAAAGTTTGGTCACATGGTATCTAGCCAAAAGTTTGGTCACATGGTATCCAGTCAAAGTTTGGTCACATGGTATCCAGTCAAAGTTTGGTCACATGGTATCCAGTCAAAGTTTGGTCACACGGTATCCAGTCAAAGTTTGGTCACATGGTATCCAGTCAAAGTTTGGTCACATGGTATCCAGTCAAAGTTTATTCAGAGAGAGAAAAGTAAAAATTCGCAGCAAGGTGCGATTAGCTGATTAAACATAGACAGTTTGTGAGTGACATAAAACTGAAGTCAGCATAATGTTTACTGTATTCAAAGTCATACTCCTCTTCAATTGACATTTCCATAATCTCAATTTTTCTAAAGTTACATAAAAATCATAAACACTCTATAATTTGGCATTTATCTGATATTACAATTTTACTCCTGTGACCTTGAAAATATCATTAAATATGAAATTGACGACACTGATAAAACAAACCTATTGAATATGTTCTTTGTATTTCAGTCAGGACAAGATGACTCAAATGTCCATCTTTTAGATAGACAAACTGGTTCCAATCCCACTTTTGAACAACAAAAATGTATTGACCCTGTAGATGTGTATTCTGTGCTTATAAAATTAGATGTAGAAAAAGCCACTGGTTGGGATGGTATCAGCAACAAGTTTCTTCTTGACACAGCGGTGCCAGTAGCTGAACCATTGTCTCACTTATATTACTATTCTTATATAACTGTGTATTTCCCGATTTATGGAAATTAGCACAATCATGTAATCCCAGTTTTCCAGACATAATTATGACCTTGTCCTTGACCCAAAGTAGCCATAAAGTCACTGAAAAACTAAATATCTTTATGTGTGGTGTTGGTATATGCTATTTGAATGCCCTTTGAAATACACCCTTCACATGATTTTGTCAAAAAAGTTCCTGCCTGTGACCTTGAAAATAGTTTAAGGTCACCCAATATCAAACTTATTTAAGCCCCTGTCTGAGGTTGATCATTTAGACCATGTAACATTGACATCGCTGTATCTAACAGGAATATCAATTTTGCTGATTTAGAAAATTTGGCTTTGTGCTGACTTATCAATGTATAGTATGTAAACACTGGTATTAATCGTAGAAATGTTAATGTCTCTCACCATTGAAAGATTAAATTCTAACACATGATTAATCTCAAATATATATACTTACTGAGTAAATCCCAGTTTTGTGCAGACAATTTGGGCCAAGTTGTCATCAACATGGTCATCACAGACGGTGCCCCACTGTCCCTGGAATAGCACCTCAAGTCTTCCTGACCGCATCTCCGTGTCTCCAGGTAGTCCATCCACCAGTCTCACATCCATCGGCACTGGAACTGCAACAATCACAGCACGAATACTATCACTGACATACCATCACTGGCATACCACAGCACTGGAACTGCAACAATCACAGCACGAATACTATCACTGACATACCATCACTGGCATACCACAGCACTGGAACTGCAACAATCACAGCACGAATACTATCACTGACATACCACAGCACTGGGACTGCAACAATCACAGCACAAATACTATCACTGACATACCATCACTGACATACCACAGCACTGGAACTGCAACAATCACAGCACAAATACTATCACTGACATACCATCACTGACATACCACAACACTGGAACTGCAACAAACACAGCATAAATACTATCACTGACATACCATCACTGACAAACGACCACTGGCATGCCATCACTGACATACGATCACTGACATACCATCACTTACATACCATCACTGACCACTGGAACTGCAACATTCACAGCACAAACACCATCACTGACAAACCGTCACTGACATACCGTCTCTGTCATCCCATCACTGATGTACTGTATGTACCATATAGTGCTTTCTTGCCACTGAGTGAAGCAATGTGATAACTTGATTTGAATCTTCTTTTTCTTTCTAAGACCACTGAAATACAATATGATATAATCTGCCTAACTTGGATGCAATTTTACTTACCAAGACACCTGAAAGCAGCACTTTGGCACTTATGCAAAAAAGATATTTTGTAGTCACATTGTGAGAAATGGGTCGCTTCACATGGACATGTTAGCTGGTGTATTGAATAATCAGTGTCCTTTGTTCCAAAGTGATCTGGTCTAAATATCTCCACCTCCACACTGGAACATAAACAAAACAAACATTCATTCAAGAAACCAGGAAACTCTAATAGCATAAAAATATCCTTCGAAGTCATAAGAAAAAATAATATTTTGAAATAGTTCTAGATTTTGGTAATTTTTGCAGGCAGGTCACTTTTAACCAGATGGATCACAGATCATAACCTGCCTTGACATATGAAGATTTACTATACACTAGCCTGGCAGCTTGAGGTACAATCTGGTAAACAGATGGATCACAGATCATAACCTGCCTTGAGATATAAAGATTTACTATACACTAGCCTGGCAGCTTGAGGTACAATCTGGTAACCAGATGGATCACAGATCATAACCCGCCTTGAGATATAAAGATTTACTATACACTAGCCTGGCAGCTTGAGGTACAATCTGGTAACCAGATGGATCACAGATCATAACCCGCCTTGAGATATAAAGATTTACTATACACTAGCCTGGCTATACACTATACACTAGCCTGGCAGCTTGAAGTGCAATGTGACAGTTTTATACTTAGGTGTTTTTTGCTTTCTACTTATTCCTAACACTTTAAAGATAACTTACGTTTTGTTGAAGAGCATTTTGCATATCACCCGAGCTGCATCCTCAGTGAAAGCGTCAGCACAGATCACAGATTCTTTGATGCCGGAATTGATAATTATGGGATACCCTTCATACTGATCTGTGCCTCCTTCCAACATTGCTAAAAAGAAAAGTAAATAACCCTTAGAATATAGATAATAACCAATTTTGTTTCCTTAATACAGGATATGGCATGAAAATTCAGGTTTCAATAGAGAACTCCTAAAATGCAATTTATTGAGAAATGAATAGAGGGAAGTGGCCATAAGTTCATGCTCCCTGGTCGGGATGCTTCCTGTAATGCTCTCTACTTGGAAAGTACAGGATGCACAAATGTGTGAAGCACATACTTTTAGTGATAACACAGATACTGATAAGGCTCTGAGTGCTGAGTGCGCATGAGACATAAGTGAAGTGGCCCACTTCTCAAATCAAATCAAATCAAATCAAATCAAATCAAATCAAATCATATCAAATCAAATCAAATCAAATCAAATCATATATCCATACAGACAATGGTAAAGTATTTATGGTTCCCTCTTTCAAGTTTGCATCAAAGTGCTTTTCTTCAGTTTCATCTGGCAGTGCTTTTCTTTATATAGTGCTTTATCTTATCTCTCTTTCAGTATCATTTAGCAATGCCAGTTTTATAAGTTATTATATATGTTGATCATAACTCCTGCTTATACCTTCAGAACACTTATATCTCTGGAAGGTGTTTGTGCCAGGTTCTGGGATCAGATCTGTGACTTGCACCATGACATCAAACAACCAACACTCTCCACTGCTCACGATGTGCTTAAACGCTGGGCATTCTTCAAACGTCTTGGCTAGACACATATCGGAACATTCCTTGTCTGTGTGCTGACCATCTACCTTTGTGCCTGTGATAGAAGAACTCACTCCACGGTCTCCTCTTTCTAGGTTAAAAAACCCATCCTCACAGATTTCTGAAACGATAAAACATAATACTATTTTCTTTGTTCATGGTTTTCCTCTTTGGGAAATAACAAAACAAGCAGAGATATTTGTAAGATATGTGTATGAACTATAAAAATATATTGTGGTCAATTCAAGAATTAATGTACTGCCCGACACTATGTCCATTTTAAGTCCTATTTGACAGACAGAACTGGTTATTTTTGTCAAAGTATTCTGCTACTGTGCGATAGGGCCAACACGAACCTTACCCAATATTCCTGATAGACTGTGACCCACTTACTATCATAGTGTCTGACCTACTCATGCCCTTACAGCATGAGACTTGTTTGTATTAACTACCTTTCAGCACCAATAAGGATATATTAAGTCAGTCAGAAGCCTGCCACCAGGACTCATTGCCCTACGTATTTCTAAGAGTGACTGGGGATCTTTCTTTTGCATTATCTCATAGACATGTAACACAAACCAGACAGAACATTGGGTGGAATGAGAAAAGACACAGTAGCAGATATCCACCATTCTTGACTATGCAGCATGACCTAAGCTGTTGTTCCAACCAGGATTCGAACCCCAGACCTTTAGCATGGAAGACAGGCATCTTCCCAACTGAGCCATGTCCCACCGTAGCATATGACTCATACTCACCATCGTGGCAGGTGAGCCACACGTCCTCTGAGTGGTCAGTGTTACAGTCGGTGAGACCCCAGCCATTGTGCTCGCAAAGGTCCAAACTGGAATGTCCGCAGCTGCATCTCAGGTCATCCAACCAGATTGGCATGGATGCAATATTTGTGCGCTTGATGGGATTCACAGTGAACTCAGCGCCCCCTCTGTAACACAAGTCATTAACAACTACATGTAATGCACTACTAAGAATATAGATTGAATGGTATAAAATATTGTATTTCAAGAAGTGTTTCCACATATAAATCATCAGAATGTTTAAGATGCATAGCACTTGATAACTAATTCATTCATTGGCCCCAATCACAACAGTCTTACCTGCTGTCATATAAAGGTGAAAACTAAGTTGAATCCCAGCTGTCTTAATACCACATTGGCAGCTGTCAGATCAGAGTAACGACTTACTTAAATTCCAGCTGTCTGCATGCCACACTGGCAGCTGTCAGATCAAAGTAACAACTTACTTAAATTCCAGCTGTCTGCATGCCACAGTGGCAGCTGCCAGATCAAAGTAACAACTTACTTGAATCCTAGCTGTCTACACGCCACACTGGCAGCTGTCATGTCAAAGAGGTCATCACATACACTTCCCCATTGGCCACTGTAGAAGACCTCTAAATACCCATTCCTGGGGGTACCTCCACTCAACCTCACTGCAAACATAAGGCAAAATCTCAATATGGTATCGATTCTCACAACCCTATTAATCTAATATACAATGGAATAATAATTATTCTTATCATCAACATTATTATTATCATTATCATTGTCACCTGTGCCACATGGTTTGTCGCTCAACTGGAAGTCATCCAGGGCTATATTAGCGACTTCTCCAAGTTCTGAGATGTAAGCAAAAATAGCTATTTGATACAGGCCCTTTGGGAGGGTGACCTGTGCCTCTGTCCAGGGTGTGCCCTTATCTCCCGATACAGACCACATGGGCCGATCAGCCAACTCTCGCATGTACTGAGACACGGTGATCACGCCTGCTCCGTTCATGTAGTACTTGAAGCGTAGACAGCCACCATTTGGGGGAGGACGCACAGCCGGGGAAAACAGAGCAGAAATATTCTTCGCCCAACTGGATGGAGAGTCTTTCAGTTTTGCATACATATAGTGACCTAATTTTTTTAATAATAAAAATTATGATCATTTATATTTTTGTGTAAAGACTTGTATTTGTACTTTTCCTGTTAGTTTTATAAGAAAAATAAATTTGTCTTAATTAAAGCCACTCAATTATGTTACTTTAGCAACCACAAATTTAACATAGATTTCTTGATTTTTACTTTTATATACTATCATTCACATCACAATATTATTAAAAATTCGAAACCTAAAAGGATGTTTGAAATTTAAAAAGGATATTAGCGAGAATTCCAATTTGATGGAGAGCTTACCAGAGCTCTTTCCAGTGGTGGCATCTCGTATTGGCCGGTCTAGTCCGGTGGCGCCCTCACCAGTTGTCAAGACAAACTCGTAAGCAAAGTTAATGCTGTGTGGGTGCCATATATTTGTATATCCCATAGGTCTTGATGAATCTCCTTCAAAATCCTCATCCACAGACACTGGAAAGCAAACACGTTACAATAAATATGGACATTGTCAAAGCTTTCAATTTTTAATTTGTCTTTATGGCCAAACAATTTGGTTGGACATTATTTTGTGTGTCACGAATATCTATCTCCACAGATGTGCACTTGATCTGAGACCAAACAATTTGAACTGATTTATAACAATTCTTGAAGTTCCAGAGTAGGACTTGCAATAATAAAATTTTTATTAAAATTTTTATTTATTTTTGTTCACCTTTTTTATTTTTAAAATCATTACAGCAACATTATAAAAAAATATATGTATTACTCACAAATTGCGAGTTGGTAAAGCATGGTACAGACCATTGCAGAAGACGCCAGCCTGGTTACGAGCGGAGCAGTTACCGACACCCCACCCTGCATTCTCACATTGCAGTACATTCTGCTCGTGACCATAACAGTTCACACTTTCTGTCACTGAAGCTAATGCTCCTGAACCAAAATAAGATCCTCTGGTTGGAGTGCCCACTGATCTGTTGCCATGGTAACGTAAAATAGTATTATGATGTGCATAGTTAACTGGACAATGACGGGATAGAACAAGCAATATCAAACAGAAAGTTCTATTATCTGGTCCTGTCGAAAAATACTTTATTTAAAGAAAAAGAAAAATACTTATAGCCTAGCTTAAACTACAATTTCTTATGAAGATTCATTGCTTTAATCGTGTGGCAGTGCTTATAGTATGTAAGTATATTCCTTTTCTGTGAATATCCGATAAGATACCGAAGAAGCTAATGCAGCAGGATGCTACAGAGAGGCATGCACTTACTGGTAACCCTGGCTGTTGCAGACCACGGTGGCATCGTAAACATCCCAGTCCTTGTCACACACGGTCCACCAGCTGTGGGCGTAGTATACCTCCACTCTGCCATTCTCTCCAACAGAACGCAGTCCGTTCACCTGCCTTACCCAATTGAAGAACTGCATGGCTGCAAAAATAAAAAGTAATGAAAATAGTTTTTTTTAAATAAAATAAAAAAAATAAAAACCAATGATGAACATGGTAGCACACCTTCATTAATGCTGAGAGCAATAATAGATATATTGCTCTCAGATTAATGTGACTCATGTTCATTAATGTGACTGATGGTGTCAATTCATTTATGTGACTGATGGTGTCAATTCATTTATGTGACTGATGGTGTCAATTCATTTATGTGACTGATGTTGTCAATTCTTCTATGTGACTGATGTTGTCAATTCTTCAATGTGACTGATGGTGTCGATTCATTAATGTGACTGATGGTGTCAATTCCTTATCAGGTAAGAAAAACTAGGAACAGTTAAAAAATCTCAAAATGGAACATACTGCCTTTAGGGTTCTGGAAGTCGTAACAGCCATTAGGATCTGTATCGTCGGGTAGTTTGAGACAGTTAGCTTCCCATGCTTTATCTCCAGACAACCCACAATCTCTTAAATATGCTGCATGAAAAGACAAAAATCACAACACCATTAAATAAGAGGAACATTACATGCGCAACATTATAAAATCAGAATTCAAATATGTTATCAATAAAAACAAGTGCTGATTTTTTTTAAAATCAAGCTTGCGCAAGTTTGCAAAATCCCAAGGCAAAATCTTTGGCCAACAAAAATGGCAAATCCACGAAAATCTTCTTACTCTACCACGCACTCACTTTTCAAACAAAAGCGCCATCTGACGGTGTAAACAGAAATTTTGAGCCAAAACATGGCCGCCATGGACCGATAATCGGGGTATGCTCCATAGACTTACAGCTTATCTTGTCAAAACCTCGAACATCCAGACCGAAAGTCAAAACAAAATGGTTGGCAAAATTTCAGCAGAATAAAATTTGAAATTGAAATTATTACCTCAGTATAAGAGGAAAGAGATCAAAGTTAACGGGCAGACAGAATGACAGAAAATTTCCCTCCTTCACTGCAGAAGCTGTGGAATGCATAGTTAAAAATGTTGGCCTGAAGATGCGATATCTTTCCAAAATAGAATCTACCTAAGTAATTGGCAAAATATGGGCGAAGTGGTTGGCAAAATATTTCTGAATCAAAGCTTGGAACAAAGAACAATATTTCTAAATAAAATATAACTTGCTTTAAATTTCGGTTTCACAATTTTTGTTTTTGAAATAGTCCTGTAAAGTTAGCCGATTTTCAGAAATATATATCACTTTATTATGGGGTTTTCATAATGTGTATCAAAATAAATAACTTACAAACATTTGTTGATGATAATTTTGCTTTACCATCCTTAAATACTACAGAACTGGGTGATAAAGATGACAGTAAAAATGTATTTCATGATTAAATCTATTATATTTTCTGTCAATTATTAAGTGTAACAAATCAAGAACTCTGAGTGGCTTTGATGCCAGCAACATTTTAGTCCTAGCAGGAATTTCCCAAACTGTTTAAGTAAAAGGATTTCAAGGAAGCATTTTGATGACGTTCTCACCATTACAACTGCTCCTGCAGGTTTTTGTAACCTGACCAGTCCTCTCGTTGCAGTAAGGGTTGTAGTAGCCACACAGGAAGTGCTTCGCCGTGTCAAAACACCGAGGGTTCTCCAGGGCTTGATAATAGCTCATTTTTTTGGCAATGTATTGGGCTATCTGCACCGTGGTGTTATCTGGGTGGTCTGGGTGTGGGTTCAGGGTGCTGTGGTACGACAGAACTGTGTCACAGTGCAAATACTGGATGGGAGAACATTTATCTACAAAAATAGTGAAATGCACTTTCAAAAAGATTTAGATTTTTTATTCAGTTCTGTAACAGTAAAATACAAGAGGAAAAAAATTTGTCAGAAAACCAATATGAATATATCACTGAAGTTATATTGCACAGGAACAATTCATCACTATTTTTTATTTTTACCTGTAAATCTTCCATGTTAGAAAAAAATGCAAACTCAGTTACGTTCAATAAAGAGACCACATGACATATCTTATTTCGTGGTCTAATTAAGTAAAATGATGTACCTGAGTCTCCGCAGTCCAGGCTTTCTTCGGAAGAACCAGCACATTTGCATAGACTGTAGAACGGAGATTTATCCACACAGACATTCCCTTCTCCGCAGCCATTACGTAGGGCACAAGAGTTAACATACACGCCTGAACAAATAGGAGTCATTGTAAATGTTAATGATAAAATAGGATTCACTGTAAAAGTTTATGTCAAAATTGGATTCACTGTAAAAGTTTGTGCCAAATTCGGATTCACTGTAACCGTTTATGCCAAAATTGGATTCACTGTAACAGTTTATGCCAAAATCGGATTCACTGTAACCGTTTATGCCAAAATCGGATTCACTGTAACAGTTTATGCCAAAATCGGATTCACTTTAACCGTTTATGCCAAAATCGGATTCACTGTAAGAGTTTATACCAAAATCAGATTCACTTTAACAGTTTATGCCAAAATCGGATTCACTCTAACCGTTTATGCCAAAATCGGATTCACCGTAACAGTTTATGCCAAAATCGGATTCACGGTAACATTATATACCAAAATCAGATTCACTGTATAAGTTTATGCCAAAATGCTTAGAATCATTCAAGTGAGAGAAATATTAATAATATGGAATTAATGATATGATGTGGTTTACTTGTTGTACAGTCCTCTCCGGTCCATGGGTTTTCACAGAAGCATTTGAAGCCATTCTGTTCATGAGGCAGACGTATACACGTCCCCCCATTCTTACACGGCCTCTCCAGGCAAACTGAAAATCAGTCACTTTTAATGAATATAATATGTAACATTGGCAGCATTATAATGAATATAATATGTAACATTGGCAGCATTATAATGAATATAATATGTAACATTGGCAGCGTTATGATGAATATAATATGTATCATTGGCAGCATTATAATGAATATAATATGTAACATTGGCAGCATTATAATGAATATAATATGTAACATTGGCAGCATTATAATGAATATAATATGTAACATTGGCAGCATTATAATGAATATAATATGTATCATTGGCAGCATTATAATGAATATAATATGTAACATTGGCAGCATTATAATGAATATAATATGTAACATTGGCAGCATTATAATGAATATAATATGTAACATTGGCAGCGTTATAATGAATATAATATGTATCATTGGCAGCATTATAATGAATATAATATGTAACATTGGCAGCATTATAATGAATATAATATGTAACATTGGCAGCATTATAATGAATATAATATGTAACATTGGCAGCGTTATAATGAATATAATATGTATCATTGGCAGCATTATAATGAATATAATATGTAACATTGGCAGCATTATAATGAATATAATATGTAACATTGGCAGCATTATAATGAATATAATATGTAACATTGGCAGCATTATAATGAATATAATATGTAACATTGGCAGCATTATAATGAATATAATATGTATCATTGGCAGCATTATAATGAATATAATATGTATCATTGGCAGCATTATAATGAATATAATATGTAACATTGGCAGCATTATTCGTTGCAGACAAACAAGCTACTACCTCATGTTGGATAAATTTGTTTGCTTTTCAGGTTAAATATTTGAGTGTTACCATCCCTTATGAACTTTTTTATGCTTTGAGGGGCCATACAGGTCCTTGAGGAGGGGACTGAAGCTGTGTAAAGTTAAATGTATAAAACCTTTTAATATTGCTCTAATATAATCCCCTGATGTTCAGTTTTTTTCGTTCTTCATCATTCTGTATGTATACTCACAATTTCTTTCCCCGAGGTATGCGACCAGTCTACCTGGCTGGTCTACATTGGTCACCTCAGGCAAGTGCATGGCCTGGTACCCAGTCTGGGCCCATATCTCACCCATCCATTGGTTCTGCTTATTATCATTGATATAGGAATAACCAAACCCAGCCTTGTAAATGAAAAAAATAGCATACATATAATAAATAAATGTCTTAAGACAATGACAATATTCATACAGCTCCAATTAGATAATTGTTTACTTCCTCTCAGTTATTATAACATATATAAAACCAATTTTTGCTCAATGAGGTGTTTCAATGAACATTCAATTAAAAAACTGTTATCTTCTACTCCGCATTACTCGAAATAAACTTATATTTATTTCCCCATTCTTAGACATCATAGCGATAATCACAATTATATCTTACAAACATTCCACACCAGGCCTCTCCCCATTCTATGCTGTCATTGGAGTATATCATAATTATAACTTACAAACATTCCATACCAGGCCTCTCCCCATTCTATGCTGTCATTGGAGTATATCATAATTATATCTTACAAACATTCCACCCCAGGCCTCTCCCCATTCTATGCTGTCATTGGAGTATATCATAATTATAACTTACAAACATTCCACACCAGGCCTCTCCCCATTCTATGCTGTCATTGGAGTATATGATAATTATAACTTACAAACATTCCACCCCAGGCCTCTCCCAATTCTATGCTGTCATTGGAGTATATCATAATTATAACTTACAAACATTCCACCCCAGGCTTCTCCCCATTCTATCAGTGGTGTCATTGGAGTATATCATAATTATAACTTACAAACATTCCACCCCAGGCCTCTCCCCATTCTATCAGTGGTGTCATTGGAGTATATCATAATTATAACTTACAAACATTCCACCCCAGGCCTCTCCCCATTCTATGCTGTCATTGGAGTATATCATAATTATAACTTACAAACATTCCACACCAGGCCTCTCCCCATTCTATGCTGTCATTCGAGTATATCATAATTATAACTTACAAACATTCCACACCAGGCCTCTCCCCATTCTATGCTGTCATTGGAGTATATTATAATTATAACTTACAAACATTCCACACCAGGCCTCTCCCCATTCTATGCTGTCATTGGAGTATATTATAATTATAACTTACAAACATTCCACACCAGGCCTCTCCCCATTCTATGCTGTCATTCGAGTATATGATAATTATAACTTACAAACATTCCACACCAGGCCTCTCCCCATTCTATGCTGTCATTGGAGTATATTATAATTATAACTTACAAACATTCCACACCAGGCCTCTCCCCATTCTATGCTGTCATTGGAGTATATCATAATTATAACTTACAAACATTCCACACCAGGCCTCTCCCCATTCTATGCTGTCATTCGAGTATATGATAATTATAACTTACAAACATTCCACACCAGGCCTCTCCCCATTCTATGCTGTCATTGGAGTATATTATAATTATAACTTACAAACATTCCACACCAGGCCTCTCCCCATTCTATGCTGTCATTCGAGTATATGATAATTATAACTTACAAACATTCCACACCAGGCCTCTCCCCATTCTATGCTGTCATTGAAGTATATCATAATTATAACTTACAAACATTCCACACCAGGCCTCTCCCCATTCTATGCTGTCATTGAAGTATATTATAATTATAACTTACAAACATTCCACCCCAGGCCTCTCCCCATTCTATGCTGTCATTGAAGTATATCATAATTATAACTTACAAACATTCCACACCAGGCCTCTCCCCATTCTATGCTGTCATTGAAGTATATTATAATTATAACTTACAAACATTCCACCCCAGGCCTCTCCCCATTCTATGCTGTCATTGAAGTATATCATAATTATAACTTACAAACATTCCACACCAGGCCTCTCCCCATTCTATGCTGTCATTGGAGTATATGATAATTATAACTTACAAACATTCCACACCAGGCCTCTCCCCATTCTATGCTGTCATTGAAGTATATCATAATTATAACTTACAAACATTCCACACCAGGCCTCTCCCCATTCTATGCTGTCATTGAAGTATATTATAATTATAACTTACAAACATTCCACCCCAGGCCTCTCCCCATTCTATGCTGTCATTGAAGTATATTATAATTATAACTTACAAACATTCCACACCAGGCCTCTCCCCATTCTATGCTGTCATTGGAGTATATTATAATTATAACTTACAAACATTCCACCCCAGGCCTCTCCCCATTCTATGCTGTCATTGAAGTATATCATAATTATAACTTACAAACATTCCACACCAGGCCTCTCCCCATTCTATGCTGTCATTGGAGTATATTATAATTATAACTTACAAACATTCCACACCAGGCCTCTCCCCATTCTATGCTGTCATTGGAGTATATCATAATTATAACTTACAAACATTCCACCCCAGGCTTCTCCCCATTCTATCAGTGGTGTCATTGGAGTATATCATAATTATAACTTACAAACATTCCACCCCAGGCCTCTCCCCATTCTATGCTGTCATTGGAGTATATCATAATTATAACTTACAAACATTCCACACCAGGCCTCTCCCCATTCTATGCTGTCATTGGAGTATATTATAATTATAACTTACAAACATTCCACCCCAGGCCTCTCTCCATTCTATGCTGTCATTGGAGTATATCATAATTATAACTTACAAACATTCCACACCAGGCCTCTCCCCATTCTATGCTGTCATTGGAGTATATCATAATTATAACTTACAAACATTCCACCCCAGGCCTCTCCCCATTCTATGCTGTCATTGGAGTATATCATAATTATAACTTACAAACATTCCACCCAAGGCTTCTCCCCATTCTATCAGTGGTGTCATTGGAGTATATGATAATTATAACTTACAAACATTCCACACCAGGCCTCTATGCTGTCATTGGAGTATATCATAATTATAACTTACAAACATTCCACACCAGGCCTCTCCCCATTCTATGCTGTCATTGGAGTATATCATAATTATAACTTACAAACATTCCACCCCAGGCCTCTCCCCATTCTATGCTGTCATTGGAGTATATCATAAGTATAACTTACAAACATTCCATACCAGGCCTCTCCCCATTCTATGCTGTCATTGGAGTATATCATAATTATAACTTACAAACATTCCACCCCAGGACTCTCCCCATTCAATGCTGTCATTGGAGTATATCATAATTATAACTTACAAACATTCCGCACCAGGCTTCTCCCCATTCTATGCTGTCATTGGAGTATATCATAATTATAACTTATAAACATTCCACCCCAGGCCTCTCCCCATTCTATGCTGTCATTGGAGTATATCATAATTATAACTTACAAACATTCCGCACCAGGCTTCTCCCCATTCTATGCTGTCATTGGAGTATATCATAATTATAACTTACAAACATTCCACCCCAGGCCTCTCCCCATTCTATGCTGTCATTGGAGTATATCATAATTATAACTTACAAACATTCCACCCCAGGACTCTCCCCATTCAATGCTGTCATTGGAGTATATCATAATTATAACTTACAAACATTCCACACCAGGCCTCTCCCCATTCTATGCTGTCATTGGAGTATATCATAATTATAACTTATAAACATTCCACCCCAGGCCTCTCCCCATTCTATGCTGTCATTGGAGTATATCATAATTATAACTTACAAACATTCCACCCCAGGCCTCTCCCCATTCTATGCTGTCATTGGAGTATATCATAATTATAACTTACAAACATTCCACCCCAGGCCTCTCCCCATTCTATGCTGTCATTGGAGTATATCATAATTATAACTTACAAACATTCCACACTAGGCTTCTCCCCATTCTATGCTGTCATTGGAGTATATCATAATTATAACTTACAAACATTCCACCCAAGGCCTCTCCCCATTCTATGCTGTCATTGGAGTATATCATAATTATAACTTACAAACATTCCACACCAGGCCTCTCCCCATTCTATGCTGTCATTGGAGTATATCATAATTATAACTTACAAACATTCCACCCAAGGCTTCTCCCCATTCTATCAGTGGTGTCATTGGAGTATATGATAATTATAACTTACAAACATTCCACACCAGGCCTCTATGCTGTCATTGGAGTATATCATAATTATAACTTACAAACATTCCACACCAGGCCTCTCCCCATTCTATGCTGTCATTGGAGTATATCATAAGTATAACTTACAAACATTCCACACCAGGCCTCTCCCCATTCTATGCTGTCATTGGAGTATATCATAATTATAACTTACAAACATTCCACCCCAGGCCTCTCCCCATTCTATGCTGTCATTGGAGTATATCATAAGTATAACTTACAAACATTCCACACTAGGCCTCTCCCCATTCTATGCTGTCATTGGAGTATATCATAATTATAACTTACAAACATTCCACCCCAGGCCTCTCCCCATTCTATGCTGTCATTGGAGTATATCATAATTATAACTTACAAACATTCCACACCAGGCCTCTCCCCATTCTATGCTGTCATTGGAGTATATCATAATTATAACTTACAAACATTCCACCCCAGGCTTCTCCCCATTCTATCAGTGGTGTCATTGGAGTATATCATAATTATAACTTACAAACATTCCACCCCAGGCCTCTCCCCATTCTATGCTGTCATTGGAGTATATCATAATTATAACTTACAAACATTCCACACCAGGCCTCTCCCCATTCTATGCTGTCATTGGAGTATATCATAATTATAACTTACAAACATTCCACCCCAGGCCTCTCCCCATTCTATGCTGTCATTGGAGTATATCATAATTATAACTTACAAACATTCCACACCAGGCCTCTCCCCATTCTATGCTGTCATTGGAGTATATCATAATTATAACTTACAAACATTCCACCCCAGGCCTCTCCCCATTCTATGCTGTCATTGGAGTATATCATAATTATAACTTACAAACATTCCACACCAGGCCTCTCCCCATTCTATGCTGTCATTGGAGTATATCATAATTATAACTTACAAACATTCCACCCCAGGCTTCTCCCCATTCTATGCTGTCATTGGAGTATATCATAATTATAACTTACAAACATTCCACCCCAGGCCTCTCCCCATTCTATGCTGTCATTGGAGTATATCATAATTATAACTTACAAACATTCCACACTAGGCTTCTCCCCATTCTATGCTGTCATTGGAGTATATCATAATTATAACTTACAAACATTCCACCCCAGGCCTCTCCCCATTCTATGCTGTCATTGGAGTATATCATAATTATAACTTACAAACATTCCACACCAGGCCTCTCCCCATTCTATGCTGTCATTGGAGTATATCATAATTATAACTTACAAACATTCCACCCCAGGCTTCTCCCCATTCTATGCTGTCATTGGAGTATATCATAATTATAACTTACAAACATTCCACCCCAGGCCTCTCCCCATTCTATGCTGTCATTGGAGTATATCATAATTATAACTTACAAACATTCCACCCCAGGCCTCTCCCCATTCTATGCTGTCATTGGAGTATATCATAATTATAACTTACAAACATTCCACCCCAGGCCTCTCCCCATTCTATGCTGTCATTGGAGTATATCATAATTATAACTTACAAACATTCCACACCAGGCCTCTCCCCATTCTATGCTGTCATTGGAGTATATCATAATTATAACTTACAAACATTCCACACCAGGCCTCTCCCCATTCTATGCTGTCATTGGAGTATATCATAATTATAACTTACAAACATTCCACCCAAGGCTTCTCCCCATTCTATCAGTGGTGTCATTGGAGTATATGATAATTATAACTTACAAACATTCCACACCAGGCCTCTATGCTGTCATTGGAGTATATCATAATTATAACTTACAAACATTCCACCCCAGGCCTCTCCCCATTCTATGCTGTCATTGGAGTATATCATAAGTATAACTTACAAACATTCCACACCAGGCCTCTCCCCATTCTATGCTGTCATTGGAGTATATCATAATTATAACTTACAAACATTCCACCCCAGGCTTCTCCCCATTCTATGCTGTCATTGGAGTATATCATAATTATAACTTACAAACATTCCACCCCAGGCTTCTCCCCATTCTATGCTGTCATTGGAGTATATCATAATTATAACTTACAAACATTCCACCCCAGGCTTCTCCCCATTCTATGCTGTCATTGGAGTATATCATAATTATAACTTACAAACATTCCACACCAGGCCTCTCCCCATTCTATGCTGTCATTGGAGTATATCATAATTATAACTTACAAACATTCCACCCCAGGCTTCTCCCCATTCTATGCTGTCATTGGAGTATATCATAATTATAACTTACAAACATTCCACCCCAGGCCTCTCCCCATTCTATGCTGTCATTGGAGTATATCATAATTATAACTTACAAACATTCCACACTAGGCTTCTCCCCATTCTATGCTGTCATTGGAGTATATCATAATTATAACTTACAAACATTCCACCCAAGGCCTCTCCCCATTCTATGCTGTCATTGGAGTATATCATAATTATAACTTACAAACATTCCACACCAGGCCTCTCCCCATTCTATGCTGTCATTGGAGTATATCATAATTATAACTTACAAACATTCCACCCAAGGCTTCTCCCCATTCTATCAGTGGTGTCATTGGAGTATATGATAATTATAACTTACAAACATTCCACACCAGGCCTCTATGCTGTCATTGGAGTATATCATAATTATAACTTACAAACATTCCACCCCAGGCCTCTCCCCATTCTATGCTGTCATTGGAGTATATCATAAGTATAACTTACAAACATTCCACACCAGGCCTCTCCCCATTCTATGCTGTCATTGGAGTATATCATAATTATAACTTACAAACATTCCACCCCAGGCCTCTCCCCATTCTATGCTGTCATTGGAGTATATCATAAGTATAACTTACAAACATTCCACCCCAGGCCTCTCCCCATTCTATGCTGTCATTGGAGTATATCATAAGTATAACTTACAAACATTCCACCCCAGGCCTCTCCCCATTCTATGCTGTCATTGGAGTATATCATAATTATAACTTACAAACATTCCACCCCAGGCCTCTCCCCATTCTATGCTGTCATTGGAGTATATCATAATTATAACTTACAAACATTCCACACCAGGCCTCTCCCCATTCTATGCTGTCATTGGAGTATATCATAATTATAACTTACAAACATTCCACCCCAGGCCTCTCCCCATTCTATGCTGTCATTGGAGTATATCATAATTATAACTTACAAACATTCCACACCAGGCCTCTCCCCATTCTATGCTGTCATTGGAGTATATCATAATTATAACTTACAAACATTCCACCCCAGGCCTCTCCCCATTCTATGCTGTCATTGGAGTATATCATAATTATAACTTACAAACATTCCACACCAGGCCTCTCCCCATTCTATGCTGTCATTGGAGTATATCATAATTATAACTTACAAACATTCCACACCAGGCCTCTCCCCATTCTATGCTGTCATTGGAGTATATCATAATTATAACTTACAAACATTCCACACCAGGCCTCTCCCCATTCTATGGTATCATTGGAGTATATTATAATTATAACTTACAAACATTCCACACCAGGCCTCTCCCCATTCTATGCTGTCATTAGAGTATATTATAATTATAACTTACAAACATTCCACACCAGGCCTCTCCCCATTCTATGCTGTCATTGGAGTATATCATAATTATAACTTATAAACATTCCACCCCAGGCCTCTCCCCATTCTATCAGTGGTGTCATTGGAGTATATCATAATTATAACTTACAAACATTCCACACCAGGCCTCTCCCCATTCTATGCTGTCATTGGAGTATATCATAATTATAACTTACAAACATTCCACCCCAGGCCTCTCCCCATTCTATCAGTGGTGTCATTGGAGTATATCATAATTATAACTTACAAACATTCCACACCAGGCCTCTCCCCATTCTATGGTATCATAATTGAATATCACAAATGTCTTCAGTCCATCAGATACTAAAACTGTTTGAAAGGTATTCTGAAAAATAATTGAAAGAAAAGTTGTTATTTCTTCGTTTATAATCAGTGAGCTTCCGAAGATGCTGCAAATTTGAATTCCCCCATTTCAGAAATTTTCAGACTTCAGTACTTTTTTTTTACAAATATTACTGAAGTAAGACATGAGATCAGGCTAATCAAAACTTAAATCTATGCAAAAAAAACATCTCTTGCCAAAATTTGCACCATGGCTATCAGAAGTATAATAAAACATTAAGCAATGCAGCATATTACCACACAAATCAATATTTTAAGCAAGTGGTGCATGGATAAATGATGTAAAAAAAAACTATTCTTACTGCTGGATCCTCATCCATTTCATAGAAGACGTTTCCATAATTTTCTGAGATGTAGAAGGCATCGTCATAGTAGAAGTCCGACCTGTACTTTGCAACTTTATAAAATGTGAGAACAAAGGCCCAGTTTGGCTTGAAATCACACTTTTCCATTGTTAAATCTGGTTGTGTTTTTGATTTCTTCAAACATATGTCATGCCGTGCCATCTAAGAAATTCACCAAAAAAACCCCAATATATATATATATATATATATATATATATATATATATATATATATATATATATATATATATATATATATATATATATATATATATATATATATATATATAAAATGATCAGCAGAAAGAATATGTGTCAATAAGTGTTGGTCAATTTTCTATAAAAATATTCTTAATGAATTCCAATCAACAGTATTCATTATCCAAAACATTTTGTGACAGTGGCTCAAGGTTGGCCTTGTGGCCAATTTACTCGAAATTTGAAATCCAAGATCAAATATTTAATAAGCTTTGTATCAATTACTTCAAGATTTCTCTGATTGTTTCCTGAGGAACTTCTTATTGTTCCAACAATTTCAGAACTGTTCAAATCAATCTGTATTCTTTATGGAGATATTAATCAATGCGTTGACAACATGACAATGACAAAATGACAAAGTGTCAATGACAAAATGACAAAGAGTCAATGGACAAATAGTCAATGACAAAGAGTCAATGTTGATTTACTCCATAGTGGTCATTAATAATCATTTGGATAGTTTGAAGTACCCATCATAAGAAATGTCTCTTTTCACTTGAGGAAATCTTTTTCTGTCTGGATTATTTTACACTCACTCAAAAATAAACTTGGAGAGCATTTTTTTGATTTTGTGAAAAAGTGCTTAGAACAAGAATTTAATATTATTTCACTTTATTTTTGGCCATTTAATAACATTCTGTACCAATTTAGAAGGAAGTTAGATATAAAAGGACAAATAAAAATATAATTTGTTAATAATATTTATAAACAGATCTTGTTTTCTTTTCCAAGACAAACCATCAGAATATCAAAATTATAAATGAGTCTGGTTACTGACTAAAATTTGAAATTCAAACACAACATTACAGTTAACAAATTATCACAAAATGGGCCATCAAAATTTCTCATTCAAATAGACCGAGGTGACGATGCTTTGAGGAGGAACGTATAATTCCTCTGTTTTAGAAGATATTTTTTCTTGCCAACTTACTTCAAACAAAGGATTAGCTGGATCTGTAATCTCACGGTAATATATGGCACCGTCTCGATTCTCACCAACATCTATATCAGAGAAAAAGGCGGCCACGATGGGTTCCCCGGGCAGATTATACACATCTGCACAGTAGTAGTTCAAACCATAGCGGAAAAGAACATATCCATTTGGATGCATCTGTCAAAAAAGTAGGAAGAGAACAAACGTTTCATTATGGTTGGTAAGATGTTGCATTAAGTTCAGTATTGTTAAAGAAATTTATAATCATATTGGAGAGTGATGGTTCCAGAGTCAATCGCTTTTTAATATTCATTGACAAATCATTTTGTAAACATTTTGATAATTTCCAGGACAGGGAGTGAATCACTGATGCTGTTTATTCTATTTTCTTGATACAAATTGTGGTTAATATGTACGTTGGGTTAGATAATAAAGAAATCAGAGAGTGCTTGACTTAAACTCAGAAAACAGAGATCAAGAGTGTGAGGAATCAAGAGTGTGAGGGATCAAGAGTGTGGGGGATCAAGAATGTCAGGGATCAAGAGTGTCAGGGATCAAGAGTGTCAGGGATCAATGATCAAGAGTGTCAGGGATCAATGATGTCAGGGATCAATGATGTCAGGGATCAATGATGTCAGGGATCAATGATGTCAGGGATCAATTATGTCAGGGATCAATGATCAATGATGTCAGGGATCAATGATGTCAGGGATCAATGATGTCAGGGATCAATGATATCAGGGGTCAATGATGTCAGGGATCAATAATGTCAGGGATTAAGGATGTCAGGGATTAAGGATGTCAGGGATCAATGATCAAGGATGTCAGAGATCAAATGTTTTAGGATAGATTTCATTCATCAACTGGCAAGTTATGTGGATAGAAGGGTCACATGCTCACCTCATCAACTGATAAGTTACGTGGATAAAAGGGCCACATGCTCACCTCATCAACAGGTAAGTTATGTGGATAGAAGGATAGAAGGGTCACATGCTCACCTCATCAACTGATAAGTTACGTGGATAAAAGGGCCACATGCTCACCTCATCAACTGATAAGTTACGTGGATAAAAGGGCCACATGCTCACCACATCAACAGGTAAGTTATGTGGATAGAAGGATAGAAGGGTCACATGCTCATCTCATGAACTGGTAAGTTATGTGGATAGGAGGATAGAAGGGTCACATGCTCACCTCATCAACTGGTAAGTTATGTGGATAGAAGGATAGAAGGGTCACATGCTCACCTCATGAACTGGTAAGTTATGTGGATAGAAGGATAGAAGGGTCACATGCTCACCTCATCAACTGGTAAGTTATGTGGATAGAAGGATAGAAGGGTCACATGCTCATCTCATGAACTGGTAAGTTATGTGGATAGAAGGATAGAAGGGTCACATGCTCACCACATCAACAGGTAAGTTATGTGGATAGAAGGCCACATGCTTATCTCATCAACTGGTAAGTTATGTGGATAGAAGGATAGAAGGGTCACATGCTCATCTCATGAACTGGTAAGTTATGTGGATAGAAGGATAGAAGGGTCACATGCTCACCTCATCAACTGGTAAGTTATGTGGATAGAAGGATAGAAGGGTCACATGCTCACCTCATCAACTGGTAAGTTATGTGGATAGAAGGATAGAAGGGTCACATGCTCATCTCATGAACTGGTAAGTTATGTGGATAGAAGGATAGAAGGGTCACATGCTCACCACATCAACAGGTAAGTTATGTGGATAGAAGGCCACAAGCTTATCTCATCAACTGGTAAGTTATGTCGATAGAAGGATAGAAGGGTCACATGCTCATCTCATGAACTGGTAAGTTATGTGGATAGAAGGATAGAAGGGTCACATGCTCACCTCATCAACTGGTAAGTTATGTGGATAGAAGGATAGAAGGGTCACATGCTCATCTCATGAACTGGTAAGTTATGTGGATAGAAGGATAGAAGGGTCACATGCTCACCTCATCAACTGGTAAGTTATGTGGATAGAAGGGTCACATGCTCACCTCATCAACTGGTAAGTTATGTGGATAGAAGGATAGAAGGGTCACATGCTCATCTCATCAACTGGTAAGTTATGTGGATAGAAGGATAGAAGGGTCACATGCTCACCTCATCAACTGGTAAGTTATGTGGATAGAAGGGTCACATGCTCACCTCATCAACTGGTAAGTTATGTAGATAGAAGGATAGAAGGGTCACATGCTCACCTCATCAACTGGTAAGTTATGTGGATAGAAGGATAGAAGGGTCACATGCTCATCTCATGAACTGGTAAGTTACATGGATAGAAGGGCCACATGCTCACCTCATCACTGGTAAGTTTGGTGTGTGGATGAGGAAATATTTCACGATTAGATTAAGATTAATAACTTCAATATTTCAGTAATAGATAAGGAAGGTGCATGGATTAGTAACTTCAATATTTCAGTAATAGATAAGGAAGTAGTAACTTCAATATTTCAGTAATAGATAAGGAAGGTGCATGGATTAGTAACCTCAATATTTCAGTAATAGATAAGGAAGGTGCATGGATTAGTAACCTCAATATTTCAGTAATAGATAAGGAAGGTGCATGGATTAGTAACCTCAATATTTCAGTAATAGATAAGGAAGGTGCATGGATT